>JAVJGG010000007.1:20937922-20952078 GCA_035590195.1 Aviceda cuculoides
AAAAGAAGTCAGACAGTTATGTCCATATGGCTTGTGTATTATTAAACATAATAATACAAATAATTCTGTGTAAAAACATACCATGTAAAAGAGGTGGTACTCCTGCTAGGAGACTGTGCCAAGTTAGTATACCAGCTTGTCACTTCTGGACAGCTGAGTTGAGACCCCACATAAAGAATCGAATTAAAGGAAAAGGTTTTGCTTGTTCTTATTTCGTACAGCGGGGTGATTTAAAAAAAATGATGCTTTTTCGGGAGCTGTGCTTGTTCTTTTCTCTGAGGATTTCTAGGAAGCCAGAAGAAAGCTTTGCCTTCTCTGCTTTTAAAAAGGAGGTAACTTTTTGTCTTCTGCCACAGGCTGGCTAGCTCAGATCAGGAATCTCGATGTGGGGCTATGGTCCTGTGGCTGTACCTGGTGGCTGGGGATGGCGGCAGGGTGTTGGGATGGCGGTAAGGCGTTGGGATGACCTTGGCTAGCAGGAGAAAAGCAACCTTGTCTCTTTGCCCGATTCCCGCACGAGAGTTTTCCGGCCAGCCAGCTGGTCACGTGTGGGTTGTCCTGCTGGTTTATAAGTGAAAACAAGGCCAGATAAACCCTTGGTGGCAGTGGAGATAGTGGCTGTCACAAACTCAATCTGCTTCCCCACCCACTTTCCAGCACAGCCAGCCTTGGGGCAGGGTGATGGCAGATTTGCTGCCTGCCTTCCTCCGGGGTAAGCCTGTCTCCACCCCGGGAGGAATGCGATGGGTTTCAGTGGTGCAGGCCAACACGTTCCTCTCTCTGGGGTTACAGCTACCGCCAGGCTCTTCAGTATTTCTGCCTCAAAAGAAAAGGGAAGAAGGAAAAACAACACAGAAATAGGGAGACTTTGGTTTATTTTTCTGTGTTGTCCGGGGCTTGGGATTTAAAAACAAAATAAACCTTCTGTAGGTGTTTATTGCTGACAGTAGGAGTTCACAGGATTAGATTTGGGGTACGGAATAAGAACACAGGAAGCTATTCAAACACAGTTAATACCCCTGCCTTCAAATAGACCTTTGATGCAATCAGCGCACAAGAATTACAGTCCATTTGGGAGAGTTATTAAAAGGGTAAATACAGACACGATAGCAGATGAAAAATGGATTTTAAGTTTCAAAGCGGAATGATACCCATTTATAAGGAAGAAGCAATTCTGAAAACAATGTGTCAGTTTGTCATTTTCCCTTTGTATGAAGAATAACTGCACAGAGTCACGTAATACGCTAGACAAATGTTCCCATTCACACTAATGCATGTTTCTTTTACAGTTTTCTGACGTTTGTGTTTCCATGTAGATTCTTAAGCAGGATCAGATGTAGCAGAGAAGCTGTGCCTGGTTTTGGGGTGGTGCAGGGGAGGACTGATACTTCAGAAGGACTGTGTTTTGAAGCCAATCTGTGTAGAGCATGTGAGCAATCGTTAATCCTGATGAACTCCAAAGTCCATGTACAGAATCTAGCAAATGGTTCTGATTTTTAAAAAAAGCATAGAAATATTAGTGATCCTTAAAAATACGGTGATATACTGACAGCAAGTCTGCCCCTTCCCAGCAAACGCTGAAAAGTAAGGAGCATGTTAGGAAAGAGATGGTGGGGATAATTTATCTGATGCTCCTAGTAGTTATTGTAAGGATTGGTATTGTGTTCTTTTTATCAAGAAACAACTAAGAGAGAGGATGTCAAGGTAATGCATGGACTTGAGGTGAATTGACAATTTGTCCTTGTATAGTTTAAGTAAAAAAAAAAAAAAAAAAAAAAAAAGGGGGGGGGGGCGTAGGGTACGGAGTGCAGTTTGAAACAGAAGAGGCTGGCATTTCCCAGGACAGATGAGGCAGTGGAGTGCTCTGCCGCATGGTGTCCATGTCGGGAATGCAGGAGATTCTAGGGGGCTTGGAGAGAATCGCCCAGCTGTAAGTGTGAGTGCTTGGAGGTCTGGGGTGTGCTAAGAGGAGACTTCTAAAATGTTGTGTTGTAACCAGTTCCTTTGGTTCATCTATGCGATCCAGTCTCTTCCTAGTTCTGCTGACATGCTGGAAGTGTCAGAGGTAGGCTACGGGCGTGATCCCATCTGGCAATTCTGCTTTCCTAGAAAGTAGTGATCTGTATGAACTTTATGAAGTTATCTGTATGAGTTACCTATATGAACTCTTCATTTGATCTTTAAGCCACAAACTGACAAAACCCCTTTTGAATATATCACTTGTTACATAATTCCATGATATCTTGTGGTGCTTTTCATTAAAGAAATGTTTCTTTCTTTCAATTACATGTTATACTGGGTGATGTTCTCATGGTGGCATTAGATAAACTTTTTGTTTACAAAATACTTTCCTGTTGCTAAGGGAGATAGCTTTAAGAAGTGCAAGAGTAGGTATAACAGTAAGTGTATCTTCCTGAATCTTGCATGTTCTAATGCATTCCCATTTACTGTTTCTACACAGTTATTGCTGAAATTATTTGCATCATGCTGTGTGGATAAATTTCACAGTCTAATGACTTGTTACTCAGTGTGAAATAACGCCCTTAAAGCTCAAAGCTGAGGTCATGTCATGCTCTTAGTTATGACCTATCTAATACAGTTGTCTGTGCGCACAAATGAAGTTAAATTGCATAAGCTTGTCAGCACTGTGAAAATAACTCAAGTTACTTTTCACTACTGAAGGTTTGTCAGCAGACATAACACACTTGCATGCACTCAGGAATCAGTCAGTACTAAGATAAAACCTGTTTTTTCCTTTCTGGAGTTTTGGGGAGGGGAAGGGAGAAAAGGGGCAGGGGGAAGATGTAAAGTGAAGAGTAGCATTCAAATGACTCATTAATGTAAATTGGGAAACTTCACCCTGGTTTCATCCCAGGGTAATTTTGTCCCAGGACAAGTAACTACAGAGTTTTCTGCTATGGCGTGTACTTCAGTGCTAAGTTAATTCACACTCCTTTGCATTTTTCCTTGACCTGATGGCTCTGTTTATCTGTGAATCTCTGCAGCTCCAGGAAAAGGGGGCGGGGGGTGGGAAGAGGGGGAATAGAGGGCAGGAATTTATTGTCTGATTTATAAAGAGAGTGGCAGGAAGATCTTTACTGATTATATAAGGGAGGCACCATCATCATTACATAAATTTGGTATTGTTCTTTGGTGGCGTTCTTACAGTGCAGCCATAACTGACTGTGACTCCAGTCTTCTTGTTTGCTGTTTCAGCCTTGGAATGGGCATGTTAATTACGCAGACTGTTACTGCAATTTAACAAACTTAAAACTTTTGCTAGATAGGTACTGCTGAGAGTCAGTCTAACAAGCTGTGGAGGGGAGGTGCAAAGTCGTAAGCAACACTGCCGAGATGCTCGATTGCCTCCAACAACTGCTGGGAAGGCAGCGCTATTCCCATCGGGGTGCTTCTCCTGCTTTCTGTTTACGGGAAGAGGTTTTCTATCAATCTCTGCAACCAGCATCTGACAGAGCTGAAGTATGTTCCTACCTGCCATAGCTGGCTGGAAAATGAACCTTCTTTCTGTCTGCCTTTCAATCCTTTGCTTCTGGTAGCTGTTGTTTAAAGGGAGGGCAGATGGACTGCTCCTCTCTGAAATCCCTGCCTGCTTAAACAAAATAGGGAATAAGAAAGACTGTGATCTGTCATTTCCAACTGGAAGACTGAGCTGGACAGATGTTTCTTACTCAGTGCTAAGGAGGAAAGTCCCTGGCTAGGGGCTCTAGGATGAGGGTTAAAAAGTGAAGAAATCCTACAGGGGCCTCCTGCTGCAATGATCGCTTCACCCCTGCACAAGTGAGAGAGAAGATCCAAAACTTGTGTCTCATGTACTTTCCTCCTCCTCCTTCCTCTCATTGCAACTATTTGTGTTTATTTTCCTACTTTAAAATTGCATAATTTAGTCCTTCCTGTCGCTTCCTAATGTCTGAATCACAGGTAGCTCTTCCTGCCTGCAGTAAACAAACATTTTACTCCTGGCAGCTTCCCAAACATTGAAATTGTATTTATGAAGGTGGTGGTGGTGGGGTCCCTCTGGCAATGAGCTTGGGAAGCTAATTCACTTGCATACAGGTTGGATAAGCTGCTTACTGCACACTTCTGTGGCCAGCTGATTTCCTTGTCTTTCCAATCTTCTAAACTGATGTGGCTGCTTGGCTGATCAGGACAAGCAGGTGGATGGTAGCGGATGATAAAAACAGAGTATAAACAGTGGGTTATGAGCTTCTGAAGTTAATAACAGTAGCAACTAGGTTGCCTCAAGTATTCCTGCTGGTGGTGTTGCCTCTTTTCTCCTCTCTCTCGTACTTTGTATCTGTGTACAGTGCTGAGATACATGGTGTCTGCCATGTAACCAGTCACTTGTTAGACCAGTGTTTATCACATTAGGGCTTTGCTCATTTTTTGGATTCTTTCACTGCAAGGCAAGAAGATAACACAAAATACTTTGGGACACATGGTCTGCCTCCATCAGCCTGCTGGACCTCTTAGGCCATCTTTGTAAAAGCTGCAAAGTATGAGTGTGTCATCCTCACTTTTCCTATTACTACTTTTATTTCTAAGCTTTGAAAATCCTTCATTTTATTTTTTAATCAACTTACTTCAGAATGATGTGTAGAAGACACAGCTACCATCCATGGGGGCTCACCACCTCTCCTAATGCACTCGCACTCTCTCTTTGCCAGTTTCTGTCCTTTATGGGGAAAATTCATCTTGAATCATGATAGACAGGCCTCGCAGTGTGCTGAACACTACAGCTCCTATACTGCAGCTACATGTGGAACTGTTAAATGGACTTGGTAAATGGAGACAGCAGAGGAAAGATCCAGTCCTTGTTTTGGCAACTTTGCTTTTGTACTTTCCCATCCATCTGTGCATCCTCACTTCCCTCTCTGTTCCTTCCTGCTAAGATGGCAAGAAGGTGAGAATAAGTCAAATAAATTTAGGACAGACTAGATGTCAGTGTAACATTCAGGGTGTTCTTGCCTCTTCTTCATTGTGCTCTCTTGTAAAAGAGAGCGAGCGAGTGCACCTTCTTTTCAACAGTTAGGATTTACCTTGATTTTTGACTGTGTTGCGTATAGCACGGGAAGCATATTCTCCATGCAGATGATTAAAAAAAATAATAACAATTTGGTAGGTTGTGCCAATAAAACAAAGCAACAGAATATTACTCTAGCCTAGCTTAATACCAGCTGCAGAAAAGACAGTTGAAGCAAAAGAACTCCACCGTTACATGCCATAGGAATGCCTCGTGTTCCAGTTTCTCCTGGCTGAGGTTGCATATGCACAGGGCACAGGATTTTCCCTTGTGCCATTTGTTCTTATCTGCTCGTTAAAGGAAAGGATGGAGTTCCTCAGAAAGATAAGTTTGAGAGATTTTGGGCCTGGTAGCTCGTCTTAGAGTTTGTGAATGGGTTGGATACCCTTTCTGTTGTAATTGCCTACTTACACTATTTGCCTATGTGTAATGAAAGAATTTACATTTCTTTCCACCACAGTGGGAGGAGTTTCTGATTCCTATGGTTGGGGTTGAAATGATTTTTTTTTTCTGTATTTGGAGTATGAAAGTCATTTTATTGGCAGTGCAATTTGGGTAGTGAACAATGCTAGGGAATTGGGAAGAAAGAAGTGTGATAGAAGACAATATCCTGTTTATAATATATTCTAGTATAAAAGGATGGTGACCTGTTTCTTAATAACGCTATACCATGTGGGAACTGAATGTGGAAACTATATGAAAATATTTTTATTTTATCTGTTTGTTGCATACATTTTGGCATTCTTGAAACTGAATAGTACATATTAAAATAAATGCCATGTTAAATAACGTAGAAAATACTTTTGTGTCCTTTGTACACTGTATGGTGAAAGTTCTGCTGAATCAGAAGCAAAAATGTAAGGGTTGGGTCCTGTAATTATAGTATTACAGGACCTGTCTACTATTGCCTTTTAATTTAAGCTTGTAATAGAAAGTATTTCTGGTTAGAATGAAGATAACACTGGCCAAAATGTAATGAAACCAAATTTTTCAATCATTTGCATTACTTTAAGTTGTCTTGTAATGTTCCACAGTACTATTTTATCAGTTCTAGTCAATAAATACCATATTGGCGTGCAAATATTTTCATTTGAACTTGAGGTTATTAAATTGTACTCTTGCATTGAATTTCAGTGGTTGCATTATTGTCATTCATCTAAGGCGATGACAATCTTGCCTCCTCAAAGGATGTTGGGCTTTTTGTTTCTTTAAGAAGACATGAGTAGTATTAAAGTCAGTGGAGGGTTGTATGATTTTTAGCAGAGTTGAACAGTGCTTCTAGGAGTTACTTGTGAAATTCCAGTAAGTCTCAATTTCAAGTGCAAATATTTCTCTAGGCAATTGAACTACACAGCCTTAAGTTGCTATAAAACACCTTTATAGTGTTATGAAAAAAAATCACACTAAGCTTTATACCAAAACTTGTAACTCTGCAAGCAGGCGTAAGCCAAGAAAATGGTTGAGGCTATAGTAGAAACATGCTTTCCCACGAAATAAAATCCAGGGATGTAGCCACTGTAATTGTGCAATAAATTATCATAAATGTGATGTCATAGTCTCTGCAACTTTCTGAAGGGGTAGTCTGATTTTGAAATCAACCAAGTAGTGAATAACAAGCCTCTGAATTGGCCCAGACAACAGCAGACACGTCTGCATCATTTGGGGAAAGCCGTCATCTCCTTAGAGAATTAAACTATTTCAAAATAGCAGTTGTTGACTCAATGTGTTAATCTTGGCTTTTCTTGAAGAAGTGCAGCGTCCTACACTGATTAATTTTTTTTTTTTTTTTTTTTTTTTTTTAACAGATCCTTAAACTACCGGCTACATAGGTAAAAAGAGAATGATTGGAGGAAAGTTCATTGAGGCCATTAAATGTAGTTCCTCTGAACTGCAGTTATTCCCCAGTAGCGTTCAAACAACTTCTTATTCATCTGTGGAAAATGGTCCCCAGATGCAGTTGCAGGATTGTAGCTTTTCATTTACAAGGATAATTTCACAAGCTTGCCCAAAGACATATTGTGAAGATTAGGCAGAGCATAACCAATCTTTAAGGTTTCAGTAGCATAATTCAGAAACTTTGTTTCAGGTAATTATTCTATGTGATAGCAAGCACATGCTGCTTGAACGCTAGCTCTGTTAGTCATGTATTCTCTTGACATAAAAAGGCAGAATGAGAGAGTCCTTTAAGTTTGTTACAGTTCTGTATTAAAAATTAAGTATTGCTAATGAAATGAGCTGAAAGAACATGTTGAACTTCCACTGAGTGTGGTAAAACTTACCTCAATGTCCAAATAAGTATATATTCTAAATACGATAAAACACAATGTATATTTTTCAGCTTTTACCATGATGTCTTGGCGTATATATAGTAATTAAAACAATTTAAACAGCGTAGAAATTAGTGATGTGCCAACAAAAGATACCTCTTTGCCTTCCTAGTAGGAAAATCTTCACAGCCATCCCTGTATCCTTCAGGCAAAAACCTGGGTAAATAAATAAGCCTTGCAGTATGCCCAGAAGGTCATCTGTAAGGGGGAGGCGGGAGCAAAATTCAGAGCCAGGAGCCTTCCCAGAAAACTATCTACTGGTACATCTCCATGTTTGGGAAGCCTTGGCTTCTGCCTGGTTCAGTCTTTCCTCGTGACTTTTACAGATGTCTGCAGAGGCCTACCAGTGACCTTTTCCAAGCTGATTCTTGTGTCAATAGTTCATTCATTCTTTATATTTTTTCCCCTTTCATCTTTATTCACTTTAGAAACGGTCAATAACTCCTTGCTTGAGCTCTTGTATTTAGCCTTGTGACACTATACCCTGCTACTCTGGTAACTTGATTCATGTCTCTACTAAAAGGTAGTAGTCTTTTTTCTTTGGGGTTTTGTTGTTGTTGTTGTGGGTTTTTTGTTGTGTTTTTTTTGTTGTTGTTTTTGTTTCCACCCCACCCCCACCCCCCCTTTTCCTTTTGGTCTCACTTTCCCTTGGGGATCTGCAGCTTCTGTGTTAGCTTGTATCTCTTCATCTTTGCTCTTTCTTGCCATTGACCTGTCCATGGATGACTTCCCATGCTCATTCTATGTAACCTTTACATCAGTGGCACATGCTTCAGTCTTTCTGCTCCGAAGTGCTGCCTCTTCTCTGACTTGTCTTCCATGTACTGCTATCATTAATGTTTTGCTGCCAAATGAAGCATATCTTCTGTTTTCTTGGAAGTTGCCTTTGCAGTTCACGTTCTCTATTTCTTTCAAATAAACCCACATTTACCTAATGATTAAGTCTCTTGACCGCTAGAGTTGCCTGTTCCAGGAACACGTAGATGACATGGCCCACGTTTGCCATTGGGTGGGCGTGTAGACTTTTTTCAGACAGAACCAGCTATAGCTGGTGTCATGGGTTTTTTGTCAGGCTTGCTAACTGTATTTTATATCTCTAAATGCGACAACCATTTTCTTTGTAAATTCATGGAATTTGGACTACTTGAAGGTTGTGTTTAAAGCCTTTCATAATTGCACTGTATCTCTGTAGAGACTTATATCTCATTATTTTTCCTCTCTGCTCTAACAGATTTATCTCTTGGCCTTTAAACTCTGCTAAGTTTGGGGTGAACTGATTAAACTCTTTTGTGAACTATTAGAACTTGAGTATTTTTTCATTCAGTTCTTAATTAAGGCTGATTTCTTCTGTTAAATGTACAACGGATTTGTAGGTTATTCTATTCTCTTGCATATTTTTGTGAAAGGCTCTTATGTCTGGGAGGGTAAGGTTTGGTTTTGGACAAGGAGGATGTTAGCATTGAATGTACTTTTTACTCTGGGCATGTTATTTTTGGGCATGTTATTTTTGTCATGTTATTATTTGTTGCATTTAAAAATTACAATTATAATTTCCCCCCCCCAAAACATACTAAAGGGACATGAACACCTTATAGAGCAGAATAACTATTTTCCCCATTTTTCTTCTGTCTTCCATCTTTCTGAGATAGTACATTACCGAGGGAAGGAACTGTGGACAATGTTTTGAGGAGAGTTCACGCTGAAAAACAGTCCCATCTCTCTCTTCATTTGGGAAGCATGTAGCAGGCTTTAAACATGATCTTTTTTAGTCTAATCTGGGTAGAGTGAGAGATTCCTTTGTAGCTAGGACTTTGCCTATATGGAGATCCGTTAAGGCTGGAATGGCTTGAATTTGTGCATAGAAACAATTGACAGAATACAGGCTGGAGAGCATGGGAATTATCTGTGCTCTGTTAGGAGCGCTGCCAAGATAAGCTGCTGCCTTCTGTATCAGCTGTAAAGTTTCTTTGTGGTCATCCTTCAGTAAAGCCCCAAATAGCGTACATGATTCGAATTCCATTGAGATATAAAAGCAAACACAAATATGAAAGCTGATCCCTGAAAGAATGCAATTTTAACTGTAAAGCCAAATTTTCTTCTGTTTGATGATCTCACTATTCTAATAATAAAATAAATATATTAAAAAAACAAAAAACACCAGCAAAAACCTGAAACCAGCAGAATCCACCACATGCATTCCCTCATCCAAACGGGGTAAAAAGCTTTGGAGTCTTCGAGTGCTTCCTACAGCATCAGTCCTGTCTTCCCTGGACTGAGCCTCTGTCAGACACTCTTCTCCCAACCTGTGTCAGGCAAGTCTGAAGTGATTTGGAGCTGGGAGACACCTTTACAGTGGTGGTACGCCAACTGGGGCTGCTGCTTTCTGTTTTCACGGGTCTTTAAAAATGCTCTAAAAATGTCATGTGACAAATTAGAATTAATTACTCTGCATGGGACAGAATCTCTTTATCCCAAAAGCCATAATGTAATCCAAGCCTGTGGCTGTCTAAGAGGAGGTAGTTGCATGAGCCACCTCACCAGGGTCTTGCACGGACCGACCTAGTTCAGGGTACCAAAGGCTGCTGCTGATCAAGTTAAAACTGATCAGCCTGTATGTTTGAGTTTTGCAATGACTGTGCTTGGGGGAAAAAGATGGAGTTGTCTGCATAGAGATGTGACAGTAACCTGGAAGTGGTCCAGAGCTGTTCGTGCACTCTTGCAATTGTTCTCCTGCATCTCTCCGTGCAAAGTATTCCTGGAACGGGGGGGATGGAGAAGGTGATGACTTGTTAGTTTCTGATCTTGCTAACCTGCAGTGTTCTTAATGGGAATAACTGGAAATGAAGAGGCTACTCAGGTGTAATGAGGTTTAACTAATGTAACCAATGTTTCAACTTGTTCTACTGCATGTTTGCTCTAAGGCTTGTTTACGTATTGTATAAGCCAAACTTGCCTGTCTTGTTAGGTGAGAGTGGTTAAAGTCTGCAGAGCTAAGTGAATGTACTGTAATATCTTACATAGCATTAACGAAATATGCCCCTGTGGTATGACACATTAATGGCATATGAAATCTATACACTTTCGAGACACACCTCATAATGGTGATACCACATTTTTGCAGATTGTGGGAAATCAAACATACTCAAAAAATATTGTAACCATCCTTATGTATTTAAAAAATAAAAAATAAGGGGGGTGGGGGAGTGGGCAGGGACCTGAATTCCTAAGGAAGGTAAATGGAAGTTGAAGACTTTCTTATCGATGGCCTTTGGGCATGTTCTGAAATTAATTGAAAATGTATTGCTGGACGGTTTGTATCAAGTGAGATTGGTTTTTTTGTTGTAGTTGTTGTGGGGTTGTTGGTTTTTTGGTTTTGTTTTTTTTTAAACATCCCCCCCGCCTTGGTCATTTGGTGAGCTTTTGGAGTTCATCATAGGAATATTTTTTGTATTTCATATAATATAGCTACTATGAACAACTTCTTTCACTGAGAAGATCTAGTGTGAAAAGAATGTAATAGTCATTCAGCATAACACTTTGAATGCTAAGGAAAATTCTTCCAGTTACTTTTTTTTTTTTTTTTTTCCCTCCCTCTTGGACTAGGCTTAATGAGTTAATACTAAGCAAAACCTAACAAAGAATTTTTCAAGTAAGCCAGTTAATCAGAGCTACTGTAAGTTGATTGGTATTCTGTTAAACAGAATAACATGAAATAAGTCTGGTTTTGAACCA
Organism: Aviceda cuculoides; assembly: GCA_035590195.1. Classification (NCBI taxonomy): domain Eukaryota; kingdom Metazoa; phylum Chordata; class Aves; order Accipitriformes; family Accipitridae; genus Aviceda; species Aviceda cuculoides. Next base: position 20,949,023 of record JAVJGG010000007.1, read on the forward strand.
AGTTCTGCAGTTAATATATATATTTTTTTTTGCCAGTTTTGTTCATGAGAACTTCTTCAACTATAGAATATGGTCTGTTGTAAAAGTGGGGGTTTTTATGCTTAGGATTGCTTGTTGTTGTCCCTTTTGAACATTAGTGTGTAACATCTGTGTGTATCTCAGAACCTGACGTTTCTCAAACAAGAAAGCTGAAGTTTCCAACAAGAGAATCATGTTAGAAATGCTATCTAGATGAATTGAAATACTTCATTATAACCCATTGATTTATGACCTTTGTAGAAAACTGTTTTGATAAAATAGAAATATTTAAGTATTATTTCTGTCACAGTAAAAAATCAGAAATTTTAATTTTAACAAGAAAGCAAATTAAAAGAAGAATAAAATTTCTTCATAAGACTAAAAATACAACTCCACTGAAACAAAACATTTCCAGATTATTTTTTCCCTTCTGCTTTGCCCACTCTCCCAAAAGGTTGGAAGGAAATGCAGCTTCATAATCTTGGGGTTTCCTGATTTTTTCCTACTTCAATAGCCTTCCTACTGTGCATGTCATGGTTTGCTTAGGCTAGATTGTCCAGAGTTTTTCAGGGTAATTTAAAGCAGAGATAGTAAGCATATACTAATGTATAGCTTACCTTGTGGCTTGTATCTCAGTTTTTCCATGTAGTTATCTGACCTTCTTAATCTGTGTTAGTGGAAGAAAGTTTGTGCAAAACGCTGGCTTTTATAACAGGAGGGGCCATGACCCATAGTGATTTTTATCTGGAAATAGCGGCTAGAAGGGAAGGTGTTCCCTTGTTTGAAACTTCCCAGTATTTGTTTTTTTCCATTATTTCAATTTTCAGTCCAGTTGCTTTGAGTGTCATGTAAGAAACTGTGGTCTTCAGACTAAACTGGAGTTAGCAGAGTGTGTGGGTGCCATAGTGGTGAAAATCTGGCTTTCCCCTGGGATCCAGAGGTGATGGCAGAGCCAACAAGGGGCTTGGAGCACTGTGAAGACGCTAGACTTTACCCTTCTTCATTGCACTGTCTGACATTTCTGTGTGTCTTGGGTGGAGAAAGCTACAGACAGAAGTTCAGCCTTAAAGTTAAGGAGATTATGACTGGTAAAGTTTCCTCTGGAGTAGAACAGATTTGTTTATCTAGCAAACCGGAGCTCGCAGAGGAATTTTTTGCTGGTCTTATTGCCTTAAATTGAGAAGATGTGGAGAAGAATTGAATAATGTGGGCTGAATGCACTATGGGTGATTGGACAGCCTGGTGTATTTACATTTGACTTATTATAGTATAGTCATTCTTCTCCGTCTTCTAAAATTAGCAAAGCGCAGCACAATTATAATACTTTCATGCTTCAGGATAAACTTTGCATTTCATTAGTTCATTGGTTCTTATTTATGCTACGTCAGTTCAGGAAGAAAAATGTTAAACTGGAATAACTTGTTTTCAAAGTTCAGTACAAGTGTGTGCTTTCTTCATCTCTAATTTTGAATCTCCCACCTCTTCTCTTAATGCGAAAGTCTGTTTGCCTCATCTTCTATGCTAAGTTGTAGACTTCACCATGGAGCAGCATCAAAGCGGTTTATTTGCCTTCAAATAAATGTATGTGTTTGATTAGAAGTTTTTAGTTGACACCCCACTAAAATCTTCCTTTTTTTTCCTCCTCCCCCACGCAAATATTTTTAGGGCAAGATTTACTGGTAAAAATAGTAACAAGTTAGAGGCACCTTGCTTTACCTTAGTTATGCTTTTCATTTGAAATGGGCGTTTGTGCCTCTCTGCGAGGCGCGGCGGCGTTTGTCACGCCAAGGGCTGGTGCCAGGCCAGCGGCCTTCTCTCTCATGGTACCAGTTTGGCCTTCAGTGACGGTGAAGCGTAGGGGTTTCTCAGCATTTTAGGAGGAAACGGGGTTGGTAATCCGAGGGCAGGTTTTCTTCTTCTCCCTAAACCCTGTCTGGCGTAGGGTTGACGGCTGCTCCCTGCTCCTCCTTCCCTCCCCAGCTAAGGCCTCCGTGGGCCCTGTCTTGCCCTGGATATCACCTTCTGAGGAGACCGCCGCACAGCTACCAAGTACAGCCGACGGTCCAGAGCCCCCCCGGGGGTGCCCACCCACCCGCTTTGGGCTGGCACTGCCATTTTGTTTGCGCACCTTGTCGCGTCTCTCCCACCCGGCTTGGACATGCGCTCTGCCGGCGGGAATGGCGGGCGCGGGAGATGGCTGCGTTCCTATGGGAAGGTAGGCTGTGGTGTTTATCTTCCTTGAATGCCGCTTTAAAGGTAGCCAGCGAGGAATGCATGCTCTTCAAAGATCACAGTCTTGTAGTATTTTTATGGATACTTTGAAAGGCAAAAGAGCGTTCAACTGGGTTAGCGGGCGAATAAATCTATGTGGCCCTGGGGCCTTGTGCGCTGTTTGAGGGTTTTGCTAACGTACCTTTCAGACAAAACCAGAAGGATGAGATAGGCAGTAGTCACTTTTCTCTCTTTTTTTTTTTTCCCGTGACTTGTTGCAGAGACTGCAGTGAAAAATGAAACACTCGTGTTTCGGACCACTCTCCAGAGCACAGACACGTACTTCATCTTAGTATCTTTCCTTGCATTTGATGTTAATGGAAGTAACCTTTTTCGCCACACATTTTTCTTGCTCACAGGCTTCTATGTGACCTTGTAGTGAAGTCATAAAAGCTTGAATCTTTGCTATCGCAATCCTTGCCATAGCAACATGCGTCATGGCCCTATAATTATTTATTTAATGGGTTTAATTATGAAAACTGGGAAAGGCACATATGAAAACTGGATCAGGTGGGGAAAATAAAAAGCACTAGTTTAAAGTAAAAAAAACCAAACCAAAACAAACAAACAACTAAAACACACCACCCCCCCCAAACCCCCCAAAAGACTTTTACAATAACCTGAGACAGGAATAAGTTAAGTACTGGAGCATTTGCTTTAAACTGCTTTACTTTCTTCCCTATCTGCCTTTTCCTCCTTTTTTTTTTTTTTTTTTTGTTTTTTCTCCCTTCCCCTCTGCTGTGCAAGAACCATGCAGCTGCTTCGGT
>JAVJGG010000007.1:20952091-21029445 GCA_035590195.1 Aviceda cuculoides
CCCCCGTTTGCCGACCTATAAATACACTTCCTTTGTCATGTTGTTTCCTGAGAGCTTTGCTTCCAGATAGCTTTGCTATTTAAAATTTTTCATCTTTGAATTTCATACTATCATGTAAAAAATAATCAGAAATCCTAAAAACAAATGCTCTTTATTGGTCTTTAAATTTCAAATTGTCTACAGCATTCTCTCCTCATGTTCAGAAATCTGTTTTACTAGTGACAAGACTTCTCAGAAAGAACTAGCTATATGAATAAAATTTAAACTATTTAAGAACATACAGACACTAGCACACTCGTAGAGTACAGAAACTATGTATTTTTTATAACCGTGAGTGCTATGCTCTGGAGGATTTCTTAGTTTATTGTCATCAGTATATACACCAGAAGTTATATGATCTGTGGTGTCTTGCAGTAGTATACTGTTGGACTGATTTCTGATTAATAGTTGTTCCTTTTCCTTAATTCATGAGGGAAGAATGAAATGAGACAATAACTTTATTGATTCCACTTCAGACTTACTGACATGTTGTGAATCTTTCAATTTAAATCAATAGATACCTCAGTAGCTGTAGCAGAAAAATACCTGGACTCCTGGCAGAGATCCCCTTTCCTGTGTGTCTGCCTTTAGGCTGCACTGGAGTCTTGAATGAGAGTGGGAGCATCGGAGCAGGTCTTGTAGCAAGAACCATCTATAAAATTCTAAGCTGCCAAGTACATTAAAGGCTGGTTGCGAAATTTGACTTGGTGACAGAGCAGTGAATTGTTAATCCAGGATTGGGCTAGAATTTCAAATTTGTGAACCTTTGGCATGGAGGGAAGGGTGGGGTTTTGGAAGGAGTTCCATTAGTTGGATCGTGATATAAAATGCAAAGACTTTCAACTGAATAACTCAAAAAACTAACTTGGAAGATCTTTTCTGTTGAAGTTATTACTTGACTCAGAAGCTTTCATTAGTGAATATTCCTGCTCAGGCCTGATGCATGGAAGCAGAATTTCCTTTTTTGTTGTTTGTTTGGTTTTTTTGCAATGTTGAAATGTGAAACCTTTCCTGTTGGCATGCTGGCTGACTTAACCGCTTCTTTGGTAGTCTCTTTCTCGCTGTGTAGGAAGAGGGAGACATCCACTCCTCTGCTGTCTGCGGAGAGCTTTGTAGGACAATCTTTTTTTCCTTGCGAAATTACTTTTTTGCTCTTTATTCCACAGATGTGATGCAAGGCTGTGTATAGGACCCACAGACTGATAACAGAATGTTGGGAGAAAAGTCTTGCATTAATTGTTCATTTCATTTCTGTTGTATCTTCTTGGCTGCCTGTGAAATTCTGCATTTTGGAATTGTAACACTTACAAGAGAGTGCCTTAGTCTTGGGAGTTGTCTTGTGGCATCACTCTGCATAAGAGGAATCAGCAAAATTCTTTTTGGTTAAAAACAGGCAAAAAAAAAAAAAGTTGTTCTAAAAGTGGACTGCGGGCTGGTGAATGCTTGCTGGTCCAAATGCCATGTGAGTGACGGACTTACTGTTTAACGTGTGGCTGCAAACCACCCGGGGACCACTTCACTTGTCCCCTGGGCTACAGCAGTGGAGGCTCAGAAGCTTGGTTCTTGAGCTTTGTGAGGTTCCCAGTTAGACTTGGTGGTGGTCCAACAAAGCATACTTTCATATTTCTAATTAATCTTTACCCAGCATCGCATTCAAGCATAAATTTAACATTCACAATATTACTCTGTAAGTTTCTCTAGGCCTTCAAAGAAAAAGCCATACCATGTTGAAAGTATTAATGCAAAGGTATGCAGAAGTGTGTACAAACTTGCATGTGCCTCTCTCTGCAGCTGTTTTGACTTAAACTAACACTGTCTCCCTTAATCAAGCATCTAAAACTTGGAGGAAACTCGAAGTGGAAAGTCTTCAATTAAAAATAACAGGAGAGCTCCCATTTGAAATTACTACGCTGTATTGTCAAATTGGATAAACAAGAGCTATCTAAGGTCTGCCACAGCATGTTGTGAGTATTGTCACTGTTGCTGAGGAACTCAGGACATCTTATTGGTGGCTGGCTGGTATCCCCAGCAGATGCTTCTCTATTAGGTTGAACTTACCAGGGCTCAAAAATTTGTTATTTGGGTCCAGTGCAGCCTTTGCATTTGGAAAGGCAGGTGAAGTTCTGACAGTGTCCTTTCTTCATAAGCTTCTCTTCCCTTTTCTGGAGCAAAGTGGTCCTTCTGCAAGTCTGTCACCACCTAGAGTTTGTAGTTGCTATGGAGGAATGTGTGTATATGTATTTTTTGTCTGCAGCAGAAATGTAGCACATCCACAATGGAGCTCTTTGCTGCCTCCATTGAATGATATTTTAAGAAAAAATGGTTTTATAGAACAAGATATGCAAAGAGACTCTCTGCTGTTGCTTCTCTCTGTTGGATTCCTCTTCTCTTGGCTTGATGAACATTTTTCCTTCAGACAGAAGCTTTTGTTCTTATTTTGGGCTCTGAGTATAGAAACTTGGGGAGTAGCTGGCCTGCAACAGCAAAAAGACTGTGCTTGAGGAGAGGTTGGTTTACTGGGAGCTTTAGAAGTGAACCTACACCTGGTGAGAAGGGAGTGGCAGGAGTAACTTGCACCTAAGAAAACAAACAAAAAAAACCCCAAAAGGAATAGGAGAACTTTGTAATGTTACAGTCTCTTCCATCTGCCTAAGGCAAGGTCACTAAATTCACCTTTTGCTTCCATAAAGCTTTCACTTGGTGTGGGAAGTCTTAGCCTTATGATCCAGAAACTACTGAAGAAAAACTGTTTCTTCCATTGCAATTTTTATCTTTTTTTCTTGCCCGTATCTTCACAATTAAACCATATTTCTTCAGAGGAAGATCGGATGTTCTTTTAATGTTGCAGCAAAACTGTACCACTTAACCATGTTTAGATGCATAATGTAATCAGCTTGATTGCTTTTTAATATGTCATTCAGACCTACAGTTGCTGTCAGCTGGGCTGAATCTGTTTGCTTGGGGAATTTCAGTAATACTTTCTGGTAGATCACAGCACCTGATGGTAACAGGGTTGTTTGGGTTTTTTTGTTTGGTTTTTGGTTTTTTTGTGGGTTTTTTCTGTTTTTCAGGGCTAAATCTGTGTACCAGGGGTAAATGGTGACCTTACAGGGGAATGCTGAAGCACGTTGTGGAAAAGGTGCTGGGTTCTTGGTCTTCCCCTACCTCTGCAGTGGGAAGGGAAGGGCTGAGTGGTGTTAAGGCTCTCTGTGCCTAGTGTACCGGGCGGCACAGCTGCACTGGTGTATGACAGGCATAAGTGATGCTGGGTGCATACCTTGCAGCTTTTCTCAGGTGGAGAAGCTGAGGGGGATGGAGTGGGAGCCTGGAAGCTGTGCTACTGAGAAGTCTTCCTTCTTGGATATTAGTTGTGCATGGCTCGTTATGGTTTGATCACTGCAAAACTAGTGATAAGCTGTAACAGCTTTAAATGCTGTTCTGTTTACTTTGCAAATCGCAGTGCCAGCTTGCATTAAGAGACAGGATTTTCCTTTTTGAGTGTTTTGTTCTTGAAAGGCTTTATTGATGGTATGAGGTGTGAAAATGCACGTGGCTGTGCTTTTTAGCCTTTTTTTTTTTTTCCCTTCCCTATCTGAGTGCGGTAGCATGCCAGCTTTAATATTAATATGATCTCACTGAAATACCAGCTGATTGAATGTGGGACCTTTTAATGTTATGCATTCTTGGTTAATTATGAGTAGACAGGTTTGAGTAATTAAAATTTTCAGTTTCCTTATTGGTATGTACTGGTCCTAGAAGATACAGGTGCTTCCATTCCTCCTTCATTAAAAGGAAGTGTAAAACAAAAAAACCAAAACAAACAAAAAACCCCCCAAAACCTAATAAAACCTAACAAAAATTGAACCCATGTGGGCTCGTTAGAAATCTGCAAATGGCATAAGTAAGAAATTACATTTGGCATTTTCATGTATTTGCTTGCGTAAGCATACTATTATAACTTAAGCATTCAGAGATCTTTCTCTTAACAGCGGTGTACCTAGTTTTAAACTTCTGTGGCAAGATGCTTGGCTGAAGCTTGAATGATATAAGAATGGCGAGTAGCTGTTTTATATATACTGGGGAAAAAAAAATTCTGACATAATGAAGTACTTGTGAAGTGTCCTTAAGGAAAAAAAAAAAGTTCTCTGTGTGGGTGTGTGAGGAAGGATTAAAAGTGAGACAGTCAGTAATCCCCCTCCCCTCTTTTTAAAGAAAGCTTTCCAAGTAGCACTGGAGAAAAGAATAAATATCTCTAATTAGAAAGATTCAGATAAGATAAAGAATATTGGTTAAAACAAGAGGAATAACTCACCTTTTCAGGCTGTTTATGCACTGCATGTGACTTTTATCTTGTGTAAAACACAGATACTGGTTTCTTATTGTCACGTCTGCTTCTCTGGTCTTTCCTCCTCCCCTCTTTTCTCTGTAGAAAAACTTGGCGAGGCTACCCATGCAAATTTGACCTTTAAGTTTTTGACTGAACAGCTCGTGTATCAGGAAATAGCTCAGAATGTGCAAGATAATTTATTGCAGGAATTTAGTGCATTTTATCACTCTTTGAAACTTTCAAGGCCTTTTTAAAATCCATCTCTTTAATCTTACCCTTTACCATGAAGAAGTTCCAGTTGTCAAGCGTCCATGCGAGGTGCTCGATCGTGTGGCTGGCGCACCTTGACACGTTTACTGTGGTGAGGCTGAGGTGGCTGGGTCTGGTTGCCTTGTAAATACCTTGGTGTTGGAACAGTGACAGCTGCCCAGCAGGGAGGGGGGATGTCTGTCTGTCTGGGTTTGTTTTGTTTTGTTTTGAACCAAATCGTGGCCTGTGTTACGTGGCACAGCAGGTGCCGGCGTCGATAACGCTTCGGTGCCGGTCCCGTGTGAGCCAGCGGGTTTCTTGCTCGGCTGCCTCCTGGCAGTGGAGGAGAGGGGAGCTGGCTGAGCAACGGGTGCATTCCCCCTCCATTTTCTCTCGCTGTCCCCTGCCTATTGCTTCTGTGGCCATATTAATATGGAGCAGTTGAAGTCACTCAGTTGGCGGTGGGCCAGCCTGTGCTGTATGTGCGGCTTCTGTGAAGACCACTCTAATGTGCAGAGCGGTGATGTGAGTCAGAGATAGAGAGGGGCAGCGCCAAGGGAAAGGTATGTCTTGTCTTTCTGTCCCACCGTCTTCGGTGTATCCAAATCCTGCTCATGCGCCTGACATTTCCTTTCTTCTCCTTACTAGGCTCCCTTTCTGTCCCACTGGGATAATTTTACTTTCTTTCTGGTTAGACAAACCGACGCTGTTTTGTAAGCTAATGGTCTGTCTCCATTAAGTCATTAAGCGACCGCGTTTCATTGATGAAAGTCTCATTCAACAGACTTGGCATTTAAGGTCAGTAGACTATCTCTGTGTAACAAAAGGGCAGGTGTGCAGCTATAAGCATATCATACAAGCCAAATTTTTTTGAATCGTAGTACGAGTTCCTTTGCACATCACAGCTACTGGTACAATAAATAGGAGTAGCAACTCCTTGAAAGTTTCTGTATTTACCTTTTCTTTTGGAAAAAGTCAAGCTTTTGCAGTCAAGCTTTTTTGCTTAAAATATTGTAGAGGTTAAAGTGAGTGAGTGTAGAGGTTACTAAACTGTGGTGAAAAAATCATGTGAAAACTGATGTCATCTTGACACGGATTTTATGTCATAATTTGATAAACCCATTTCACAAGCCTAGGACTTGGTATTTCTCTTTGCCTGTAGTCTCGGTGACTTTTTACTTGGATTTAAAGAGACTTTAAACGTGTGGTGAAACAGTAACCGGATTTACTACTGTGTTTAATATGCTTTTCCTTGAAACTATGTTATTCAACTTTTAGAGAAAGCCGTTCCTCATAATCTTTTTATGAGCTCTTCTCAAGAACAATAATAATAAAAAAAGGGAAAATGTTTGAAAACATACCACAGAAGGCTAACAAAAAAAACCCCAATGGGCAATGCTTCCTTAGAACATTTAGCTTGGAGGGGAAAAAAAATCCTATTGGGGGTTTGCTAACCATCTAGATTCTCATAACTATCTAAAAAAAGCCTAATACACAATACAGTCTTTGCTATTAAAGTAACTTTTTTAGATACTTGCAGTGATTTGTTTTTGTGTTTAAATCTGTGACTACTAGTTTACCAATGCTGTTGCAAGACATTTTGTTTCTTCCCAGTGCATTAGGTGGATATACCTGGCAAGTGACTCGCTCTGTGCTTTTAAGAAAAACCCTGTGATAGACAAAGAGAAAAGAGGAGGAAAGTGTGTTTTGGAGATGTCCTACACTCTTTGTGTTTCCCCCTGTGAAGAACAGACCTTTTTTTTCCCCCCTCACACAGCACCTGTGTTAAAGAAACCACTGTAAGATAATTGTTGGAATTGTTGGAATATTGTCCAGAGATACCTGGTGTTCACTCCTCAAGTGAGGAAAGGTGAAACTAACCTTGGCTGCTGTCATGTTCCAGATACTGGTATTATCATACTGAAAATAAACCTAACTATTGCAATATTTCTGCTTTTAGGAGTAATTGTACTGACTTTGCTTTAAAGGAGGAACTTTGCTTTAACTATGCCTTCAAATTCACCCATCAAACTTCATAGCAGTAACAGTTATGTGAAAGGTTGTGTGGGGTTTTGTTGTGTGTATGTGTTTATTATTTTTAACTGTATGCTTTTGGTTATGCACTTGTAAGACTGGTATCTAAGATATTACTTAATTTGTGTAAATTTCTATATCTTATACTATCTAGTTAAAAGCATAGGAGAATAATTTGAAAAGTATGTTCTGAGTAGCAGGTCTCTTTAACAGCCCATATGAAATATAACTAGGCTTTCTTACTCAGTTTTAAATATTTTCTGTGTCCGTCCTTCTCCTTGTGTGTATTTTTTTTATAATAGTTCTTAGGAGTACCAGGAGTATCCTCTGCGCTTTATTACAAATAGTATATGTATTCTTGGCATAAATACCAACCTTATTGCTTCACCCCCAAACAGATTTGTCATCAACAAAAATTTCTGTTAAAGCTCTGCTCTTATCCATAGTTCTTAGATTAATTGTTTGTAGCTCTCAGATTATAATTTCCTGTTAAAACATTTACATAATTCTTATTGAAGTATTTTTTCCTCATTCTTTCATGAACTAAAGGCAAAGGAAACATGATGCATGACAGGAGTTGTTGCTTTTTCTTCAGGAACCACTCCTCATATTGACTCTTTTCAGTTGTTTGGTCTCTAAATTTGGTTTTATTCCACATTAACAGTATTACAGTGACAAGATGGGTTCTGTCTTTCCTAATTCATCCCTAGTAAATAAGATAGATGCATGTTTCCTAGCAATTGAAGTGAGTCAATTGGCTAATACTGTGACAGCTGAGAAGTATCTGTCCAAATGCAAGAGTTGTTACAGTTTGGACTCTGCCTGTCACCTTTTATTGTCACTGTTGATATTCCACATGTACAAACCCAAAGCTAATATGGCAGCTGGAGTTTTGCCTGGTGGGTTTTGTTTTGTTTTGGTTTTTGTTTTTTGACTTCTGAAAAGCTTAGAGCTTAATTTGTTCTTGGAGCTACTGCTGTTTGTGCTGTGCTGCTGAATGTCAAAATGGACCAAGTTTGGGGTAAAAGCAGTAGCCTATAAACAAGATTTTGGAATTCACAAGTGTGGGCTAGATCTCTGAAACTGCCATGCTACTTCTGGACCTGCAGGTGATAGCAAGAATAGTCTTGTATTCAGAGGATATTTCAGAAAAATTCCTTGCATATGACGCAAAAGGGAAAGAACAGTGTGTAAAACAGTTGCTTAAATGTTTTTGCTTATGTGTTGCCCAGTAAAGAGCCATCTATACTTTACCAAATGTATGAAACTTGTTCAAATTAGTAAAGTTTCTTTTTGGATAATCCATGTGTGGAGCTGCTGGTTGTGCTGTGCAGAAAGGGAGAGGGGTTCTAAAAACTCTAATGGCAAAAAAGCCTTTTTTTTTTTTTTTTTCCTTACACAGTTATTCCAACCCCTTTTTATCGTAACAAGAAATGTTTTCTATGCTTGCTAAAAAAAATATCCTTCGCTTCTTGTATGTGGCTTAAATTTTTAACTCCTTGAACTATTCTTGGTTTATCAAGACCAAGATTGTAACTGGAAAAAAGGAATATGATGCTCTACTGTCACTAGCACATACTGTAGTAAGCCTCAGCAGTGTTGAATCAATCAGCGTGATTCTGATTGTTTTGATTTAGTTCTTCACCATTTTTAGAGGAAACCCCCCCAGAGACTGTTTCCTTCATTTAAATTCTTTGTCTGTTATCATTTAGACTGAGGGAAAACAGTCATCCTTATTAACATGAAACTGAAATTATTTTGATTTCATTCTTCAGAAGGAATTAAAATTTCTTTCTAACAGGACACTACTGTGAAAACTTACCCTTTAAAAGTAAGTACTTTATTTTACATTGCAATTTCAGCTGGGCCTTGAATCAAAGGCAATTCAGTTCAGTCTGCATCAGCTGTGAAATTTTTTATCTTTCTTTTTTTTTTTTTTTTTTTGAATAGTTGGGACAGTGTGGTCAAATTTTCTATGAATTAGTATCCAAATAATAATAGTAGTAATGAGGGGATGATGAATTGAGGCAGTTGCCAAAAGTAGCAATCAGTTTCTTCGGTAAATGACCGTCACGGTGTACTTCAGCACTAAGAGCAGTCATAGTCCAAAAGAAACACATCAGTAACAGTTTAAAATCACAGCACCACATCTTGATGGCATCTTTTGTTTTTCTAATGGAAGAAGTGTCATCAGCATCTTACTGGACCAATCTTATTCACCCATTTTTGCAAATTGGTGGCAGAAGACTTCTAAGATTCCTTTGTTGGCTCTGGGATGTAGGACAGCTAATTTGCAAGCTCCTTCATTTGAGGCTTCTTCATTAGAGATAATGCATAATCATGGTTAATGATAGTATTTATTATAATAGTGTATAGTCTAGAGCTGCATCAAATAGTGATTTGTTACTCCATTCTGCTGAATAATTAGGTTGTTCCAGTAATCACCCTATCCATGGTTATTTCTTGCAAGAACATCTTCTGGAATACTTCTGTCTGTCTTGTCATGCGTTCACTGATGTAGCTACAACTTGATAGTTTCTTGGACACATGAGATGCCTAGATGATACAAACCATCACCCTGTTTCCTGACTCTTCCTCCCCCTCAAAACAATTCAACTGTTGAATATTTTCTGAACCATGCCAGGAAATAGGACAATTCTTAAAGAATTCAGCTGTTCTGTCTTGTAGGATCTGGAAAGTTGAGGCAACATTTTCTTCTTTATTTTCCTTTACAGAAGACGTACGTTATCTCCAAGCAAGACTAACCTTAGGCTTGTGTGTCTGTAATGGCAAAACTTACTGTGCAGAATTTAGCCACCTCTTTTTCTATACACGCCCAATCATTACTAGTGTTTTGTTCAGTTTACACAATTACCTTGTGTAGATAAAACAAATTACTTTTTATAAGTGTAATTTAATAAGCATTTACACAATATGGTTTAGCTTAGATGACCCTTAATCACTTGTGATTCAACTTCTTGCATGAGCAAATTTGACAGTACTTATTTTATGGAAAACACAGAAATGAAACTTTAAAATTAGAGCATATGTTAGCACAACTGCATAATTCAGACAACTGTGCGTCATATTGAGCAATGCTGGGAGGACAGTTGGTTGCAGGAAGTCTAAAAATACTTTGTATAAGTTTGTTGCCTCACACACACTTGAAGTGGCTGGAAACTCAAATATGTGCTTGTTAATGTCCTACAGCTTGCAATTCCAGGATTTGGAACAGAGAGCCCCTATAGAAAAAGTAGTGAAGCTTTGAATTTGTGTTTAGAATAATGTGCTTTGGCAGTCAACCATCTCATCCTGTGCAGTTACTACAGTTTCTCTTTCCCCTTGTAAACATCTGGGATTGTGGTAATTCTCTAGATCACCTCGGAAAAACAACAGGACGTTACACTTGCAGGAAATCAATTGTTTTTCTCCATCTCCTTTCAAAATACATGTCTGCAAGTGTGTGTGCACCCATGCACAGCTGTCGGGAGATTCTTGAAAGATGAGCAAGAGTTGTTTTCTTTATGATCTTAAGAGATGCCTCTGATTGAGTATAAATAAATACAACTGGCTTTCCCTTTTAAGACAGAATCAGGAAGACAAAGTATCAGAGATAGAGTAGCATACAATCTCTACAGAGAGCTTTCCTACAGATGGCCTCTGCAAACTGCAGCCCTAGAAGTATGTTCAGTAGGGGTGTGCTGCAGCACATCTCCCTCCAGAGCAGGAGAGGGCACAAAGCTGGTCCTGCGTAGGCAGGGCTTTGCACAAATACACATGGCGTATTACTGCTTGCTAATGCTAAGTTATTTCATCAGGTCTTTCTGGGGCTGATTGATTGGTTTTCTCTCCTCTCGCAGGCCTGTGTCTTCCATGATGCTCTGCACCTGGAGCAGCTTACTAATTATGTATGTTTTGTCTCTTGTTTCATGCGTGCTCTTTAGTACTTCCCCCTCTTCCACAAAACTTGCTGTGCTTTGTGAAATATTTCAAGTGCTTTTTAATCAAGTTAAATTAATGAGACTGTTCTGGTTTGCTTTTTGACTATAAATTTATACCATAAACTCTTACGTAGTTTCAATTCATGTTAAGGAATGACTACTTGGTAGTCTTGGAACAATGGTTGAAATCACCGTCTTACCAAATGTCGGTAATTTATAATTGTAAAATTATGTTGTTTCTGATGTATGCATACCATATCTCTGTATGTAATAATGTATAACAGGAATTAGGGGCAGGAGGCAGAGTCCAAAAAAAGATGTTATCCTTTATTTTCAGACCTGAGTCTGCACTACAGAGATTAGAAGATATCGCAGGTTGCTTATTAGCGACGTCTTAGGTCTAGGGTTCATTCTGCTAGAGCTCTGCTGCCTCTGAAGACTTGTCTAGGCCAGCTTTTTATTTTGACTATTAGTAAGACAACGCCCTGGAGCTTGTTGCTCTTCAGATGGTCTGTCCCCTGATAATGGTTGTTCACTGCTTACCTGTCTGAGAGAGTTGATCAGGGAATAATATCAGTTGAAGTGATCAGGCTTCCTTGCTCTGAGCTGTTCGAATACAGTGTGTTTATCAGCATATATATATGTGTGTGTATGTATCTTGTCTAGTGCTGTTCATTTAGGTTTTTCAGTACACTAGACAGGAACTGCAAGGGCAGGCTGAGATATGCCTTTTTACAGACGTGGTCTTGGCGGTGCCATACAGCATATATGTTGAGGTTTGTGGTTCTGAACTATATCCATTGTAAATCCTGTAGGTGAGGTTTGAAAGCATGCTGGCCTAAGGAGCACCTGCACTTTCCCAGGACAGACTCTTTTAAATATGCAAAACTACAAAAACACCCAAACAATCCCAATCCCATACGTAATGTGGTCAAATGTCCATCTCCAGAAGCATTTTCTCATCTTTAAAGTTTTCTGTGGGTGTAAGTTCCAGTACAGCTTCACACTCTGCTTCATCATAATGGAGTCAGAAAGAAATTACTGTCAGGTGGGAAGATATTTCTTAAAACCTTCTTTCAACATTTGTGCCTATTGCAGCGCCTTGGTTAGAAGTGTGGAGCAATCTGTAGGTTTTGATCAACAAGAAATGTGTCAGAAATAGCATGTTTTTATGACCCAAAATGACTTGTCAGACATCAAGCATTATTATGGTCTTAGATACTAAGCCTGAGATAATAATTTCTTGATATATGGCAGTATTGGAAAACTCTTTTAAACTATTTTTAAAACTGCAGGTCACAAATTCCTATTGCCTGCTCGTCCTGTGCTCCAAATCCGTTTCTTCCTGTCTTTCGCTCTTTTCCATTCACTGGTTTCTTATGTGTAATTTTAGTGTGCTTATAGAATACCTTGCACTAGGAAAAGTATTTTAGGAACTAGGAGATCAGTAAAAATAAGCAAATTCAGGAATTGCATGAGTCTGTTACTTAGTTTCTATCAGAAAAGAAGAGACTGTTTCTAGTGTTAGTCCTAGTCTGTTCTGAATGATAGTCACCTGCACAAGTGAATTCTTATCTACTGCCCTTCCCTCATCCCTCCCCCCCATTCCAAATCCTCAAGAAAAATTAGCAGAAAGGTGAATAATTACTTGATATGTTCAATAATTTTTTTTTCCCCCCAGGGCAACATATTTTTCTTTTCCTTTTTTATTCTCTGAGCACTCTCGGTGATTCACTGATGCTTCACCATTGTGAACAGGTACTTGGGTATCTGTATGATGCTCCTACTGGATTTAGTCAGCAATATAGTGTGCTTGTTTGAGAGTGTGTGCCTTTCTGCTGTAAATAACAAAAACGATTGTGGGAAAATAATGGTACCACTGATAAATGAGTGACAGAAACCCAATAAAGTCTGCACTCTACTACTAGAAATGAATTCTTGCATCCTAATGCAGCTTCCCTAGGCTTTACGTGACTCTCCTACCTGGGTGTAGAATTACTTTAATCTAAATGACAATTTTCTAGAACATCAAACAGAGGCATTAAGCAAACTTGGGATGCATGGTAAAACAAACTTCGTATGAAGTTGATCTTTTTGGTGTGTTTTTCCACACTGAGAGTGCAACTCATACTTTTTTGACTTTTCATTTAATTAGCATTTTGCATTCCTATGGAAACCAACATAACAACATCAGGAGTAGTATTACAGATAGACCAACCAATGAATTTCAAAGTTTTAGGTTGCCTAACACATCCCATTATAGTATTGTCTTAGTTAAATCATGTTTTAACTGGTTGTGCTAATGACTTCTTGTCCTGGATATCTGTCGTAAGCTGACTGTGTGTGAGAAAAGGAGTGAAAATGAGATAATTATTGGTTTGGTTAAGGAAGATGTCCTTCCCTGTTCTCTCCCCACTGTTAAATTCTTTCAGTAGCAAGGCTGAGAGACCCTGAGAGGCATTTCAGTATTTTTCAACAGGAAGTTTTTATGGGGAGTGGGAAGGAACATCTTGGTTTCAGAAGGCTGTTAGCAGACTTTTGGAATATTGTTCAAATTTGGAAACAATATTGAGTTGCTGGGTGGGACAGAATTAAATGTTTAGGTCTGTTAAAGGTGCAGAAGTTTAAAAAGAGACACTTGTGCATTGCCAGTGTTCTATGTCTTCAGAGACTATGTTGCTCTTTCTAGGTAGATTTCAGTGCTATGCTAGTGGCAGAACAGTAATGCTGCTTTTAGTATCAATATTTGATACTTAAGATGGAGCAAAACATTATTAGAGATTTATTTTTTCCTACTCCTTTTTGAAGCAAGTCAAATGCATTTTCCCTCCTCTCCTCTGTCTTGTCTCCTTTTTATCAGCGCAGTTATTTTGACGGAATAGTGAAAGGAGCAATGCTGATTTGTATCTAGAGTTTTGATTTTGTGCTTTTTTTTTAAACTGTATGAACAGCTTAACCTCTAAATGGGGAGACATCAGGTTGTGTAGTAGCTTGTCTGGCTGTTTCAGTTGTGTTCCCTGTTTGGGGTGTCTTGCAGATGATTCAAAATTGCTTTGTAAACAGTAAGTGATTTTATTGTTTCTAGAAAGGCCTTGCTCAGTAGATGGTGTTTCAAATGGGAAAGGATTTGAAGGTCTTTGCTTATGCAAACTGTCCTTTGGCTTGCGCATTTGTTGTAAAAATAAAACTTAAAAACAGTCAACTTGTTTGACAGTTGCTTGATTATTTATATATTCACAGAAGTGCTGAGACTGGAAGGAACCTCTGGAGGTGTACTCCAACTCTCAAGCTCAGAGCAACAACAAGTTGCTCAGGACCATGTCCAGTTGAGTTTTGAGCACCTCCAAGGATGGAGACCTCTCTGGGTAACCTGCTCCAGTGTTCAGTCATCATCACAATAAAAAGGCTTTTCTTATGTTCAAATGAAATTTCTTGTATTTCAGTTTGTGCCCATTGCCTCTTGTCCTCTTATTGGGCACAACTGAGAAGAGTCAGACTCCACTGTCTTTACTTCCACTCACCAGGTATTTGGATGCATGGACAAGATCCTTTTCTTCTGTAGGCTAAACAGTCCCACTTCTTTTAGCCTCTCCTCATATGAAAGATGCTCTAGCCCTCTAATTATCTCTCCAGCCTTTCCCTGGACCTTCTCAGCATGTCCGTGTCTCTCTTGCAGAGCCCAGAACTGGAGCCAGAGCTCCAGATGTGTCTTACCAGACTGAGTAGAGAGGAAGGATTGCCTCTCTTGACGTGCTCTGCCTAATTCAGCCCAGAAAGCTGTTGGCTGCCTTGGCCATGAGGACACATTGCTGGCATATGGTCAGTTTGCCTACCACGGCCTTCCCTACAAAGCTGCTGTCCAGCTGGCTGTCCCCCAGCCTGCACTGGTGTCTGGTGTTATTCCTCCCGGGTGTAGGACTTTGTATTTCCCTTTGTTGAACTTCACAAAGTTCTCATTGGCCCACTTTTTCCAGCCTGTTGAGGTATTTCTGAGTGCCAGCACAGGCATCTGGTGTATCAGTTGCTCCTCTCAGTTTTGTATCATCTGCAAACTTGCTGAGGGGGCACTCTGACCCATCATTAGTGAAGGTACTCAACAGTATTGGCTCCAGTATTGGTGCCTAGGGTAGGCCACCAGTAACTGAACTGCACCTGGGCTTGATGCTGCTGATTGCAAGCTTCTGAGCCTGGAAGTTCAGCCACTCTTCAGCCCACCTTTCTGTCCACTTACCTAGCCCATATTTCACTGGGTTTGTCTATGGGGGCATCATGGGAGAAGGTGCTGAAAGCCTGCCTGAAGTCAAGGTAATTAAAATTCACGGCTCGCCCATAATCTCCTAAACTAGCCATTTTGTCGTGTTGATCAGGCATGATTTTCCTTTCATAAATCCATGCTGACTGCTTTTGATCATAGTCTTGTCCTTCATTTGTTTGGAAGTTTGAGACATCAAAAGTTTTAACTCAGTATAAAAGTAATCAAGTCTGGGAGAGAGAATCAACATGACCCAGTTCTATACTATTCTGGAGGGTTAGTATGCATTTGGATAGCAGGGGTGAGTTAATTTTAAGTCTCTATTTCCTTATTTGAAATGGAGAGCTATTTGTCTTCAGTTGGGATGTGCAAAGAAGATATCCTATAAAAGTGTGAAGTTACTGAACTGCTTGGAACGAGTATGCTTGTGGCAAAGCAGAGGAGAAAATGTAGAGGCTTTTTAAAATATGATGTGTTTTATCTGGAATGTCAAATGCCACAAGGTTACCTTTCGGTAACTGCTCTCTAAAAAAAGGATCGCTCAGCAAGGCAAGTCCCAAGTCAGATCTTGGCTTCAGTTGGTCCAATGGAGTCAGTGGCTTACAAGGCAGTTAATTTGCAATAACAAGATGAAAAGAATCCCCCCCCCCCCCCCGCCCCGAGATTGCTGTGCTAGTTTTCTCTTTTTACATTCCCATTTTAAATGAGTAACCTGGAAGTGGCGTGAGATGCTTTCAGAAGAGTTTGGGGATACTTGGTCCAGCAAAATAGGCTGATAATCAGCAACAGGGTTGTAAAGGCTTAAAGCTGCTTCATATTAGTTGTATGTTTGGTTTTTGTTTTTCTGTCTTTTTGGTTGGGTTTTTTATTTCGAGATTTTTGCTTTTTACAGGTTGTGTCAAGTTTTAAGTGGTTCTATATATTTCCAACCTAAATATGAGAAGATTATAGCCTTATTATAGCTAATCTAGTCTCCTTTATCTGATTTCCTTCCCTTCCCTTTCTGTCATGTTACTGAAAGCAGCTGATGGTAAAAGGATACACTAGAGAAGGTGTTTTAGGTTAGGGAGACCTGTTTTAGAGTCCCCAGTCAAGTCTAGATATCTGTAGCCTTTAAAATAAAAAATCGTTGTTAACTATAAATTAATATCTGCTTATACTTTTGTGTTTTTTTGTTTTTTTTTTTTCTTTGCATTGAATGAAGATGCATTGAAATTCTGGTAGCACTAATATTTTCAAGTTAAAGCCAGCGTGATAAGGAAGTGTTAATTGAACAGGTATGTCTTAGATTTTTTGCCCATGACTTTTGCCCTTCTTTGGGGAGGCTGCTTAATCTCGCTTGTATAAGATGCTGATACTAGAGGGGCCTGTTTTTGTTTGTCTTTCGAGCTGTGTATGCGGCTAGCTTTCTTTAACTGTGTGTACAACAACTGGATCCCTATGCCCCGTCTCCCTAGGGAGACATCAGAACTCAGGGCTGGTTTTTCCCTTGCAACCAAAGAACAAAATATAGGCAAAGTTTAGTTGTAATATTTAGATTTTCTCATTAGCCTCATTTGTCAAATAGAACCAGTTTTATTTGTACATGTGTTATGTTACTTTGAGGTTGGATGCTTCTTGTTTTGTTAAATGAATGGCATTAATTACTATAACATTTTTATATTGGTAACAGTAGAAGAGTCGGTGTGCTGTGCTTTGTGAGCTCCATTTGATGATAACTGGGGAAGCTTGTGTTTCAGAAAAGGCAGCTACTGATTGTTCTGTGAAGCTTTACGATTTTCCAATGTGAAATTTATTAACTGTAAACATGTAAATTGTTAAATGTAAACTTCATGTTCTCCCTAAGGGAGCTCTTGTACTCTGCTGTGGTAGAGCATAGATTGTAAATAAAATTTAAAAACGGAACATGGCTCATAACCTGTTGGATAGAAGTGACATTAGTTTTAGGATTGGAGCTAGCAATGTTTTCTTTACTGTCATGGCAGTGCTTAGTTCACAATTTCTTTTTATCCTGTGAGGTAGAAACTCCTCACAGTTTTGGTTTCTGTGCGTGGCAGTCATCTAGCTGTAGGAGTGATAGCAGAGTAAGCCGATTAGCATGATTGATACTGCTTGTCAGGGGACTGGCATAATGGGCTACCATTGAGACTGCCTTGTGAAACCACACACGGATGAGGTAATCTCGTTAGGTGATTAAAACCTTCATTGAGTCTACCCGATTGCAGAGTTTTCAGTTGTATTGCTGTTGGGAACTGATGCTAAATAAGCGTAGTGCTCTCCTTGGAGTAATGCTGAAATGGAGATCTTGCTGGATTTTTCTCCTGGATAAAAGTCATAGCAGCTGGAGGCTGATGAAGGATGTTCCATCTTTCTGTGTTTAAAAGTAAGATTCTGGATGATGGTGTCATTTTCTTTTAAAGTCAGTGTCAGCCTTGTGCTAGCTTAGTTTTATCATACTTTGCTGTTTTTTGTGAAATTCTGTGGTGTTAATGTTAAAAGAATATGTTTCTGCTTTGTGTAACTTGCTATGTCCCTACAGCAAAGGGGAATATCGCAGTGCATATCACAGTCCTGTTTTTGTAAAGTAACTGTGTTTTTTTCCGAAGGTTGGCTTTGTCTTGACCTAGGATGAGGTGCAGTGTAAGTGGCAGTCCTTATACTCTTGTCTGTCCTGTTTACAAATAGTGTGGCAGGCAGCACATGCTCATACTAGAGCTGGCGGTATACAGAAATCCTGTCTGACTTGGTCGTATGCTACTTGTTTTAAGGAGCTCATTGAAAAACACTGGATTTCAAACGAGAAGTGGTATACTTGACTAGATACATACTTGAGTTTTGTTTTCGCTAGCAAGCTAAAATGAAAAACAAAGGTTTCTAATTCTGGGTCTCCAGTGTTACAGTATTTATAATGCAAGGGTTACTAGAACAGAATTTTGGAAGGTCAGGACGAACTACTCTGAGACTGGCAGTAACTACTGTTGCTGTATAGTCAGATTTTTGTGTATTAAAGAATAGCCCAGTTAATCTGTTGTGGGATGGGGACACAAACAGAAGAAACACTTCTAACTTACATGTTAAGTGGTTAGTCCATTTCTGTTGCTTGGAGAAAGTACTATATGACATTAATAAGCACATATGCACATCTGGTGAGACAAAAGCACAGATACGCTCTTGTTTTGTCAAGGGAACCCCAACAGTGTAATATGTTCTGAACTCTGTTGGTAACTGTGATCTGTTTATTCAGAAGTTCTGCAAGGAAGTGATCTTTTTCTAAGAGCTATTTAGGATCTTGTGTTAAAAAAACAAAACAAACAACAACAAAAAATCAACCCAAAACCTACAACAACTACCTGTTCCAGCATGTGATGAAGTGGGGAAATATGCACTGCGAGGAGAATGTTCTTTCATGTGTATCTGACAAAAAATAAAAATACAAACTCGCACAAGTTATAAACATGTTATAGACAACAATATTCTGTGAAATGTGATCAGCAGAGCAAGTACACTCTAAGTTTTCAGGTTGCATTTTCCTAGTTTAGTAAGAATCGCATAACTTGATGATAGGAGACATCTTGTGTGGTAGATCTTAAAATTCAAGGTTGTATTGGATATCAGTGATATGCAACTAAGAGGCAGGCCAATAGTTTTATATGCAAAATCAAGCTGAGATTCATCAAATACTAAACACTTAAGAAAATAAGTGAACTGGCAATCATTACAAATTTGTTTATTGCATTTTGTCCCCTATTAAATCCTTTACAAAGCATTATTTTTGTGTAGTTAAGTATATCTTTCTGTATAGTAGACTGAAGTGAATTACTTGACTATTACAGAATCTTTTATGTATGGTTATTGAGATGTTTTCTGCTTCAACTTTAACTTGCTCTCCAAGTGTGCTGGCTGAGATGAAGTATCTCAAGATCTCCTATTCAGAGACCTTGGTAAAGTCCTCATGTTGCTGGAGATGTTTGATGGTACTCAGTTAATGGCACTACTTTGGAGTTATTTTTTACTTTATGGGCAAAGCAAGGCCTCGGCATGCAGCTGTATTTTGCCAGCAAAAGACCTGTTCCTGTGAAAAGAATTTAAAATTATGGAGTATTTCTAGTGAAACGAGGCAAGTGTTTTGATTATTAAAATAGAAGCCTCCTTTGTTGGTATGACTGCAACCCAGCTTATTCTTTCCAGAGCGTCTGCCGTGAACAGAGAAGAGCAAATCATAAATGGGAAATCTCACAAGGCCCTTTTCAAAGGGAATGGGTTACTGGCTTTACTTCTTCATGTGGTTTTCTTCTTTCTGCATGTTGGGTCCACTTAGAAAAAGAGCTTGCAGGGATGATATCTCAGCCCTGGTGGCTGTTGGAACAGATAAATGACTTCAGGTTCACTAAGACAGAGTGTAGGCTAGGGAGACTAATCCATGATTGTACTTGTTCCTCTGCCTTTCTTATTTAAAAGTTGTAATGCTTTTTCTGTTTACAAAGGCTGGTTGCAATATCTGAAAAATTCATAATCTCTGCTGGTTCATATATACTTTCTTTCAACTCTGTAAACTGAGTGCCCAACCTGTCTCAAAACACCTCTCCTTTGATTGAAATGGGGAAAAAAAAAAAAAATCTTTTCTTTAATGTCAGTTTTTAGAGGAATGTTGGGTAGAATGAAGAATTGGGGTGAAGTGCCTGAGCTGTTGCAAAAGAGAGGGGCGGTAAGGCTGAGCCCTTCTCATTAGAGACTAAGTGGGAGATCTGGACTACCCAGAAAGTATAGTTTGTCCTTATTCTTTTTTCATTAAAAAAACCCAAATATTTTTCTCTCCCGAGTAAAACTTTGCTGATGGTGATTTGTGCTTTGAGCACTAATTTTCCTTTCACTGTAAGAAACCTATGTCCAGTGTTTCTTTGTTTCTTTTGCCTTGAGTTAAGCATGCTGATTGAAACTGCTTGATGTATCTGTCTCTGTATGACATGTTCAGGAGTTATTTTTCTGAGTATGAAAAAAATCTTGAGCTTTTTTTTTTTTTTTTTTTTTTTAAGAAACCTTCAACACTTCTTAAAATAGCATGTTCACAACATATTTTGCTCCACTGTTGTTCTGCGCTGTTTTCTTCCTTCCCACCCCTGCTCCTTTCCATAACAGCCCAGTGGGTGAACCCAAGCAGCAGCTCGTGTTCTACCTCTTTGCTGTTTCTTTTGTAATCTGTTTGTTGAGCTGCCTGGCCTGCCTCCAAAAGTGCATGAGCCTGTTTATACATCTAGCCTAACAATAGTATCATAACACCAATTTGTTTAACCTGGGCTGGAAATAACAATCTAAATATTGTGAATCAAAGAGAAAGCAGTCATTTGTATATGCTTCTCTACCCTGTCAGCTTACTTCTGTTGTGTCTAATAAAATCACTGAAACTTCTGTGGGAATTTTATCAATTCTATTGGTATAATGTGATACCTCTTTTAAATGCTTAGAGAAGTTCAGCTATAGCTTTGCCTCCAACCAGCATCACATGCTGTCATCACCTTGCTCAGGCAGAAGGTGTTTAATTTGTATGTCTAGTTCAAGCGCATATTATTGCAGAAAATCATCTATTCCTGCTGCTTTGGGGAGGGCGTTTGTAGTATAGTGAACTATTAAACTGTTTGCCTCTGCTTTTATTGCAGTATTTGAGCGGCGTTCTGAGAGGTGGAAAGCACACAATTAATACTGTTTATGCTTATTTATTAGTCACAAAGTGACTAACAAGTTGATTGATCAGCGTACTTTGGTTAAGGTGCCAAGACTTTGGTATATGTGCTCTTTATTGTTACTTCAATTTAGTGACTGATCACCAAAATAATTTTCCTCTGGATTGAAACAATTTGGATGGCGTCCACCAGTAGCTGATGTTGAGTGGTTCTAGCAGTATTTAGACTCTCAACATGCCATGGGGCCTTATGTTTTAAAGTTTATAGTTTCTGGGGAAAAAAAAAAAAAAAGCAATGCACATTTT
Source organism: Aviceda cuculoides (assembly GCA_035590195.1). NCBI lineage: Eukaryota > Metazoa > Chordata > Aves > Accipitriformes > Accipitridae > Aviceda > Aviceda cuculoides. The sequence goes on from JAVJGG010000007.1 coordinate 20,972,917, forward strand.
TGAACCAAAATGAAGTGATAATAAAATTTAAACACTCTTGCTTTAACATCCCATCCTCAAAATCTTCTGATCTTCACTATGCAGAGATATAATTTTGCTTTAGTAAAATCTGAGCTGACTTGCCCAATCTGCTGAAATATGTCTTATTTTCTCTGAAAAATTTTATAATGGAAAGTAAGAATGGACATTCCTGCCACTCTGGCATGTCAGCCTGTTATCAAAAGTGAGAATGTATTTGTTTCCATATCGCTCAGTCTTTGGCCTCCCTGCCTATCAAGAAAAACGAGTGCTCTCAAATCATGTAGTAGCTTCAGTGAAGTGGCACCTGCCTGATAGGGAGCTGACTGCAGCAGTACAAATAATGTTAGTAGGTGTCTTGTCTTTGCAGTTGACAGTAACAGTGAAGATAAAATTATGCTACGTCAGCGGTTTCTAAAATAATGGTTTGACATTGTTGTTATTGGTCTTACCAGTTCTTCTGTCATGATTCACGTTGTGAATAAGCAGCTTCAGCTCTGCAGCTTTCTAGAAGGAAGAAGCTTGCAGCAGAGGGAAAACCAACGTGTTCCAATGTGAAGGTCAGATGAGTATTGCTTAGAGGAGCCATTTCATTTTTTTTTTTCTGTATTTTTGTTAGCCTTTCAGGTCTGGGAGGGAGGGTAGATGATTGGCTGTGGGAAGTAGGGGAGCCATCCACTTGGAGACCTCAATATGTGCCTTGCATCTCTTTAGCATTGAGGGTAAATGATAGCTTAGGAAACCTGTGTGAGACTTGATGTTGGATGTAAAAGTGCGCTCCTCCGCCAAATCTCACCTATGTGAAACAGAACGCCGTGGCCTCTCTTATGTCAGGACCGCTGGCCGTGATGATGAGCAGGAGGGAGGACGTGGTGAGCGGTGCCTGGCCTGGCTATCAGCATCCCTCTCATCTTGCTGTACCCCACAGACAAGTGGATCCTTGTCACACAACCTAATACAGGTGGCACCAGAATTCCCTACGGGAGGAAAGACTTTGGATGCCACCATAAGTGGTGGGGAAATTGAGAAGCTTCCTTTCCTTGCTTGAAGTTTGATATGTTCTTATAGTGGCATATCTATTTTTTTTTATATATCTGTATTTAAAAATCAAATTAAATCAGTTGTGTATCTTACTGAGTTCATATAAATGGTGTTGTGATATATACTTCTAAGAGTTGGAAAAATTTGTACAAGATATTAAATCTTGTTTCTGATTTCATGCCTCTTCTTGTTGCCCCAAAGCTCTTCCCATTTTAAAGATTAAAAAATGGTCATGCTTAGAAATAGAATACCTTTTTCAGTGTCATTATGATACAGATATTAAAAAATAATCAGTATTATAGCAAATCTGGCAGTCATCATTACTCATAAACAGCTCTAGAATGAAAAGGGTTAAGTTACGAGTTCAGACAAAGTACCTGCTGAGGTAGGCTGTTTTGTCCATTTGAGGTTACAAGCTATTAAAAATATTTTCAAACTGGTACATGTGTACCTTATAATTCTATTAGATGACAAACAAAACGTAGAAAAACATGTTTTCCCCTTTCCACAATTACATTGTTCCTGAAGTGCTGGCAGTAGTAAGAGCTTCCAGTCAGTAAACAAAGTAGATGCCATTTATTTATTGGCTCTCTATACATCTAAAGTAACAAGGCATCTAGTTTTAGAGTTCCTTTGCTGCCTGTAAGTTAAAAATTAAACATTTTTATAGTAAGCAAAACTAGTTATGAAACTCAAAAAGGTCTAAAAAGCAGTTGGATAATGTAGTGCTTACTTTTCATGTCAAAGAGCAAAGCTTAAAAATGTGAAGTACTTTGCAAGCCAGATAAGGTAAAGGGACAGTAGCACTTGAATCTGCTCAAAACTACAAGATAAATCATAAAAATCTGATGGAGTTTAAGTTCTTGTAGCAGTGTTGGTGGTTTAATGATAGATTTTTTTTTTGTTTAATCTATTTCTAACATTTTTTCTCTATTCCATGATGTGATCTGATACAAATGAAGAAATGAACAATCTCACTGTACTGAGCAAACAGCAGACTAATTGTTCACTTTTTATCTAGTGCACAGAGGAGGAGGGGAATAGTTTGTGATGAGATCAGAAATTCTAGGCAATTTTTATTTTCCATGATTCTCTTAGTTACTCATCAGAAGGATACTGTTATTGAAAAGAACAACAACAACCACCACCACCTCCAAAATGATAAATGCTTATAAGAAGAAATCCTTCTTAATGTTCAAAGGTGAAGATGAATGTTTAAAATGTCTCAAGTTTCTGGGCATTTCCTAGATTACAAAGGTGATCTTAAAGGGCCTTTTGCCTCATCTTGTTCTTTTCCAAAGAAATGCCTGGCATGAGAATTGCATTTTCAGTGCATTTAATGTTGATATGATGCCATTTAAATTATTTATCCTTAGATGATACCAAAGATGTTTGTATTCATCATCTGTCTAGATGCGCAAAGTATGACTTCTCTCATCATGCTTAGATGAAGCCTTAGATGTGGGATGCTTTTAACTGAGCTAAATGTGAAAGACACACTGGCCATTTGGTAAACTAAATGCCCTTTGTCTGTTAGGTGGTGAGATATAGGGAGCTGTTCAGCTGGGAGCTGCAGCACAGCTGTGGTAGCTGGCCTTGGAAATTAGGGCTGAGAAACAAGTTCCTTCTTTCATGATACAGCTACATAAAGATATTCTTATTTTTCTGTGTTTACTTACTTTCTGTCATATGATACTTAGAGCAAAAGAGTTTTAGTCAAAATGAGGAGCTGCGAAGTACAATTTCTCCCAGCAATTGTAGAAGGAAATGCCTCATTTTTAGAGAAAACAACATAAAGCTTCCTATCTTTTCACTTAAACTAAGCATACAAACTTAATTCAAGGTGAGTCTGGGAAGAAGCATGTTTATATTTGCCACATTCTAGTTATTTTATTTTCTTTTTCACCCCCTCTCAAATATGCTAACTCTTTAATTATTTTTTTTTTTTTTTAAATGAAAGCTTCCTGGACCCTGGGGGTTCGCCATTAATTGTAGGCCATTGTGTGAATGCTAACTACTTAAAAATAGTCATGGAGCCAACCTTGCTTCCTCTCAGGGTTTATCAGTTGGAAGCATCTTCTTTTTATCCTATGTGTAAGCAAAGACCTCTCTGGATTGATGATTTGATCTGTATAATGGAAAATCTAGGCAGGATATCCTTTCTCTGTTATTCCTTGGTGTGATGGCATCAGGTTGTGTCTTAAAATGGGGGAAGGGAAAAGGAGGATCCTGTTAGCAGACAAAGTGGTTTCAAGGGACTCTTAAACTGCGGGCTTGCAGCAACCTCGTGTTTACTCTCTGCGTTGAACCATTTGTGCTTCAAGCTACTATTTCAATATGTCAGTGGCTTCTGCTACGCCCAAAAGCTTGCTGGTGTGCAATATGGACATCTTATATTTGGAAGTTGTTGTGGATACTCTGCTGAAATGTGTCATGAGGGGCTTCTCTGTAGTTATTTTGAGCACTTGCAGATCTTAATGAAGTACTGCACTGACAAGCTGGATCCAGTCTTATTGCACAGAGGTGCACTGCCTGAGCTTCCCCTGCCAAGAAAAGGATAGTTCTAGTGTAATTCCATTATTAAAATGCATCTAAAACCAAGCAGCACCTGTGTGCAATAGAGGTACAGTGAATGCTTGATAAACTGTGTGCATGGGGTAGCAAATGTACTCAAAATTATGTTGGAAGATTATTATGACCTTGCATTTCAGCATGCTTGTAACCATTCCATTGTAATACTCCTAGCCTGAAATTCCACTTGGTGTTTACGAGGCAGAGGACGTTACCAGCTTTTGTGATTTGCTGAATAACCTTTGATTTAGTTGTCTTCTGTTCAGGACAAGGAGCCTGTGTAAAAATAACACTGACAACCACCCCCCCCGCCCCCTTCCCTTCTCCAGAAAACACAGTATAGCCCTTATACAAGAGGTAAGTCCCTCTCCAAGTTAGTTCATTCTGCTCTTACCATCGTGACCCATATGTGTTGTGGTGTAACCGCAAAGGAGGAACCTGAGGGCTTCGGGGAGGGATGGCAGAGGCAGGACGTGATTGTGGGTTTGCAAAATAATAATCAGCTGGTACTTGGGGTGCAAGACAAAAAAACATTAAAACTAATAAAAAGAAATGCTTCAATTGCCTGTCTGGACTTTGGAATCTGTAACCCTGAAGTCTTCACGCCAAGATGTTAGTACAATTTAAAGCACATGAATTTTTTTACTGGTAATGAAGATATTTATGGGGTCATTGCTTGGGCTTTTACATGAGGAGAAGATAAAGATCCTTCCTTCTACACCACAAAGTGCATGTCAGCTACTTAGAATTAGCAAAGGTCCTCTTCATATTAGCAAATTGTTCTGTGACTTTATCACAGCATTTTTTTTTTATAGCTTTAACTGCAGCGTTTAAAGGGACTGCTGGTTACATTTCTTACCAGAGTGTCGTATTACTCTATGGGAGATATAACCATTGCTATTACTGATCTAAAAACTCAGACAGATAAATAAAAATATTTGGGGAAAAAAAAGAAAGACATAGTTCTGTAAGAAACTTCTACTGCTATTGTTTACACTGTTGGAAAATCAAGTTCATTGTATATAATAGACTAATGACTATGACTTGAATGCCGAATCTCAACGTAAGCAAGAATTTGTACCTCTGTGGTCTTAATAGTGTGTTTCACAGATTTTTAGCCTTGTTCAACCTAGGATCTCTAACAAATGTTGTCTGTGTAGATAATGTGTTTTAAGCAACTGTTGAAAAATCAAAACAAGGGAAGTTTTTAAAATCTTAAGCCCACCCCTCACATATTAAATCATTCGAAATCTTACAATTGCTGTTATTTTCAGTCCATTGTGTCTGCTTCCTGTTGGTCAAAGGTTATGAGGATAGGGTGGTGTAGAGTGAGGTGGGAAGCTGGCAGGAAAAAGAAAGCTTTGCTTATTTTGGGGTAGACACAACTACAGAAATGGCCAGGACATTGCTTAAATTTTCTGAAGACTTGAAGAGGTAAACTAGAAAAAAACCTGTTCTTGATGTTGTTTACTGTTCTGCTTTCTAATTTAGGTATATGGAGAATGAACTGGAGTAAAAGTAAACAGGGGCTTCCTTAAGGAATGTTATCTTTTTGCTTGAAAAATGTTTTTTATTCAAAAAGAGGTGTAGATTTGTTTTGATTTACGAGTTGATTGGGTAAATTTTGTTTCTGAAGCCTGAGCCTGAAACTCTACTTGTTTGTTTACTTGTATCACTAAGTCAAAAAAGGAAAAAAACTTTTATGCCACAAAGTGTAAGTAGAAGCTCTGTGATGTATCGCTTCAGTATGTTACGGGCACACGTGGGCATCCGCAGGTGTGTGAATACAGCCCTCTAAAACACTTGGTTTATCTTAATATTTGTGGTGTTATTCAAGAACCATCTGTAATTTCTTGGCTGTTAAAACAGTAGTGCGAGTACTTGAGTTTTGTCAACAGGGTGCCTTGCAGTGAGTTGCCGTGAGCAGACGCGGGCTGACCAGGGCTTGGTGCTGGTGCTGAGGTTCCTCCGGCGGGGCAGCGCAGCCGTTTGTGGTGAGCAGTTGCGGCAACGCCGTTCGAAGGATTTGGTTTCAGAACGAATCTTGATTCGGAAGGTTGCGCCGGGGTGGGGAGAGAAAAGATATATGAGTTGGTCGTGGCGGTTAAATTCTACAAAGCTGTTGGTCCTAATAATATATGGCATGAGGGTACTGGTACACTCCAGGAAACAGTAGAAAACTTTATGTGAGTTGATGAGAGCAAGAGGAGCATTTTGTAAGCTAATCAAAGTAATTAAACCAAAGCATCTTAATTTCCAAGTATGCTGGTATGTAGTTAAATTTGCTATTGGTATGTGACATAGCTGGTTTTTAAATTTCTTAACCATTTTGTTACTACCAGTGATTTATTTGAATCCAGAAATATATTGTTTGCAGTGTTGGGAAAACAGTATTTTTGTTCTAATAGAAACTCAGTTTAATTAGCATGGTAAAAGCAGTTTGTATATCATAGTGTCTTGCAAAGAATTTTGACTTTTTGCATGTTTATTTTGAAATTAAGTTTTTTCTGGAGTTCTTTAGGTCAGGTCTATTCAGAAAAAATTCTGCTGAGCCTAGCTGGTAAATATTCTGTCATGTAAAATGAAAATGTATATATCGGACACAATGCTGACTTTTACTTTACCTTAGCTTTTACTTTTATTAGCAGCTCTTCCTGCCATATCTGCACACTTGGTTCATGCGCATTGAAGATCTGATGATTTGTAATGGAAAAGCTAATAATTTTGGTCCTAAAATGTGAACACTGAGCATGCCCTTCCTAATTCTTTCCCTTTCCTAGAATAAGGAATCCCTTGCAATGCCTCACAGTATTTAAAAAGTACTGTGTTGATTCTCCCTGTAATACCTTGGCAGAACAATAGATTTCCTTTAGCTTCCCCTTTACTGTGCCTGAGTGAAGTGGCTTGAGTAAGTATCAGTCCTTTCCTTGCTGTAATAGTAGGTGACTCATTTACAAAAGAGGCTCCTACTTTGGTCTACAGATACTTGATTTGCAAAAATGTCAGCTAGTGTACAGCCTTGGTCTCACAAGGAACAGGTAAGGATAGAGTGTCAACACGTCCTAAGTTTAATTTGTAGGGATTATTTAAAACATTGTCTGGAACTTCCTTTGGAGACTTTTCCATGTGTTTTAATGGATGTGTAGGAGCTTCTTTCATTATGCTTACAACTAGTAGATTAAGCCAGGCTAGTTAGTTGGGAGGCAATTTGTAGAAATTATGGGGTATCTTTGTACCGTCCTCCTTAATTCATTGCTAAATCCCCCTTAATTCGTCATTCCCTATTGAAGTTGGAGAAACTGCTGCTTCTGTAGTTCAAATCCCCTTTCTTTTATGGGGACTACAAAATGCAGTATGAATATTTTGTTGAAGAGATGATGCGCAGAACACCTGGCCTCTCATCTGTGGAAATCTCTATTTTGTATGCAGCATGAGCACGCTTGAGTGATCCAAACGTGAAGCAGTGAAGCATGTATTGCATGTTTGTTGAAACTGCAGTGCCCCATAAAATATCCAAAACAGTGTCAGGAATTGCATCTTTTTACATAGTTCTAGTGTCTTGCTTTTCCTTCTATATAAGCCTTTCACAGATGATGAAGATAGATGTCTACAAAGGCAAGTAAGAAGGGAAAAAAGAAGAAAAAAAAAAAAAAGGAAAACTGTGAATCATGTACAAAGTATTACAAAAAGCACTGGGCTTGTGATCTGGAAGAATAGGGATTTTTCACACCTTGTTACAAACACCACTTCAAAATGACTGTCCTCCTAGGAAATGAATAGACAAAAATATACGGTGAAATATTTAATCCCCGGCCATTAGTGAGAAAGCAGCTGTTGATATCAATGGAGTATAGGCTTGACCTTTCAGCTTCGGATTTACTGTCTTTATAAATCCTAACTTTTTTATTTTTCTGTGCATTGCTCTTATGCAACTTGTCACAACCTACGCCCATGACCTTGTGATAGTGGAACCCAAGTCAAACAGCATGGCTGGTGTCTTTTCTGGCTTGTCTTGTTTAGGGGGTCTTGTCAGCACTGCAGTAATCCTTGTGATAAGTAATGTTCAGACACTTTAAAAAAAAAAAAAAAAAAGCACCAGAACCTAGCCTGAATGTTTTGCTTTCTTAGATTAAGACTTGTGGGGGGGAAGTGACTTCTAATTAAGAGCTGATGAAAAGACTGAAGCAACTTAAAAAAAAAAACAAACAAAAAAACCCCCAAAACCAACAAACAAACCTTTGTCAGATGAATACACAAAAACATTACTTTTAAAATAAATCCATCTGATGCAAAGCCAAATTGTAATTTGGTTGGGTGATTTTAAGTACTATCAAAGAGGCTGATCTTTAAGAGGAATCTGAAGGAAGGATATGTCATGCCCTGCCCTTGCTTATTTTTTTGGGGAGCTTTCACAAGTTGAAGAAAGATGGGAGGTGCGGGAGGGAAGGAAAAATTAACCAGATCTGGTATCAGTGGTAGAGTGAAGCGATAGGAGATGACTTGCAAGAGGGATTCAAGCATTGACTTTCTTAAGAAGAAAAAGCCTAAAAACAGCAAAAGAGGCTCAGAACTGCAATAAAGCAAGTCAATGAATGGAGAACTTTAAAACAGAAGATGATGTGATCAGAAAGAGAGAAGGGAGATTGTCCTGGCAATGCTATTTTTAATAGGATGGATATGGGAAAGACTTAGAGAGGGAGATGATCAGAACATGCTTGTGATCAGAGAGGAAAAGACCAAATTTTGGAAATGTTCTGAAAAACAGGGCAGCAAAGCAAAGACCATGTAGATGTGTGGGTAAGGGACCTGCAACAGATATACTTCTCCTTATGCCATGACAAGCGCTATGTTTTCATTGCTGACAAAGCAGTGAGAGGAGATGGCAAAGCTAATATCTGTGATGGGGAACATGTCTCTGGTAACACTGTTAGAGGGTTATGTCTTAGCCACATAGGGTGGGTGACGTGGAGGAGAACAACTATAAGTGGAAAGGTAAGTTTGCAAGTGATCAGAAACGACCCAATACTTATAGGCACAAGAAGTGGATAAGATGATGTAAGAAGACAGAGGGATGACCTGGTCGCTTGTCCAAGCTTGGAGACAGTGAAATGAGGGCTCAGGTCCTGGCTCTGCGGCAGATCTGCTTTATTGCTCTGTATTCCTCTCTGAATCTGTTCTCTGTTGGTGAAGAGTTGATGATAATTGCAGGAGTATGGCGGAGGGAAATTTGTGCTTGCCATTAGAAAATTTCTGACATACTGCAGAAAAGTAAGTGTTTATTGAAATGACTGATGCTACCAGCCATGATAAGGATCAGTTTAAAGTGAATACATGATACAGACCTGGCTGCACAATTACACTGGGAATAGGCATAAGGCTTTAAAAAAAACAAAAAGGAAAAAAAAAAAAAGGCAAGAACCCCCATGCAAAACCAGAAAGGACTATGAAAATATTCAGTTAGGTTTAGATTCACAAAATAAAGCAGCAGTTAGTGCTACGCTGTTTGAATTGTATTTTGCGCCTTTTTTGATGCTTTAATTAGTGGTGTAATGCTGGGAGACTAACTCGCATGCTGAAACGTCAGTTATGAAACAGTGCTCAGTAAATCTTTGTGGAAGTATTGTTCTGCTGTATTTTCAGTGTTTTCTTTTGTTTATTTAACAAGCTAAAGTTAGAATCCACAGCACAAGACTAGAAAATGGTGACAATAGTTTGAAAACAGGAAATTTTGGCCTTGTGTGTATTCGGAACAGATGATCAGGATGATGGCCAGGAGAGTGGAAACTTCCACTGAGACTGTTTTTTCCTTATTTTGCTCAGTGAGAAAAGATGGTGCTTCCTGGAAAACAAGTCTTAAGTATTTAAAGAAAGTTGTAATGTATTCAGTATTTTCCTCATATCACATCTGTTTGTTTTGCAATGATATGTTTACACTTTTTAGTATTTAATGCTGCTAAAAGTAGAATGTTTGGACTATTGTCAAGTCTTGGAAATAGTTTCTGCTGTTAGAATTAAGATACTAAATATGCTATTTTGTGCTCAATTTAGTTGTTCTGTCGTATGTTTTAAAAAGAACCAACACCCAAAGAAGAAAGGGCATCATTTTTAGGAAAGAGGATGGCAGTTGCCAGTAGGTGTTATGGCAGTGGTTTTCAGAAGTAACTAGTAATTACATTTTCTTCAGTTCTGGTGCTCATGATATGGCCTTTTTGTAAAAAAGAAAATAAAAAAAAAATCAAAAACTTTTAAAAGATTTCTAGAAAATGCTTTCTAAAAAACACCCCTTAATTTATTTCCATGTAAAAATATATGCGTTAATTTCTGAGGGTATATGTCAGCTGAAATTCTGAAATTTCACCATGTTGGAGTTAGTTCTGCAAGCTGGAAGAGTAGCAAATGGAAAAAGTAAAGTTCTGTATTTGAAGTATCGTTACCTAATGTGACCTCTTTTGGCTACTTCCCGGCAGTCCTCCCAAATACGTGCCTTGTGGGTTGAAGCTCATCAGTGACAGTTGTCAGTGGTCAGTGCCTACCACAGACGGGTTTTAAAAAGAAGCATAGTGTGAAGGAACACTTATTTTTATTTCATTTGGGCCTTTATTGGGATGAAGAGTACAGGTCTAGCGCAAGAGTCAGTGAAGCTGTGGCAGAGGTGTGTTTGTCTCCTGTGATGAACAGAATATCTGGACACTAGAAATGTGGAGGCAAAAAGGGGAAGAAATACTCAACTTCTCTTTGTGATCCTTCTTCCTGTCGTTTGTCAAAGACATGTAGCAAGTTCACTATTGTTTAACCTTTGCACTGGAAAAAATGTAAAGGGAGAGGGATAGATTAAGTAGATGGGAGCAAAAAGCTTAAAGAAAATTAAATCTTGATCCCATCAGACAAGTGAAAAGATGTCAACAGTAGGTTCAGGACTTAAACAAATGTCCAGGAGAACATTCTGAAGTGACCTTGGGCTGTCTTTCTGGTGTGTCCACTCTCTGGTTCATGCTCTGCATGTCTTCTGCTTACTTTCTAAGTTCTTTTGGAGCAAGGAAATGTTTTGTCGTGTGTTTGTAAAACATCAAGTGTTCTTTTCGATCCTTCCCTGTGCCCCTGTATAAGTTGCTTCTTTATTCTAAGTCTTAGCTGACTCCTCTGGGAAAGGAGGATGCCAAATACTGCTCTTTTAAAGTACTCTCTATGGAGTATGGAGATGAGAATGTAAGTACAAATGTCTGCACACTTGAGAGATGAGAAGGAAGGTCTGAGATCTGTAATTTTATTCCTTGGTCTACTGGTCATACATGGGGGAAAGATTTATTAGCAGTATTATTGGAGCAGGATGTAAGTGATACCCTCTTTGGCTTAGCCAGTGCTCAACAGTTTGGGAGTTGGTTTTTTGGTTTTGTTTTTCATTTTTTTTTCACTGGATGCTACCCAAGAGAAAAAAGGTGGTAAATGTGCTAGAATAGGAAAATCAGATTTAAATGATATGCGTATTGTGGGTAATAATACTTTGCAAACCAAAGGACAATTGATCAGTTTATCAGTAAGCAGTTACCTGACCACATGAGAGTAAATGCTGTAAAAAAATTGGCCAGAGAAAGTTGTCTTGATTTAACATTTCAAACCTTTTATTTAAACAGTTCATGTGATTATTTTGGCCTCTTGAGCAACAGCTTGACAGGATTCAAATAGAAGGTTAAAGCCTTTTTAAAATATAAATGTAAATTATCTACGCTTTCCTGCCCCTTCCTCCTTCCTTTCCCTCTCCATTTACACATACATCCCCTATTTCCTACATCTTTGAACTATAGCCAGCAGCTGAATGAGTTACATCTTGAATATGTGTGACAGGATGGGAATCCATAAATGTAAAGATTAATGGAAGTACAGCTACAACTTCAACAGATATACCTGTTGTAAGGAGATTATATTGGAAATCCTGTGTACTGCATATAGGTTTAGGTACAGTCTTTCAAAAAAACCCCAAACAACCCCCAAGAATGGTAAATGATGCTTTCTGCCAATTTCTTAGCTGATTCACTTGCTTTTAAATCAGCAGTTTGCATATATGTGAGTAGAAAAACTAATCGTAGGAATTTCTTGGTTTTGCTTTGTAACCTACTCAAAATGCTGTGTGAAAAATACAGAGTTCTACTGTTCCTTTGATCATTTGATGCTCTGTGGGGGAGCAGCTTGTCACATTTTAGACTGCCTCAAAAACAAGCAAACAAGCTTGTTTCTATAGTTATGATGGTCTCATGATACGATGGTCTCATGATACAAACAGGACAATGTTTGGCAAGAACGGTGATGTCCTATGTTAGGCCAGCTGATACGCTTTGCAGCTCAAAGGAGAAAACAAGCTGAGAGGCACACAAGGCCTTTCTTAGTCTGAAACAAAAGCGGCAAACCTCGTTAAACCTTGTTTTGTAATAATTTACAAAGCCTACCCAGGCTTTTGGTGAACTTGATTCCCATGACATTTGGCATGCTACACTTTTAAAAGGAACAGTTTTACTTCTGAATTACGTATTTGATCTGCACACGGTGTTTTGTAACTAGGTGTTAGTATATTTATAAAAAAATATTTTTTAAACCCTATTTATATTAATAGCACACACTTTATATATATGAGAAAATATTTCATTTTAAACCCCCCACCTTTTCTCCATTTGCTCAAATATCTGTCCAGAATGAAATGATATTGTTATTGGGACAAAATGTTTAAATCCCATACTGGCTATTTTTTTTTTTTAATTCTCAAACTTAATGCAGTTGACTTTTTTAGTAGAGAAAACCAGTGTTTGATAATGTATGGCTGATAGCATCAGTAATGTGACAGATAATTAGTACCTGTAATTTTCCTCTGACAAGCCAGTTGCCTCTTTTTTGGTGATCATGAGAAATAGTCTGTAACATGCTCTGTAAAATAAAATGCAAAACTTTCAAACAAGAATGCCCAAAGGGGGGTGGGGAACTGGATTTGTGTAACTACGTATTTGCACATGTGTATGCTCTCTTTTAGAGATTTCTTTTCGGAAAGACATTACTGAAGAAGCTCTCTTCCTTACACATACAGCATAGTATTCTTTACTTCAGCGAGGCAGTATACAGCTTTCGTTACAATGACAAATACTGAAATGTTAAAAATAGATCAAGCTTTAAGAATCCCAGATATTTTCAAATAACAAAGAGTGATTTATGTGGGCTCATTTTGCACTTTGACAAAATATAGAGACGCTTTTGTACTATGATTAGCAAGGGTGCTGATGTCAGTTCGCTTGTCTAGCTTTAAGCTTTATTCTGCTGCTAAATTGTGCTTTGTACTGTAATCCAGAGAACCTTTGTATCTGCCTTGTTAGTGTGTAGTTTATGGAATTGCTTTTGTTTTTGAATATAATCTGTGCCAGTTTCAGTGAGTGTGACTCATTATATGACTGAAATAAATGTTCACATATGCACTATGTGAAAACTCTTTAAAAATAGTAGCAGGTGCTGGTAGGCTAAATTCAATGTTTTAAGTACTTTATAGTTGCTATTTTGTAGCCTGAAGACTGAAAGCAAATTCCGTTTAGCTGGTTGATTTTCTGAATTTTTAAGTCCTATTTACTCATTAATGCTCAATAGAGACTGTCAGGATTGCTAAGCATCTTTCATTCCTTAACTCCGTACTAGAAATAAACTTCTAGAAGAAGCGTGCTTGGTTGATACAGAGTTGATTTTTTCTTTTTTCCTTTCTTTTTTTTTTTGTTACACAAATCGTGAGACAAAATGCTTCGTGCTTCTCAATTTCTCTTGTCCCTATCCTATCTCTAATCTCTTTCTTCCTGACTTAAGTTTTGAAAATTTCATCTGAATGACTGAAGGCTGAGGTTAAAGATAAAGCTAGTTTCTGAAGCAACAGAGTTTTGCAGTTTGGTTCGTAAGAGTTATCTGTGGTCAACCTTGTCTGGAGAGAGAGCCTCTGATACTGAAGTTTCCTGTTATCCCAGAATCTAAGCTGTCACTTGATTTGGCAACAGGAAACAAAATAAACTTTGCCAGTGTTTTTGGGTGCTGTTAAACAGTGCTTATCAGCTGTGCTACCAGAAGATGCTCACATCTGAAATCTAAATTGAAGGGGTTTCATCTGTTACATCTTCTACTTCTGTGTTTTGCTGTTCACCCAGTTAAACTTACTGCTACCATGGAAATAGTTGCTGGAGACCTTGACTTGGTTCACACAGTTTAGCATTAAAGGCAGATGCTGTATTCACAACTACCATAAATATACTTGTTTTATAAAGTATAAAAGATATCTTAAAATCAAGTAACTTGGTAGTTGGAGAATGGATCACAAGCCTTAATTAAGCTGTCTGGCATTTTTCCCTTTCTCCTGTTTTCTGTATTATCTTTTCATAATAGCTTCCTAAGCTTGATACCAAAAAAAGGCATGCCCACTAGACAATGAGGGTTTTGTGAGTCTGTGGTGCAAAGCTGACGGCACTAGTTCGGAGCTGGAAGATGGCAGGGCGGTTCTCGCTCTGTATCCTTTATGTCCTCCCACCACTAGTTTGTTTGAAGGTAACGGCTAGGTAAAAATGAAATGGAGACACTCTTGTGCCTCAACAAAATGCGTCTGAATCTTTTCCTAGCACATAGTAAGAAACTCCTTGTTTTCAAAGCTACATCCCAGTGTGTAAAGGACATCGCGTGGCTTGACCTGTTGTGGGACCATCCTTGCCTATGTCATTCCTTTCCTTGGTTAGTATGCAGCCAGGGCTGGCCAAAAGGAGAACTCGCTCACCTGTTATATTTTTTCACTTCTTCTGTTGTTTTTTTTGTCCTTCCAAAGGACTTGCTGGTGACCTTGTTTGAATATCCTAAATAAGTTTTAAATGCTGTGCCTTGGGGCGTGGTGTGAGTCTGCGGTGTAACACGCAGTGGCCTGACTGCTGCGTTAATTTGCCTTGGTCTCCAACTCTTCTGGAAAGCATAAAACCAAATGGACAAACCGCTGATGGCTCCCCACTGTGTCCAGGCTCTACTTTGATTTCTAACTGAATGCAGTGAGCTCTTCTAGTGTGCAATGGCAGTACGTCTAGTTTCTTCTACTGTGCCCGTTATCCTGGCATTTGTGCATATAAGGAAGCTTATACCATAGAATGCTGTACTGCTGGTAGAGCTGAGGAACCAAAATGTGCTAAGTGGGGCAGTAAAGATGTTGTTGGTAACGCTGGGACAGGTGTATGCAAACCTTGGTTTCTTGGTTTGAGTTAGCGTCTTTGGAGAGAATTATACCAGGCGATGGAGGCCCATGGGAATGAAGGGCAGCTGAGGATTAGTTGGAAGATGAGGCATTTTAGTTGTGCTTTTCTCCCAGACCAGGTTCTTTCTCTCTGCAGCAGCAGGAGGGCTGGTCTAACAAGTATGGCATCAGATGGTGAAATGTGTTTCTTCTGTGGACGTACCTTCCACAGAGACTCTTTTTATGCGGTAAAACTGTAACATTTGGTCATTCTTTCCATCCCTATCTCTAATCATTTCCAAAATAATAACGTAGCTCTTTTTCTATAAGAAGTACTATTGTAGAGATATCGTGAGGTTCTGATTGTAGAGTTCCCCTAACATCGAGGCAAGTTACGATGTGAATATAGTCTGTTCTTTAAATGCTGATTGCTATCATTGAGCATCAGTGAAAAATTCAGAGTTAAAATGCATCAGGCCCAAGCAGCAGATATTGGAAACAAGACACTATGGAGCACTTAAAGATATATTTTATTTTGTCTTCCCCATGCCTATGTCAGCTTCCTTCGAAAGTTTTTTGTGTGCGCTTCTTTCCCTCTTCTGTTCCCCTCCCCCCTTTTTTCTTTACTGGATTCATCCCTTCTCATTTTGCAAACAGTGATTTAATTATATGTTCTCCTCTTAAAAACAAAGCTCAAATACAGAAGAAATAAACTTTAAAATAGAAATTCACTAATCCTCTAGTCCACTGCTGTAACAACATGTAAATAGATTGTGTTAAGTGTAGGTAACTGGTGTGTAATCTCTTAGAATTATAATTGAAATATAGTTACTACTACTCAGTTCAACCCAGGTTGAAACCATACACAAAAGGTAACAGTCTTAAAGTGTGATTTCTTCCTTCTAATTTTTCCTCTCTTTTTTTTCTCTCTCCAATTTTCAGGCATGGAAGAGGAGATGGTTTGTGCTTCGCAGCGGCCGTTTAACAGGGGATCCAGACGTATTGGAATACTACAAAAATGACCATGCTAAGAAGCCTATCCGTATTATTGACTTAAATTTGTGTCAACAAGTGGATGCTGGATTAACGTTCAACAAAAAAGAGTTTGAAAACAGTTATATTTTTGATATCAACACTATAGACAGAGTTTTCTATTTGGTAGCAGACAGCGAGGAGGAGATGAATAAGTGGGTTCGATGTATCTGTGATATCTGTGGGTTCAACCCTACAGACGAGGGTAAGTTCTGTTGGTTTTTCTGAGAAAGTGCAATGCCTACATGCAAACAATGTTTCCAAGATCAGATGGCTATCTTTATCTGGCATATGTTCTAAAACATGTATGCATTGGCTATGAAATTTCCTTGTTACTTGAAAAAAGGTAAGCAGAGCAGAGGGAGATATTAAGAATATCTTACAAATTAAGCGTGCCATAGAACTTGGATGGTGGTGTTCTGTTTTGCATGATGTTAGGTCTTCAGAGTAAAGGAAAAATCTTTAAGTAAAATCATGCAAAACAGATCATCATAAGCATCAAAGGAGTCCCATTTGGTATAAAAATGTATGGTTATGCAAGTGGGAATGAGTGCAAAATGTCAGGTTTCTAATATTACCATTTCTCCGTCTGCTTTGCAACTTGGGGAGAAAAAAAATCTGCCCCCCACTGGCTGAAACAAACAAAAAATAACTTGTAGTTCTCCCCTATCCAGCTCTAATCCTACCAAAATAGACATTGTGTGAAAGCAGCTTGTAGGAAACAGGATGGTGTGTTTAATTCCCACAAATACCTTGTGGCCATTGCTTTGTCCTGTATCCATTCTTATTTATTTACTTATTATTCATGCATTCCTTGTGGAGATTAGTGGGTTGCATGACTTGCTGTAGCTCTCTGTACAGTCCCAAGAAAAGATTAAATAGGAGCAGTAAGAGGGTTATACATAAAGCACGCCTGACTGAAAGGGCTAGAATTAAATCCCTGGTTTTTGTAGGATTGAGGGAAGTGGGGGAAAAAAGGGCTTGCATCTCTTCTACTCCAGCGTAATCTTCAAAAATGACTGGAAAATATTGTTACTTTCTGAGGAGGGGCCCTTTTGTTTCTCCTTGTTGCAGTTTTGAACTAAAACTTTGTCACGAAAACTTCATCTATGAATTAACCACTCTAATAACAAATTCAGTAAAGGGTACTTGTTTTGACAGTTCCAGCATGTTTTAATGACATCCTGAACATAACCGAGACCACCCACAGCACGTTTCTAAGAGTGATTGCCATGTGATTCAGTATTGAGTCTGCCAGGCATCTGTTACGTACGGGAGAGAGGTAGGCAGGTGGTTGCTTTTCAGTGGATAATACAGTAGTGCACCAGTGCAGCCGTGGGCAGCAGGCACTCAGAAATCATTGGTTCTGGGGACAAACTAGGAATCTGGGAAGTAGGGAGGAAATGTGTTTACCTGGCAGCTCTTGTGTATGTGAGAGCACAAAGGAGCACGTGTCCATTGCGTGGAATGGAGAGGTAGGGTCCTGTCGTGGTTTAACCCCAGCCAGCAACTAAGCGCCACTGGACATGACATCGTATGGTGTGGAATATCTCTTTGGCCAGCTTGGGTCAGCACAGTTGTCCTGGCTGTGTCCCCTCCCAAATTCTTGTGCCCCTCCAGCCTTCTTGCTGGCTGGGCATGAGAAGGTGAAAAATCCTTGCTTTTGTCTAAACACTGCTTAGCAACAACTAAAAACACCAGTGTATTACTAATGTTACTCTTGTACTAGATCCAAAGCACAACACTATAGCAGCTGCTAGGAAGAAAATTAACTCTATCTATCCCAGATGAAACCAGGACAGGTCCCCTCAGCTGTGAGGCCTTGCCTTGCTGAGAGCTGGCGTATTGCTAATCCATCATTTTCTGTTGATGTTACATCTTCTGTTGAACTGAAGATGAAATGTGCTATGAGTGCGGACAGAGCTAACTATGTACTCACAGGCTGTTTGGACCAAAACTGGTTTTTTGCTTCAGTCAGTTGTATCAGTAACCTATCCCCATTATACTCTCATTGCATGTTTCATCTTTAGCATTTTAGCTTTGTCTGAATTATTCCAACACCTTTACTTTACATAGAAGTTGACAGTACTGTCTCTTTTATGGGTTTAGCAATGTCTTGCAGTACACTGAGGAAGAATTAGAAAAGGAAAATGGGAAAATCAGGTGCTGAGTGTTTATTGCCAAGCTCTTATTTTTACAAGATAAATCTTCCTACTAATGGAAGAGCAAGTCATAAATGTACTTTATAAAATCTGTGTTAACCTACAGTTTATTTTGAGAAGTGAAAGAATAGGTGAAGTTCCTCAGGCAATAAAAAAGCACTATTATTTTAGTGTGGAACTAAACAAAAAGATTGTATGGGGCATAACCAACCTTCCCTGTAGCCTATGGAAGTGGAAAACAGTTTTCTTTGAATTTGGACAAAATGCCTCTTGCCAGAGTGGGTAAGGGTCTTGTTATGAGAGGGCTGTCACTGGCATCCTCTGCTCAATCAAGGACTGTGGGCACCACAGGTTTATTGCTCCTGCTGCTCTTCGTTTGGAAGCCCAGTCCAATTGCCTCCTTGGATTTACAAAGAAAAAAATCATGAGATGGTGGTGGTTAGTGCTATTAGAAAACAAATATGGAGCTGTTTTGGTGTTGGAAGGAATGAGGGAGAAAAAGTTAATCGTAACTGTGGAGAGACGAAAAAAATAAAGATCACTTCAGACGAGTTCTGAGATGCTCCTTCCATACTTACTGAAGACTCTGAAATTCCTATGATGTGAAGTTTGTATTTTCTTTCTACTTTTCTTAAAAATGAATATTCGCAGTAGTTGCTAACTATCTAATACTTTGTGACCTTCCAACTAGAAATTCATTTATGCACACGAAATCTGTTCATTCTGGAGATCTGCAATGTTACATTTGTACTTGGACTGAGTAGATGAATTTACGTTCTTTAGTCAAGCCATTGAGTCTCCAGCTTTCTGATTGCATCATAGTATAGTGTAATCTGTAATGATTACATTACAATTACATTATATGGCTTTTTATAGGGACTTTCTTTTAAGGAAAGTTTTACAGTGATTTAGGTCTTTTAAATTTACAAGATGGAAACAGGAAGGAAATTTTTTTTTTTTTCAATAGGCTTAATTCTACTTTTGTGAAGAAATTTCTGGGTACTTTTTATGTTTTCTTCAGCTAATGCTTCTTGTTTTCAAGTAGAAAATCTAAAATGTTTATTTCTGTAGCATCTTTCTTTTTAAGAAAAGCAAAAATGTTGCCAGTGTTTTGTGCGCTTTGAACTCGAGTGAGAGATGTTCTGGGATGGAGAGACTAAATGGGCATGGGAAATTACTATTCTCCTCTGCCTGGTGCTGTGGAGACCTCAACTGAATTATTGTGGCCTGAGCTTCCAGAAGGATGAGGATGAATGTCTAAAGAATGGTAGAAATAGAGGAAATGGATTTTTAGAAGTGATTGATGAGGAGAAAAGTTGAGGGATTTGTTTTTCCCAGGAAGAAAGCACTGAGGGAAGAGCTGACTTTAAAAGTATAGAAAGCTGTGATAAGCAGGACATGGATCAGTTGTTATCTGAAGAGAGAAGTAATTTGTTTCTCTTTCAGTGAGTGATGTAATGATAAAGAAAAACCTTTTAAGGATATTTAAGCACGAGCTGTGAAAGCCCTTCCCTAGAATTCAGTAGACATCTGTGATTAATGTTTTATACGTGCTCCAGCTCCATGTTTCTGTAATTTAGTGAATTGCGTGCTTGGCAGAGCAGGGGAAGGAGGAAATAATCTTACTATATGCAAACATGTTACTTGCATGTATTCATTTGAATAAAGATAGCAATAACAAAGTAAACCAGAAGAAATAATAAAGTAAAGCCAAAGAAAAAAAGGGAAGAACAAGACATTGAAATCTACAATTACATTTACACAAATAATTGCATGTGGTAACAAAGGTTTCTGTCACAAGGACAGTACTTTGGAAGAGCTACAGCTTGCTTCAGACACAACACTGTTTCAAAGTTTGCAGTATTTCTGTTCAGGCAGCTGCTATCTGATATATGCTTCTCATGCCTTTTGCGTTTTGAACAGTAAAATTATTTTCAGAGAACCATTTTTTAAATCATGTTCTGATAATACGTGCACTGCAGGTTGATCATAGCTTGGGTGCAATATCAGTGACTGGCAGGATGAACATAGCTCCACTTCTGATCCTGACTCCTTGTATTTTCTCTGATGCTGCATGGTCAGGCATCACTGCTACTGTGCTGTGTTGGAGATCTCCGTATCAGATTAGGATACTCCTGTGGTGCCTGTAACACAGTGTGGAACAGAAAACAGGCTCTGCCACTAAGAACTTACTATCTGCAGTGAGAGACATCAACATAGGAGCAGAGGTATGGGAAGAAGTGAAAGCAAATAAAGTGGTTTTGACCATTGTGCCAGATAAGTGGTCTTGGTGCTTCAGCTGTTGGACTGTGGTTGAACTCTGGGATTTTGGGGAAGAAATTTGCAGGGGGTCTTTGATAAACAAGTAGTGGACATTAGAGGTGTTTAGTGTGCCCTTCCTGCATGAAGGGTCTGCCTGTAAGAAATAAAAAATGTTCCCCTTTGACAGCTTGAACAAGTGGATGACAGAGACTGGCACACTTGGCAAATCAAACCCACCATCTCAATAACATAGAAATATTGGAGACCCTCAATGACTTTTTTTGAGGACAGAATTGCAGGGGAATGATAGAATTAGAAGAAGCGGTACCGGAGAAGGACCTGAGAATTGGCATAGCGTGTTTGGTAGGGGCGGTAGCTAAAGAGCTGAGTAAAGAGAGGCAAAGCTGAGATAATCATTGCCTGTTACCCAAAGGAGAAAGAGAAGACAGTAGAGAAGACTAAGATGTCTTTGGCTTCAGATGGTGTGGTTAAAGGATTGGTGGCTAAGTGAGATGATGATGATGATGAATAGAGCACAAAATCTGCAACAGTAGGTGTTCCCTTACAAGTATGTGAGGAAAAAATACACATATTAAAAAGATATAATCTATTATCAGGAGTGTGGTCAGAATCTTAATCTTGAGTGTTTGGGGTTGTTATCTTAAGCTGCCATCTGCATGTGACAAATTCATATGGAAGGTGATTCCACTCTTCCTTGAGGAAAAATGAACTGCACCTAATATGCCTAGGTAATTAACTTAATTTTCCCTGATTCCTGCTGGACACCTTATGTGGCACTAACATCACCTGATGAGTTGCTAGAAGGGGATTGCAAGAGGGTGGGTTGGAAAACTGTTCTGCAGGTTGCTAGTTCTCAAGTCGTGGGGTGCTGCGAGGCAGGACATGGAGCACTGAAAACCCCTCTGGAGTGCAGAGGTGCCTACGGTTCCGGGCAGCGTGCTGCAGCCCCAGCTGAGTAAACTCACCATGTGGCTAGAGCAGCCTGCTCTGCTGAGGAGAACTCTGGGCCTTTTTAGTGAAGAAAAAAAGCCCCAGTGTTTTAATGTGGTGGGCTGCACTGTTTCTCTTCACAAGCACCTACAGAAGTTAGTCTATAACAGGACTCTGTGATTATTTCTCCTGCGTCATCCAGCCTGTGTACCATCTGAAGACGGAGAGAACAGGCTACAGATGTTCCTTCCCCCCCTCCCCCTGCCCCTTGAATGAATAGTCTTCAAAAGAAAATTGAAGGTGGAGAGGGGGAAGAAATTCTGAGTGGAAATGGTTTTGGTATTTTCAAATTTTAAGCTGCACTTTTGGTTACCCAGTTAAAATGACATATGAACTGCAGATAGTAAGTACTGAATTTTAGGTGCGAGGTCTGAAAGCCAGAAACTTCAGCATGGGATAGGAACTTGGAACAGTCAGTCATGTTTCTGGTTCAGATGCAGGAGGTAGGGTTGTCCTGAGCGTAACATACAATGAGCAACTGCTGAATTCTTCGTTAGTGTTCTTTGAAATAGGGTATTATGTTTACCTTCAGAAAAAGAGAGATACTTTGAGATCATATTAAACTAAGAAAACAAACTTATTAAACGTATGGGAACTTTTTATTGAAGTGTTTAAAAGGATTTTCTCTGGGCATAGCAGAAAGGTTCAGAATTGAGGCTCACTGCATAGATTTCATATTGATTGTAAGCTGATCATTTGTGCTGAAATCCAAACCCAGACTAACATGTCCATGCATCTTCAGGGCTGAATCTGGCTCACATCTACCGAGTTAGTTATGCGAACAGAGCAAGTGCTTGTTTGTCTGTGCCCGTCAGCATACATATGTGGCCCTTTGATTCCAGGATCTTTCACTTGAGAACATGCAGAAGCTGACACGAGAGGAAACTCCAGTGGTGTATTTCAGGATGTATCTCATTATATTAAGCAACACAGATAATGACTTAACAGACCTAATTTCCTTTTAAGGATTAAAGTGAAGTTTGTTTGGGTTTTTTATGGCTCTGTGTTTTTGTTGGTTTGTTTTTTGTTGTTTTTGTTGTTGTTGTTTTGTTCAAGGTTATTACTCTGATATTTTGTTGGCCATTGGTTGTTCTAATCATAACATCTGCATCATAGTAAATGGGTTGAATGAAACATCTCAGAAGTATAGTAGAATCATGTGATTGCATATCTGTTGCTGATTCACCGTTATAATGGGTAAATCCCATTTCTATTTTAGTCTTTCTACTTGTGATCTGCAAAGATACATTTTCTTACTTTTGACTGCAACTTTGATATTTAAAGAAATGCTTGCTGTAATGAGAATTCTGTGTTTTTTTCAGTGAGAACATTTCAAGTATTTACATAATTAAAATATTAAGATACTATATATCATAATGTACAAAAATTTAATTTTTGCTGTCATTAAAAAAAGAAAACCAAAACCAAACCAAAACCAAACCTAAATGAAAACTCCCACACTCAGATCTTCTAGATTGTTCATAAAGCACAGATATAGGTATATGTGGAATAAAGAAGCTTTATATAGTTAAGAAGGAAGAGAGGGGAGCCTTTTATTATTCTTGTTCAGAAAATGTCCTTGTTACCTCATTAATTTTATGCTTGTTTTATTAGTGAGGCAAAAAATGGCTATGAGGAAAAGTAGAAATTCTAGTTAAGATGATGCCTGTAACTTCTCTTAACAAATGAACTGAGAAAAGATAAAACTCTTGCCCTGTTTTGAGAAAGCTGCTTGTTCTAGCTGTACTGAATGCAGGAATTATAAAACCAAAATAGGATTATTCTTATGCTCTTTTGCATGTTAAATATTCTGGATGTTTTTCCAGCTCCCAGTTATTTCAAAGCAGTCCGAGCGTCTGAGCTCTGGGAACAAACCAAATGACTTACAACACTCTTTGGTGTGCAGATGACCCCTTCCCAAAAAATCTGCTAGTCCAAAGTGGAGCAAGTTGATGATTGTACTCTTTGAAATCATAATAGGCTGCTGGGAGAAACTCTTTCCTTCATATCGGCTTCTGAAGTACATGGCTAAGGAGAGTATTTGAGAGGGTACAGATAGGCAAACAGTATTCATTTGCTCAGTGATGAAAGTCATTAACATTACTGTTTTCTTCATAGTCAAATTTGAAATAGCTTGAATGGGAAAAGCAAATAAGAAGTAGCCCAGCAGTGAAGTGCTTTAGATTAAGTTCAGTTGCTTTTCAAAGTAGGAATTAGCCTACACTAATTAACACTTACAAAATGCTTGTATGAGGATGAATTTCAGATCAGAAAGTTGGTATTTTAATAGTTTAATGCTCTATCCACTGGAAAAAAAAAAAAAAAAAATCCCAACCAAAGCACACAACTGCCCCCCCACCCCAGCAGATCTGTAGGAGGACTCAGGGATTTTGTCAAGTGCTATCTGTGACAAAAATGAGGCAGCTCATCACAAGAAAAGTATCCCTAATCATCCATTAACAGTAATGGGCTCCAAATCCTTGCTCAGAGAAGAGATCATGAACCTTCTGGACAGCTGGACATTGTCACCTTTAATAGTAACAATCAAAAGGCAAATACAATCATAGAATCATTTAGGTTGGAAAAGACCCTCAAGATCATCGAGTCCAACAGTCATCCATACCCACTAGATCATGGCACAGAGTACCTCGTCTATGAGCTTTTTGAATACCTCCAGGGATGGTGACTCCACCACTTCCCTGGGCAGCCTATTCCAATGTCTGACAACCCTTTCAGTGAAGAAATTTTTCCTAATATCCAACCTAAACCTCCCCTGCCACAGCTTGAGGCCATTTCCTCTCGTCCTATCTCCAGCCACCCGACAGAAGAGACCAGCACCCACCTCACCACAACCCCCCTTCAGGTATGAGGCTGCCCAACTGCTGACAGGCAGTGCGAGACCTTGGGGGAGAAATGGGGACGGCCGTCCCCTGGGCGCTTTACGATTGTCCCCTGGGTGTTTTGCAGCTGTGGAAGTGGGAGATCTGGGTGTCCCATGCTGCAGCAGAACAGGCAGAGGAGGAGACATCCTGCGAACCCAAGCCTCTCCCATCTCCAGACAGTCCTCTTTTAACTCCAAAATATGGTTTTGTTTTGCTTTTTTACAAAAAAGAAAGCTGTATTAGATCATCCAGACTTCAGACAAGAGCTCGCGGGTGTGACCATGGAGGGCGGTGGGCTGGGCTGGGGCGAGACTCGGGTACCCGGCTCTGCGGGCACAGCCCTGGGGATGGTGGACAGGGGAACGAGCCCCCGGGAGCGAGGGGCGATTTGGGAAGCTTCCCATGGGCACAGATCTGCTTTTTAACATCTGTGGCTCGACACAGCTGATGGGAGGACGTGTGGCTTCCAGCCACAGACAGAAACAGTAAAACACCTTGGACAGCATTTGTGGATATTGCTCAGAAAAATAGCTTTACTTCTGGAGAGAGACTGGGTTTTTTTCCTCTTCCTAATCTCCAAAGGCGAGGCTGTCTAGTGTGAGTTTTTCAAATAATAAACCAAAGCATATTTTGCATATGTTTTCTTCTGTTGCTCAAAAAATATAAATTGAATTTAAGGAATGCTGTTTGTTTTGGCACAGTTTCACATAGGCCATTCCAAAGGAAAGAAAATCCTTCAAGGTGAAGAAGGAGATGCTGGGTCCTTCGTCCCACGTGGCACGGACAACAGTGTCCTTGCTCAGAGATCTGCAGAAGACAAACCCTAGAAGAGCTGGAAAGGCTGACCTCCACCTGCATGCCAGCCGCACTACAGGTAACGGCCATGCTTTTACTTCAACATAAATATTTTCTAGATTTAAAGAGAAGTCAAATATTATGTGGGGGCACTAAGGCTTGAAAGGCATCTCGGCAGAAACTCAGCTCTGAACCATTGTCCCAAGGGTGAGGAACAAGCACAGGACATGAGGAGCAAGGCCCCAGGATATGGAGGGAAACATGTTTGATTTCAACATAAATGTTGATTTATAAGAGGTGGCAATTTCATATCATTTGTGCAAATTACACGAGGTTCAAAAGCAAAGTTACAAAAAGGACACTCTGGCATCAGCTTGAAAGGAACGTAAATGAATATATCCTTAATGCACAGCCCTGCTTACCAGCAAAGACAAGTCTAGAAGAGCTGTACTTCCAACTGAACTCCTAGAGCAATAGCAAAGCTGACAAAGTTTTGTAATTTTATGCTATTGTAAGGCACAAAGTTGGGGATCTAATGGTTCTGTGGCTACATTTTCTATTTTTCACATCCCAGTGAATGCCATGCTTTTATGTCAGACTACATCTAATGTATAGGAGAAATACAAATTATGCAAACCACCCCAGAGATGGCAGCATACATGTTAAAAGCGTAAGCACTTTGAAATAAGTCAATGTATAGTTCGTATGAAGCGATGCCAATATTCTCTATTGGATAATGAAGGAACTGTGTGTGTGCTTGTGCAGAAAAGATGAAATTCCAGCTTGCATGTCTATAGAGAGAGGAGGTAGGACTGGGCGCTTGGTGTCATGGTAACAAGGCAAGGCACGCGGTATATAAATATCTGAACATCACAGTCCTCACTTTCTTCTGGGATGTGCTGCTTACAACTTTGTAATGACCTCAGTCAAAAACTAGGCTGAATGCCAGCATTTCTCATCACAAGAAGGACATTCTTCTGGCAGCTAACATTTGTAAAGTGAGTTAATGGTGGAGCTTTGTTCATTAAAGAGGAGAGGTAAAAAATGCATGTAGAGGATGGCTTCTAATTTATGATTATCCACAACCTTCTATTACCTTTCATCGCCACCATCAAATATTTAAAAACACCTTAAACTGGAGATTGTTAATGGTGAGTAATCCCATCCCGTAGGATCCCTGCCCGGGCGGCTCCCCGGCTCCTTCTGCCGCCGTGTCCAGCTGTGTCCAGCTGTGCCCCCGCCCCGGGGCCCCTCGCCGTCCCCGGCCGGCATCACGTTTGGAAATGGGGAATTTAAAGAGCTGCTGAGTCGAGGCGGAGCGCTGGGGGTGGTGAGGGGGTGTCGCTGACATACCTTCTGGGACAACTCTTGGCTGTCGCCGAGGAAAACGTGACTCGTGGCAGCCCTGACAGCCGCGCCGGTGGCTGCCAGCCAGCGGCCTTCTCGGATCTTATAGGTGTGGGGCTGGGTGGAAACCTCCGAAAAGGAAAAATTAAGTGAAAATTAAATTCCTTCCAAGTGCCGGATTTTGTACTTCGCTGCTCTTTTCTCCATACCCCGTTGCTGACAACTGCTAGCTAAATAGTAGCATTAGGTACTCACTTAAAACCTGATCTATGAATATTTTTTGCAATTAAAATAATTCTGAATTAAAATTCCTTATATATGGCATGTGTGTGGACAATTTGCACACATTAAAACTCTTTTGTCAACAATGATTTTAAAAATAAAAATAATATTCAAATAATTGAATAGTTGAATAATTGTCACTATTTTGTATACCTAGTTTTTCTTCTAATCTCATATTCCATTCTTCTTGAAGAAAAGGTTTCAAGTATATTCTCTTTTCTTTCTCTTGAAGAAATGTAAATATTGCACTGAAGAAAGAGCCTTAAATATGTACCACTGGCAAATTGTGAGACCTTTGTGGCTAAATGTAACTAGTCACGTCCACAAAACCCTGCTGTGGTTTTAGTTATAAGCTTCATTCAATGTGAGAGTATGTTTAGATTTTATGTTTAGACCCTTTAAAAAAAATACTTTTATAGTGAGTCTTAGCACATAGAGAAAATAATCTGGAATTGATTTTCCAGAGATTTAATCCTCCACTCTGGCACGCCATCAAGGCCAGCGAAATCTTGGCCTCATTTTAGCCTTTTTTTACACCTTCTTCAGATTAGAGTTGAAGGAAGCGATCTAAGCAAAACTAGATTGCCTTGAAAGTAATAGCTTTTCTTGTCTCCAAATTTTCCAAAATATGTTTTAATTTTTTTTAAATTCAGTTTGAAGCTATTTGCTAGAAAGAAGAGATGCTTTAGGAGTCTATTGCAGACACTAAAGGAGGAAGCTTTTTACATATTCAGATTTTACATCTGTATTGTATTTTATTTGGATAATCACTCACTACTTTTCTCTGTGATGTCCTAGAAAATGTGCCCTACCTTCTGCTTGGTCCTTGTTTCATGGTTTGGATTTTTCTTGCCTGCGTTCACATTGTGAAGGACTTGACGGAATAACCTGTATATTTTAATTGCTTAAAGAGACTCAATAGGAGGCTTATTAGGAGATATTTAGCACTAGTTGTCTAGATCTTTTTTGTTTGATAGATGTTTCTATTACTCAGTAAAAAAAAATTTCATGTTTGAGATGTAACTATGCAGAAGTGTGAAGAACTAATTCACACTGTGATAAAATAGTTATGTAAATGAGATGGGGAGGGATCATTTATCTGAAAGATTGCTTGGGAATAGCATCAATCACCAGTATCAGATAATGAAGCCATATTCCTGCATTGGAAAAGCAATGCTGTGGCCCCTAATATTTGAACACAGAGAAGGGGATTTACCAGCTTCCTGAGGGGATTTTACATCTGCTATAAATAGATGTCACAAATATTATTTTGCAGTTAGATTTGCCATTGTGCAGCACGGGCGAATTATTGACTTTGCCAGCAATGCTTGCTGTTCTGTAAAGGTCAGAACAGCAAAAAAAAAAATCAGAAATTTTGCGCTTAATTTAAAATAACGTAAGTATAAACAATGTTTTTAGAATAGAACCTAATACGTGTAATATGCAATAAGTAAGTTAGTAACCCTGAGCCTTACATAAATTTATACAGGCGCACTGAAATAGGTAAGCATATTTTGTAAGGAAGTTATATTTGGAGTCCATAAAAGCATGCTCCAGGTCTACGGAAAAGACTCTGCAGATGCAATTGCTCGTTGGCGCACGCCGCCGTGTCCCGAGACGTCCGCTCCCCTCGTCCCGGACGCGCTGGGCCGCTCCTGGAGCAGCGGCTCCCCGAGCAGGGGGCGGCTCGGCCCCTCGCCTGGCGCTGCCCTGGGAGCCTTCCCCCGCTCGCCCCCCTCTCCGGGGGGATTCGGGCAGGAGCTGTTACTGCCGATCTCTAATTACTGCCCGGACTCGCAAATGGAGAGGTGGGAACAGATTCTTTCCCAGACTCTGCAGCGTAGACAGCGACGCCGACAGAAGTGACACCAACCGGCCAACAGAAGTTTTCCAGGTTTCCCGTCCCCCTGTTATCCCCAGGGGCAGAATATCCTCTGTACAGATGCAGTGAGAACAGGATACAATAGAATATAAAGTCATTAAACAGTATTTTAATGAGATGCCAGTAGAAACAAACCGTAATTCCCAACATAAAGGCAGTGATAACAAGTCTACACGGGTGAGGGTGTATTTATCCTTTCGGTACACTCAGCGCACGCGTGGCTGTGACTGAAGACTACGGGGAAAAAAGAAGGAGAAAGCCCTGGGAGCTGTCGGAGCAGGTCATCACATAAACGCACTGCTGTGCTAATGCGACTCAATTTGCAAGCTGGGGAGGACCTCCGTGAAGGTTAAGATGCAAAATTAGAGGCGAGGAAGAGGCGTTTGTGCCCGTCGGTGGGAGGAGCAGGTACGGCCTGTCCGGAGCTGCCTTCCCGGTCCTTCACCCCTGGAGCTGCATCTTCACAGCCACGAGTCGGCGACGGGGGGGACGGGGAGGTGCACCGTGCTTCGCGTGGCGGCTCTCCAGGCTGTGTCACCTCGCTGCTGCTGTGGCTGAGGTTATTTCCCAGCCCCCGGGACGGGGTGTCTCGGGAACTGCAGAGCAAACCGACAGGACAGTCCCTCATCCCTAAGCTCTGGAGCATCGCAGCTCTGTCGCGACAGGCGAGGGGACGGCCTGAGAGGAGGGGGAGCCCACGGCAGGCACAGGCACAAAGCTTGCGCGAGCTGATGGCTTTGGTACGAGCAGCATGGGGGCTGTCAGCGGCGTCTGTAGGACAGCCGTGTGAGTACCCGAGAAGAGATTGTGTTGGAAGATGGGGGAAGCAGGATTCAAATTGCCAATGAAATCTGAAAACCTAATTTACGTGGTAAATTTCCTGCAAATGATGTCCCTGTTTCAGCATTGCTGGGACACCAGCCCTGCCTTCCTGAGTGTTAAGCTCTGATTTTTGGCAAGCATGCTTTGAAGAGAAGAGTTTTCAGTAACGATTGTCTAGGAAGAATGTGTGGACAGAGAAGCTCATTTAGATACATTTGTCTGTGTGTGTGTGTGTATACACACACACAAAGCAATTTGAGACTGAGCCTTGATCACATGAAGAACTTTTCCAAAGTTACAGAGTAACCCCAGGCTGTGCCATGACAGCAAAAGCCATAATGCTATTGCTATCCTGTCAGCTAGACTCAAAAAAAAAAAAAAAAAAAAAAAAAAAATCTGTAATTGTTCAAGTTTCTTTTAATTTTAATTGCAGTATAGGCATCATCAACAACTGTTTAAGAGTACAAAACCCAGGTATATAGATACAGGTATATAGATACAGTCTTGTAGTCATTATTTGTGCAGACTCTTAAAAACTATGACGAAGATCAGTAGAAGGAAGAGTACATAAACAGAACCCGAGCTCATCTAAAACATGGATGGAAACTCTGGTGTTTAACATGTTTGCAGTGTGGTGCTGCCTGTTTTTGAAGGATGCTTTTTCCAGGCCAAGTGAGCATGTCCCTTCAGACTTCCACACCTCACTGAACAAAAATCGGATGGAAAAGGTCTGGAGTCTGACCCTCTTTTCGCTGTAGCCTATCCATCTTTTCCCACAAGACAGAGCAAAACTTGCTTCATTTTTTTCATGACAAGGGCAAAAGCCCTGAGGTGCTGGTGAGGAGCAGCACGCCTTCTCCCTTCGGTGGGGAGGGAAGCCGTAGGGGCTCTGCTGCTTCCATCGCTCCAGCAGCGCAGAAATGAATTCTCTGATGGGAAACTGAGGTCAAAGGGCGGCAGCGATGGCTGTGGCTAAAGAGGTCCGCAGCGGTGGTCCTGCCACATGGCCCTGGATGCTGGAAACCACAAAACTGGGTAAAACTCCCCGTCCTCCTCAGGCTGTTAGGAAATACACTCATATAGGTGAAGTATTTGACTGTCACGTGCGTAAACATCAAGGGATGGGCAATAGTTCACAGCAAAATGTATGAAGAATAGATGGAATATTCAATAAAGACACAGCCGATGCATGCGGTATCTTATTCAGTGATTCATTAAATATCTGCCCTAGAGCAGCACTGCTATATATCCTTCATATAGACTTAAACACAAGATTAGATTGCAGTTTTCTAATATTTTTAAGCAAAGAAAACTTAATTTCATGTTATTATAGCAAAATAATTGGTTTAATTAGTTAAACCTTTCCAACTGTATAGAGAAGGAAATTGCATGATTTTTCATTTCATACCATGCCATGTTGTTAACGATAGTCTGAGTGCTGAGAAGACTCCTCAGAGATTGTTCTTTTGATTTTAATGCAAAAATATTTCTTCATGTCGCTGACTCTGCACTGAAAGGTAAGTCTCTACCGCAAGTAGTTGTGCTGGATCTGATTTACACTGCAGGCTGCTGCTTATGTAAAACAAGGAAGATGATATAAATTGGAGGTAATAGGATAGAGTGTGGAATGAAAGAAGATTATATTTTGTACTTGGAGGGTATTTAGCACCTTGGACCTGTGAGACTAATGAGTTTGTTTCTGTTCATCTTCTGCAAAATTATCATCTGACTTTTGGCTGGGAGGGCTGTTACAACCATCATGTAATAAAAATCACAGAAGTGTTTGACCTTTAGGACCCCATAGTACATCGTAGCATGGCTAACAAGAGGGCTAAAAAAGTGTTCCTTTGTGAGCTGGGAGAATTTGTCCTGGGCTCTGAGACACTTGCATGGGAGGCCTACAATAGCCTTTTTCATTTTCTGTTATATAAATAGAGTCGAAGATGAAGTTGTTAAAACTATAGGCAGACACACATTCTTCTTCAGTCTTTTCTCTTTTTTAAAGGTGGATTAAGGTTAGTGTTTGAACTTTTAGGTTTCACACAAAATTCAGATTTTATTTCCTGAGTAAAACTGTGATAGCACCTCTGGAAAACCAAATCCTTCCATTACTTGAGTGCTACAAATGCCCTGAATGCTCGGCCTCAGAGGTGATGAGCATAACGGGCTGAGTTAAACTTGCTAGCTCCAGCAAGAATGCTCGGAACAGGGTGCTTTTTGCGTCTTATTTGGCACAGCCACCTAATGCCCATAAACCAAGAAGGGCCGTTAGTAGTTCTCCCTTCTTCTTTCTCTTCCCTTCACCCCAACGCAGGGACAGTTTTCTTTGCTGTAACTGAGGGTGTCTGCTGCGGTCACACCTTTTGTTGCGGTGCTGCTTTGCAAGTTCTCTTTAAGGCGATAATAGCAGATAATCCACGGCAGCAGCATGAGACTCCTTGGGAGCCAGTACCTCGGCATTTAGTCTCCGACGCTGCCGAGTTGGCACAGTCCCCGCTGCAGCCTGTGATGCTGGCCGCCGTCATGCTACACAAAGCAATCCAATATGGGTTTTTCCTACACTTGTGGTTTCGGTTGTCTGGTTTCCTGATTCTGTGCTCACACCCTGAAATTCCTCCAGAAGCGATCTATCACAGATTTCCTTACAGAAAACAGACCCAAGCCAGTCATTTGGAATTGCAACGTAGGGCTAATTTAAACAAAATCCTTGGGAAGAGGCAAGAAAGCGAGAGAGGTTGCCTCTCCTTTAAGCTTAACCAACAATAAGCTGGTAAAGCTCTCTTAATTTATATGATGTCAAAGTGTGTGGACTATTCCCCACATGAGCCTCATGAAGGTAATTTCTAGGAAGATGAGTTGTTCATCAAGCGTTGTCAGAGATGAGGGAACGAAAAAATATGTTCTTTCAGCATCGCTTCATGGGATTCTTGCGGTGAAATAGAAATCTGTGCATGATAATGGCAGTTCTACCCAAAATGATAAAAAAGCCCAGCTGAAATGGCAGTGCCGTTTTGAAATATCTTTCTTGTTAGTCTCATGCAGGGAGCTGGCGGGGGCACGGAGGGAGCTGGGGGCCATGTAGAAGGTGCTCCAGGCAGTGCTGGGGCGCAGGCTGGGCTGGCGTTGGTTGGTGCCGTGCTCCTTCCTTCAGCCTCATCGGAGCATGCAGCACTTGCTTATTCCATGTCAGCAGTTATCAGTAAGTAAGTTACCCTATAGGGTTTCAAAGATCCACAGCGTTTTAAAATGCTGCTGGATTTGCGTGAGTATTTGGGAAAGCTCTTGGGAATCACCTCCAAAGCCGCTTTGGGGAGGAGGCACGTACCCTGCCTGCACGTGGGCACTCTCTTTGCAAGGAATTCTGCTGCTCTCCTTTGTGGTGGGGAGGGGGGAGTAGGTTTTTTTAACGTATTGATTTGAGGTTAAAATATATTTTCCTAACTATGTTAGGGAATGAAGGAATT
The DNA here is from genome assembly GCA_035590195.1 of Aviceda cuculoides. NCBI lineage: Eukaryota > Metazoa > Chordata > Aves > Accipitriformes > Accipitridae > Aviceda > Aviceda cuculoides. The sequence goes on from JAVJGG010000007.1 coordinate 21,005,706, forward strand.
TCACGTAGCAAAAATTTGTTTCCTGAAGAAATTGTCTAACCAAAAGGCAACATCGCGTTATCACCATAAAGCACAGTATTTATGTAAAGCTTTGGATGTTCCATCAGTTCAGCACCCTTCTTGGGCAGGCATGGATTTTATGTATGTTTTATACGCAAGAAAAAAGACTAAGAGCAGATGAGAGTTTTGCAGATGGTCATCAAGAAAATCAATGGCAGAATCATGATTAAATTCCAAAGCCAATTGACGACTCCTGCCCAAACCACCGGGCTCTGCCGCCTGCCTCATCTGAATCGGAACATCTCACTTTTGCTGTGTGAGCATCGGAAATACGTCTTATCACTTTTAGCCGTATAGGGCTTATTGATAACTTTCTGTTCTTCAGTTCTATTATTTATAGCAAACAGTGTACTCTGCTGTAAAACCAACCATAAAAACAAAGGCAATGCATTGTCCGGCTTAAGATGTTTTGCAAATACAGATGAGGTAAGAAAAGCCATAAAAGCTTTTGAGGCCTCTTGATTTTTCCCCTTTGAATCCACCTGTCATAAAATCTCATAGGAGATAGGATGTACTGCAAACTCAGAGGTAAAGCTAGTGTGCTCTTTGATGCTGTTGTTTGTGAATTCTCTGACATATTAGCAATAAATTCAGGTGGTGTGGTCATGCTGGAAGAAGTGAGGTTTTTACCAGCTTGTATATTGTATGTGGCATTTGATAAATGCTACCTTCGGTTTCGGGAAATGCAGAAAAGCGCTACGAGCGGTCAGGTGCTGTGCTCAAGGAGATGAATAACTAAAATACCTTGTGTTTTAGGAGACAGAGCCTACCCAAAGCACGGCAGGGAAATCACTGCTGGCGTGCATCTCCTGCCAAGTATAAGCTGAAATCAAACTGGCAGAAACATCATGCAGAAAGTTTTTTCAAAAAAACCCTACTCTGATGAGTGTAAAACCATGGAAAACCTATTTTTCTTGTTGTGCTTAACTGTTAATGGAATCTGCCGTGCTGATCCTAAATGTGCATGTGCTATCTTTTCCGAACGACGGGTGCGGTATGATCCTGACCACGCGCTTAATTGCACGATGCAAACAGGGGCGCAGCATTGTTTGCCTGCAGAAATCTGCTTTTGCCTTTGCTGCTCGTGTTTTTTCCAGTGGAAGTTAACAACTGTGCAATGTACTTGAAACTACAGAGAGTGGTTTGAGAAACTAAATATGGTTAAAGTCTTTTAGGGAGGGATGGAAGGGCTGTGCGTCCCGCCGGTCTGAGACAGCTCAGAACAAGTCAGAAATGTATTTTCTTCACTTTTCCCCAAACAGCTGGTTTTTGAGAGCTGTAAGCATCCTCTCGGTGTGGGGGTAAGGTGAGGGGGTGTCCAGCAGTAGAAGTGGAACAAATCTGTGCTGTAGGATTTTGTTGGTTTAAAATACATGATAATCTCTTGTGCAAAATCAGAGAGAATTAGTTTTAGAGCTCTGTACCTGACTTTGTCTGCACTAACTGTATTCCTTGAATTCTCATCCAGTAATAGAATTGTGAATCGGATGATATATAGTGATTCATTCTCAAAAGAAATCATATGCCCTTTCACTTTTCCTAATTCAACTTTTAGAATTTTCATTTAATATATAAACTCCGTGGTCTGATTCATCTCCCAGTCATACTGTCTTGTCTAGTGTGTTTTATTAATTGCCACACCTTCAGTTTTTGTTTTGTTTAGATAATAGAGGACAATTCAGCATGAAGAAAATTCATTTTCCTGTTTCACATGGTTTTGGTTTTGGTTTTTTGTTTCTTCTTGTAGTTTTAAAATGAATTCTAGAAAATAGCTGTAGCAATATGGAAAGAGAAAGACTAAAGTAAACATTGATCTTTACAGTGTAATAATTTATGGTACCAACTTAATAAGTGGCGTGACATGAGCAGTTCACTATCCATTTATCATGCCTTGATAGTTTGATACCTGAATTTTTAACATCACTGCTCACTTTGGCATAATAAAGGACCTGCCACCATTCCCATTAAACCCATGAGATTTTGAGTTTCTGCTTTGCTATAAATATCAGTACTTGTAATCTACGAATGACCTATTCCAACAACTATAAAAAACTAAGGCTTTGACATTTTTGAACTTCAGGAGGACACCTTCCTCTTTCCAGAGGAAAAGGCTTATAGATACTTTTCATTACATCCACCATAAGAAGTTTACAAACTAAGACACAGTTCCTGAACTAAAATAAATCACTTTAATTCCACGGATGGCAAGGAGGAGACAGCAATTTACATTAAAAGGTTCTGATGAGAGTTGTCTTGAGCTGTAGTTTGCTGGCATAATAGCTTCAGGCTAATCACATATACTTCCAGTAGCTATAGTGTGGTTATAGTCAGAGAAATGAATGCACAAAAATAGCATTTGAGCTTCCATGTTTGCTCTCAACAGTCCCATCCCAAGGACTTCCCAGTCCATTTTGGTCAGCATAGAGGTCACATAGGAATTGGTGACTGCAAGTCTTTCAACTGGGCTGCAGATAATAATGTCAAGTCAAATTATTTCTGCTTCTCACATCACTTTCTTCTGATTTAAAAAATGCTATGAAGCAGAATAAAAACCCTGACGTTCCCTAGCTGCCTGACTTCACTGTGCTGTCCACAAGAAGCCTAGCTTGTCAGTGGAATAATACATAAACATGTTTCAAACAGTTGTGATTGATGTCCAGGTTCTCCACACTTGCTCTTCCTAGTGAAATTCACTTCAAATAAGGTGCATGTTAATAATTTCAAACATATGGCTGGTTTAGGTGCCAAGTTTTTTGAATGCTTCAACTTCTGCAGAATATCATTGAGACACAGTGCTGCGGATTCAGCGCTCGGTGTTAGGTACCAAGCGGGTTTAGCAGTTGGGGACATCCTTGTCGTGACGTTTTATGGCTTGGTGGAGCATGTGGCGGCAGGGAGGGACGTTCTTATCAAACACTTTTGCAATAGTCTTAACCTACACAGTTTGTTTTCATAGAAATACCTGCGGGAGAAAATACACCCGCTGTTTCCACAGAAAGCCTACAGCATCATCATTAACAAGGTGCAACGAAGGTCCCTCCCTGTGATAACTCTGTGTCAGCGAATTGGCTCATCGCACCCTGGGCGCTTGGAGTCCAAGGTAGAAAGAGCAGACACGAGTACAGAGTAGGCACGGAGCGCTCCTACAACCATGACTTTACTAGACATCTAGACTGCTTTAGAGTGCAGCCTGCTCCTAAAATGTTTTTCAACTTCTTAGCCTGAAACTCACGTCCTCACTTCCATTCTTTCTGGAAAATATATAAATACCTCTAATGACCGAAGACTCTGAAATGGCTTCACTTTTTGGTTTTGCTGGTTCAAGGACCTGTAGAAAGAGAGAAATGGAAAATATAAATTGTGGTAATGGGATAATAGCGAAAAATAAGTTAACTCTTGTGCTAAATTCTATTTATATCTGTGGTTTCTAAGGAATTGCAATAAAAAGGGTTTGTGATTATGTTTGTCTTATCTTAGGTTGTAGGGATTTAATGTACCATCTTTGAGTCGTTAAACATTTTTGCTGTGACACTTGATCTCTCTGTTGATACTTTATTACTGTAGATCACTTAGAAATGGGAAAGGGAACTGTGAAATTTAAAAACAAATTATGGTTTGTTGTTTTTTCAGTAACTGGATCATTTAAAAGCTTCATTTTTAGTAAGAAATAATGACTTGCTCTATTTAGAGACTATTTAAAATGCTCTTGAGGTATATATTGAATATCTCAACATAATAGACAAATCAGTAGCAGACTCAAAATTAGTTTTGCACTGTTATATTTTACAATATGTTCTATATTATGGTGCATGTTATACATCCCTTGTACACTTGCACGTTAGATATGGAAGAAGAGATAGAGTCTGTTTTCAAAGCTGTTTCTAACATATGATCATTCTTATCCCCTGAAAACCTGCCAGGATTTGTCTTTGAAGTACGAAGTTGGTTTATTTGTATGTTTGTGGATGGTCTCCGATAGGCTGAAGATGATAGTTTTTATGGTGTTTTCCTCTTCTGGTGTTGTAAATGCATTATTTATATATCCAAAAGTAATTAGGAGAGAAGTGGTTGTTCAGCTGAATTTTAAACTGATTAAACTGACCTAATTCCTGTCAGAAATAATTAGGACAAAAACTGCATTCCCTAAGTAACTCTTTCAGGATGGAAAACTGGCCGCCAGAGTCCCGGTGCTGGAGCTGCTGCGGGTGAACAGCCGCACGCCGCCTGGGTAGCGGCAACCCGCGCCAGCGGCTGGTGGCGAAACGGCGTTTGCTCTGCCGTGCCAGAATCATTACACCGCTTGCTTTGTTAACTGACAGATGCATTTTTAGTCCAGTCACTTAACTTCACGCTTTCCCAAATTAACCAGGTCCTTACTGGAGTGAATGGGCACCTTTCCATTGCAACAAGCACTTGCCTTAATGCATCGCTGCGAGCCAGCACTGCTGCCGGTGCCCTCGTCCTGCTGGTGTTGCCCGTGACCAGTTACACATCTCCTGTAACCTCTGGTGGGAGCCGTCTGCCCAAGGCAAGGACTTGCCAGCCTTTGGAATGACACTGAGCTGATCAGGTGGTGTCGATTTTTTTTTTTTTTTTTTTTTTTTTTTTTTTTGCCCAACACACATAACTATAAGCACTCACTAAAACTTTCCTCAAAACAGTGTTTGGCAAACAGCTGCATCTTTGCTTCAGGAAACAGTTTTGGTTTAAGCTGAAATTACTAAACTCATCTCCTTGTTGGAGCAGATCTATAGGGCTAATTCAACTCAGCTGACTTCGTGAGGAATATGCAAGAGCTTCGTTGCTTTTACTGTTAGAGAACATTAGTTACGTTATATTAAAAAAAAAAAAAAGAGAGAAAAGCAACAGCAGTGAGCAGAACGGATGGTCTATCGCTGGTATGATGGCAAATACCAGTGTGCCAGGCTCTTCTGTCTGCATTAACTACCAGCATTATATAATATTTTATCTTCTTTGGCCTTGGACCTTGTTATTCAGAATATCATATAATAATAAAGGAGCATTTTGAGTGATTTTGTTAGAAATACATCAGACTGTCTAACAGTCTGGTAGCATCAATAATTCCCTATTAAACCCTCTACACCCATTATGGTTTGTGCTTTTACTTTTTTTTCTTAGTTTCCAGGCAACCAGTAAGAACTGAATTACATTAAGCTATTAATTCAGGATTGCACGCCAGCTCCAGGTTCTGCAGCCGATTTGTTCCTCTTGCATTCAAGTTTTCTCATAAAAACCCTGTTATTGGTTTAATCTTCAGTGGTACCCAGCCCAGAGAACTGATTTTAAACTGGCAGTGCCTGTACTTGATTTTTGGTTCTGGTTTGTTTTTTAGCGATGGCTGGCGGGGTTGATTTTTGATGTGTAATGAAGCAGAGGTCTGCAAGGAAGGTTTGGTGTTAGCCACCATAAATATATACTGCAATCTACCGGTGTATTCTTCAACATGTGGCTCATATTAAAGTCTGAATTAAGAAGATTCTTGTGATTGATTTCCTCATGGAGGTGCAAATTGGAAGATTGGTTATTAGGAAAATTTAACTTGTAGGACCTCTCTTTATCCAGTGGAGAAGGGTGCTGTCCTTCCTCAGCTGCTGTTGCAACCCCCCCAAAGTTTGGAAATCTCACGCGCAGCCCTGCGATGCGGGATGCGGGATGCGGGATGCGACGGCCCGTCGGGCAGCGCGGCACACACGGCACTGCTCCGCTCGTGATCCCACAGCCCCCAGCCCCTACTCTGGCCATTAACTGCAAATTCTCCTCTAGCCTTTTGTTGAAGAAAGCTAGAAACTACAGAGTTTTGTCTATATATGTAGTCTGGAAAAATAAAATGTGGGAAAGCCTTTCTATGACAGAGAGCTTCGTACCAGAACCAGAGTATTGTTTTTGTAATTTGAACACAAATAGGCAGATATTATGTCAGAGACTCCTTCCTTTCAAGGGAACACACGGATTAAGAATGCAGTTTATTAATTAATACTTGTATGGAAAGCACATGTACATCAGTAATGTGAAAATAAAGAAGAAGCAGTAATGAGATGTAACCACCCCTAGCGCGACATGAAAATCTTTGCAGATATTAAAAAGGAGTAATTTGGGTGTTATGCTCCATCGTTAAGTGAATGTAGCGCTGGTGAAGGGAACTAGACTGGCAGCTTGACAATGAACTTCTCTGCTTATTCCCCGAAGAAGGTCAGAGAGGCTGAGCTTGTCGGCTTTCCTCCCAGACTCGGCTGAAAGGAGGTATCTGGAAGTGGGATAGAAATTTTGGGATGAAATTGCAGTTGTGTCTAATGCTTATGATTTATGAGTTATGAAACCCAACCTGTATGCTGTATTGAACTATCATACATTTTATCTAAAAGGTCAGGAAGGTCATTATCCATTCCACAGCCTACCTTCGCTAGGGCCAAACTCAGAGACTTCTGCCATCCAGGTATTTGTACCATCTTTGTCTCAGTCTTTGTATTGGTGTCAGTGAGCTATGGAGGTCTGGGACACTTGAGAAGTTGTGCTAGCGATTTTTGGTGAGGCTACAATTAGAATAATCAATCTTAATTAAAAGCATTTGCCTTTATCCACTACCAAAAAATAACAAAAAAAATATAGTAAATAAATATAATACTATAAAAGACTGAAAACAAAACACCAAGACAAAGGCCATTTCAGATAAAGATACTATGGCTTTTGTAAAATAGTTGACATAGGATGGAATTTTAAAAACAGTGATTTTTAAAATTTTTTTAAAATAAACTACAGTTTTGAGCTGTTTCCAATTTCTGGTTTTAGATATCTGATATGAGTCACAATCAGAGAGGTGACAAATTCAGACCACAAAAGATAACCGTGTCTTCATAAAACTTCACTTGAAAAACAAAATAACTAAAGGTCTGCTCTTTATAAGCAGAGCATATAATATATGCTCTTCCCTGTTGCAAGAAGACGTAAGAACTTGTCTAGCTAAAAAGGATATTTATGCCTCATCGGTTGCTCAGATGTCTTGGAACAATTATAATCACCAGACTAAGTGTTTATTCCCCCCTTTACATTTATCACCCGAATGGAGAGTGTGTTATCATCCTGAGGGTCTGTGGTTCTATCAGCAAATCCAAAAAACACCCGTGGTCAACATGTTGAATCTAATCTCGTTCTCCATTTCTGGGACATATTTTATTAAACATTTTCATCACTTTCAACTGTGCATTCATACCTCAACAGATTTATATCTGTAATTAGGGGAATTGTTATTTACCAGCAGAGATAAAGCTGATAAAAAGACACCTTTCAGCAACATAATTCAAATGTCATGAGTTATTACCAGCCCCAGATTAATAGTACGGTTATTTCTTTTGCTACAGGTCAGGAACGTGTCTCCTGTCAGAAACCTTTGGCAATTGTTCCGAAATACTGGGCAACAATTATTTGTGATTGTCCAGCTAAAGAAAATCAGATGTTTGTGAAAGAAAGTGATCCCTCTCCAAGATCTACGTTCAGTAATGAGATATTTTTATTTAACGAAGTCTCGAACAGATGGTGTTTCTAAATTTTTAATATTAGGGCTGTTTTTGACAGAGGCCTCCACGCAGTCTGATGTATTGCAGAGGAGCTTTTGCATTTAAGCTACAGCTAAGAGCTAATCGCGCTGCCGCTCCCGATGGCACCGAGGCACCAGCTCCCAGCATTGAAGCCACGGTGCAGGGGGCTGCACGGTGACACCCCTCGCGTCTGCAGCCACTGCCACCAAAAGTGCCACCCCTGTAGGGGGGGCCTCTTAATGACGCCGGGAGGGTGTCGGTGGTTGAAAGAAGAATGAGTCGTTTATTGCGTGTGCTCTGTAGAAGGTATCTTCATGTACCATAGCAGTTTCTTAGCTGTTGTTCCATGAGACTATTTCACAGCTGGTTACTGGAAGGTCTGTGCTCAACACTGCCTCCTTTATCAGCCAGTTTTCTAATCTCACTAAAAGAAACTTATTAACTGGAGAAGCTATGTTTTCCATAAATCCATGTTGCCCTGGCATTAAGAAGCAGACAATGGTAATGCCAACCATGTCTAACCAACAGCCTTCTTGCTCCCCAGGGCTGAAAAACTGGAAACGACCCGTTTTTCACCAAATCCAGTACCACGGGTGCCATCACAGCACGGCCAGTTTACCAGACGTCATCCCTTTGACTCGCAGCCTGTGCCTCCGTTGCTCCAGCGGGAAGACTCGGTCTTCTCATGGCGAGAAACGTCCCACGCTCTCCCCTACGCTTGTTCAAACCCAATTTGTAGTCATTTGTCCAGTGGTAACAGTGATTACTTTTGCTAAGCTGTTCAAACCCTTTGGTCTGCTTTTGTAAACACTCTTATCCTTTGAAAATAGTGGTAAGACATTTCCTTTGTTTCATTCCTGCAAACCTTTTCAGTATCAGAGACATGTTCCTAGTTGTTCAGTCATTTCATGAATATGAAACACATGTGGATTGCATTTTCATAGTTTAATCTATTTTCTCCATAAGCAATACAAGATGGTGGGGGGTTTTGACAAGGAAATGCAAGCGATCTAGATTAAGGGTGACTATGCACATGTAATTCAAGAGAGTAGCTTTGGGGAAACATCAGCTAGGAGAAGAGAAAGAAGAAAAATTTGAATTCCATTGGATTTTAGTAACTTCAGATTGGTTTTGAATCATATTTACATGCTTTTCTATTTCTCATATGTTTGCAAGTTTTACTGCTGTAGTTCTAAGTGTCTTGGAGCTATGCGAATTAGTGGATATGTTATTACTGAGCAGAAGATGAACTGCGTTAGCAAGAAATGAGATCGCTCCCCAGGGTCCTACACAGGAAAGCTGTGGAAAACCTGGAGCTGAACCCAGGTCCCAGGAGACACAGAATGGCCCCAAAACGTATGGCGTTATGGGCCAGGAACTGCCAACAGGAAGCTCAACTCAAGTTTTAAAACTCAATTACCATGACGTATGCTGAGGGAAGTAGGTACATTTTAGGCAAAATGCTCCCTGCCTCTCGCGGAGACCCAGGAGCTTTGCGGCTTTCTCTCTGTTGCTTCCAGCGGTGGCTAAATGTGAGAATTTTGTGCAGTTTCAGATTGAGAATGAAAGTGAGAAATCATTTAACACCCGGAGCGCCAACAGGAGCATCAGCAGGAGCTGGATTGATGAAAATGCCCCGAATTGATGGTGGTTTTAGGGTGGTTGTTTTCATTGTTGGTTGTAACCTTCCTCTGAATGCTTTTCTAAGTATGTATTTCAGGAGAAGGCAAAGACTTCTCGCAGGGTGAACCAAATAAGAAATTATGGTTCTTGAATGAGAACTGCATCCATAAAATGAAGTATATGATGTGACACAGTAAAAATAGGACTGTTGTCCTAAAGTCTTTAGATCTGACATTAAAAGTATACTTTGGGGATCAATCATCAAGTGATTTTGTCATAGTAATTTGATTCAGGTATTTTTTTGCTTGTATTGAAGACTTAAATTATACAGCCACCCACTGTCAATTTAATAATTTTAAACAATGCAGCTGCCAAACTTGACTGGTTTGGCTATTGGCTTTCCAGCATTTGGCCTTTTGCTGGGTAATATCTGTTTCTTCGCGGTCCTGTTTCTCCACCACGGCTATGCTATCTGGAGGCCTCTCCTCGACAGGCGTGAGAGGGTGAAGCTGCTTCCTCGGTTTGTAAACACACAGAATGTGGCCCACAGAGGAATTTAATCTTCTCCAAACACCAGCCCTCCACTCCCAGGTGCACTGGAGGTCTGGAGCACTGCCAACACACCGCGAGGTCGGCTGCGCACAACAAAATGACCGGGTAAAGGCGTTGACTAAAGACTTGGGGTTTTGCTGATAAACCCAAGGTGGAGGACCTGGACGCCAAAGGCAAAGGTGGACGTGGTGGAACGGGTCTGTTTCCTGCAAGGATTGTACTCGTGCCTGTTTTTCCCTTCTCCTGATTTTTAGACTGTGTTCGTTAGATGTGAAAAATACCGTAACTGTGTTGGTATAGAAATGGAGAATGAACTCCAAAATACTTGGATGTAGAGAATTTGAGCTTAGTTCTAGTGGGAATTAAGCAGGAGAATTTTCAAGTCATTTATGTTTGAAATGCATTCATAACTTTTGCTTCATAAAAACAGAGTGATATAAAATGGTAGTAAAAATTCATATTTTGGAAATGGACATTCTCGTTTCTGGCAATAAAAAGTAAAGGTAATTTGCTCTATTTCAAAAAGATTTTTAGTAGTTACTGTGATTTTAAGCAATGTAGCTTTAATGCTCAACACATCTTAATCTTGCTGACTATAAAACATTCCTTTGATGGTAAGTTGATGATCTATGGGTTTGAATCAGAATTCGTGTTTAGAATTAATGTCTTGGTTAAAAAGAAAAAAAACCCTGCAAACTCACGTGGTTTCGTACAAGCCAGAGGCCAGTTGGCAGCCTTGTCTGCCTCGTCATAGCCACAGCGAAAGCTTTGCCCTTTGGAAATCCGGGCAGCTGGAAGGTACCTCTGTTGATGCGGGACTTCCTTATGTAATATACTTACTATTGCAACAGCTAGGTGTAAATGTAAAAGTTAAGAAGAAAATACAAGAAGAAACACAAGAGGGTTTTTTTTTCCTCCTTAAGTGCTTTCATGGTTTTGCCTGTCTTTCACTTGTTCCTCTTTTCTCCCAAATCCCATTTTTTCTTTTTATTCTTCAAAAAGCATGAAAAAGAGAGTTGCTAATGAATTAAACAACCAGAAAAGTGAATTATTTTTGTCCAGGAAACTGATTTTTTTTTTTTTTCCATGTTTGCGGTAGAGCTAGAACTGGAGTCCACACTGAGTCTCCAGCCAGCGCTGCTTCACACTCATCAGCTATTCCTCCAATTAAATTAACCATCTGAAATTAACATACATTCCAGCATCGCCCGTTTAATTTCATTTTCTGTTCCTCCAAACTGAATTGCCTTTAATAAAAACCTTATAAATGGGGATTTTTTCTTGTCTACTAATGCCAATCTGGAGCCACCATTTATATGTTTTAAAATTTTCAATTTGATTTAGCCAGAGTTATACCCTAAGTTAATGGAGAAAGCAGAGTAGGAATATAAGAAAACTTCTGAACTTACAGATAATGCAGAACACTGTCAAGGTAGGTAATTAAAGGGAAAGAAGAAAAGGTCTCCTATTTTAATTCAAAAATAAATGACAGGGAAACTAGTACTGCTGCTTGAACGTTTCATTTCCCAATAGTAAAAGCTTGTTTATATCTGGGTCAAGAGAAAAAAGAAGTTGCTAAAATTAAGAAACACTCTAAAGATTGGATCTATTACATGTGAGTGAGGTTCAGTAAGAAAAACTGAATTGTCATATGGTGCAAATGATGTTTTCTTAATGGGATGGTGAGTTTGTGTTAGATTTTTTTTCTTGAATATTTATAAGAAAATGAACCCCTGTGTTTTGGTCCTGTAAATATCCCCATCAATTTTTCACCTTTCGCTAGAAGCATTAACGCGCATAAATGTTTGCAGAATTGAATCCGTGACCCCCGGGTTAGATACGCAGAGAGACTGGACGGGGATCTCGTCGCTGGAAAGGAGCGCTCGTATTCAAACTGCAGCAAGTGGAAGCTCTGCACTGTGCGTTTCTAACAGAACTAAATGGGGGAAACGGCTTCATTACGGACCTTTTCTGTGGGAACACATGGAACGTCTGAGTAAGAGACGCGCTTTCCAACTCGGGCGAGGTGTTGCAGAGTATCTCCCGATAGTGCCTTTGGGCTGACGTGGGTCTCGTTTCTCCTTGTGTCTGCCTTTGCTTTGGTGAGAATGTGCTCGCGAGGGATCTTGTTTTGTTATGCGAGTCTCATGCTCTGTCCCTTGCTGGGATTGCTTAGCTATATCCACAGAAGTTTGTGAAAAATCTCTTAATTTTTGCAAGCCCTTACTTAAATAACAGGTACTTAATTATACACTGCAGCAAAGCTCAGCATCCTTTCCTAACTAAATGTGTTGCATGTGCATCTGATAAAAATTCCTTACTTAAAGAATTCAAAATCCCTGAGTAAAATCTGCCCCTAAATATTGGGTTTGAATTTGGTTGGTCTAAGAGCTGTAGACTCCTACATTCGTCCATAGATGGCATGTGTCAAAGGCCCAGCTCTTCAAAGAAATTCAGTGTTTCCCACCTGCTAGTAAGCAGTGAGGGCAAGGTAGAGGGATTTTCAAACGCCCCTATGTGCCCCAATTCCCTTCTTGTGGAATGGCTCTATATGCTATATTAGTCAGAAATTCCACCATATTTTGTACCATCCGTGTTTGTGTGGAAGCCCTCAAAAATCTCAGCTCCATTTTTTTCCCTTCTCAAAGCTGTCTTGTGAATGACAAACGCCACATTGTTCTTGGGTGTTCTGAATTTATTTCATGTCATCTTCTTAGGAAAAAAAATACAGCTTCTCTCACTTAGCACCCTTTGGGACAGCAACTGCAGATGAAGAGCAAGCAATCAACATGTCAAGATAAAATTAGATTGCCACAGAGTACAAGGTTTGATCCAATATCTATATCAGATTTGGTTTTCAGCTGTGCACATCACAATAAAATAATACTTGCTGAAGTTGTTGGCACGAAGCAGTTCTAAAAGCATGCAATGATTTTCACCTGTGTACAAGTTGGGAAAAGGGTGGGGGTAGAAAATTCAGTATTTTACACTATTACTTCAATATTTAATGATAGTTACAAATCAGAAATTGATACAAGAGTTGGCAACAAATAGAAATTGATACAAGAGTTGGCACTTTTGCTGTGTTTCCGTGTCTCAGAGGGAGATGCTCTATGTACTTAGTAGAGGACCGTGGTGGAGTTACCAGGGCGCCGTGCCCACAAAGCGCTCTCCTGGAGCTCAGGGCTGTATTTTACAAGCAAATCTCCCAACTGCCTCCGTTTACCATGCTCTGCTTTTCACTGGGGCATGGTCCTGAAGTGAGGAAAACAGATTAACTTTGGTCAAATGACGTGGGAGGTGGGCTCCGGCGGCAACCCTAGCACGATCCGCTGGCAGCCAGTTCAGAGCAGAGCCAGCCCAGAGCAAACGCCCTGAGCCAGGTTCAGCCGGGCGCTGCGTCCTCGGCCAGGACTTCGCTCCACGGACCCAGTCCCGCATGCCAATGCGGCCATAGATAGTCCTTACAGACAACTCTGGTACGGCCAGGGGATGCCCAGCATCTGGGTTACAGCTTGCCCAGAAAGCGTCTACATTTTGACATCTTTTATTTTTCAACAAAATGCCCTAATGATGTCAAGAAATAATATTTTCTTCCATTTCATTGTAAAAAAAATAGTGAAAATATTTGAAATGTTCATTCAAAAATGTGTGGTTGGGGTCAGACTTGAAGCACCTAACAAAACCAAAGTGCCAGCATGTTGGAAAATGACAGCTATGTGCTAACACAAGCAACTGCGTCCATGCCGTATTAAATAAAAGCTACAGGTCTTTTCCTAACTGTTTGTACATCTTCCACTAGGTTTCTGGTTAACGACAACTGTCTGTCAAACTGAGTCATCAGGAAACCCAAAGTTTGGCTGTGACTTCTGTGAGGGTATTGAGCCAGCGCCCGTATTTAACCCTGGGGCATTGTGATTTGTACCGAGTGGAATCTTCAGCCGTTGTAATGCCATTCAGCTCCACGATAACGGCAAAGTCATTGATTTCAAACAATGAAGGATAAAATCCATTTTCCCTTAAGTGTAAAAATATTGATATGCACACAGAGCCTTTTTGTACCACTCGTGGCCCAGTTAATCTGTTGAAGGGATTTAACCTGGTTCTGCTTGTACTCAGCTATAGGATTCATATTATGAAACTGCAAGGATATCCTCTGTCCTTGCATCGTTTAATTCTTCAGACCTGCTCCCCCTGCTCTGTCAATAGCTTTCAAATTAATGGTCCAATCTTTTAAATTAATGAGTTTTCATCGACCTCAGTGGAAGTGGATCAGCTCCGAGACTGTCAGCCCACCCAGCCGTCCTCATCAGTACTTCATCTAAAAGTAGTTCACCTACTTTCACACGCAAGCCCGGCACCTTGGAGCTCATTGTCTGAAGCCGTGTCGTTTGGATCTCATTAAAGCTGCCATACGTGTCCTGCTGCTCTGGACAGAGAGGGTTTTCATAAAGAAAATTTTGGTTTTGTTCTGCAGTAACTCCAAGTTATTTGGGGTCCTTTTCTATGCTCGTTTAGCTCAAGCAACTGGTCTAGAAAGCCCTTATTAGCCCAGGATTTCCTGAGAGAGGAAATTTAGTGCCTGCATTTTCCAAATCCCTAAATGAGGTTTGAAAAATCTTTGTTCAATAATTACAATAACAAAGCATCCTAAACAAAAATATGTTATCAGAGCGGCTCATAGGTGGTGGAGACATTACCAGTCACTGTAAAGTTTGGGTTTTTTTCCGTAGAGAACACAGCAAGTGTTGAAGAGGGAGCACTCTGAAACGCCTAGGCTGTCACCCCGGGATGCAGAAATCTCAATATTTGAGGACCCGTTATGAGCGCAGCCTGGAGTACATCTTGCTTTTGTTTTAAAAGTGCTTTCAAACGGCTGTCGCGGACGATGGGTGGGACACAGGAGAGGAAGAGGAGGACCGGACCGGGAAGCAGGCTTCACCACAGCGGCTAGGCCCTGACCTAAACCCCGCGGCCCCCGAGCGCGCTCCCACCCGCGGCCGTGCCTCGGACACCCTTCGCCCCGCGCCGGCTTCCCCGGGGGCAGAGCAGCCGGCCCCGGGGGGGGTGGCATCGCCTTGAACCAGACCCACGTCAAGGACCCAGCTCCCGCCGTGCCCCCCCAGACCTCAGCCGGACGGGCCGGGGCCCGGCGGTGCTGCGGCGCGGCGAAGCGCGCCCCGGCTGCTGATGTCTGGAGATTAACGTGGGGGCTAAGTGGCCCGCAGGGTGGGCGCCGAGAGAGGTGAAGCTAAGGGCAAGATTTGCTTTAGAAGAGACTGTAACAGGCCGTAAAAGCAAGTCATGATTAAGCACCAAAAAAGGGGGGGAAGTCGTGATTGTCTAACACTCAGCCTATCAAAGCAAGTGAATAATGGTAAAAATCTATAACATAAAACCACATCAAGAGAAAAGGATCTGTTACCGTTAGCTGGGGAGACCAGACTGTCAATGTATTTTGCTGGGGTTTGCTCGTTGTCGTACACAGGGATAAAATCTTGCATAGACCAGACTTTCTACAGAATGAATTCTGCATGGGGAGAGGCATCAAGGGGATAAATAAAATAGATGAGGAAAAGATCTGCACTTTATAAAAAGTGTATAGCCATGCAGAGACCTTAAAAAAATTTAAAGCTTAATTTACAAAGAGCACTCCTGATTTCTGTCGTAAAATGTTCCAAAACAATCTTATGACTCAGTTTCTGCAGCCATCAAAGTAGGAAGAATTACATAAGATTCTTGCTGTTTGCTTTATTTTATGCTTAACTCGTATTCTCAATGATTCATTATCAAGATTTGTCAGGACTAATTAAGAAGAGTGCCAGCTGTGATAGCGTTTGATATCATGGCACCTTGCTCAGTGGGGACTCAACCAAGATAGCTTGTTGCGTAGAACTAGCTAACAGTGACTAGTGATTTAGTGGCTTGCTGCTAACTGTGGTCTGTGCTGTTACAAAAGTTAAGGTATTTAGCAGCCCCTGCAGATATGTTGCTTCTTAATATGAAATTGAGTTTTCTCTAACTCTCTGTTGAAACAAACAAACAAACAAATTTATTAAATTACACATATGATTTTCTTTTCTGTGGTAAGCCACCTCTCTTTATTTAAAGAAATATAATTAAATTCAAAAAAGGACACAGTTTTAAATTCAGGAAGGTATGAGTATGAAAACTGTGCACATGGTTATGGCCTTATGCCTGAGTTTTTAATTCTGATGTGAACTGTACAGCAGGCTCATAAACCTCTGGAAGGGGTTTACAGACAAAAACTTTCTGACCCATATTTTATACAGGCAAAGTCATCCATTGTATAACCTATGGGCAGTCCTGTGCACCCTACTACCAAAAAAAAAAGTAACTAAAACCGAATTGATTTCTGGGCAGCAATGGCGAAATATCAGATGCTGATTTACAGGGAAGCGAGGGGCACCCCGGCAACTCCGGCTCTGCCCATTCCGTCACGTTCGACTTTGCCCCGGCAGCGCCTGGGCTGCAGCGCGGAACACGTGGGAGCACCGGCCGGCGCAGGTGGAGAGCCTCCAGCTCTTAAAAATGAGATTATAGAAAGCAAGTCTCAAAAAGACTCAAACCAAACAAAACTTAAACTCGGCACCTAAAATAATGATATTTTTATCTTAATCGTTCTGAGCCTGTTGACCAGTAGCCCGTCTGTAAACAGGGATAATAATATCACTTATCTTGTGACAATAAATTACTGTTTTTGAAACACTCAGACACCGTAGTGATGATCAAGCTAGACAAACCCAGGAAGAAGTTATTAATTCTGACTCAGTATGCGGCGAGTGTTCTGCAGGAGGAGTCTTGGGGACACACGCTGACGGCTGAGGATAAAGCAACGTATTGAATAACTGTTGATTAAGGGAGCGCTGCCTGTTCTGTGAGCTGAATGAGGTAGGGGCTCGGCAGAAAGTAATGTTTGATCGTTTAATTGAGAGCTACGTCATACCATGTGCAGAACGGGCTGAGGAAGCAGTCCCGGTTCTGGCATTGTCAACGGTGGATTCTGCATACTTGATGTTGCTTTTTAAGTAGGCGGTGTGGCTTTTTCAGGGAAACACTCGAACAGAAGACTGAAAGGAGGAGGATGCCTGCAACTTCAGTGCAAGAAAAATTCCCTCCCTTCTCCTTTCCTTATGTCTCGACTGTCTCGGAGCATCTCCGCAGCCTGTTCCTGGGCTGCCGGAGGCCTGGAGGGCACCGACCTGCCGCAGCTGGGTCACAACGTTTTTCCCAGCGCTGTCGGGATGTCTGGGGATGGCGAGGCCAGTTTTGTTTGCAGATGGGCACTGCACCCCGGCTCGGCTTGGCACGAGGAGCACGGTCGCATGTTCCCCGTGCACGGACGTGTTATGTGTTGGTCTCCTCTGAAGGGGACCAAAGGCCGTGCCCTAATCAGGGGGCTGGTGCAGATGTTACCACTGAAAGGTATTTTTCAGAAATAGATGAAACATTTTCTGTCTGAATTCTTTTGGGAAAAAAAAAAAAAAGGTCAAATATTTTCAAAGTATTTTTGCTTAAAATTTGGCAAAGCTGTAAAAACAGAAAAAGAGCGCTCATGACTGGGAGAAAAAAGCCTCTCAAGAGCATCCTGAGCAATTCCATCAGCCTAGCCCGTAGCTTTAATGCCACTTTGTCCCTTAGAAAACTTCAGGCACCACAGACAGCCGGGGAGGAGGGGACCTGCCTGCGCTGGCTGGATCAGTTTATTGTCTGACATTACAAAACTGTTATTATTTCGAGAAAGCCGTCTTATTTAATTATCATGAATGTGCAATTCCTTCATTTTTAATTCAGCATTGGAGGAGATGTTCCAAGCATTAAATGAATCAAAATCTTCTTAGTAAATCAGAAACCAAGAGAATAATAAGTGTTTGAAAAGAAAAAGTTATTGTTCTCTGTGGGTTGCAGTGATTTTAATGATTTGGCTGAAGTGCCCATCTGATAGAGCTGCCTACTTGAAATATTTGTGATCTCAAAGGAATGGTTTTAAAGTGTCTCCTGTGTAATTGATTGATCCATTCCTCTCAAATGCTTGGATGGCTTTCAAAGCCAGGGGGACAGGTATTGATGGAGCTTCGAGGGGGATTTGTCTTTTATACGGTCTGGTGGGAAAAATGCCTCAGGGCTCCTCCTGTACCAAAGGCAGAGGCCGAGGTGGTTCAGCTGAGGGGAGTTCCCATTTAGAAAGTGGGAATTGCTCAGAACCGACCCAAAACTGATTCTTAGGAGAAGCAAGGGCTTTCCTGTCCCATCATCTTCATCTTTCCTCGGCAGTGGGAAAGGTGATACCCGACCCCTGCCCAGGGACTCCTTTTTCTAAACATGTGCTACGTAGATGGGATTGTTTCTTAACGTTTTGTTTTCCAAAATATAGCAAGTTTGGCCTTAAAACCAAGTGCAAGCTGGTATTTAGAAAAATTTTGATTTCAGTTTTGGTCATTTCTGAAACCGTCTTCTTGATGGAGACAATTGCGGTTTGAAAACCCAAATGAATTCAGATAAAGATCCCAAGAGCTGTTGACAATATGTTCCCCTGGTTATCCTGCAGGTTCTATGTACTAATCTGGTGATCTTTTACAAAAATAATCTATATGGATGAAAATTACCAAATTCATCATCTCTGCAGTTGTAAAAACTTAGAGTGCGATTTTTTTTTTTTTAAATAGTATTATAAAAAATTATCTTTCCAAGTATGTTGAGCTCCTAATATGCAGGATATAATATATCATAGCGGAAGCTACGACAAAAATAAGAGCAGTCGCCTTTGCCGCACACTGTTACCGTCTGTTATAGCTGCTCTTCTAGCGGTGAGCCTGCTTTCACCACGCAGCTGGCTTCCCAAAGGTTCACACCTTGGCGGTAAGCGCTCGGCGAGCGCTCCTCCGTCCCCGCGCCACGGTTCATCCCTCCCACGGGAGAACCCGGCGGCTGGGCAGTGACCCGGGGCCGTGACGTCCCCACGTCCCGCTTTCCGTCGGGGGCTTGGACTGGTCGCCTCATCTAACAGATTGGCTTCAACTTACGGCCGAGGGTTTTCTCGCCCTCCCAGAGCCTTTTTTCTTTTTTAAGCAGTAGCAGGCTGTGCACAGGTGGCAGGACCCAGGAGGTGACTGAAAATGGAAAATAACTGCGTGTGTGTAAATTTGGGGATTTTTTGCAAGCGTCGGAGAAAGACAAATGTGTGCCTCCACGGAGCAGCTGAGGTTGGCTCTCAGAGCTGCGCTGCTTTGGGTTTGTATGGGATCGCACCAGCGTGTTGCAACAGAGAACTAGGCCCAGATGCTTTGTGGTTTAGCACAAAGTATTAATTGCATTTTTTTCTTCATAGACTCGGGAACAATCCATAACATGTATTTTAGATTTACTAACTTAATATGTGTTAAGAATTATAATTTATTTACTATCTATACTATATTTTAATAATTTATAATCCAATAACTTATAATGAGATATAAATATAAAAATAATTTTTTTCTTATATAAATTAAGATCTAGCAGGAGATCCAAGTTACTATATCTTTGAAGAGAACTTGCTGTCCCCTGTTCTCCCTGCAAACCAGAGCCACACTGACATCTTCTCTTTGTAAGCAACAACAGCAAAGCACCAAGTTAAGGATCAGAGTTTTTCACTGGCCTCTGCTCCAAAAATTCATTGTTTTCTGAACGCCAGATAAGCAGAAGCTCTGGCTGCTATCCCAACACTGACTTCACCCCACAAATTAATTGCTTGTACCACGTCCATTACAGTTGTTCAAAATGACCTCCAACTGTACACGGCAGCATCATGCTACATTACCAAAATTTGAAATATTGTTTTAGTTCTCCTTTCTGCTAGTCCATTGCCCTTTTTTTTGCTTCCACTGGTCGGTTATAACACAATTTTGTGTTCACTCTGCCAGTTGCCCACATAAAAGCACTTTTTAATTACACCGCATCTTTGAAAGTAGGTGCAGGTAAGATCCTCCTGGGATGGAAATTGCATAGCTCCCCTGAAGGACGCCAGCCACGATGCTGATTTCTTTCTGGCACAGTCTTTGCTTATCCTGTAGCAATTTGGCTGAATCCACGATCTTCTTTGACAGACAAGTTAAGAAATGTTCTTGAACATGCTTTTGGATGTGTTTAACCGCTGTTTACTTCTAAACAAATTCTCTTGCTAAAAAGATCAGGCTTGGATTTGGGGTTGGTTTTTTTTTATTTTTCTGGTGAAGTTTTGTTTTGTTTTGTGGGGTTTTTTTGTGAAGCAAACCTTCACTGGGGGAGACAGAGCGTGTCCCCAGCACTGCAGGGTGTGCAGGCAGTGGAAGCGTGCCCATGGGTGGTAGGGGCGTGGGTGGGCTCCGGGTCCACTCCGGTCCCGGAGTGGCAATAGGGCTCACGTGCATCAAAACCCAATGCCGACCTCCTCTTGGGGCGAGAAAAGCAGAATAGCTTCGTTCTTACCCCAGGAGGCGTGCAGGCTGTGCCGGCGTGAGCGCAGCGCTCCCGCGGCTGACCCGGGACGTCGACAGAAAGCGTTCGCCGCCTCTGGGAACTTAGCGAGCGACTCGTGCTGGGAATTTGATTTGGTGCAAGAATGACTAATGGTGAAGTGAAATACAAAACGTCACATTGAAATGACTTTCCCACCATTCCCATATGCTTCTGTCAATATTCCCATTAAATACATAAAATGCTATTTTACTGTAATAACAGTGCTTTCCCAGAGTCATTTCAGATTAGGGCTACAACTTTAACATGATTTAGTATGTCGTAACTCGAAATTCTCACTGATGGCTTTAAGAGTGGGTGAGTTCAGTTTTGAGTGGACATAATCTAATTTTTGCTTAGGAACTGCTTGTTGAATCCACTTAGCGTAGCTGTTCTGGTGGGTCGTAAGGAAAGAGAGGATTTTTTTACATTCAGTGGGATACGGGCTGTTACGCAGCGCAGGTGTGATATGCTCACGGTGGTATTTAGTCAGTGTTGTCTCACCTCCAGGTATTCAGTAATCCAAATCAAAATGAAATGCTTCTTCAAAGTAAAATACGGCAGTGACAGATGCACAGGCTATTATATTTAGTTTCTTGTCTGAGAGGGCCAGATTGAATGTAGGTAGCTGACTGCACATAGTGGATGGAGATCAGGTACGATGAAAGGGAGATTACTGGCTATTTTAAGAGTTAAACTTAAAAAGCAGGAAATTGAAAACTGATAAACAGGTTTTTTTCAGGCAACGTCCAATTAAACAGTGGTAGGCATTACCATGGGAGGCCACCGAAGCCAAGTACTTAGCAAGAGTGGAAGAGGGACTGGGCATTTTTATGGCTATCAAGAATATCCAGAGTAATGATTAACTATATCAATTTTTATAATGTAATTAGAATAATTTTTCATGCTTCAAGGCTTAAACCAATTTCTATGTAGGAGAGACCAGGAAGAGACTTATGGTAGGAACAGATTAAAGACATCTGCATACTGCAGAGCTCCTGCCTTTTCTTCTGACACATCTGCTGCTATTCCAAGAGAAGATACTGGGCTGGGATGGACCCTGGGTCTGCCTTGATCAGCTGTGTCATTTTCTGTGTTGCCTTAGGGAATCCGGTGGGGAATACATAGACTAATCTTTTAGGTAAACCAGGGCATGAGGAAAAGGAGAGTGAAGTAGACAGCAGATGGGTTTTCTGTAATTTTGAGAGGATAAACATGTTGAATGTAACTGCAGATTTGCCCAAAGGAAAAAAAATAAACAAAAATCAACAGGAAGCTTTCAAAATCATGAGGTAGCTTCCTGCAAAACAATGAGATTTACTAGAAATGATGATTTGTATTTACATCCTTTCTGAATCTCGAGCACTTAAGGCAAACTTGAGTCATGCTTGCAAACTCTTCTCTACAACCACTAGAGTCAGATTTTTTAATAATAATAAATACAGCTAAGATTCTCAGAGAGGAGCTTTAAGTGGGCAAGAGGTAAATAAACGCTGAAGAGCTTACGCTGTAACTACGCACGTTCGGGTGTCAAAGGGGGATGGAGCTGATGTTACCAAGGTCTAGCTGAGGAGGAAAGCACTTACACTGCGCAGCAGGTGAACTGACGTAGAGATAAGATGCGCGTATGCCGCGAGGGGTGGTAAATGGGCACCGGTTACGCTCCAGCTCGACTGGCAGAGGCCGGACGAGGAGTGGGTGCCTGATCCTGGGGCTGTGGGGAGGCAGCAGCCAAGGCAGCAGCATCTGTGACACCCACCCCCCCAGCACGTGTGCCCCGTCCTGCACGTGAACTTTCCACTCTCAGGACGGTGACAGTGGACGTGTGAGAGTTTGTCGGGAAAGTACGGCTGTGCTTTCATCCAGTGATGAACAAAAATGATAAACAACAAGGCCTGGGTGATGGCACAGGCTGGATCACGATACCCAAATTACAATGAAATAATCTCTTACGATGTTTGCAGGCCATGGAAAAACTAAATTTTGGTCCCAAGCCCCAAAATTATAATCTCTAGTGGAGAACTCCAGCTGCCTTTATTGTTGTTTATGCTTGGTATATCCTGGCCCTGCTGCAAAATCCTCCGACCTGCTACATCTGTCCAGTTCTGCTGCTGCTCTCCAAATGTCCCCTTTCACCGAGGAACATTCAGATGCCTTCTCTGGTTGTGGTGGTACTTGAATAGCACCAGTTTGGAAACCCTGGCTGTAGTAACTTCTGCCAAATACAAGTGGACACAGAGAACCAACGTACAAGGGAAAGAAAAAAAAAGCTGAAAAATACAGTAAGGACACTATTTAAAAAATATAGAGATTTTTAAGGTGTTAAAATGCCTTAATAATTATTGGAAGATGTGTCGCTAACGTCTACCCAGCTCCATCTCAGTCAAGACCCGGCCAGCAAAGCCACCCACTTGTGACTGCCAGACTAGTCGCGCTGCAACATTGCAGTGTTGTGAGGCAAAATTTGGCCATGCCGAAACAGATCAAAACCATCAGTTTTTACTGGTATTTTTTACTGTTACAACAGTAACAGTGTGTTACTCTGACTTCACTGAAAGATAATGTGTTGGCAATTAAGCAGTCGCTGTAGCTGCCTCTTGGTGAGCAACGCTTCAGAGCTGTAGCTGGACTAGGCAGGCTGAGCTACCACGCAGGGTGCACGGCTGGTCCGGTGGGTGCTAGGGGCCAAGTGATGAGCAGCAGCTATACTTCATCTGGTATTTATGAAGGAGGAATTAAAGGTTGTCTCCAAAAAATGCGCTTGGTCTGGCGGGGACCAGGTGTCAGAGCTGTATTTTGCATCACTCTTGAACCGGGAATGTGACAGGGCATGGACCTGCCGGTCAGCAGGGAACGGCAACAGGTGGGTGCCTCTGGCTGCTACAGGTTGGGGATGAAGGGAACAAAACCAGGATGTTCCAGCATCCCCGAGATCGGGGTGTGCCGAAGGAAAAGGGGTGTGGAGATCTTGAAACAGAACGAGATCGGCTGCCTTACTTCGGTTTTGGGAGCATGGGGTTACATCCAAACTCCTCCTCCTCACCGGCTCCATTGGTATCCACCTTAGCGGGGAGGAGGATCTCCGGTTTTTTATGTCAAACCGGGTGGCTGGTTCGGATGCAATAGGCTTGCTAGCATGCTCCTGCACCTCGGCGGCAGGCTTGGGCGCGCTGGCTCCCCTCGCCCGCCGGGATCCCCAGCTCGCCCCGCTCCCCCCGCGGCACTGCCGGTCCCCGCTAGCTAGGGGCGCCCGCCGGGAGGAGGAGGAGGAGGAGGAGGAGGAGGAGGAGGAGGAGGCGGGGGGGAAGGAGGAGGAGGACGCTCCGGTGGGGCTGAGCGGCCGGGTGTCCCCCCCGCTCCTCCCCGGAGGCTCCTTTGGCGGCTGCTTCCCAGCCGCGGGCAGCCGCGCATCCCCCGCCGCGCCCGGCTCCGGCTCCCCGGCCGCTGCGCTCCGGCTCCGG
>JAVJGG010000007.1:21029545-21093241 GCA_035590195.1 Aviceda cuculoides
AGAATAAATGTTTACTACAGTTAGATGATTGATTTCTGCCTGAAAGTTTTGTTTCATCTCCATTGTGAAAATATTTTCTGCAGTTTATCTCTCTATTAAGAGCTGATTTAATGCAGCTTTCCTAAAATTTAAAAAAAAAAAAAAAAAGCTTTTCAAACCTGAATTTGACCTATCATTTAAGCAAGTGGATGGTCTACTTTATAGATTTATTTTCTAAAAGTAGACAACATGGAAATTCTGCAATAATTTGATAATTTAGAAAGCACACAATACCAAAGAGCGCAAATTTCTGAAACTTGGGAGAAGTAGGAAATTGTTTTTAACACTTTCCCAGCCCTCTTTTTTGCCAACTACCATATTAATTGACCTTATAACTCTTTTAGAAACACATAGTAAGAAAAGTTTGAATAACTAGATTTTAAATGTGTACTTTCAGACTTTTAAAATCCTTATAATCTGCTTTACTGATCTTGGGACTTTGTTGTACAGTTACTTTTACTTTTTTTCTCATCGTGGTATAGTAGTTTAAGCAGATTATTTCTTCATTCACTAAGTCATTGTTATGATGAAGATACACACTCGGAAAGTATTATTTCCTTGGTTTTGTCCTTACAGGGATATATGTTGAAGCTATTTTGGTCACTTTAATTATACATTTCCAGATGTTACATTTCAAAGTTTAATTTTAATTTCAAATTTCTAGACTTATTCCATGTTGTGTGGTTTCCCATTCTCCCATTTTTAACTCGTGAAGTTATCCCTTGGAATATATTAGGGGCTTTACTGATGAGAATGTGTCTCTGGATCTGAGATGGCTTCTGGGGAAGATAAACACCTGGGTAGTTTAAGCACAGTAGCAATGGTCTTGAGCATTTGCAAGATCTGGGGAGGCTTGTGCCAGAAGTTTTCAGATAACTCGCACTGCATGAAGGGGTTTGGAATACCTTCATAGCTCACATGCCCAGATCCCACTCAGTTTGTTCTCAGGGGCAGGTTTTAGACTGACACTGAAGTGAAGTATCTGTAGGGCACTTTGCGTCTAGTTTCCCAGTAGTCAGTGGGGATGTGGTCAGTGCAACCAGTGGAGTCTGCAGAACAGTTTTACTGTCTAGTCACTTGGATAGCTTGCAAGATTGCATTGAGGAATCTTTGCCTAAATGTAAGCATCTCTTGCTCTTAGAGACTCCCCAAAAAGTCGGAGATACCTGTACAGAGCTGGCAACTGTGATGCGCAGGAATGAACTGCAAGAGCACTGCACACTCTGCAGTGACAGGTGAAGGAGCAGGCAGGATATTTTTGGGCACTAGATGCCTGTATGTGAATTGGCTCCACTGATGTATTGACTCCATCCATTGAATATAATGGGAACTCAGGCACTGAGTTCCCACATGGAGACAATCTCAGACTGACTCACATATCCATATGTGCCCAAATCCTAGTTTGGTTATTAGGTATGATGTATGATTCTTTCTCTTCAACCCCAATCTGTATTTTTTTAAATTAAAATTCATTCCATGAGTGAATTTTCCTACAGCCTGATCAGGTCTCACTGGGAGATTTGCAACTGGGCCACCAAAATGTGGTACAGAAGAAGGCAAAAGCAATCTGTATTAGTTTGTGGGCAGTTTCTATTATCTTGTCTCCAACACTGACAACTTGACTATGTGCATCCCAAGATTGATTAGGAGATGGTGTTGTTTTTGACATGTACAAATGAATAAAGTGTTGCTTAAGTATTTATTTCTTTCTCTTTCAGTTATTGTAATGGATGTATGTTAGATCCAGACTGCGGTCTCTGCTACAAATTGAATAAATCAAGTGTTGTTGAGTCCTCATGCATTCCTGTTGATAAAGATTCTACAATGAAAGCAGCTTGGGGCAGGTATGTCACTTCAAGATTTTCTGGTCTTGTGCTGTAGTGATGGTGTATTTTATGCTATTGAGAATGCATTTGCTTAAAATGTTACTCTTAGGGTGTTCTGAAAGACAAAAGTAGCTTGGCATTGTCAAAAATGAGTGATTACACTCTAACAACTGTTAAAAGCTTTGACCCTGATGTGTGCAGCCAGTTTGGTATAGTCTTCCACTTAAAAGTATGGCAGAAGTGCACTAGCAATTAGGAAAATTACTTTTCCTTGATGTCTTCATTCATTTGAGGTGGCATATTCCCTAGGTATACACTTAAAGCCCTCTGAATTAATTTTCTTTTTAAATGCTTTAATTAAACCACACTTTTAATATTGTCCTACTAAAGAACCTGTGTTTCTCAGCTCAATAATCTAAAATGATAAAAATGTGAAAAGTTCAAATTGTCAAAAACATGGGTTGTGGCCACAGATTTCTGTGTTCCTGTGCTTAAAAACAGTGTCATGCCATACGTTGCATGTGGAGTGTAAAAATGTGTGCATTCATAGATAAGTCCCAATGCAACTTCAAAAAACATCACACCTCTTTTTCTTAAGCAGCACAAAGATCCCCTGTGAAGTCACAGCAATCTTCAAGTTTTCTGAAGTATTGACTGTTCTTAAGGAATGGCTTTATGAGTTAGAACAACAGCAAGTAAAGGCTTTATCAATACTTTAATAATGATTAGGGCTTAGATTAGAGTTTAGAATGGTTCAGTGCCACAAGGGAATTATATAATTACTGCTGATAAAACCTCTACGCCATAATTCATCTATGCCACCCACATGCCATAAACATACTTGGGAAATAGGCAAAGGTTCGTATGGTGATTTGGGCTTTCTTATTTATTTAATTTTCTAACTTTCATGTGTATTTCTCAGAAGTTAAAACCAAGTGCCTTAGTGGCAGTGAGTCTTATTGGACAGAAGTTGGAAGGTATGAAAACATCTACCAACTGTAGAATCATAATTTAAAATTATTCTAAAATTGCCTTCCTTCTGATTTCAGTACTATTAGAATGTTATGCCTAGTAGTTCATTCCAGATGCAGAAGAAGGTAGTTTATATTCTTTGTAATCCTAGTTTAAAAGCACTGTGATCATTTTGGGGCTATTACTGTTATTAATAAGTAACTGTGAAAATGACAAAATCTCATCCGTCTTGCTTGTTCTGTGGCTATCTTCAGTGGCACATTATACAACATACATTGCATATTACTTAATATCCTGATGTGCTCTGCAGTATTTGGACTCTCATGTCTAAGGTAACAGATCTCTGTATTGCAAGTCAACGTTCATTTCATATATGCTGTTGTTTTAAGTAGCATGTCTGTAGTTAGCAAAATGGTACTAGCACGCAGGAAGACTAAATGGGAAAATAAACTTGTTATGCATAGTTGATAGATAAAATCAAACTTTATTTATTAAGCAGTGTTATTGTATAACATAGTAAATGTGGGCATCAGTAATCCTTTTATATTCATGATTCACTCTTACATAACACTCCTTGCCGTATAGCATATTGGAGCAAATTAGATAGGAAAGAAGAAATACTTCCTTTCCATATTGCAAAATACAGTATTCCCATATTGTACAATAATTCCATAGCATAAGGACCCTGTTCAAAATCTTTCAAGAGAAAATGAAACCATTTTACGTTTGTTATATTGGTAGTCACTAGAGTGGAAGTCCTGCCTTAAGATGGAAAACCAATAAAATATCCAGATTTCTTTTACCAAAGATTGTATGTTCATCCCTATTTCTAGTGTTTCTTTTATCAATTTCTGATCTCATCTCCACCTGGTCTGTGTAATCAGGCAGTTTTCTAAAAGCCGTTCCCTCAAGCTGTGAAATGTCAGGTGGCACCCTCTGTTCATTCCAAGCCCTGTGGAACAGGCAAGCATTTCACCTCCTCACAGATACATGTATTTCTGCTTAGTGGTCCAGAGGGAATCCCTGTAGATTTTGGTTTCCAAGGGTTCACGTTCACGTAACCTCCCCAACTCTGCTTCCTCAAATCCTGAGTCTGCTTTACAGCAAAATGAGTCCCACAAAGCCGTAGGATTTCCCTGCCAAGCGAGAAGATTGCTGCAGTGAAAATGGTGTGGTTACATCCCCAGTTGTGTCTCAGAGCAGCAGGAGTCATCTTTCTCTTTCTGGCAGCATGGGGAGAACAAGTGCCTAAGACAAACTAATAGCACTGGTGAAGAAATTACGTCTGTGCTGATGCTTGGAATTGCAGCCCTTCGTTTCACAAAGTTATTTTGTCACAAGCTAGATATACAGTGGCAGTTATTTTAAAAATGCGTGACATTTTTACGATCAGACGCTGGTTTAATAATTTGAAAGATGATTTTGTGATCTATGGACAGCTGATAACCATAATTATCACATGCAGCCTCTTTGTAACTCCTGTGTATTCTGATGGCTTCGTGGCATCCAGTACTGGCTGAATGAGTTTAAATGCCTTAAAACATCCAGAGTTGCGTTGGCCTCATATGGCCAATTTATTTTGCTGTTAATTTTGCTCAGGAGAGAAGGAAGACCCAAGCTATTTGTTTGGGATTTGTTGGACCTCAGTTTGCCTGAGCATTAGCAAAAGCAGCAGCTCTGACTATCCTGCCTGATGCAGGAGGTTCAGAGAAACGGCTTCTGCTGGAGTTGGATTGACAGTGCTGTGCAGAGCATTTCACTGCTGCTGCAATCACATTTTGTTTATGATTTTCCTGCTGGAACCCTGGGAGCTGCAGCCATGGAGAGGTGCCTATGGTCACATCATACGATGTGTGTGCAGCCACATAGCTCTGCAGCCGTCTTAACCCCAACTGTCCTGACATTCGCTCAGGGGCTTATCTATTCCTGATGTGTAACATACCAGCAAGGTGAGAGGTGCTTAGAGGCACCAACAGAGAAGGCCTTGTCATATTTTTTTTAAAGCTCTCTGCAGCTGCACAAGCTGACATAGAAAACCCTTCTGTTTATATATTTATAGCTTTGCACTGTTCTTCACGGTTGGTCCCAAGGTACTTGGTTAACACTGACGTAACAGGCAATGTTTTGACTGTTATCATAAAATACTGTAAGGTATTTTTATTTGGGAAGTTTCCCCAGTGCCAGCCTGGTGTAGTAGACACCACCTCTATGTTTATTGTTAATCATATTTATTCAGTTACGGTATGTTCTACATTGAGAAGTTCTGGGGAGGGGAGGGAAGAGATCAGAGATTTCAGTCTCCTGTGGCTGCCAGCAAGGCTGTTTATGTTGCTGTGGTTGTCATAGAAACATAGGGAGACAATTAGAGCATCCCAATGTTTTTCAGGAAGAATATAGCGTTTTGGTCCTTTTGAATATAAGGGAACTCAGTGGCCAGCAGTGGCCCTGGGGGAGGGAGACCGCATAAGAATAAATCTGACCAAGCCCAAATCAGGCCTTGAAGCCGCATAGGTAATGCGCAATGGGTACACTTGTAAGATCATACATAGAAGACAAAGAATAGAGATTTATTTTGTATTATTTAATCAGTTACATAAGCCTGACTGGTATTGGAATAACACAGACAGGAGCGTCTTGCCCAGGGCACCAGCACACTCATGTGCTGTGCTGCCCTTGGTATTACTGAACCCGTTAACAAAACAACTGTTGACTTGCAAACCTTGCTGCCTCCAGCTCTGCCCAGGGACATATAAAGGATGGTTTCAAGACAGTGAGCAAGAATATTCTTAAATTATTCACTTTGTAATAAAAGCAGAAGAGCTGTGTCTTATCTCTCTGTGTGGTCTAAGGGTTCTGTGTTGGGACTCTGTTCTCCAAGACTTAGGGAAGTTTTGCGTTTAGCAGTAGCACAGAAGGGCTTGCAGTTCTGTTCTCTTCATGAACATTGAATTATAAAATCCCTACAATGTCGATAAAAAGCATTATCTTGCTTTTACAGATGGGGATGCAATGGGAAAGTTCCCATATGAAGCTCAGGTGGCATGACAGAGGTCATGAGCAGAGTCAGTCTCAGCCAGGACTGAATGTGGAGGTCATTGCTTTCAGTTCTGTGCTTTCAGAGCACAAACCAAAATCTAGTTTTTCCCCACAATTGCAATTACTTCCAGAGTACTCTCTGAAACCTTGAAACTTCTGTCCATGTAATTGCAATAACCCTAAAGGCCAGTCAACAATGCTTTAGAAGTAACTTTAAATTGCATTAATATTCTTACAGTTGAAAGAATAACCATGCAAGGAAAGGAGCTACTAATAGTGCCTTGACATGACATTAACCTTGACATGAGTATGTTGTCAGGACCACAGCAGGCCCACAACTGTGAGCTAAAAGGCTCTCATGAGTGACTCTGAGCAATCTCCCTCTGGAGAGAAAGATGTTGACTTTGTACAGTAAACAAATATGAAGAAATAACAACATCATCTGCAGATCAGAGACAAGCCTAGAAGCCATCCTGTCCACAAAACTAGCTGGCAGGACTCCACAGTCCCTGAAGGAGGACAACTGGGAACAGAAATCTATAAAGGGAGAGGAGCTGAGTGATTTGCTTTCTTCAGCCATTTTTATTAACTTCATTAAAGGAACATCACCCTGCCATGGGAGTTTAATGCTTCATGGAGAATCCAGCTTTTGTCAATATAAAGCATTCAGTGCAAAGGCGAACGCAGGAAGAGTTCTGCATTTGGGAAGCTCTTTGTTTTCCTCTGGCCAGTGCTCTCCTTCATTTTGTGTAAAATTAATGGCATGTTTACAGATGCTCGGTAATGCTGCTATGTGTCGCTCTGTGCCTGTTGCTCCTATCTGCTAGTTTACTGAGGAGTTTAACTGTATCTTGGAAATCTGTTGTGGGGAAAAGTGGGTTTAAATTACCTGGGCAATGTGAGAAAGCAGGTCAGGCAGGCAGTCAAACCCTGGTTCCCAGCTTCAGGAGAGTTTCCACTGCAGGAATGAGCCTAATGACCTTGGCATTCAAGCCTGGATGCTAATTAGATTCCAGTGGTTAAAAAAAAAAAGGGGGGGGAGAGGGGGAGTTCATTAGCTGGATTCTCAGGCAACAGCCTGGTTTACGTCCAATGGGGGACATGCCAGTGTCTGTCACAGCCTCAGGAGTATTCTGGGGAGCTTTACATTCATACAGAGCTGCCTGTTGTCTAATGCATAGCAGATGAGATGGTTAAAATGATTAGAATACTTTTTCTTTGTAGCAATGTTAGATTTTTCTAGAAATGTCAAGTTCCTTTTGCTGCTTGTAAATACAGACAGACATAAATAAGTTCATTACACTTGTTTTGCTAGTCACTGTCTTATAAAGATGCTTCTGCAATGTGACACGTACATTTGTAAAAGTTGCTGTGTCTGCTTTACTAATGCCAAAAAAAATGTATGCGCGTATTCACACATTTAAAGACTGAGAATCTGTTTTCAGTACGTCATGGGGAATGGGTATATAAACCTTTCCTGTTACCACGGAAAGGCTAGCACTAGAGCAGCCTTCCAGGAATGAAGTACTTCTCTGTCCATGGGTAGACATTGCTTGTTTTGTCATGCAGGAAGTATTGGTCGAAGATTTTACTGCCGAAATGATGATTTGGAATCTTTCTACACTGCCCTGCATTGAAAAGTGCAGCTTAAATTCAACAGCAATTAGAGGAGAAACTCGTATTTCTCTTACTAAGTGTTACTAAGATCAATAGATGAAGATTATGCATAGGATTATGGTTCTCACATTAGTAGAAAGGTACTAGAGGGAGTAAATGATTCAGGAAAGTAGCAGGATCTACAGAATAATTACATCTGCATGTGTATTGGCAGCACTCAGAAGAGCTGTGGCTATAACCAGTAATCTTAGAGAAATTTCTTTCTGGACAATATTCTAAATGTTTACTAAATTGAAATATTCATCACTTTGGTAGGAACCAGAATATAAAATACCCCCCTCTCCTCTCCGGGATCATTTAGGAAAGAAAACTAAAATATATGCAGTTTCAAATAGAACTGAATTCTGATTATCTTCACCATTGCCAGTAAGTATGGAAACCTGGAGTAGCCAGGTGGCAAGACGGAATTCTATTTGTCCTGTTTGATTAGGAGTATGTACTTCAGCATAGTAGTATCTAATACATGTTAGTGAGGTGTGTGAAAACAGAAATGAAAAAAAGATCTGAAACCAATTACAGTCTTTGTCAGCCTAAAATCTAAGGCACAGAGTCTTTTCTGTGAGGAGGATGCTAGAGAGCGTAATCACAGTCTAATGGTTACATATACTGGTATGATTCTGGAGAGCTAGGGGAGTAGAAGAAGAACTTAAGAAATATGGTATGCATATTTTAATGCCATCTCTGCTAACTGGTAAGAGCAAATAGGAAGAATAGAAGTATAAAGTGATGCAGAATATTCTGTCCTCAATTGTGTTATTGTATGATGTGTATGTGTTATGCGTGACGCAAGAGTAGGAAGCAAAATACGTGCAATTTTAATGTTGTGATCCTTTCAGCCAGTCTTCCTGCTGGAATCTTTGAGACATCATGTTTTTAAGTTCCTTCAAAAGGAAATTATTTCATGGTGGGCCTGATTACCATATTTTTAAATGCTTAAAGAGATCTTATTATGGTTAAATCTATATATGTACTTAAATAATTTAAATTGAGGGTGGAATTTTGTTGTAACTTTAACAGAAGCTATAGTCTCTTCATTATTTTTTTTAATGTTCAAGGGTGGAAAAAACATTTTTTATTATTTTATTTTTCACTGAATCTAATGCCTGAACAATTATGGTTCTTCATATATTCTGTCTGCATTTTAGGTTTAAAATAATGAGCAGAGCAGAGATTGTTTATTATTATTAATTATTATTTAGAGATTATCTAAACTGAAACTATTTACATTCCTTTAGGGTAATTACTTAGCAATTACTATTAATACCTCTAATTCATTGAATCTACTCAACCAGTGGCAAATTCTGGATGCTTGAAAGGAGGGGCAAAATATGCTCTTAGTCAGTCCTGTTATGAAGTGAATGTATTCTGACTCTGGAAACGTTTAGTTTATATGCTGAAGACGAAATTTATTTGCTGGAGGCACCCAGCACAAAATGGGATTTTAAAGCAGGACTGGTTAGTTTGAAACATCTTTTGTATATTTGTTTTCTACCTGTTCATTTGTATTGCACTTTGCTGCTGAATACTCCTTCCAGATCTTACTCTAAGTTACTATTTAAAAGGCATTCTGGTAGAGAATGATGAAAAGAGAGATGTTGACAGCTGTTTGGGTTACTTGTTGTAACAACTACTTCAGATGCTATAGCACCGAGGTAACTGGAATAGAAAAGCAAAAGTGGCCTGTGAGCTAAAACATTCCAAAATGCTGGTTTGTGTCAGGAAAAATTGTGTTATTTAAATGGAAAAAGTCAGTGCTCTTCACCGCTTAAAAGTGGTCCAAGGAAGAAAGAAGATGCTGTGGTGTTTAAAATTCGAATTTACATCCTGTTGAAGGAGCAAGCTTTCTGCTCATTTCAGTCATTCTCTGGTCAGCTGAGATGGGACTAGAAGGAAAATACTCATTTCCCGTTTAGAAAGCGTGTTTGCTTCTGGTTGACAAAGGAGCTAGATAGGAAAGTGAAGGAAAAAATGCCAACATGTATGAGAGAATTGGCAGTCTCTCGTCAGTGTGCTTAGAGTATGTGGATAATTCCTGCAGCTTTTCTGTCTCTCTCTTATGAACTGTACATTGGAGAAGAGAGTAATTTATTGCCCATAGGAGCCTGCTGCTAATTAGCTTCTTCAGCTGCTCATCTCTTCAGGGACATATTGAAAGATGTCCACGCCTCACCGAGGGGGTTCTCTGGCCGGTGTCGCAGCAGGGCAGAGCGCGGCCCCGGCATTCTCCTTGGTCCAGGGAATCGGTGCAAGGGGCAGAGGAGGATGCTTCACCGGAGAGCATGAGCATGCAGGGAGGTACTGCTGGGAGAGAGCTGGGGATCTCCCCTTCTGCCTTGGAGCCAAAGCAAGAGGAAGTGACTCGTATTTGGGAGCATGTGGATTTTCTTCTGAGAGGGGAGTATTTCCGATCGTTGTTTTTCACGTGTATTCAGTTATTGACCCTGAAGTTCAGATTTAAATAAAAATCCTCAGTCAAAATTGTCTCAGCAAATTCCTTTAGGTTTTTACACTCTGAAATGGATTTACTAAACTGAAATTTCCTGTGTTGTGGGTGGGAAATATTTTTGAAAGATGCATGGGGTTGAGGATTTTTATTGATAAAGAACATTCAGCAGGGTCAAACCTAGTCCTCCTTACAGCAGCTTGTACCTTTAACAGCATCCCTTATCCAAATCTTAGACACCTTTATTCCATAACAAGTAACTCTTCAATAATCACATCATCCAATGAAGTAACATTGTGATATCTCCCCTTCTTAAAAGGATGAAGTTTTCTGAGGGGTTTTTTTTTTTCTTTTGAGGGAAAATAAATTAACACATTTCTGCATTAGGACTGTTGAATAATTCAATATGTTTGATGAGTTTAATTCATATAAATTATTGCATGTTCTGTCTGCATGTGTGGTTCATTTCCTTGAGAATGGAGGCAGTAACATCAATCCCTCACTAGCACAAGATGAGCTGAAATTATTGATTCATTTGATTTAAAGTTGTGACCTTATTTTAACTCAGCTCATTGGTTAGTACAGGCTAGGAAATGGGCAGTCTGTTAGATGGCAGGTCATACTTCAGAACAGCAGCATTTTGGGCATTTCTTCTTGCTTGTAGGATGTATAGATTTTCTTTTTTCCTGTGGCTTTCCACAGCTGTCACTTCAGCTTTGCACAGATGATAATGAGAGACGAGTTTGAGGTTCTGCATGATTATTTAGTTCTTCAGACCTGTGATTCAGATGATGTATGTTCCCATTTAGCACATTTTCTTGGCAAAATAACTATTGTTAAAAAGCACTTATTTATGTAAAGTTCTTTTAAGTTGTCAGAGGCCATGGAAAATAAATGATTACTTTGATTTCTGTTGAGTTCTTCTACTGCCAGATCCAAAACTTTGAGTTTCATCTAACAATGAAGACTTTGGTATACAATGTTTATAAATGTCATAAACTAGAGATAGTGTGAACACTTACCATTTCTGTGTTTTATAAAATTCCTTAGATTTGGCATAGGTATTGCGCCTGCATGCACAAATCAAAGCAGAGCGACACTCTGTGTTAAGTGCTCACTCTCACAAATCAGGCATGAAGTAATTATCTTGTTATACGTGGTCTTAGAGAATTATTTAAATCTCCTTGGGGCTCCATTTTCCATTATGACATTAATGATTTCCGGTGACTTTTAGGGTTGACAGTGGAGGAATCATTCTTTTGATAGCTTTGTTGGTTGATTTAATTCAGAGCCTCCCCAGTCCAGCGTGTGTGGGCATGGTTGTGGTGCTTCATTCCCCTTCTGAAGCACCAGTTTCTCTGAGCTTTTTAGGGCAGAACTATTGCCACCTACTGGAATCAGGGAAAAGCTCCTTTTTAAAAATACCCTTCCATGATCTATTTAAAACAATGAACGCAATTAAATTTTAGTCTCGGTAGATTTCAGTTGTAATAGCAGAAGGACAGTTGCTGGCAATAGTTAAAATGTAATATTTATGTCTAAATTTCTGTGACAGAAATCGAATGTAACAGTTCAGTACTTCAGATGGAAGGTTAAGTTGGCTAAAAGGTTACTGTTAGAACTATTAAAATATAAACTTTATATGTATGTCAATAACTAGAAATTAAATAGAGCAGGGAAGCGCTAAAAAAGGTATGCTAATACGTGTAATATTGATCTATATTTTAAAGTCCCTACAGCTTTTTTGTCTCGGGTTCAACAAAAAAAGCAAATTCAGAAAACTGTTTTTACCCACACATACTTTCCTTTTGATTTCAGTGGAAGCTTCAGAAGGATAAATATTTTGTTCTCTCTTCACTTCCCATTGAAGTATGTGGTTGATTGTGATTTTAAGGTTTTAACAGCTCTATGGAAAATTGTTTCTGCACAGCGACAGTTTGGCAGACTCTGTAAGGCTCAGGGACTGCTGCGTGGTATAAGCGATAAATGAACTAGCTTTAAAATCTCAGCAGTGTGCCTGCAGCAGCAGACCTGACTTGGGCTGCCCGCCAGGCGCGCTGCTTGCTGGGCAGGCAGCCTTTCAGGGGCTTCGGGACTGGAACCTGGCAAATAAGTTATTTGGATGATGAATTGAATCAGTAATGCTCACCATTGAGTGCCACATCTGGTAACTTGTTATAATTGTGTCAGCATGTCCCATCCGTGTTTTGAGTTTGGGGTTTGGGTGGGATTTGCTTTGTTTTTCTAAATTGAACTATAAAATCTTGCCATTCTCTACTAAATTCATATACCAGGTTTCAACATGAAAGTATATTTTTTACAATACCTTTGTACATCTAAAACTTTGGGGTAATTAAGATCAATGCATTTTTTCTCCTTCTTTATTGTTTTCTGGAGTGTTTGGAAGTATTCAGAAAAACAAGATTGTAACACTGAAATAGAACCTATTTCATTTGAAGGTTGAACTCTCAGTGAATATTTCTGCTAAGTTACCTTCATACTGAGTTACAACAACGACCTTGCTTTCTTTGTCTTTGGTCTTTTTTGACCATGGGCTTAGAATTACATTTGGTAATTATAACTCAAGTGATGCTTTTGAGATGCTGATGACATTCCTTTGATAATACTATTGACACATGGTGAACAGCACAAGCATCAATAAAAGTTACTTGTAAGTGCAAGTAAGAATAAGAAGTCTGGATAGAGTTTGTTTTACTCAACTTCAGCTATCAAAAATTTTGACCTTGAGCTGTCTTATAGTTCCTTGACTGATAGAGTAAAAGATGCTGTTGCTTATTGTTCCTTATTTGCAGCTGGCCTTGCCTGTGTTTTATAGAAAAGACTTTGTTACGTCATGCCAGCAATTCTTGCATGCTGGTCTGTTAATAATACTTATGTTAATATTAAAATATTAATACTTGTTATTATTGAGCCCTACACTCAGCCGTTTCCACCAGTATTCATTGGGGCTATCTGTCATCATATACCATAGGAAAGAGGTGTC
This sequence comes from Aviceda cuculoides, assembly GCA_035590195.1. Taxonomy (NCBI): domain Eukaryota; kingdom Metazoa; phylum Chordata; class Aves; order Accipitriformes; family Accipitridae; genus Aviceda; species Aviceda cuculoides. The sequence continues at coordinate 21,042,543 of JAVJGG010000007.1, forward strand.
TCCCGGGAGAACTGATACTTCTACAGTGAATAGGTAGCTGGTTGATGTTTCTGTTGTAACCAAAAGAACTTTAGAAATGCTAATTATTAAGTAAATTAAATGTAAAATCAGGTGGGAAAAACAAATGAGATTAAACATTAGGTAGAGATTTATTTTATAGTAAACTTGCTTGAAATTCTAAAATGCTGCATTTGACATCATAATCTTCAGACCAATTTGTTTCAGTAATTTAATTATTAAGTATTCATGCAGTAAGGAGTTACAATCAGAAAGACTAAATGCTTTAGATCTGGAAACAGAAGATAGAAATTTTCCAATTCAGTTACCTCAGTTCTGTCAGTAATTTGGTTGAAGCCTGGTGTTCTGCCCACAAGCTCTCAAACATGTCAAAGCAGGGATGACCCAAAAATTCCACACAAAAATGCCAGGAGCAGCAGAACTGCTCCAGTCCAGGGAAAGACTGGAAGTGCTGAACTACAAAGAGGGGTTTGCACACAACTGAAATATTTAATATGCCAGTCTATCACAGATGCTAAATGCCAGTCTGTCTTTAACAAAAAATACTTGAGAGTCCTACATTTATGAGCATTTTTGTCCTGAAAGAGCTCAAACAGAATGAAACCTGCCTGCCTGCAGGCACCTGTGAGTGATAGAGAGTGACCAAATCTGTCTGGTTTTTGATGGAAAGCATTGTGTGGCACAGGTTAGCTCCAGGAGCCTGCCGGAGTGACTGGTAGCCACCTTCCAGTTAACGCTTATCACTGAGATCCCCCAAAGGTTTGTCTGTCAGAAGAAGTGGCTAAATCATTAATGAGCACTCCCTCCTTTCAGAGAAAGAAGGGAAGCCGGCAATGACTGGATGAAGGCATGGGTGTGTGTGCATGCTCATTGCTGAAGCTGGTTGTTCCAAAAGTGAACTATTTCTGTATAGTGACAGAAAAGCCACTAAACAAACTTTAAAGCACATTCTGGGGTCACAGGGAGTCCACGAGTCTTTCTGAACCTTGATGGCTGCTGGGAGGGAAATAATAACTCATTCTGTTTCCAGAATGCCTCTGTGCCACCTTTTTACTGGTTTTCATGTGGAGATAGATTTGTGCTCATGTTTAAGATTTGTGAAATGGCATCTATTTCACAAGCAATTAAATATTCCCAGATGCCATTTCTTGTGATGACTTGCCGTGTGCCTGTGCCCATGCTGCGGCACGAGATGTTTCTTTTCAGTTTGTGCTTTATTGCTGTGAACAGGACTGAAGGGAGGATTTATGGCAGTCGCCAAGGTGGTGGTAGCAATAATTCTCGTCCCACTGACTGCTGTGCGTGCAAGTCACGTCACTGAGCCGCAGCCCTATCACACACATCACATCTCCATCCAGACCTGCACACAAATACGTGGTGCTTTAGGCGTTATAGTGGGTCTTGCCCTGTACCGCATCATGGTGTTTTTTCCACTCGGTCTGGTAGAATGCAGTATTTTGCTTCTATTTCTCGATACTACTGTAGTACTAACATATCTGTTGTTCATGACAAAGGCTTCAGAATGTTGTGCAGTATCACCTCCATCGTATTTACCCAAATTTCCAAACATTCTTTGCTGATCTGCATCTCAGTAAAGTGCTTTGAGAGTCAGTGATACTTGAAAGAAAGAATTAGTGAAAACTATAGCATTGAACTGATCAAAATCTTTCAGTATGAGAATTAGGACCAAACTAACTACATCTCTTACTGGATCTTGCTTTTTGTGAGGATTCGCTTAGACTTTTTTAAATAAAGCAGTGGAATCTGGAAGGCTTTATGAGTTGCTGATGGCACTCTGCTGGAGCCCACCTCTGTGTTTATAAAGTGGTTGGAGTTCTCATGCACATCAGTAGTTTGTAAGCTGCAAGAAACAGTAAAATCTGTCTTAAAAGAGGAACAAAAGAGGTAAAAGATTTAGGGTTCGTAAAGTTGTTCAAGGCCCTGAACAAACAAGATTTGGTGAGAGGTGAAATTTCAGTTGACCAGCAGGCAAAACCTCTTGTAGAGGTGCAAACATTAGCCACAGGATATGCCTGTCAATAAAAGGGATAAACCCAAGGTTTATATGCATACTAAGAATATTTCAATAAGGACTGGTAGCTGGTTTAGTGCTTGTGAACCACTGTGTGGCTATTTTTATTTTCTTGAGATCAAGGTTTGTAGTCTACAAATTAAAAAGTAGGAAAAATTACTGAAGGTCTTGGTCTGTAAAGTACACAGATGTAAGTTGTCTGTAAACCATTGGAGTACATCCCTGAAAGGGGGAAAAAGGGTAGAAATCTCAAATTGCCTGGTGTTGCCTTCTGAGCCTTACCTGAAATGGTGCACTCTTTCTTTGCTGCTTTCTCATACTCTTTGTTAGCTTGTAAATACACAGAATGATCTTTAAAGTTGCAAAAATATATTCTTAAATATATTCTTATGTCTTCTCATGAAAACATTTAGCAGATGTGGGCTTTGCTTCTCCTTTAACGTTACCTTGCTGTAACTTTAACCTTGTATGATGTCTAGTTCCAGTGAAATTTTCTGTGATATTTTGGAAAAATATTTTCTGCAACTAAATATCAACATATCAAGCTAATCAGTGAGTCATACTTTAAATTGAGAAAAAGCTCTTCAGAATAGATATTAAAAAACAAAACCCTCTGTCTTTACAAAAAAAGTATCTTTAAATTATTTACTCAGTTTTATGAAGATTCTATCTAGAAATAATTACCAGATTTTACTATTGTTTATTTATCATATAACTGGTATTTCATTCTCCATCTTAGAATTCTCACTCACTGCTGTTGGTGTCACTGAATTTTACAGTTTCAAACCTTAAAGTAGTCTTCTGGGTATACATAATAAACCCATTTTTGTCATGGTTTCTTAACTTGAGAATACCACATCTAATTTTTACAGCTATGATTTCAACCTGTGAATCCCTTAGCTGGGTGTTAACCATGTCGTCTTCTGCCAGCTGTTTGTTGAGTATAGTCTTAGACTTGGATATAAATGGATATAGATTGGATCTCTGTGCACTCAGTTTGTGCAGTAGTATATTTAGATGTTTGAAGTTTTTATTGGAATTATTTTTATACGATGATAATTTTCTTTAAATATATAAATAAATATTTTAAATAATCCTTTTCTAGAAAACAATGCAAAAAGATCTTTTTTTAACAAAAACAAATGAAAAAATGTATGATCTTTCTATTCCTTTCTTTTTGTCTCTTGTTTCTTTTTTTTTTGTTGAAAATTGGGGCAATTTTGAAGTTTTTCACAAAAAAATGAAAGAAATAAGCCATATTCCTTCTTTTTTTTTTTCATCAGCTGAACAGCTAATTTTCTACATGAAAGTGTCCGATGGTAAAAGGAAACACAAAATACCATATTTTGAAACTGTGATCTATTGTCTAATGATTAAAGTAGTTAAAATGATCATAGGTAGATCTCAGCTAAGATGCATATTCTCAAAACTAATTAAGATTTTGCATTTTGATCAGGTTTTAATTTGAATTCTGCTCATTAAAATTCTATTTGTATGGCTGCTAGTAATTTGTTAAGTGAGCAGATGATTGTTTTTCATAGTTGTATGACCTCTCAAAAGTTTATGTGTTATTAATATAATATTTGAATTATTTATGATTTGCTCATGATTATGAAATCATTAAATTTGATTATTGCTAGTTAATTTTAATTTGTACTGGGGTAAACCAAGTGTGTCCAGTCAGGATCAGAATTAAGACTAGGGTAGAGCACTCTGTAGAGCACAGAAGTGTCAGATGTTTCCTGACACTCTTATTACCATCCAATACTTTGGAAGAGTAGGAAGAAGCATGGGAAGAAAAATAAGTCAATCTATGTGTGGTGTGATTAAGGTAATTCTATGTCCTATAATGAAAAACAGGTATGTGCTTATTTCTGCTCCCAGTTTTTAAGTGTGCTGTAGCTGGGACTGGTGTACACATGTACCTAATGGGTGCTGTCAGCTGTTGTGAAATCTCAGATGGTTGGGCTTTAACACTAGGTATAAATGTTATTCTACCATTTCCTGGTTTGAGTCCATTTCTCAAGGTAAGGAGAGTGTGAAAGACGATGAGAGAAGCTTGTCAGACAGTGTTCTGCTAGTAGCAGAGATTTGTCTCTGTCTCTCTCCCCTCCTGGTAGATATGATGAAAAATGAAGCTTGAAACACTTGTGGTGTGACAGCAGAGTGGGAAATTGTAGCCAAGGCCTGGAGGTGGTCAGCAGGACTTGGAAGGCACCAGTATAGGATAAAAGAAGTCTAATGGACTAGCAAGCTGAACTTCTGAGAGGACAGGAATAGGATACAGCAATATGGAGAACCTTCAATCCAGAAACAAATCCAAAACTGAACATCTTTTATTGGGAGATCACATTTATCTAATCACACAAAAGCTGCTTGCCCAGATCCACGGCTAACAAATGTCCTAACTGGCACTGTCAGACAGCTGAGCTTCTTCCTTTGGCAAGAGATGCAGCAACTGTGTTGTCCACCCCTCAGAATCCACTAATATGTGATTACAAAAATACTGAAACATCCAGAATGGCAAACAGTTAAGAACCCCTTTGATATGATTAATATTGGAAAATTATTTGTCATGGGGAAAAAATTGCTCCTGTTTTCAATCATTTGGTAGTCTGTTGCTTAGTTTATTCAGATTGAATAACAGCTCCAGGACCCTATTTGTTGGGCAAATTCAGATGCAACTGCAAAGCTGAAATTTGTCAGTTTGGGAAAATGCAAGTGTTTGAATTAAAACTCTCTAAAGATTTTTAGCTAAATAAATAATAATGTAAAAAACATTATGTTCATCTGTGACCAGGTGGCTGGGAACAGAGGTGAATCAGAACAGCACACTAAGTCTCATGCAGGTGTGCATTCTGACATGAACGAGCATCACAGAAGCATAGAATCATTTAGGTTGGAAAAGACCCTTAAGATCATCTAGACCAACTAGATGTAAGCCTAGCACTGTCAAGTCCACCACTAAACCATGTCCCTAAGTGTCACATCTACATGTGTTTTGAACACCTCCAGGGATGGTGACTCAACCACTTCCCTGGGCCGCCTATTCCAATGCCTGACAACCCTTTCAGTGAAGAAATTTTTCCTAACATCCAATCTAAACCTCCCCTGGTGCAACTTGAGGCCATTTCGTCTCGTCCTATCACTTGTTTCTTGGGAGAAGGGACTGACCCCCACCTCACTACAACCTCCCTTCAGGTAGTTGTAGGGAGTGATAAGGTCTCCCCTCAGCCTCCTTTCCTCCAGGCTAAACACCCACAGTCCCCTCAGCAGCCCCTCATAGGTCTTGTGCTCCAGGCCCCTCACCAACTCGGTTGCCCTTCTCTGGACACGCTCCAGCACCTCCATGTCTTTCCTGTAGTGAGGGGCCCAAAACCGAACACAGTACCGGAGGTGTGGCCTCACCAGTGCCCTGTACAGGGGAAAATGGTTAGGATAGGAACAGAATGAATTGTTGTTATGTCTTTGTAAATCAGTAAGTGTGTCCCAGACTTTTTTTTGCACATTTTATGCAATAGCTTCCCTCTCAGGAAGGAATTAGTAGAGCTAGGAAAAGCAAGGATGAAGGGAAACCAAATCTGCAATGAAATGGCTTCTACACCAGGAAAAATTAAGCAGCACCAACTAGTAAAGGTGTGACAAAGTTGTGTAAAGTTGGGAATGGGGATTGTGAATAGGAGGCAGTTGTTCACCATTTCTCTGAAGATGGGAGCTGAAGGATATCGAGTGAAACTATCAGACAGCAGGTCTAAAATAAAAGGAAGTGTTTTCTTATGCCACACATAGTAAGGTGTGGGCCTCACTGCCACAGGATGGTAGTAGAGGTCAAAAATATAAATGTACTCAAAAGGGGTAGGGCAAATTCAGAGAAAACTTTGTCAGAGGCTGGTCAGCTTAGACTGTGGATGCAGCCTCTGCGCTGGGGTGCCCTGAAGCTGCAGAGCCCCAGAAGCTGGGGGAGTGTGGCAGGCTTGCCTTGCTGCTAGTGCTCAGTCTGTCTACAACAGGCCGCCATCAGCAATGCCATCGTGGGCTTCAGAGACTACACATCTGAGACAGTGTATTTAGCCTAATGGTCTTCACCGCCTTGCCTCCTTTCAGCAATTACAAGTTATAGCCAGCCTTCAACTTCTTTTTCTTTCTTTCTCGCACACATACTTTTTTCTTACTTCACCAAGAAAGTAACTCTTTCTTTCTCCAAACTTGGGGGATACATTGATCCTCTTTCAAGCTTCTTGATTTTCTTTTTCCCTGAGGGTAACTCAAGTTACCCTTGAGTCTTGTTACTCTTCCTGGGAATGCTAGTGCATGGTTTGTTTAAACGCATTACCCTCACGTAGGCATGCATCTTACTATATACCTGTTGAGCTCTCCTGACTACCTGTGGTCTAATTGACACACCCATCTTTCCCTGGAAGCAGCAGGGATGTCCTGTTTGATTTCTTTTTTTCCCCTGGTGTGAACTTGGCACTAAGCACATCTAATGACGTGAAGGTTGTGTGTAGTCAGGGACAAGGAGCAGAGGTGGGGATTGTGGTACACCGAAGCCCTTGAGTATCTTGTTTGTAAGTGTGACCAAAGAATGATAGTGTATGTGGCAGGAAACCTTTCTTCTTTGCTCTTATTTGTGCATAAATTTACTTGCATTCCTCAGTTCTGGAGGGGACAAGGCAGAGGTACTTGACCTTTCTCCCACTACCTCTTTTCCAGGAGCAAGAAATATATACTTGGTAGGTCCATTCAGGTACCTCTCTGTTCTTGCTGTTGAACCCCAACATTAGGGAATGAAGAAATATCAGTAGGTGCCTCAAATAGGCTCCTGCAAGCCCTTGAAATTCCTAAATAATAGACAACTGTTCATATTTTAATATTTTGGCCTGTAGTAAAGAAACCATTTTATTTTTGTGCATTTGAGATCAGTAGGTGCAGTCTGGTCAGGCAGAACCTTATATAAAAACCTTTTTTTAGGTTATCCTGCCTTTTCAGGTAGGTTGAGTTGAGGAATTTTCATACATCTAGATGACTTCCACCCACATGGGTGTGGTGGGATTTAATTTCTGAGCCTGTCCAAGTGCCATGGGAGTTCAAAGCAAATACTGCCGTTCCTATTTCCACGCCTAAATCACTTGTGCCTAGTGTACACAGAACTGGAAGCAAGAGGGCTATGTTCTGGTCTGCTCGTCTGGTTCTTCCCAGGGTAGCGCTGGGAAGCAGAAGCTGGGTGAAGTTACTTTGCAGTGCATAGCTGGCCTGTAAGCCTAACAGGAGCAGTCTGCACTCAATAATAATATGTTCATTTAAACAATGCTAATAATCAGCGTCCATTCTTGGGATGTGCAAATTGGAGTGTACAGTGAGTTGCAAGTACAAGGGAACCTTGATAATTGGGGAACAATTTGCTTAATTATGTTGTTCTTAGTTAATGTATCATTAAAACAATGAGAAAGCTAAATTATTGTTTAATGTTTGACAGTGTCAATATTTTCCAGTCTCCCAGGTAATTTAATAGTCAGGATACATGAATTGGGAAGGAAAAAAGAAGTTACTTTAGAATATACATAAATAGGAAGTGGATAAGAATTATAAAGACAGATTTATTTTAAAAAAAAAAACAAACCCAACAAAAACAACCAAAAAAACCCCCACAAAACTGCAACATCTCCCCCACCACCACCAAAAAAACCCAACCCAAAATAATAACAGCTAAACCACAACTACTTTATTTATTGAACTAAAATTAAAAGTTGGGGTATGCAATGAGGGGGCTTAGTGGGACATGGTACCTGTTATACCTCTGTGGTTTTTTTATAGTTGTAAGGGATCTTCCATTGCAAAAGCAGCATTTTTCCTGTTGCTTTTCAGATATTGAGAGAGGCCGGTTCCTGACTGGTCACTAATCTCGAATGTTGAAGTGACCTTGGTCAAAAAGGGATGAATATGTGCAAGCGGTGACTCAGGTTACCATATTCAAGTAATAACCTATGGGCCTTTGTCTGCTCTTGATTAAAACAAAAGATCTGTGTTCTTAGCTGTCTTACTGCAGCTGTCAGCATCTTTGTTCTTTCTGTGACCAGAAAACAGATTAAATAAGTCATTAAATAAGGCATAACCTCTGTTTCCAAGGCATGCTTAAGAAATGTATTACAGTTTGAAAAAATATAAAGAGATTTTAAGGTTTTATATGTAAATATTCTGAAACAAATGTTAATATCCAGATGTTCTTATGTCCACTGATTCTACAATTTTGAATTAAAACCCCTGACTTTTCTCATCATCTGTTAATAAGTTTTTTTGATAGTATTGTAAGACTACTTCTTCACTGTAAAAAGAATGCTTTGCTTCTGTGTTTGCAGATGCTGTGAAGCCACCAGTCGGTTCCTTACAACCATCTGCTGAGTTACCCTTGCCCATCAACACTTCACCGCCTTCCATGCAAGCAGAATCTTCCCTACCTCCTCCTTATCAGCTTATTAACATCCCCCCACTGGAGTCTTCCTCTGGTCAAGAAGATCCTCAAGACTACCTACTGCTAATAAACTGTCAAAGTAAAAAACCTGAACCTATGAGGTAAGTGACATTTTTTTTTAGTAACACTTATTTGTATTACAGGCCAAGAATGTTTGTGCTAAAAGCACTTTTTTATTGCTGAGTCATTGAACATTTGGATGCACATAATCTGTGGGGGGAAGCTGCCTGTAACTTTTGCTGCTTTTCTTCCTGTGCTTAAACTTTTTGCAGCAAAAGTAAGCTGTTTGATCAACGGTAGACCCATATTGCATTCTTCAAAAGTGTGGATGGCATTGCCAACATGAAGTATCAGATAAATGCAGTGATCCAAGCATTTCATTATAGCTCGGGAGTTGTTCATGACACAGATTAGAGAAGTGCCCTTTCTTTAGCCACAATCTGGTGTGTATAGTCTAGTCTAGGACTAGAAAAAGCTGGAGAAATTTAGCCTTTCTCCCTTCTGGTATTTGGTGCCCCAGTTTTGCCAGTTAAAGCTTTCATAGAAGGCATTCAGTAAAACATGCTGATATTTATTATCACTTGCCAGGTTACCACATCACTGAATATAGCAATCCTCAAATGGTACTTGTTGACTATTACTAACGTGGTTCAGACTCTTAAACAAGAATAAAAGATAATTATTTTATGATAACTAAGAATGCAGGAGACTTAAACCACTCAATTTCTATATCCTGAATTTTAACTTTTTCCAAATAACAGGTAATTAAAAATAAGCTCAAATAAGCCTTATGTTGTACTGAGTAAAGAGTATCCAAACAGTTGGTTCTCCAGAGAGGTGTGCAATAGGAAATTTTAAGGAAAGATTTGGCAACTTCTACTGAATTAAGTGTATATTTATTTCTCCAATTCCTACTTCGAACTTAAACAGATGTACAGCATCTCCTGCATGAGAGGTTATGATATTTATGGTAGCTATCTGAGAAATATCACTGTGGTTTTTCAGAATGGATCATAGTGGCCATCCCTCGAGCAGGCTGCCCAGGGCCTTAGTGGAATCTCCATCCTCTGAGATTTTTTAAAAAAAAAAAAAAGCCAACCACAGACAAACTTGACTGGACAAGGTCCTAAGGAGCCTTACCTGACTTTGAAGTTGGCTGTGCTTAGAGGTATTGGAAGAGCTGGACTAGGTAATCTCCAGAGGTCCCTTCCAACCTTTGAGTATTCCGTGGGAGAGCCTTATAAATCTTTCTGGCAAACTTCTTTTCTGCAGTAAGTGAAAATAAAATCTGCTGAGGTATTTCCAGAAAAATAAACAAAACGTCGTATTCTTTTTGTAATTGCATACAAGTACACGGGAGGCTGAGGAAAGCTTCCTTTGAAAGTGTTTTCATGAGTATTTCACATACTGCCTTAGGGCCATACCTTTTAGTGGAGGTGCCTTCTTCATCAACACCTTGATACTCTGCCAGTTTTACCTGTGCCATGTGCTCTCCGGTCCCTTGGCATTTTTATCTTGCTCTGTTGTGCCTGAGGAGTTTCCTGATCCGTTTACTCATGATTACATGGTAGAAAAGTATCTACCCTTTACAATCTTTCTTATAAAATGGAGGAATGAGCCTACTGTTCTCCCAGTGTATGGAATGTGCAGGTTACGGGCAGCATGGCATGCCCCAAAGCCTCCTGCAAGAGAAGGGGAAACCCAGCATTTGCTTTCTCGGTGTTAGAGGTTTCAGCATTTAGTGATGTTTAGAAGCTGATGGTGCCCAAGAGGTATGTTACCGTTCCTGCCAAAAGCTGACGAAAAGTTCAGTATCATTTCCAGAACAGCTTGGCAGAAAAATCTTGACTTTTCATTTCAGCGTCCTGGCTCATCAGAAATGTGTCTGAGTGCCTGTTTGCTTCTGCGAGGGATGGACACACAGTGGATTTCAAACACCACCACATGAAGTGTGGTTTTAGGAATGATCAAGGTTGGGATGTGTAATTGACTTTCTAACCTGACTTCCACAGTTGTGTGACGTGTGGATTAAGTAGAGGGAGTGAAGTCTGAGGAGACCATAAAAGGGGGCACGAAACATGGCAGGGTATAGAGTCCATGAATAGCCTGCAAAATTTCTTGAGGAAGAGACTGGTGACATAGGAGAGAAGGTATTTGGGTGTTGGGGAGGGCAGAAGGTCCAATGGAGATAAAATGCTGAGGGAACTGAGGAAGAACTGAGCAAAGTCTTTGGGAGTGTAGAGATTGTTTAAATAAATGATGTTTTTCTAGGAATATTTGAAGACAGTGAAACATTGGCATTGTGATTACTTGGAAATTATATAGGCTTAATGTATTATATTTAACTAAATTCACTAAATAGCTATGTTCTTTTATTAAGAAGGCTGTAATATTGAAAATTCAGAATAATAGTTGTTGGAGTTTCAGTTCCACCTAAAATGACTGCTTATGTTTCATGTCTGGTACAGTAGTTATTCTGCTGGATTTAGGCTGGAGTATGGAGGATATAGACCTTTTCCTATGGAATTAGAGCTTTGTGTATCTGCATAGCGTATTACTAAGATGATTAGTTAGAGGGCACCCTGTGCCCTACCCCAGTCCACATCCTGACAGGTCAAGAAAAAAATTAAATGGCTGCATCATTTTCCTATTGATTTCCAGGCTTGGAACAATTTATCTGTGTATTTCATACAACCTTTTTTCCTTAGTGTAAAGTGCAGAGCTTAATAGATGTAATTAAATAGGCAGGTATTGTTACTGGAACAGTTTATTTCTATGACGTTTTCCCTTTAGACTTTAATGTTGACAGTATGCAGAGGGAACGTTTTCTGTTCTGTTTTTGCATGTTACTTTATAGATAATCTGGGAGCCACAGAATTTTATTTCAAGACTTTGGGGTTCTTTTCCAGGTGAGATGGGTAACTGTGAAACATAGAGGAAGTATCCCAGCTGCCTCTTCAAAATTTTTAAGAATTGTGGTTAAGAATTTGTTATGAACTAATAAATAATTTTGAAATGCTTCATTACAGTGTCATGCAATGCACCACATACTGTTGTGAGAATATCTTGGACACAGCACTTGCAGCTGTAATAATCATGCTGTATTTTGTCTAAAATAGTTTTATGCTCTGATCACTGTTGACTTGAGAGAAAGCATTGTTTGACTGTAGCATTTAGTGAGATTTTGAGGTTTGTATTTGGATCCTAAATAAGAAAATGCAGCCAAAGACAGTTTCCAAAACCCTTATTGTTCAGGCTCATTCGAGAGGTATATTGCAATACTAAACGCTGTCTTCCTCATCTTTCCTATGTTTATGAACCAGCCAAGGGTCACCCTTTCACTCGGAAGGAGGGCAGGAATACCTGCTATTAGAAGATTTTGAAAGTAAAAAGATTCCACTGCAGTGAGTGAACAGTAGCCATTTTTGGAACGCGTGTGAAAAATTAAACACAGAGCCATTAACTTGCCTGAAAATATTGTTTGTTTGAGATGCGTCTTGCATGGTGTTCTGTGAGTTTTAACAGAGAAACTATGTAACTTTGGCTTCCATTTTCTGGAAATAGAGCTGGTTTAATATTTATTTATTTATCTATCCACATTTTTACTATGCTTGCTGTTTCTTTCCCAGATTGCTGGCCCACAAGAGCAGTTTTGCTGCCACTTAGTTCATAATATTCTATTTGATTGCTCATATCGATTCCTGCAGATGGGAGAAGAATCAGCTCGAAAGGATGAGCGGTCAAGCCAGACCCAATACAGCATATTAAAAACGGGATGATCACCTCTCAAACTAAAACACTTTTAAAACTTTTTTCCTGGGTCTCTGTCAACAAGTAGTTTTTAGTATGTGGAGGCAGGCTTTCTATTGGGCTCCCCCTGCCTCAATACCCCACCTCTTCTCTGTGCATTTTAACGGCCAGTCCTTGTAGATCAGCAGGCTGTACAGTTATCTCTTCTTGATATGTGGAAAGAGATGTCCAGTCTTAGCACGGAGTAAGGAATAGTTTGGCCACTTAGCATAATTTGTAAATATGTGATGCCTATGTGTGATAACACTGAATTCATGTCACAGTCATCCTCTGTGACCCCTTATAAATAGGGTGAGGAGTTTTCATTGTTATATCCAACTTTGCCATTATTTTAAACTGAGGTGTAAAAAAACCACTGATACTTATGTTAATAAGCAGTTGTTAATGGAATATTTAAGCCAATTGATTGTTTTGTTGAGCTGTTCTGAAGTGTGTGGGAAAAATAAAAATTTTCAGGTAACTTGCTTAACTGCAGAAATCATCAATCATCCTGTATCTGAAATCCTTTTTTTAAAAAAGCAGGAGTAAAGTATGTCCCTGAACTCTAGTCCTAACCTAAATTTCCTTGAGGTAACATGAATCAACTATGCATTGTAGATTTTAAAAATTGTACATGGTGTTCTTTGATCAGTGGTTAATACTGAGTTTTGAAACCTAGTTAAACTTCAGAGACTGAATTCCCTGTCTTCATTTTGACATAAACTGCTTTCTTGGCCCATGTTTCAAACTGTCTTCAAACTTTCGGTCTTGCAAAATCAGATTGGTTACAACCCACCTATATTTTGAAAACTATTTCAATAGACTAAGAAGTTGATTCCAAAAGATTACTTTTAAAACCATGAAGTAAATCAGAAATGCACTCTTATAATGAGAAATGTAAGTTGTTGCCATCAGCTGAGCAAATGACAGGCCTGGCTGCCTTGTGTCATGGCTTTAGAAAGTCTTCTGTTTTCACAAGTGCTTGTGGTCAAGAAAGAAGCAGCAGCATTCACTTAGACTCAGAAAAACTCCTGAATTTAAAAATGATAGTGTTTGTTGCTTATGTATGATGGGTAATCCTTAAGCACTGGCCTCGTATATGTGCTGTTGTTGCATTTTGAGCTTTGGTTATATACTCCTGCATGTTTTTGTAAGATAAATGTAGTGTTTATATTTTATTTCTGTAGTTTTGGATTTTTTTCATTTTAAAGTATATCCTAGTGAACTGGAACTAATAATTTTGGTTCTACAATTGATTGTCAGTGTCCGGCTTCTCTAGACTGCCCACTTTATTTTTATAGCATGTAAAATACACATCACAATCCTTGCCATACTTGCTTACGTAAAACACGCGTGACTTTTGCTGGGACTTTGGTCTGAATGAATACCACAGAAGTAGAAGAGTACATCTAGAAAGTGAGCAACTCCTGAATGAATCCTTCAAGAGCAAGGGCTGCACCAGGGGCTAAACTCAGAGTCTTACTAGTCATGCAGTATGTGCACAGTTTATTATGCACTCTGTAACCTCATGTAGTTCCTTCAGTCCTATGTGCTCTGTTTTTTGTGTGTTAAACTTGCAGTGGTTCCTTAGTGAATTTCTGAAGCTCCGAGGCAAAGGAAGTAAACTGTTAGCAAATGAGATATGTTTTTGATGGTCAGCATCATAAGGAATATAAGTTTCACTTCCTCGGTTGTGCCAAGGGTAAATACTTAATGAGAACATTCTCTTCTCTTTTCTTGGTTCTGTTAAACCAAATGCAGATTATTGTTCAGAGCCACCTAGAAACCTATTCTGACCAGTGAGGCAGAACTTAAATCTGTGTTTAAAATAGTAACCAGAGCAAAATTAGTGTACTTCTTCTAATTAAAAAACCCCATACCAAAAAAACCCTAAGAACAAGCTAATAGAAAAAGGTGATTTAATTAAAGCCAGAGAAGAACTCTCATAAGCCGCTTGGACTGATGGAAGATTGTATCACTGCTATTAAACAGAACAAAAACCGGTTGGTTAGGTGAATGACATTTCTCTTTATTGCAGATGTCCAGTCTAAGCTAATCACGTCTGTTCCCTTGATAGCTAGCAGAGAGGCACTTTGGGAGTGATTCATCGGGTTTAGATGGATATCTAAGAAGAACAGATTGTGTTTCACACAGTCTCCGTTTCTCCAATGGCTGCAGAGGAAACCTAAATGAATAGCTAAACTGGATTCCTTTCTTCTCAGGTTACCAGAACCCTGGGAGATAAATCCAGCTGTCCCTTAAGAAAGTTTTGTGCGATCTTACCGACAAATTGAAATTTGAATAATGAATTTTGGTTGTGATCACTTTGATGTAGGGGGCCTCTTCAAATAAGGGAAAAAAATGCTTCTTGTGGTACTCATGCTGTTGATTTTTATGTATTCTATTCCTCAGAAGTTTTGTAAACTGCATGGTCCAGTTGCTTAATACAGCTTAGTAAGAGTAGTATAGCAGCTATTCATTGATACACATGCATGCTGAAATATTTACATACATGTGTATAAATTAACACAATAGTATGGTACTGTGGTAAGGAAAATAGGAAATATCATGGTGTGGTTGATCAAAAAGTATATGGGCTGCATTAACTCCACCTGTTTTAGTATTTTGCCCCTGTCTTGACTTTCATTTAAGCAAGGAGTCAGACTGATAACAATTTCTCTGCCTGGAGCAAGGTAACAGGGGAGGTTTGTTTTTTTAAAAAAAAAAAAAAAAAACAAACAAAAAAAACCAACCAAACAAAAATTTTGTAATGTGTTTACTTTCCATGTAAGTTTACTGATACTGGTTAGTACCAGTATTAATGAGTGCTATTCTCATAAAAGATGGAATTTCCAAAGAAAGCAAAGGTAAACTACTGTGCAGTTTTATCTAACAACACTGCCTTAACTTGCATTCAAGACAAAAGCACTCTGTTGCACATGCATCCTATGGATTTCCCCTCTACCCCCCTGAAGAGCATGCTATCTTCCTCCTGTTTCTGTTCTTATCTGTTATTTCTTTCTCCTTTATGTATTTCAAACCAGTATTATGTGGTCAATAGATAACTTCGGGCATGTACTTCAGAGTGTTATAAGCTGACTGTTATAAGCAGTCATGGTTTTTCCTCTAACATTTTTTTTTCATACTGATTAGACCTAGTAAGTACTGTAAACCCAAGGTTTGTGTGTTTTATTTTAACCTTTAACAGTGCCATTAAAGTGCTGCTAATTTGCGGCATGGGGGAAAAAAAAAAAAATTCCACACCCCTCAAACAAACTGCTCCAAATTGGCATCATGGAAATCACTTGCTGTATGAAACATCAGCTTGTCGTTTAGCTGCTGCTAAAGGTCCACAATTCTGTTATCTGTTTCACATGCATGGGTTTGTATGTACGTAGTTACTTAGGACTCTTCTTAAGTACTGCTGTTTGTTTAATAATTGAGTTCCTGCATTTAATTTAAAAAAAAAAAAAAAGAATTGGAAGAGACTGGTAGACTTTTTGCTTGTTTACATTTTAAATGTTGTGTTTATTATTTGTTTTTTTTATATGTTCATCAACATTTTAATCTTATGATCTTATGTGTAGATCTCATGCTGACTCAGCAAAATCCAGCTCTTCTGAAACAGACTGCAATGATAATGTGCCCTCCCACAAAAATCCTGCTCCATCAGCGAGCAAGCATGCTGTGAATGGCTTTTTTCAGCAGCAAGGTGTCTATGACTCTCCACCTTCTCGTACTGGACTGACACTAGCAGACTGCAGCCTTTATAACCTGCCTAGGAGTTACTCACAGGATGTTTTACCGAAGGCAGCATCTCCTTCCGGGACTGATGCAGAAGGAGAACAACACGTTTTCAATACCCCGTCGGCAACATCTTCATTAGACGCACAGATGAGACACATCTCCATTAGCTATGACATTCCCCCCACACCTGGAGGTACTTACCAGATTCCACGAACTTTTCCAGAGGGAACGTTGTCTCAGACTTCAAAACTGGAGACTATTCCAGATATTCCTCCACCTCGGCCACCAAAACCTCACCATGCTGCAGATCGATCTCCTGTGGAAACATGTAGCATTAGTCGCACTGCTTCAGACACTGATAGTAGTTATTGCATCCCTACAGCAGGAATGCCACCCTCGCGCAGTAATACCATTTCAACTGTAGATTTGAATATCTTTCGTAAAGGTCAGTATTCCATATTTTTTCCTGCTCTTCCAGAATTTTTGTGTTAAATGATGTAATCTTGTGATGAAGGGTGTGATATGAAAGATACAAATGGGCTGAATGATGTGAGGGGCATTTCTAGCGTTTAAGAACAAGTATGTAGCCCTTCACAAAGCAGTCTGTCGTCACAATGCTTAAAATACATAAGAAGAGGGAAAAGAGAAGACTATTAAAAGAAACTAGCAAAGCACAGAACATGTGATGAGGGATGCATGTTGCACGGTGGCATTCAGTCTTAACTAAAAATACATGAAGACCTAGACATATTTATGGTGTTACTTGTGTTTAGAAGACAGCAGTGAAGAACTAATCGTCTTTTTTTTTTGCTAATAGGCTCGTATAGCTGAGTTCAAGGCTGCTGTTAGTAGTTTTTCAGAATGACCAAAGTGGGGTTAGCATATAGTGGTCCAAATCTGCAGAAACTGAAAGTGTTTCCCGAAGGTCAGTGGGACTTGGTATATACCCAGAGCTTTGAGATCAACCCTGATGTGGTGATTGTTGCCACCAACCTTTATTTCTGTCCTTGCAATAGATATGTGTACTGCAGGTTTTATATAAAATTTAAGTTATTCCTTATAGTGACCTAAATGTTGGTATTCCAGATGTGCTAGTGCATTTTTTTACTGTTTTTTTTCTTTAGCAGCTGGGTGTATTTCAGGTCCTACCAAATCTGGTGGAGCTACTTAAAGAAGTTGGTGTTTCTTGGGGGCTTTTTCTGCTTGTTTTTTTGTTCATATTCAGGTTTAAACATGAGAAATGCAGTGAGAGGTAGATATTGGGAAGGTGATATTTACTGTTGCAGAGAGCAGTTGTTCTAGTCTTGTTAACCACTCTTGGGCTAAGAGTTTAATTTTTTTTAGGTTCCTGAGGCAGGTGGGCATTACAGTGTTAGTTTTAAAGTGAAATTTTAAACTGGTTAGAGTCAATGCTAATGTTAGAGGGGATTTTAAAGGAAAATTGTTGGAGTTGTGCTAGGTACAGGATGGGAAGCTGAAATGAGGAAGGGGACAGGGAAAGGCCTTTTAGAGGAGGCGATATACAGAATGGATGTGATCATACAGCCGTGCAGATATTACCCTGTTTATCATTCATGTTGTAGGCTAAGTGTAATAATATTGGTGGGTGGTAGTGTTTTAAAATGACAAAATAACACCCTGAAAGACCCTCGTTTGCTTTGCTTTGCTTATCTTCTCTCATTTTGCTGAGTTTATAAGTGAGTACTCCTACATTAAAGCTGAGATCGTCAGCCTCAGGAAAAGTAGTCTTTCTGAAAATACTGTTTTAATTTAACACTTAATGGCAGAAGTGTTTACTTTTCCTCTGAGGTGGAAATCTTCAAAATGCTTCAGAGCTTTTTTTCAGGGCAAGGTGGGGATAAAACCCAGAGTTTGCCCCCAGTTTCTGTCTTGGCATCAGGAGGAGGCATGCCTGTTGCAGGGTAAGGCAGCTTGTCGCCTGCATGACAAGGTGAGCAGGACCTGGGAGCCAGATGTCTCACAAACACCCCTGTCCACCAGAGAAGCAGACACAAAGCTGAGGACCTTCTTAATGCAGACTGCCAAGAGCCAGGACCCTGAAAATGGAGAGATCTTTGCTTCTGTAGCAGTTCGTTCAAACTGAAAGCCCCTGGAGACCGCACTGGGGAGCTGGGAGCAGGGATTCACCTGTTCCTGCACCAGACTGAATCCTGTTGAATCAGGATTTTCCACGAGAAGGGCGATCATTCAGAAAACCTTTCTCCAGATGCTAAATTACATCTGCTGTTTATTTTAGAATAGGTTTTTCATGAGGGCCTAGTGTCTCAAAACCCACTCGTACACTAAGTTCTTACACCTGCCTATTTGAAAGGAACACTTTGCTGCTTCTTTAAAAGGAAAAATCACTTTTTCTTGCCATGGAAAAATGCTACTATAAGAGCTTCAAGTTGTGACTGATGAGTGCTAAGTTTGTTTGTGAACACAGTCCTCTCAAGTATATAGATAAAATCTATGGGCCACAGCTTCAGGAGGTGTGTTTGTATGCTCTCAGAAGCAGACAGTAAATAACAACAGACTCTGGATGCCTGGTGCCAAGTGACAGGAACAGGGATGATAAATAGCCACTTTCTCTTCTTGTTTCTTTAGAAATTAGTTCTCAAGACTGTTATGATATTCCACGAACGTTTCCGAATGACAGATCTAATTCACTGGAGGGCTTCCATAACCACTTTGTAAGTATGACTTGATCTGATGAGAGGCAACAGTGACAGTGCTTGAATGCTCTTTGTTCCCATGTAAAAAGCCAAGCTGTACGGTGTTTGTGATTTTTCAGTTTCAGTAGAATATATTAATCTGAGTAGATTAGGTTAAAAAAACTCATATGATTCACAGCTGATTGCATAACTTATTTTGTTAAAGGAAATATATGTTAATTCTAGAAAAACAGAAGCATGTTGACAGTGGGAAGTGTTTCAAGTGAAGAACTAGATGAAAATTATGTCCCAATGAATCCCAACTCTCCTCCACGACAGCATTCCAGCAGCTTCACTGAACCCATCCAGGAAACAAACTATGTACCAATGACACCAGGCACGTTTGATTTTCCGTTATTTGGAAAGCAAGTCCCTCCTCCTGCTCACATGGGTTTCAGGTCGAGTCCAAAGACCCCTCCCAGACGGTCAGTACCTGTTGCAGAATGTGAGCCACCGCCAGTGGATCGGAACCTCAAACCAGACAGAAAAGGTGAGGAAAATGTCCAATAGCAGTTGATTTTTATCATCTAAGAAAATAACACAGCTTTCCCAACTTCTGATTAGTGGAAAATTATCGTATTTTTAGAAATTCTAACAGAATAATTTTTATCTTATGAGATAGCCATAACATAAATGAATCCTAGGATTATTTTTAATCATATTAAAACGTCACAAAAACAATGCCAAATACAAGCATAGGTTTAAGTTTTATTGCTGTAGTTACTAATGAAAAGATGACACAGAATTGCTAACACTCAGCAGTGTTTTAGTCCTTATACATAGAAGACAGCTAGCTGACTTGTGATGGAGACAGAGCACACAAGGCATTGGATAGAATACAAATTTGTAGCCATAACAGTGCTTGGTACAGGATCAGTACACGTTTTTCATTGTATGAAGTAAAAGTTAAAAATAACTTATTTAACTATTTTAGGTATTTGCTTTTGATGTAAAAATTGTTGGAAGAAATAATTGTTTCAGAGAGCGAGTTGTATATCGTGCTGCTTTTTAGCCCTACTCAAAAGTATGCAGTTACAAATTCTTACATAGAATAATTGTTACAAATGTGTTCAGTGAAGGAAGAATTAGATCAAAGAAATAGTGTTTACTACAAAAGCTAATGTTAAGTCCTCATTTCAGTCTGTAAAAGCAAGGAAAATCTTTTTGTGTTGGAGCTGCTTAATGCTGAAGTGTTAGTGGCCACATGGGGCAGTCATGAGAAGATGTTGAACATGTGGGCTGTGAGGTTACCATATATATTTTCCTTGGGATCCAAATGGGAGGAGGGAACTGCTAATTCAAGCCAGCTCTTAAGACACATTTGCTTTATCACAGGAGCTGGGTGCTGTGGTTATATTGAAAGTTCTATAAACTGTAGTAGGTGAAAATTTCCTTGCCTTTATAGAGTGTGGTACATTAAACAAAGTCATAAAACAAAAGGAAAACTAGCTTTATGTGGAAACATTTTAAACTGCTGAATATGTGGAAGATGACTGTTATGCGTCTGAGGAAGCCACAACAACTTCAATGACAAAATTGAAAAAAACCTCCAAATTTCAGAGGGCCCCTTCAAAGCTATCCTAAAAAATGAATCTCCCGAATCTGGTGCATACTAGGTTTACTTTGCCTTAAAATAAGGTTTATTTGGGTCACCAGTGTTCTTAAGAAACAAAGAAGATACTGTTGTTATGTATCTATAAGAGATATTTGCATAGAGAATCACTAATAAATAGCTTAGACTTTCCAGTTAATCTAAAATGTTTTATCAGCCAGCCTATCAGAAACAGAGGTAAATGCTTAAGGAACTCCCTACTATGCAGTTTTTCAGACAACTAACTTTCTTGTAGAAGTGGGAACTAAAGAACATTAGGTCAAATGTCTGCACTATTTTGTATTCGATTGAGTCCTATTTTTAAAGTTATGTGCTTGAAAAATTAGTATTTACATTGAGAATGCCTGCCTGTTTTGGGGAAAACATGATGGCAAATATTCAGATGATCCAAAACACTCACTAACTAGACCTTTAAAATAGTGTTTTTACCACTAAGTGAAAGAAGCCTGTAATTAAGTGAAGTAGACAATATCATTATGACATAGATGATCTCAGTGGGAAATGGGAAGTACCCCGTCTCATTCTGGCTGTCCATCTTCAGAAAACAAGACATGGCCTTTTTCAAGACCTTGGCTCTCTGCTTGTATCTAATTGTTTCCATGTTACCAGACAGTAGTTTTGTTTATTTCTTAAGAAATACTGGACAGTAACAGATTGATGAAAGCTGATACTGGAAAATATTCTCAAAATAAGCATTGAACTGCTTTAAAATATTTTTCCCTGACTGGCCAGTTTGTGTATTTTACTGATAAAATGTTTGACCTTCAAAAGTGAATTTCTATGTTGAAAAGCTTCTCACTTTTGCTGTTGGCAGTGCAAAGCAGTCACACAGATGTTTGCTGGGGCAGCGTTGCTGCTCTCGCATCTCTCCTCTTGAAACTGAGTTAATGTTTCACATTCTAAAAGTGGCATGTAAGGCTCCTGCTTTGCTCCTGACCTCAAATGCTTTACAACTAGAAAGACCTAGCTAACATCAGGGAAAAGATTTTTAGATGGACTAACATACCTCTTAATGAGTGTAGAGTAACTGGCTGTATTTTTTGCCTCTAGACTTTTAGAAGCTGTTATCACTGTAAAATAATATGATTATTTAATATAATTTAGAAGATAAAGTAATTTTAAAGTAAAAAACTCTCCCCAGAGGTAAATATTGTATAGTAAATGCTTAGGGGCTGTAAAAAACTTTGTGAAGATCGTGAGCCACTAAGAATGGTAATGATTCTGATTTATCACTGAGGGGTTTATCTTAGTAACACACACACACACTGGCTCACTCAAGTTTTGTCAAGTGGACTACTGTGAGTCTTCCATTGTTGTGAAGAGCAGATACGATGACACATCAGGATGGTAATATATTCCCATTTCAGTAGTTGAGTTCTTCATGCAAATAATTCCTTCCAGAAATACATTTGGGAAAATAAAACTGCAGTTCCTTTTAAATTAGAATAGGATAAAGCTCTTGTTTTAGTGGAGCCTTACCTAACTAAAATGAGTGTGTGCTTTATATTCTACTGTGGTGCTTTTCCAGCTTTCAAGTTCTTGTAGCAACTTCTATTATTAGGTTGTTTCTGCTTATATAAATGTACTACAATGGCCTTCTGCTACAAATTAGTGCATAGAAAGTATCGAGTTGGCTGGTATGTTCAATAAAACTTAGGCAGACATAGAAAGGGAGGAAGTGGTACATAACATAGTTACCTTCTGGGTATTTCTCCTTTAAATGTTTATTGTTTTTTAATATGCCATTGGTTCAAGAATTTGTGTTGAAGACCACTGCAGCTTCTCTAAAAAGATGGTATTACTGCAGAGTTCAGGTGTGTTGGTGATAAGGCCTCCAAGTATATGAGGGGTCATCTCATGTTCTGTCTGAAGAAGCTGCTGTATCTTTTTTTATTGGTTAGAGATTGCTGCAAAAATAGTGTTTGCACTGCCTCCAAGTAACAGTTCCTTTTTGGTAGCTATCCTTGTTACTGAGAAATGTCACCATCACCTCTCACATGAGCATTAGCTCTAGCTCAGTAATGTTTCTGTGTGGGCTAGGGAAGTTTGTTACGTTCAGTGCTAAAAATGCATTTGACAGAAATAATGCAGTGAAACTAGCATGTAAAGAAAGAATGCACTGCTTTTTGTTGTCAAATATGCATGTTTAGCATCTCCTCTGTTTTTCTTTGGTTTAATGGCTTACTGCTTACAGGCAGTATAGTTTGACAAGAGTAGAATATGGAGGGGTCAGTGATGGCGGTGGCCATTCCGATGCATACAGCCTGCTCTCCCCTCTGCTGTTTTTCTTTTGTAAACCTGAGATGAAATGCATACTCAGTTACTTCTGGTTCTGCTGTCTTTCAGCAGTAGTGACTGTAACGTGCACGTCATCACAGCTCTGATATAAGCACCTGACATTCTGGATAATTTATTAAATTGTTAAAATTCTCCAAATTTTTAAGAATAGGTACAGTTATACAAAAGTAGCAACTGTGACAGACAACTGAGTTATGAAAAATCAATAACATGGGTAAACTAAATGTAGGTAATAAATAGGTCTAAAATTCACTTAAACTACATGCATATTCTTCTGAGGCGGGTACTTGTGCAGCCCTGCTGTGAGAGCCTGAGGCTCTTCGGTTTTCCCACCTGAAGGGGTAGCCTGGGCCAGGACCCATGGTGAGATGCCCTGTGTCTTTTCCCACTGGGTTCTAGAAGAGCTTTGTTTTAGAAAATGGGTTAAAAAATAGTAACAAATTTTAAAAGAATACATATATATAGCCTTGAGATTACACTACATTTTTATGTAGTTTCATTTTTCTAGCTCACAGCCGCTTCTGTAAATGAGGGGAACTTCCAGTACTTTCTAGAAGTCTTGAAAGTAATTTCAAAACATGGTGTTGACTTTCTGCCCCAGTATAACTTGAATCAAAGCACTTTACTATTTCTTTAGAGAAGCATACCAGAAGGTAAGTTATACATTGCTCAGGACAACACGGAGCGCGCTTGGCCAGGTGCTTTTCCGCATTCACCTGTAATTGAATGACAAAAATAATCTCTTTTTTTAATTTGTCTTTTTCAGGGTGCTATTTCTTTTATTATAAAGGACCATTGTCTATATTGATTTTGTATTTCTGCTTTTTGGCTGCTTTAGCTTGCCACGGGTGCATGTAGTCGTGATGCTAAATTGGAAGCATTGTTGCTAGCAAAAGGCTTCAAGCGGAAGAAATATTGCATCCATCCATGCAGTTGGGTCTTATTCTCTGAATTGTTCAAAGACTGTGACTGGTTCTGCCACAGGGCGAGTATGCGACATTTGTTTTGACAGCCACATGTTCCTTCCTCAAAATAGCATTTATCCAAGAAGGAGCAGGTGGAGTTAAAGGTGCCCAAATGCAGCGAGGTGAAGACTCCCTAGACAGCTAAGGCACCAAAGAACAGCCAGGTTCTCTTGCTCCACCTCATGCTTTCCCTGGGGCTCTTCAAAATACCCGAAAAGGGTTGCGATACAAGGCAGTGGATCCTGTGATCTCCATCCTGCTGACAGCTTGCAGGACCGTAGCGAGCGTTTCACTGCTCCGCAGGGAAGTGCTCTGTGTGGCAAGGCAGGTCCCAGGTGGCTGTGCTGGCAGTCCACAAGAAGGTTTGAAGGCCTGGCAGAGGTCTGTGAGTCTAGACGATCGTAATCTTCAGTACAAACATGACGTAAGTCAGAGATCAAGGAAAGCGCACGGTCGAAAATAAAAGGGGTAGGGTGTGAATTGGTTTTTGTAGGTCAGGAGGCAGCATTTGAGTAATCGGGGGGTGTCTGTGAGCCTCTGGGCATGATAATGGCCCCTTCCTGCCCCATGATTTATTTCCAGGGGTAGGGGTGTGGGTTTTGTGACCTTAAAGCAAGACTTTAAGACCAAACTACTACAAAATAAGATTTATATATTTTTTTAAATACTTGTTTAGGAGCTGTCCAGAAGGATTCCTTATAGCTCTGTAACGTTTAGTGTGTGCATGTGTACATGTCGTCTGTAAAGTTCAAAGCTCTTAAGAAATACATGCTTGCCATCTTGACTGACAAAACACAGTTTTTCGATATCTGAATCACACAGTTAAGTCAATGATGGAATTGGCGATGGCAGAATTTAGTTCTTCAAAGTCTCGGTTTGATGTCCTACTTCCTGTAACGTGATAACTTCTGTTTTCTGAGGGGCAGTATGTCTCTGTAGCAAAGTGGGGGGTTTAAGGTTCTGAAAAGAAACGTATGAACCATACGCATGTGGCTGAATTAACAACTCATGACCATGATGGAATGAAAATCAAAAGTTGAATCTCATTCATTTGAGTATAGTGTAACACTGCCACTTTTGTAATGTTTCTGATCCATAGCAGTTAAAAACATTTTATGAGATAGTTCAGTTTAGCACAGGTCTTAGTTCAGGGTCATGGGGAGCTGTGATGGAACGATGCACTCAGGATCACTTAAGCGGATTGCTGACAGAGGCAGTAAAGAACATGAGAATCCTAGCCTACGGCATGGTACTGGACATCACTCCATTTGTCTTGAATAGCAATTGGATTTGCCCAAATATTGTTAGAGTTCAATTGCATTCAAGATTGTTTTAAACAAGATTTTCAGTCCTATTTTTGGGTTGGATTGCACAGATTATTTTGTTGATGGCAAAAATAACCAATAGCAAGTACAGTGCATTTTCACCTTTTTTTTTTCTTTTAACAAAAGGCTTATATTTCAACAAAAATGTATCAGCATTTAATCTGAGATGCTTCCTGCAACTTGAGTCCATACGATTGCCTGTAAAAGAGGCTGCTGCTTGGCCCTGGTAATTTTCAGCCCAGCAAGTGGTAAGCTAGGATTTAGAGACAGTGAGTGATGCACACATTTCTTTTCACGCCAACAAAATACCCAGTTGCACCTTGAAAACAAGAAAACAAACAAACAAAAGAAACCAAGGGAGAGGAAAAAAATTCTCATGGAGTTAGGACTTGTGATTGTTTTAAAAATGTTAAAAATTTTATCTGGTTGTTTTTCTTATAGGTTTTTCTCATTTAAGATGTTACAAGACATAATTGTGTGGTTAAACCACAAATATGTGGATTGCTTATAAAAATGTGGCTGTATCTTTGCCATGACTACTCGTGAGCATGTCCCAAACAGATTAACTTCATAGAAAATTCCAATTTTTTTTATTTAAGAGCATAGGCCCACTTTGAAGAGGTAATTGTATACAGAGTTTACATGTGGCAGGAAGCATCTGCCACATTCTGGCCTCCGTAGGACCCACTGTGATGCTTCTGGATGACTGGCATAACTACCCGTTCTTGTAGTGTAGTACAATGCTGTAAAAATCCCAAGCAAAGTAGGTAGTTGTTAAGGAAACTAAGAACCCTCATTAATCATGAAGTCAGTTATAAATAGCTTAGTGAGCAGTTTCCTTGTTAAATATTTATGTGTTTGAGTATCTGAGTTGGACAATGTGAACATATTGCATGTCCCGATATAGCAGGAGCACCACACCATCCTAAAATAAAACTTCAGAGAAACAGTTAAGGCATTTGCGACAGGAGCTGACATTTCTTTAAAAATAATAACAATTAGAAGTTGGCAACATTGCAGTGTTCTACGCTATCATGATTGTCTTGTATATTCTTAAATAAAGGATCACTGATTTTCTCAGGCTTTAGGACAAGTAGGTAGTGAAAAATTGTGAATGGTAATTTTAATCAGCAGCAAGAACTGAACTGAAGATCTGTTGGAAAAGAAACTGTAACTTTCATGATGACTTTTCTGAGCAGAAGTACTGTTCATTTTGCTTTTAAGAAACCCATGCATTTTATCCTTCCATTTGATTTTGGAAGCTACATCTCCTGTTGGTTCCATTTAGGAATTTTGAAAACGATGATTTTTGAGGATGTTTTGGGTGCTTCCTCAGAGTTCCTAAAACAGGTTGAATACAAATTTATTGATTTTTTTTTTTTTCCTTCTTCCTTTTGCCCCCACAAGCTCCAAAGACTTCCATTTAGCTGAAAATTACTCTTACTCCATGGCTGTACTAAATTCCACAAGTCTAGTTTTTACTTGATAGCTTTAAACGAAATACATAGACCTCCTCACTACAATACACCAGTCCTTAACTTGCAGCTGTGATTTGTCTTACAAAACTTTGAAACAACAAATAATTTCAAGTAAAGATTTCATTTGGATGGCTGCATCACAGCTGCAGAGGAAGCTATGGTTTACTGGACATAATGGTTTTTAAAAAATGAAACATAGGACTTTTCTGAAGACAAACTGCAAGACTTGCTCGGATACTAGTGGTAGAGATGGTAGAGTTGAACTCCAGAGATGCTAGAGAGAGCAAGAACAAGAGAACACGGGTAATAACACCCTATCTTTTCTTCCTTCCATACAATTTTTTTTTCTTCCTTGTGTGCTTAATGCCTTTTTAAGGAAACATAGGTTTTGATATACATATTATCATGCTATTCCATTGGCTTTTCTATATACTTAATGTAAGGCTTGATTTTTCCAGTAAACAAGTTAAACTCTGTTATTTTTTTGTGTTTTCTTTAAAAAAAGGGGGAGGGGGGCAGGGAGCAATCTCAAGTAGTATCACTTGGACTTCATGAATCTTAGTGCAGCTTTAAACTACTGATCAATAAACACTTCAGAACACTGTACTTTGGTCTTAAAACATTGTATTTGTTATTGAATGTTTTTAGTTCATCATGCTTTGGGGGCTTTTTAAATACAGACATGTAGAGTTACTTGCAAATTAGAGCAGTGAAATAATATTTGGATGATTAATAGCTTTGGTATTCTCTGAATAGTTTTTATGGCATTTGGCAAATATTTTATGAATACCAGTGAACCTTAGCTGTCAGATGCAGTTGGACTTTTTTATAATCAGTATTTTTTCCAATTAATTCTTAATTTCTGGAGCATTCGAAGTACCAGTCCTCTTAGAGAAGTTACTCTCTCAGAAATAGAGAAATTGTCTAAGAAAACTGGACAGCCTCTCTTCAGATGACTTTTTTTTACATTTCATAATATTGAAAGAATTAAGTTGATTTCAGTTTGGTTTTACTGTTCTAAAGAGACTGTAGTTATCACTATCAATGTGGTATCCCTGACCAGAACTAAGCACATTATTGATATTCCTATTTGTTTCAGGATGCTAGTATGGAAATGGATGTGAATGTTGTATAACTAAATACATGTTTCTAATTAGAAGTACCTTGGCAGGAAATAGTCTTAATAAAAACAGAGATGAAAAAGCAAATTCAGGATATTTGTAGAGCTCTGTGCTGAAGACCATGTACTCAGGAATCAGAGTTCACTGGGTTGAGGAAGAGGAGGAGAAGGAAAGGGGGAGGTTAGTCTGCAGAATTGAAAACCAAATAATAAACCCTGTGGGAGTAAGACCGTGAGCTTCAGCCTTGTTTTTTAAGGAAAAATCTACAGTGGCTCTGAGTACTGGAATTCTTGGACCTCAGTGCAAATTTCAGTTTTCTCTAATTACAGAGAAAAGGGGAAAAGATGCATATTTTTTAATGGAAACGAGAAACTGCTGTTAGTTATGCCTCTCTGAAAGTACTTTTGAGGATGCAGGGCACTTATGTGGCTGGTTTTACCTTTTGCTCTCCCCCTCCTATTCCAAGTAAAGCACTGCTCTAGCATTCCTATGTCTGATCTCCTTGTCTCATGAGGATTAGTCCTGTTGGCCAGGAAACAGCATTAACAGATCATGCATTTCTTAAATTTTATGTCACGTTAGTAGATTTACCTTAAAATTTTAAGCCCTACATAGCTGTTATTTAAATAGACCGTTGGCCTCTTTCATGAGGATGTTTGCAATTTCCTGACGTAAAATCCCTTGCCAGCAAGCCATGGAGCAAGCAGCCAGTCAGAAAATAAGCGTTCTTAACAGAAAACTTGTTTAGTACTAGTGCTTCAAGGCGATAGCCTGAAAACAAATGAGGCTCTTCAGTGAGTGCTTTACATCCTCAAAACAGAAAATGTTAGGACCCACCTACTCTGATGCAGGAATTTGCTGCAGTGGGACCCCTTCCCCCCCCCCAACCCCTTAATATTCCAAGTGTTTTGTGGAAAACAGAGAGAATACATTAGCCAATGGAAAAAACCAAAAGGTTTTTCAGTTTAAACCGTTATTTGAAACAAAATCAAACATGTGAAATGGATTCTTCTCCTGATGACTTCTCGGACAAAGGCGGCATTGACACGCACCGAAATGCCAGGAGCAGAACTCATGCCAATTGAGTGCACTCTAGTGCTAGATCCATAATCGCTTGTTCTGCTTGGCAGTTTTTACAAGCAGCCATTTGTTAGGAAAATAGACTTCATTAGTGATTTTTCAGCTCAGAGTGCCCTTGCACAGTATTTGTCCGATAAAACGTGCAAAAGCTGAGCTTCTCTCTCCTGGATGTAGCACTTTGCATTTCACAGGTGGTGACTTGACTGAGCAGTGAAAACATCTAATTTTCACTTCTTGTTTGGTTGGTTTCACTTGCCATAACTTTTTTGGTTTTTTCCCCCTTGTAGGTTTGCATCCAGTAGCGTTGCAACACAATTTATTTCCTTTTCAGTTAAAAAAAGTGTGTGTGTATGTAAAAAAACCAGTATTTTTTTTACCCAGATTTATCTTTCCCAGAATAGGTGTGCAAGTTAAAAGTGTTGTCTTATGTGAGTGCCTAAACATTAGATGAGGTAAATTTGGGCCTATGGGCCTAAACCACAGGAAATGTGTTGCTCAGTATTGCTGGCGTTGGAACGCTGTATGGAGCCAGGCCTTCCGTAGAGACCTACTGTCCTTCCACCTTCCACCTAAGCTGATTTGAAGAACAGCCCTGTGACACTTACCTTTACTGATAATGTCTGAATAGAGTAGATGTTGGAGACCAGTCTGCTGTACAGGTGTGAGGCACTTTCTCCTCTGTATTATATTCAGCTTGTTGCTTCTCAGAGGTGCTAGGATATGTTCTTGGAGAAGATTAGTGAGGTTACTTGGGAGCAGCACCAGGAATTTCTGTCACAGTACTTATGATATAAAGTTCTAAAAAATGCATATTTCTGTTACAAATCTGGCTTAAGATAGTGACAGAACTTTCAATTTTTAGATAAAAATGGCACTTCTAAAATTTCTGATGCATTTATTGAAAATATGTTTTTTGATGGAGTAAGGGATATTATTAAGGGCTTTCTGTGCCATAGAGCTTATGTTACTTTATCTTCTTAAATGGTCAAAAATGAGGTGGAGGAATTCCTCGCTACAGACACAAATAAGTAACCTCGGCTTTGTGATTGTGATCCCCCCTCCCCTTTTCCTTTGCCTGGTGTCAGGCCTTTTCTGTTGCGCAGTATAAGCTCCTCAACAGAGATTAGGCCTTTTGTTTTTTGTTTTGCAGGCAGGGAAAAAAAACCACAAAACTGCACAAACATTTTAATTTTTTGTGACGTATTAAACTAGAGGAATTGCATTATCCTGGCTGGTTGGTAGCAGCAAGCTGTTTTGCCACCAAATTTATTTAGGTTGAACAGTCTTTCAGCAGCAAGAGATGAAAGCCTAGTGAGTTTATTTTACACTGGAACATTTTGTATGTTCTTGTCTGATGCAGAAGAGAAATATTATAGGGACCTGTACTTATTTATATAGCTCTTCTGAAAGTCTTAGAATGGTTTGTAAGTGCTAACTTAAGTATGAGGCAGGCAGTTACATAATACCCCGTTTTACAAATGGGGATAATCATAGTTCAGGATGCTTAGCTGCACGAGACCATGTAGCATCATTAACAGAAGTAGCAATAATGAGTCATAGCCCTGAGTTCCTTGTGCTTATCTTCTATATTACGGTTTCAGACACTTCAGCCTATGTTTGGCTGTACGAGCAGAGAGATTATGAAGTACACGTTGGTTAAATAGTTTCATTAACCCTGTTACCTCTGCTAGATTTCTCACTGTACTTATGATCTGTGCTTGTATGTCAATGCATGGATTGGCATTTTAAATTGAGTTCTATTGAGCCAAATTTCTTTTAAATCAGATTATTAAACTGTGGAACACAAAATGAATGTGATTAGGTAATGATATTCAGCATCAGATTGTTCTTAATAAAAGGTGTTTGAATTTGAACTTGTACATTTGTTCAATTGATTTTCAGATCTTGGTCGTCTTATATAGGCAAGCTTTTATCATCAAATTATAGGCAAGGTACTTAATATCGAATCAGCTGAGAATGAACTATGCCAACATGTTAGGTCATGCTTTTGACTTAGCTCCAGTCAGCAGCATACTTTACAGAAATGCTTTGTGTACCACTTTACAATCTGGGTCTTTGGTCAGCATTGCCCAACTGCTTGGCCTTTTCATGGGCACTTTGAGCCATTTAAGGGAGCATCTGATTTTGAAATTGGAGAAGTACTGTCTGTGTGAAAATCACTTCATGTCCTTTTCTTTTTAAGGAAGTTGCTATGCAGCACTACTAGTAAATAAATAAATTTTCTTTTACCTGCATGGTCTCTCAGAAGCACTGTGTAGAAGTTAAGATACCGTACAAAACCTTTCTGTTTATCTTTTTTGTTGTTACGTGATTATTCCCAATACTTCAGTGATAACAGTAATAGAGCACTTCATATGCAAAACCCGTGGGGCAGAGATTTGCAAACTTCTGGTGTTTGTTGCCAAGTTTATTTTTTACAAAGCATTCTCACTCATTGCTGGTAGTACCAGCCCACATCTGAGTCTATACCAGTCCTTTTCTGTTTTGTGCTGTAGGGCAACTTTCTAACATAGTCAGACTTAAACTTCTCATTTGGTTAATTGTAAAGTTTTAACTTTTGTATGGCTTCTTGGTGTACCACTTGAAGGCACTTGCCTTTTCTAATATTAACACTTTGTCAGATAAACTTCCATGAAAGTTTAGGACTATTGTGCATTATCGATCATATTTATTTAAAATAGACGATGTGACCTGAAACACTTGCAGAGGTTGATCAAGATGACGAAGAACTTTCTCGTTGAGAGAGGGGTTATATTGCTGCCTGTAGGGAGCTTATTGACTCTAATGTTCTCTTAATTTGTACCCTTCACCATATTAACAGATTCATCTAAAGTGTCACGTTGTGTGATAGCATAACATAGGGGAATGTTATGCTAATAACATGATAGCTTGATAGTGTATGATAGCATAACATATTGGGGCATGATTGGTGCATCTACTGCACTTGTATATAGGTAATACAGTTTAAAAGGGTTTAGAGAATGTAATTTTATGACAGGGTCATTCGTGGTGGAGGTTGGCTTGTGCTGTGGCGGGGCAGGGAGGACAGTGTGCAGGCCTGGAAAGAAAGTCCCCCTGTGTCTCCAAGGTCAGAGAGGTGGTTTTGGTACAGACAGATATAGACCTCTGGGGAACAAGTTTAACAAATACAGTGTGGAAAAAGATTCGTGGGGCTTCTCAAGTGGGAGGTGCATGGTGCGTAGGAGACCTCCCAAGGGTATCACTATTCCCAAAGTAATATTGTGGCTAAAGAGGATTTCATTTCTTTAAGGGTACCTCAACTTGCATCTGAAACATGACTATGCTCCTATCATGCTAGATATTCCTCAAATACGGAATTTTTTATGTAATGCAACTTGAAACCAGTTGATCAGTTACAATATTTGTTGATGCACTTTCTAGCCTTTTTGTACACCTTTAATGCTTGCCTCCGACAAATTACTTGCATGCACTGTTTTCTTTGTTTCTGGTTTGGTGCTTAAGCCCTTAGTGTGAGACCTAGCTAGACTGTAAAACTCTCCTTCAGCATCTTGCTTATGCTTGTGGCATTAACCTTTCTGCAGGGGGTTGTGCTGTTTGTTTACAAAATTCCATTTTCCAGTTACAAATAGAATATTATTAAGAGAGTCTTCTTTTTACCAATTAGGTCAGAGTCCTAAAATTTTAAGACCTAAACCACATGGTTTAGAGCGAACTGATTCACAAACCATAGGTGACTTTACTACAAGAAGAAAGGGTATGTACTTTAGCACTGTATGTATATGGAGCTTTATAGAAATAAGTAAAACAAAAATTAAGAAAACTGTTATTCTAGAATAACATTAACTCTTTTATAGTCTTTTTACCTCTGCTATAATCTAAGATCATGGATGCATTTTCCTTGCCAAGCAAAAAGCTGCCTATATAAAGAATTAAAGTCTTTCTGGCTTGAACAGTGCATGGAAACATTTCCTTGACATTCACATGGGTGTTCTGATCTCTTAAGTTGTAGATGTTCATATTTTGGATTTACTTTTGTCTGTTTATTTAGAAGCAAGTATATGTGACTTACCTGTAAGTTGCTTGAAAAAACTTTCGTTAGGCAATAACCTGAAAGCATAGTTTACTTAGGTCTCCTGCTGTTGGCTAAACACTGAAATAAAGCAAAATATTGATCCTCTGACCATTTGCCAGTACAGCGATTTATTTATGCATCTTAATGAGCATTGCAATTAGTCTGATGGGCTTCAATAAAGAAGGTGCTGAGTTGGTGCCTTATATAGTCACAAGTAGAGGAGACTACAAATAAGGTTACAAATCTCACAGAAGTGTCAGGGATATTACCTTTGGTTCCTAAAGCCCATTGCAACTGGATGAAATATTCCTGCTGTTCTCAGTGGGCTTTGGACAAAGTCCTGACTATTTCTGCTGGAGCAGTACCTTGCCTGCTGTTTAGACCTGCCAGGTAGTCTCGGGCCTTTACAGAGGACTTGAGCCAAGCTAATAATTTTTGTGTCACTCATGCTTTAGTATCATCTCGCCTACATTAAGTTTGGTTCTGCCACTCTTATCTCATATGATACATTATATCTTGAGTTAGATGAGTTGTAGTTCCTCTTCTGAGTCTGTGGTGACAGCTTTTTATGAGCAAGTGAGTTAAAGTGGCAGAATTACTGGAGTAGGCTTGATATGCTTTGAGTGCGTAATTATGACTTCTTAACAGAAAAGGAGAAGACTGTTTGGAATACTAAAGACTGATACTTATCCAGAAAATTTGAATCGGGAGTCCTTATGTTCAATATATGATAGCTGACTTTTCAATAAATTCAACCTGAAGAGTGACTATAATGAAAGTATAATGAGTACAGTTCTGCTTTTTCCCTGTGAGACAACCACACTGATTAAGCAACTGATTTCTGTCAGTTCCTCATGTGGTCACTTACGACAGCTCTTACTCCACATGAATTAGTGCTACATGCCTGACATTTGAGCTTGGTAAATTTGCTGATAGGCAGCAAACTGATGGGGGGGGTGGGGAGAGGAAGGGGTGTTATTATAATGACATTGCATTTTATTTTCTAAAAACAGTTTTAGAGAGGATGAAGTTGAGATTCAAAGTGTGATAGCACTTTGTGTGATTTTATTATTTTCTTTTAATCTTTTTTTCCAAAACTCCTTTTATACCTCCCACCCCCCCCTAACCTTTAGAAGGGGTGAAACGTATAAGCTGGAAGGAGAGAGAATGCATTTCTCACTAATACTCTATTTGTGGTTCTGTTCTGAAAATGGAATTTAAAAATGGCACCTTTTCTAGAACAGCGTTAGCTGTCATTAATGGCAGAAACACGCTGCTACTCTACTTGTCTGTTGATAAGCACTGAAGCAAGCCAAGCACCTCTTGGAATTGAAGCTCGGTGTTGGCTCATCTCTCACTTTTGCAAACTTAGTCTTAGCTGCAGATTCTGCCCACGCTTTGAGCTGTGAAACCTCATCAGTAAGGGCACATGTATGCAGTGAGGGCAGAGTTTGCATAATAATATTTGTCCGTGAGCCAAGGAAAGTACCCAGAGTTGGCTCTGCTGAAACAGTCCATCAGCCCTATCCTGGGCTTGTCAGTTCAACAAGTCATCGTGGCAGAGTAAAGACGGAACATGATGCTGCCATTTTCAGAGTCTCTTTTCAAAACAGAATTGCTACGTACAAGTATAACTTGCAAAATGCTTAAATTGTGGGCTGTTTTTCTAAGTGATGTTGCTTTTCGGTACCTGGAAAGATTAAAAATATAAGTTAATATATCATGGCTTTCTGAGGTCGGAACAGTATCTCCTTTTTCTAACTAGTATTTACTATTTAAAAAATAGTTTGTTTTTTTTATTTGGGTTTTGAAAAGCTATTAAATTTAAGTTTCTTTAGAAATGTTCTGTGCTTTAAGATTGTTTGTTTCTTACGTAGCAAAACCAGCTCCACTAGAAATAAAACCTCTGCCTGAATGGGAAGAATTACAAGCTCCAGTTAGATCTCCTATCACCAGAAGCTTTGCACGAGAGTAAGTTTCTTAGCTTTTCCTTATTCGGATTAATTGTTTTCATTGACTAGAGTGTTAATAAATGCGTGTACATCTGTATTATATTTTTAGCCTGTGTAATACAAATTGAGGTTTCCTTTGGAAGTGTGTGTGTGTGTGTATGTATGTATGTATACATGCTTATGTGTATTGAAACAGAGTGTGTCCGTATGAATTTTTATTTTGTAATATTAAATATAAGGGACTGTATATAACCAAAAAATGTGACGCTCCAGTAAACCTGAATGAAAATTTCAGCACTTAATATGCTTATTTCTATTGTTTACCAGGAGGTTTAAGATATTCGAGATGTATTGTTTGTAAAATAATTCCTGGTAATTAGCTCCTCCAGGTTTCCCATGTCTCCCAGACCGGATTCAGTTCATAGCACAACTTCCAGCAGTGACTCGCACGACAGTGAAGAGAATTATGTATCCATGAATCCAAATCAATCCACTGAAGATCCAGTATGTAAAATCTACGTCTTAACTACTCTCTTCCTGTGCAGTCCTTACTTTTAAATCATGCAAACACAGATCCTTCCACTCAACATCACTCCCTTGATACTTCTAGATTAAAATAATAATTTAAAAAGTTCTGTAGAACAACTGTTATTTTGGTAAGATTTCACTAAAGGAGTTAAGACCATAATGACATATAAAGAGAATGGTTAGTATGCTTATCTATCGTACAAAACAGTTCAACACATGACTTTCTTCTTCCTCTTCCCTAGAAACTGTCTCCTCTTTGTAATTGCTTGTCCTGGGCTATGCACCAGTTCAGTATTATGACATCAAGGGAAATAAACCGTCTTAGGACCTCTGAGACATGCTTAAAAACCTTTATTAAAAGAATATCTTTCAAGAAATGTGGAAGGAACATGGGGGAAAAAGGATTGATATTTGTTGTTTACGTTCTATAAAAACTGAGCTATGTGTACTTTTAATAGGCTTCTTTCAAAAAAAGAGGGTAGAACTGGTCTTTGTTTATTCAATATCTGTATTTTTTCCCCTTTGGGAGAGAATTTTCTCAGATAACAAGGTTTCAGGTATTCAGCTTACAGTGCAGTAAGTGTAGAGCTAGTTAGGAAAAGTTAATGATGAGTGTTGTGGGTTTTGTTTGGGGGGGTGGAGGGGGGAGAAGAGAGAGAAAAAGAACCAATAATAGTATTTTAAAGTAAGAGAGTAGCAGTAGACCTAGGCCTAACTAAAATGTGGTCCAGAATACCCCTAAAGCACTGGAGGAGAACCTGTACGTTGAGCTCAGCTTTTTGGTCAGTATAGTTCAATGCATTCAACCCACCTTACGGCTTGGGTTCTTAGTAGGGAATACAGCAGCATTTTTCATCTTTCAAGCATTACAAAAGACCTTTTTTGGGAATACAGCAGCATTTTTCATCTTCAAAGCATTACGAAAGACCTTTTTGGGGGAAGGCCTGTCTAGCACCTTTTTTTGTTCTGTTCGTTTGTCTGCCTTCTTACACGGCATGTGCTGGCCCATTTCACTACACCCTGGACTCCTCTCCTCTCGCAGTGCCGCTTGCTTCCCCATCCCCTGCTGCTCTGGATACCCTCCCCGATCTCCTCCAGCCTCCCTCCCCTCCAGCTCGCCACTGCTGCCTCCGGATAGTGCCTCTTAGGTCCCCCCCCAGCGAACCCCTCCCGCTGACTTCTCTGCGGCAGCTCTGACTCGGTGCATCCTGCCCTGTGCTTTGTAGGGATGTCTGACCTGCCGGCAGTGCAGGCGCGCTTCCCAGCTGAAGCGCGCTTCGGCAGTGGGGAGTTGAGGATGTAAAAACTTAGCCCCTCTCTTGCAAGAGGCTTTGGTAAGTAATCGGTAACGTCCCGTTTTCGCAGGTGCAAGAAACATCCCGTTTTACGCAAAGGTTTAGAATCGCCTATGCCCACAGTTCTCCCTGCAGCAGAATCGCACTTCAAGTTGGGGATTTCTGTTGATTCTTACAGTGCTGTTTCAGGGGTTTCACTTCAGTGCCGAGACGGTATAATTAATATCACAGCTCAGGTGGCCTGTCATTAATATCTTCTGTTTGCTTGCACCGTTCATTCTTTAAGGTTGTTCTACAGATTCCCTTTCATTTTCGTTTACGTATACTTAAAGTTTCTGTTTTCTAATGCGTATGTTCTGCCTGCCTAGTTTGTTTGAAATAACAGATTATTTTTTTGTTTAAGGAGTAATAGCTTTTTTATTTATCCTGCAAACATTGATACACAACCTGATTTTTGTATGTTAAATATGCAGAAATTTGTTTAGAAAATTTGGGCGACAAAAACGAACTTTGTCTCAGTTGTTTGTGTTTGTCCTTGTTATCACTTAATATTAAATGAGTTGGATGATACAGGTATAATGGATAACTTCAATTTTAAAAGCCCAGCCCATTAAGCTTTAACTCATAAAATATTTTATTTCATAGAGAACCCGAACGTTTCCAGATATCTCAAGGCCTTTGTTTTAAAATGTGCCAATTACATAGACGTTTTGGAAATTTTTATTTGTTCCAACTGCATCGTAGAAAGGAGTCCATACTTTTTCATCTTTTTCTGTCATCAGCTTCGAAGCATCTTGTTTGGACATGTCATACTTCTGTTTTATTTAATAAAATCAGCAATATTCTGCTCTTTCTTTCAAGTTGCTGTCAGCCTTACCCTTCTGTCTTTCCTTCTGCCTTCCTCTTCATTTTTTGCTGACTGCTGCCCTCTGTCTTCCTTTTTTTTCTTTATCTTTTAGAGAAGAGTCCTTCTATTGTACTGTTCCTATAACACCTGTTAAGAGGGAGGGATCAGGCTGGGAGAGGACAGAGGAGGTGAGGTTGTAAAAGTCTGGGCTAATTAAAATTTAGGTGTATACAATGCAACTTCAGTTCAGGCAGCCCTACACAAATTTTCCAAAGTTTTAATCTTTTGGTCTTATCAATTGAGTAATACTTCTTGTTTTTCAGCTTAATCCTGATGGCTTTTGAATGAAATGTAAAAGTTTCATTTAAAGTTTTGCCACTATTGTAAGGCTGAAATTCTCGTAAGGTATTTAACAGCAATTTAAGTGAATAAAAATGTTTGTAATTAAGTAATGCTAAATTTGAGATGTAACAACTTCATTTAAAAAGAACAAACCACACTCCATTCTTAGCTTATGATATGAAAGGGACATTAGGTAGAAGGTACAGATTGGTTTGGTGGCAACTGTAAATTTGGGGGGGTTGGTTCTGGGGTCCGTCCCCCACCCATTGGCTTTCAACTTGGTCCCAGTTTTGACTTAGAATATATCCCCTTGTTACACAGTGTCAATAAAATTTGTATGGTTTAACTGATTGCAAGACCTCTCAGTCAGTTCTTTAACCTTTAATATTTTGGTGGTTTGTAATAAGCATATTTGATAATGTGGACTATTAGCATGTACGTTTGTAGCTGAAGTTATTTACATTATAATTTCAGAATTTGTTTGGAAGCAACAGTCTTGATGGAGGAAGCAGCCCTATGGTAAAACCTAAAGGAGATAAACAAGTAGAATATTTAGATCTGGACCTGGATTCGGGAAAATCTACCCCACCTCGTAAGGTAAGCGAATCTTCAACTCTTGCATTTCTGCCATCAAAAGTTTAAAATTTCTTCACAAGTAGTTGCTGGGAAAGAGGGAGCCTCCAGCAACATCATCTTAACTAGTTCATCAAATGGTCAACCGGAGAGCCTTTCAGAGAAACCTGTGCTTATCTGTTTGGGACATCTACTTGGTTTTTGTTGTTAATTTATTTTAACAAAGCTTTTTCACTCTCTGTTGCCTTTCCCAGAAAAAGAGCAGTGGTTCAGGCAGCAGCGTGGCAGATGAAAGAGTTGATTACGTTGTGGTTGACCAGCAGAAAACGCTAGCACTGAAGAGCACACGAGAGGCATGGACTGATGGGAGACAGTCTACAGAATCTGAAACACCTACGAAAAGCGTGAAATGAAAATATTGCTTTTTCTTCGAAGAACAGAAAACAATGAATTTTGAAGAATTACAGAACCACAATGGCAGTGTTGTTCAACTGTACAGTACCTGATTCACTGGTGTGTGAATAGGTTCTTGACCGAATAGGATGGAAGCCAAAGGACACTTTGAATATATCAAAGGAATTTTAAGATCATAAATTGTCTCTGTGGTCTCTGGAAAAATTGCAACCTGTAAATAACATGTAAAATAGTATCGCTTAGCTTTCAGAAAACCTTTTGTTCTGTAGTTAACACATTTGTAGTATTACTATGTTTATGCACTTTTTCAGTTACGATGTTGGTTCAGGTATTCCCAGTTAGTGTACCTTAACGCCTAATTCATCTGGAGAATTTTTTTTTCCTTACACTACTATTCCTTACGATTTTAGGTTAATTAAGCTACATGTAGATACAGAAATTAATATTTGAACTTCATTTTAACAACTTAAAATTGATTTTGCAGAAATACTTTCACAATTGAATAATCTACTTGAAATGCCAAGAGACGACCGTTAGTTACACTTGTTTCTATTTAATACATGCAAGATTATTTGGAAGTCTACAGGTTACCTTCCTAACAAAAATTGCTGTGAGTTAATAATAATGAACTGTACTGGGTTTAGACCTACAATCCTGGCTTATATGTTAGTTGTTAGTGGTGGAACTCCTATTGTATTTTATTAATGACAGTGTTCTGTGTTCAATGGGTGAAGATTCTGCAGGGTGGGATCTTACACTTTTAAAGACTGAATAATTAAATATCAAGTAAGCCTGCAAACCACTGATGGCATGCAGTAATATTGTGATCTCACACTTATTAACAAGAAATAACCTTTATATTATTTACAGAAGGTAGAGTATATAAATCAGGTACGTACCAAGCACTATTGTGCTAATACACTGATCAGGTTTAGACAATGAGCTTTAGTTTTGTACTATTTAGAAGTTCTAATGTCAGTTTTCAGTTCAAGATTAATGGGACAGTTTGACATTCACTGTTTGTAGTACTAGCAAAATACTGTGATTTTGAATTAGACAGTAATTCAAATGGAAATACTATGTTTTGACACCATAGTGCCCTTCTTATGATCTCTATTTTACTTTAATCTCCTGCTTGGCCTTATATTTAAATCCCTATGCAACTGATATTTTATATCTCTGTTTTTAAAAATTAGATAATATACTTAAATGATCCCCTTGTAAACCACTTGTTGCTCTTTCCTGGTACAGGATTTTAAGCTCTGTATACTGTGATCCTTTATTTTACTATGCCAGTTCCAAATAATAATCTGCCTTGGTTTAGAAACACTTTTTGTTATTTGGAAGAAGATAGAGTTCTTTAAATACGTGAATGAGTTAGGTCTAGATAGAAAACTTACTAACGCCTTTTTTTTTTTTTTTTTTTTTTACACAAACATCCTTAAGTAAGCGTTTGGTTTTATTTTCCCACCCAATTGTTTTATTTTGTCCAGATTGTTTAAAAGTTGAGCATAAAGCTGTGTTGTTTTCTGGCATGTTGGCCTTAGTACTGTGCCTAATCTACCATTGGTTGTTTCTCTCCCCTCACAGCCACAATCTACAGTATGTAAATTATCTTATTCTTAACAAAGGTTCTTTTTAAATTAGTAATATTTTGATGCTTTGAATGTTCATTTTAAAAAAGAAACTAAACACAATGCATTTTGAGGTGAATTTTAAATAAATCAAGTTGTTCAGTTTTGATGTGTAAACTCTGTCCTGTGAAACAGTAAACCAATGTTAATGCGTCTATGAAGGTGCCTAGATACCAACCACACTTTTTCAAAATTGTAGATTACCTCTTAGTACCTGTCAAAAAATGTACAGCTAAACCAATTTTCAAGACGAATCTCTGATTTAAAACCCTGCACCAAGCATCTAAATAATCTGAATTCCCAGTCTTCTGGGAGCCAGGAGAAGTGATGTGACCCCAGGGGACCTTGAAGGCTCAATCAAAAGTAGTTAAAACCTGTAAAGATTCTGGAGTGATGATCTTCCTATCCAATAATAAATTTCTTCTTCACAGATGCTACAGTTGATGCACCCATAGGCATGGTGAGTACTTGGTAACTAATGTAATAATAGTTTTGGTTTAGGACACTGGCTTTAAGCATTTTATCAGTGCAATGACAGCAGTGCGTCGCCACTGCTGAGATGCCTGTAATTCATTAACAGATGTGGTTAGATAATCACTTTGCAGTTTATCCTACATAATTGTTTTGGTGCTTGCCATTGGGGAGAAGAACCCACACTGTGGACTCCCACACTCATGCGTGCACCCAAGGAGTAAGATGATCTTGGAATATTTCAAACTCTTGTTTCTTCATTCCCTCAATAGAAGGGAGAATTTGAGGGTGAAAGTTTGAAAGGGCTGCTCATCTTCTATCTATCCCCAACTCATCTGTCCTTGAAGCATTTACCAACTACACAGCTGTGTATTATTTTTAAACTCTTTGGGTTTTTGTAATTGAGCAATGATACTTACACTTAGATATCTATACTATTGTTTTCAGATGTCATTAGTATCTCTGATAGTGAAGTATAAATGCCTAAAGGAATCAGTTTCCTAGGCTGGCCTCTCTTGTTGAGCTAGTGATACAAGGCGGTTTTGCTCTAAGTTTGCTGATATCAGTCCTTGGTTTACAGATTACACTCTTCTTTCTTAATTTTAAATTTGGCAGCATTCACAATGTTAATTGTTATTATGATTGAGAATCCATTCTTAACTTCTAGGCTCTTTCCCTTCCTTTTGTTAAGGAAAACAGCAGTTTTCAGTCTGTACAGCCAGTATAATGCTTTTGAAGTAATAGTCTAAAATTTCTCTTTAATTAGATTTCTAAGCTGTGTTCTCTCCCTAATTCCAGTAATACATTTTCTCTACTTACATGTTGTCCAAAGCATGTTCAGAATCAGAGCCATAATACTAACTCTGAGTAATACATCTCATTTTCACCCATAAAGCTGGAGTCGAGCTTCATGCTGCAGGTCTGTCTGAGCTCTTGGGTAGTCTAAGGATGTGAATCCTAAAATTGTAGGTGGGAGAAAGCAAGCTAGACTGATGCTAGCCATGTGTAACTTCCAGTTACTAGCTTTGTGAGGACACTCTAGTTAGAGGGATAGATGCTGGTGGAAACTCTAGTAGATATCGATGCAGAAGTAGTTTATGAGTGTTGTTTTATTCTTTTTCAAATGGGTAAGTTTGTTCTTGTTTCACTAAACCAGTACGTTACCAGCTGTGGATATAGTTTTCATTGCTGTATGTGTCATAAACAAGAGTCATTTTAAAGTGCAAATATATGTGTGTAATAGGTCTTCTACAAATACACAAAATCTTGCTCACAAAAATCAAAAGAAAAACTTAGCACCTTCTGCACTAAGATTGACTCTAAATATGGTTTGGTATCACTTCATGCTATAATCTGAACAACATGTTATCCGGTAAGTGTGAATGGCCACACTTTTACATGCTGAGACATAATCACTATTACCTCATGAAGTGCAGGTGCAAACACAGCTATTCTGTTCTGCTAAAAATTTTGTAAAGTGACACTGAAAAAGATGATGAAAATGTGATCATTAGTCTTTTTTACTGAGATTTGTATTTATGTAAAAAAAATTAACAATCCCTTCACGCGTGGCAGTTGTAACATAGTGCCACACATAGGGCGTACAGACAAATTACAGTCTTGGTTGTTTTAATTAAGTAATTTAGAATTCATTGCTCCATGTAGCTAAATAGGGAGTGATGGGCATCTCTATAGCTTTCACATTGCACTATAAGCTAAGTAAGATTTTTATCATGCTGAAATTTAAGCTTGGCTACTACTGACTGCAGCAGTCAATTTATATATATATATATATTAGTCTTGCAAAACTACTTTGGAAACTCAGCAGCCCTGGACAAACCTTCCATTCCCTCCTTTACTATAGAGGTTTGTGTCATGAAAAGCCAAAGGATATTTATTTGCTCAAGAAAAAGGTATTGCCATATAATATCAGTGGGCAATTTTAGAAAGCAATAATATCACTTAATCTGTTTGGATATTTTATACCTATAGCTCTTAAGAGCGAACTGAATTTTGGAGATTATCCTTTGTATTTCTTGCATCTGCTCTTGGTCCCTGTGTATTGCACCAAACGCTGCTTCTTAAGGTTCATTTCTTGTTGTCTGTCTTGTTTCATGGGATACTAATGTGGTCCATGACCACAAAAAAAAGCGCTTATCCAGCAATTAGTGTAATAAATGTTCCACAAAACCAATTGATTGGGTGTAATTTAACCAAATAACAAGTTGTGAGGTTTTTGTTTGGCTTTTTGTTTTAACTGAACAAGCAGTTTGGGTGCAAGTCTCAACCTGATGCAGTACAGAGTGGAACAGAAAGAAAAGGTGCTTGAGATGGTTATGAAAAATGTCTTTGACATTTTAAGTTCCCAGTATGTGTTTATGGTTCAGCATGCCTGATGTTAATTTCC
Organism: Aviceda cuculoides; assembly: GCA_035590195.1. NCBI lineage: Eukaryota > Metazoa > Chordata > Aves > Accipitriformes > Accipitridae > Aviceda > Aviceda cuculoides. The sequence goes on from JAVJGG010000007.1 coordinate 21,085,729, forward strand.
AGTAACCAAAGTGGGAGAATAGCAGGTATTGGATGCGTTACTAGTTTGCCATCTCCTCATTAGATAAACCGAGCTAGACTGTTCAGAGGGCAGTGGTTTTCTTTTCTGATGGCCTTTAACAGAAAATTCCCATATTTTATATGTTTGCTTCAAGTTTTTCAGAAGAAACAAGTTAGCTGATGTGTACAGTTGTGTAATCTGCAGTGTACACACAAATTAAGAAACATGAAACATTTTGGTAAAAACAACTTGCAACACAGGTATCTCACCGTGAATGCCAAATTTAGTAAGCCAGTAGAATTACTCTGCAGTTTCTAAACCATAAGGCATGGGCCAATACGTTTTACTTCTGTGTTTAAGAACAAAAAGTAAATGTTAGAAAAACTTACTAATTTTGAGATATTTTAGTTTAGGATGCTAAAATGGAATAGGAAACAGTTTAGAGCATAAAATACAAAGTTGTTAAAATAGACACTCTCAAAATTTTCTTGCGGTTATAAAAGCAGCATTTGTAGTAATCATCATGATTCACTCTTGAAAATTCTTGCAGGATCCATCATTGTTGCCAAGCCTTTTCCTGATGAGTTGTATCTGCAACGAAACAGTAAGAAAATGTGTGTCACAACAATTTTGAAAAAGGCCAATCCTACTATTCTAGTAAGATTTATTAAATGCTGTTTGGGGGTTTTTTTTGGCTGGGGCTGGGTGCTAGTGTGTGTATGTGGGTCTTGCACTGGGAACCCAGACGACTTGATTGCACTTTGGGAGAGGGTGTGGAAATCCAGTCTTCCGAAGATACTTAAAAGGTGCAATACAAAGTAGAACCAGGTTTAGTATTACTTTTAGAATCGACTGAGCACTTTTAAGTATGAAATAAAATGCTTTTGATTTGGAAAAATAAAAGGCTCACAGTAGGGCATCTCAATATTTTATTCAAGTTTAGCTGTAGACATTGCAGGAGAGTCGAGCTGTTCTTGAACTAGCTGTAACTAGTTAGTGACGAGCTGTAGAATCTAACAGTGCCGCTAGATGCCCAAGAAACAACACTTAAAGCTACAGGTAAAGTATAGATTTCCATTCTAAAACCCTCTTTACAGAAAATATGTTGGTATCTGGAAAGCTGATCATTGGGACTGAATGCGAGCAAATACAGCTCGGCAGCTGAAAACTACCTTTATTACATTTTCTTAATCAGATGGCCAGAATAGGAGGAAAGTATAATTATGCCTACATACATACAGTTTGGATAAAATTGCAGATGTAGCTTAGATAGAAAAGTTAAAGTAGAAAACTCTTTTTCAGATTTATCCCCATCTTTCAGTGAAGTCCAGGTTTATATCCAACTTCTTTAAATCCTTTCTCGCTCTAAGAATGACAGCCCCAGGAGGAAAGCAGGTTGGTTAACTGCAGTGCCAGTCAATGGAGAAAGCGACTTTTCCAAGGCAGCCTCTCTGCTTGCGTCGTCTCGCTCTGGTTGCCGTGCGTATGGCGAGACGTGAACTTCATGGGTGCAAGGAAACGGGGTCAGGGGAGAACCTGGCCACTGAGAGGGAGGAGAATCGGGGGGGCTGAAAAGGGAAGGATCTGTAATGAAGTGCATGTGTGTATTTTATATACGAAAATGTATTTTACACAGTAAAAAATAACAGGTATTTTTGCATTTTGGTTGAGCCTTTTCAGGCACAGAAGCATGCAAACAAAACCTAAAAGTGTTTTATTTATTCTGGGTTTCTTCTGTGAGAGTGCTTTTTGTTACAGAATCTCTGTAACAAGTATCAGCAGTTGACACTGTATGGGGTTGGTTTTTTTGCATGGGTAAATTTTATTGATCAAAGTGCTTGTTTTAAAGTGGACACAAGCACAGTCTGACATGCTATGTGGATGTGTTGCCATTTCCAAATTTTCACTAGTTTGTGGTTGTGCAAAATTTGGAAGATTTTTGGTCTTTAAATGTCACCATTTTTGTAGTCTGCTTTTGAAGACAGACCTAAAACATAGTGGGCTTACAAACGTTCATTACAGTTTGTTTAAGCACTGCAGATGAACTCAGTGCTTTTTATTTTGTATGAAACATTTTGCTAGGATGGCTACACTGTAATTTGAACAACACCAATGTCATCTTCACAGTACTCAAAATTTAAAGAGCACATGGATAGAAATTTACACACTTACATGTGGCAAACTCTAAAGCATTGTTTCCTTTGCCACATGTAAGTGTGTAAATTAATGTATAATATCTTTCGCATGTGATTGGGGGGGGTACAGTGAAAATCAATGCGTTATCATTTATGGCAAAGCTGGCACCTTTGCTGATGGGCAGAGATATTTTTTTTAATTACTTTTCTTTTTTAACATGGCATGATTTTGATGGCTGATTTGACTGCTGGTTCTGTGTGTGTGTGTATATATCGCCTGTTGCCTGCAGCAGCATTAACCTGAGACTGGAAGAAAAATGCTGGTGACAGAAAAGTGATCACTTTGAAGTAGGCCTAATTATATTTAGCTTTGGATGGGATAGTCCAGCTCAACGTCAGTGTTGTGAGGGGATAGAAAAACTGGCAGTATCTAATCTAACTGTCTGGTATTTTACTTTTGCGTTTTAAACTAAACTTTAAAAAACACCACCACCACCACCACGGCTACGATCTGAATGCAAACCAGGCTCTCTCCCCGCTCCTACCTTCTTGAATCCAAATGACTGCCATATGTCTGATGGTGTGACCACAAACAACTCTATTTCATTCCTTTCATTTCCCAAACTTTGGGAAGATTTACAGTGTTGATACATGTGCAGCAATGCCTATTAGCATAATTGCTGCACAGCTAATAGTATCATTTAGAGTTGCTCTTGCTTGTGGTGTTTCAATTTCTTGTTTAACAAGAAGTCATCTAAAGAACATTAATTAAAGTTATGATTACGCAGCTGAGCAACAAAATTGAAAGACATGTCGCCCGAGAGATTTGACAAAAATCTGTAATTAAACTGTTCTTTATTAACTTCATAAGCATGTTAATAATTAGTTGTCTCTACAATTTAGTACTGGTTGAGGGAGGATTTTTTGCCTTATTGTGTATATGACCATATGTTGGTGTTTAGCACATTAGTAACCCCTGTCATGAGCTTCTCTATGCCGTTGGTTGCTTTTAATTTAAGGTTTCCATATTCAGGCTCTGTAGGGACAGTTACAATTTCGTGCGTTCGCGAGCATCTTCATGTTAACTTGGAAAGTCCTCTTCCCTGTTTTGGTTGGGATTTTTTTGTTTGTTTTTTGGGGGGTTGGGGTTTTTGGGTTGCTTTTTTTTTTTTTTTTTTTGCATAGTCTTCTGCTCTGATTTCAGGACTTTAAGAAATTTAGAACCTTTAGTCTTATTTTCCACTTTTGACAAGAGACTTTTTTTTTTTTTTCTTTTAAATTATTATGCCTGCCTGTCATGAAATGGAGTGGTCTGGACCGCTTAAAGAATCACCTTCAAGAGTATTAACAAAAATTATTTAATAGGTATTTATAAAAGCATGACTTCACGGAATTTGATGGTAAGGTTCAGTCTATTACTTAATACATGGATGAAATGTACAAAGGAAAATTAAGTTAGACTCAAACTATAAATTATGTATACAGAGGCTAGAAGAGAAATATTCAATGGAAAATCAGGTTAGAATTTGTTTCTCATGATTTGTACAGACATCAGCAATGTAAAAAGGTAGGGGAGACCCTCCTGTTGAGTCACGAGGTTCAGAGAAGACCCCCTTGCTTTCTAAACTCCTGTTGGAGTCTAGGTGTGACTGCATCAACTCCTAGTCCCAGACTTGGTCAGTGGTTTATATCTAAAGGGATTATAATAGCAGCCTGGGATTCATTCACAGTTGAATAAAGTTCACGACAGTAACTTATGTACAGATTTGAAAAGCAGTATCTGTAATAGACTTGCTGTAGAATATTCAGGTTAGTACACACACACACACGTGCACAAAGACACTAAGAGATATACACAAGCAAGTAAAAGTAAATATTTTCACTGAACTTGAGGGGAATTTTACATCAAATGCTTCGGCATCTTTCTCAACAGGCAAAGGGTTGAGCCTCAAGGAGCAAAGAGTATCAGCCCAAGTCTTGGCAGCTTTCAGCAACAGACCTCTGATCTTCGCAAACTGAAGAGTTTGTGAGCTCCGAGAGGCGTCCCACTTGGAGGGAGATGCTGGTCGCAGCCTGCTGCGGTCCAGGAGAGCTCAAAGGGTCTCACTTGGGACAGCTGTTTATAGGTTTGGGAGATGAATGGCTTTAGTCATCAGCAAATTACTGGGATTCCAGTTGTGCTGGTACCATTTTACATGAGTTAACGATTCAGATAAGGAAGGCTCCAAGGCTGTTGAAGAGTGACTTAAGATTCAGATACGGGATGTTCCAAGGCTGTCGGGAGAGGACAGAAATATGTCCCAAGGTTGTCAGGAAATGACTAATTATTCTTACTCCCATCCGCAGCCTCTGCTGGGCAACAGGAGTCCTTGGTACAGTCAGTGCAGCTCCCTGTCTTAGCCATGCAAGAGTTCCTGGTACGGTCAAGGGATGCTTAACTGCCAAACTCATTACAGTTATGTCAAGGCCTAGCGAGACTTTACGAGCCCAGAGAGGGGGAAGAAGTGCACCACCACAGTGCCCTCTGTACTTGTTAGAAGTCTAACAGTTTGCTTTATTTTTGCCTCCAGCTGAGCCTTTTCCTCTGAGCATGGCAGAGATTTTGGTAACTCTGCTGTTTCACAGCATGGTTCTCTTCATTTGGAAACACCTTGTCCGAAGTTCTGATGTGGGAGAGTTGACTCCTAGTGATATTGCTCCCTTGCAGTGATGCAGGGTCCATGGCAACTTCAAGTGAGTAATACTGAATAATGAAATAATGGATGGATTAGAGCCAGAGTTAGGATTTTTGTTGAGAAGCGAATAATCTATTCAAAAGCATTTGGGTATATAAAACTGTATTTCGTTACTATTCCTGTTAGGGTTATCCAGAAATACTCATATGATATTGCAGGTTGTATACAACTGCGAGACTAATTTTCTTTTTTTCCTACCTCTGATGTAGAGAGAGAGAGGAAAAAAAAAATTACAAATCCTGTTTCTATTGTGGAATTCAGGTTTTGGCTAGGAATATTTTTTTATAATGTTTCACCTTTTGTGAATGAAATATTTGGGGCTGGTATTTTCTTGCATATTAACTTTGAAATTTAAGCAAAAATTAATGAAAATTAAGCAAAAACATTAATGTGAAATTTAAGCAAAAATTATTCTATTTCTACCGTAAAGGCAGAGTTTCTCAGAAGTATGGGAAATGGATAAGCTAAAGCAGTAACCAGGAAGAGAAGAGAAACAATTTTGAAGTAGCGATTAATTACAATTATTAATTTATTAATTGTTATTTATTAATCTTTTCTGATACCAGGCATACAAGCCATCTCAACACCACCCACTGACATGGTGCTGTTTTATTTTGCTGGATGGCCAAAGATCAATGAGATTTGGATGGAGGCACTGCTTTTTTTTCCTTCTCCCCTTACTAACTTTTCACACCTACTCTACCAAACCAGATCTTACCTGGCGATTTTAGTGTATAAAAGGTGGTGTCGAAGGTGCTCAAACATCCTCACCTCTCTTCCCAAATACATGACTCCTTCCCAAGGACCTTCTACCCCCCTTTTCTTCACCAGTGATCCTCCACATACGGTTTTGTTTGAGCGCTTTGCAGGGGAGATAAAAGAGTGCAAAATGGGGAGGTGGAGTGTAGCTTGCCTCCCACCCTTACCTACTCCACTCCACTCCACATCACTGCAGACAGCACTGCATCACCTGAAGCAACGCTAGGAACGGGGGCAGAAGCTGGGGCAGAGCAGATTAAAACTGGACACAAGGCAATGCTGGAATAGTATAGGTGGCTAAATTAATACAATTTGGTATAATTTGCTGCTGCATATATTTAAAAGTTAAAGCTGTCTCCCTGAACGCAAAGAAAAGCTTTCAGCAAAGCTCAGGGAGTGGGTTTTCATCTGTCACAAGAGGTGACAACAAGCAGTGGGAAAATCTGTCAGTAGATTTGTTATTAGTCAAAAAATCCTATTCTAGAAAAATTGAGATTTTCTGGGAAGTTACTCTTCTGAGTAGTTTTGGCAGAAATGAAGCGACACGATCTTTTAGAAATGTCAAAGCTAATCATTTTAACTTCAAAAAAATTTAAAGGATGCCTGTAATAAACAATGGAATGAAGAGTTGTAATAATCATCATGGGGATGGTCTCCATTTAGCTTCTGCCTTCACAGTTAACAATTAGTTTCTCAGGACATGGGAGATGCAGCTTCACAAACCTGTGGAGTACACTCACTGGCTGCACCTACATTAACACTACTTGTGAATGTGGACGTACCTACAAATGTAACAAACCTGCAGGAGGAGATCTGTAGAGCAATTCAGTTGATGTGGAGTACCTGGTGCACACTGTGCACCATTCAGGGGACATTTGCTTCAGACTAGCTCAGGTCTGGCCCTTTGGGCTCAGCCTCAGTTAGCAGTTGGAATGCAATAGTGATGCTCTTAAATTTACCTTCCTGTTCAGCTTCATCCATTTTGTGCACTCCAGGGTTTTTCTGGGATGCGTGGTCTGGTGCAGGGTAAGGGGGATGGGGTGGTGATCATTGAGGAGCACTCCTCACCTGAGCAAAGGCAGTGCAAGTGCAGATGTGCTCAGTCATTTCCTAAAGCAGGGGTCCGCAGCCCATGATGGCTTCAAGCTGGGAGCAGGCACTATGTTTTATTCGGTTGGTCTATAAAACTGTACTTGCATACCTACAAACTTTTATCTGGCTCCTTCAGCCAGGTAAAGTGAGGGAAGGTGACTTGGGTCCGTTAGCTCTGGCACTCTTTTTGATGTATGTTCAAGTCCTTCTATTCAAAATCCACTCTCTCCTTCTGGATAGATGTTCTATTAGATTGACCTGAAAAAAGGATGGTTTTTTTATGAAGATGTGCTATTTCATAGCCGTGGTGTCCTCCCTGCATTTTATTTTGAAGAGCACACCGTGAGGATACCAATTACGTTTCAGTAACAAGCCTTCGTGCCTTTGTCGGGATAGCAGTGTCGTGCCATTAACTTCCCTTGAACAATTTAAAGCTGTAATGATGAAGCCTGGCCAGGTTACTGCGTATTTTCAGCGAAGTTGCCTTATTAGCAGCTCTACTTCGAAACACGCTGCGGTCACTCGCTTTAATCACCAACTACTGCTACTCCAAGGTGCCGGGAGGAGCGGTGAGGTTGCCGCGGCCTTCGGCCAGGGCCGGCGGCCCGGTGCCCGCCCCGTCGCCGTCCCTCCCGCGACACACGGACCCTTCCTGACCGGCTTCAGCGTTTGTTTCTCGCAGCAGCTCCCTCAGCCGCCACAGGGTTCAGCTCGGCGCCTTCCCGGCCCCTTACTGACGGACCAACGGCCCCTAACGCTCCGCCGGGCGCGCGGACGCGCGCGGACCCGCCC
>JAVJGG010000007.1:21094630-21172177 GCA_035590195.1 Aviceda cuculoides
TGCCCGACCAAAGTGGTTCAAAACTTTTCTTTTGCGGGGTTTTGTTTTTTTTTTTTTTTTTTTTTTTTCTTTTCGTGTGGCCACAGGTGCTTATCGCAGGAATTTCAAGGGGTTTGGATGATTCCTTGGGGATGCTAATTTTATGGCAGCGTTGTTTCTTTTCACCATGCGAGGAAACTGGTTGGTCCTGCTTTCAGCGCTGAGTGTTTCATACTCTGAGTCACGCTGTACAGCCCAACCTACTTGATCTAAATAAATTTGTAAATGCCATATTTTTCAGATGAGCAAGTAGCCAAAGGACTGTGGGTAATAAGTCCTGCTCGAACCTGCAAAAATAAGGCAATTCCGGGCTGGGGTGGAAGCGCACGGAGGCTGTGAATCGTGTGCGCTTGAGGCGCCTGTGTGCGAGGGCTTTCTCTGTGCCTGCTAAGTTAGTTCCTTTTCTCGCGGGGAAGGGATTACCTTGCATAAAGTGAAGTTTCAGTTCAAGTAGCTTCTTGACAGTCCCCATCATCTGAGAGACTGCTTGTATTGCTCTCCAGCCAAACTGCAAGGTTTTGTCATCTTTATTGCACGTGACGAGATCAGATGGCGCGCTGCTGCGTCTCTGTGTTTCGCATGTTAGGCGTTTCAGGAGAAATGTGAATTTCGTACAGAAGTTCAGACGGTCCTATGCTTGTGCTCACTGGTGGGTGGGTGTTGGCTAAATCCAGTGGGAGATGAGTAAGAAGATCTTTAGCTGTAACTTTTTATGCTTGGTTCTTTATATTTTGACTGGTGAATGAAACACTTGTGTTAGGATTCTCCTGTTTCCATGCTCCTTACCTGCCAGAGTTCTGTGAGGAAACACCCGCCCACAAACATCCCGTGTTTTGCCTGCCTTTGTTTCGTGTTGTTTCTTACTTTCCTGTTCCTTTCTTTGTTCTACATTGGCCAGTAAAGATTGAATTTAGCTCAATTCTTACTTGGCTCAGTTAAACAGATGGTTAGTAATGATTTTGAAGGCATTGCATTTGTTTTCTTTTCTTACCCTTTCAACAATTGTTTTGTGATATACTGCCTTAGCGTGGTTTACCAGGGAAGGATCATACCATTGTTTTTGGTTTTAAGAACAGAAGATGAAATTATGTGTGGGAGACAACAGGGAAAGAGTTAACCTAATAACAGGAGAGACAAGGATAAAAAAAAAAAACCAATCTGAAAGAGTAATTGAAGGCAGCATGTCAAGGATTTGGCAGGAAAGGGATGAGGGAGGATTGCCCCCTCCCAACCAACTTGTTTTTCTGTTAGTAGTGGTACCATTGGCGAGAACAACAATTATTCGATTTAGTAAACTAAAAAAGGGGAAAATGCAGCTTGTCTAAATTCCTACTCTGCTTCCAGGACAAAACTGCAGTCCAGGTTCTTATTTAGACTTGTTCCCTTGATACAGAACGATGAGGGATTGGGGTAACCTGGAAAAAGGAAAAAAATTTGAAGCTACTCTTGCTTTGGGACCTAAGCTAGTTCTTTCCCAGTACTCTCTAGAGCCAGCTTTTGGAGGGTTTTGGCTCAGCACCCTAGAAGCGGCATGCCGAGCTCCTGGACCACAGCTGTCTCTCTCATTCACATTGATGTGGTGCTTTAATGATGGAGCTAAATCGGATTACAGAGATCTAGCTCTGTCCCTCATCCTGTGGCAGGGATCTTTGATCCGTCTCCAGGTAATTTTACAGTAAATAATAGAAAGCTGACTATATCAAAGCAGCAAAAGATGGCTGTGCCATCTGATGTCGATAGATAGTAATTTGAAACAAGCTTATTCTCCATTACGTAGGCATTTTCCCTTGTTCAGAAAATAATTTTTTTGTAATTCTTTTTCATCTCAGGAATCCTTTGAGGGTGCATCACCAGGAAAACAAAAAGAAATTCAGGAAGCAGATCCTACGTATGAAGAGAAAATGGTATGTAACATTTGGGACTGTGTACAGCTATTCAGCACTTATCCATCTGCTTAAAATAGACTGAGTTTTCTGCTTGTTTGAAATCTCTTGACTGGATTTATGAAACTTTGTCTAGTTATTCAAAAATATTTGAGTAACTAGAAACCAAAAAATATCCAGGAAAAAAACCCCCTCAGACTCTTCTCCTTTTTAGCATTTTGTTCACTGGTCTTCTGCTTTTTTTTTTCATTTCCATTGCAGTCATTTGTGAGAATAACTGTTAATGTATTTTGCTGTTCCTAGGAAGTATAGTCCTAGCAGCTTTGAGGTGCTCTAGATTTAGAAGAATGATATGATGGAAAATATTCAAACGTCTTGGGGGGGAAAAAATATAATAAAAAAGTTGTCAGGTTGCTTTTGAAAGTTATCTGTAGAGTTGCCCTTCCTGTAGGCAAGGGGGATTATGAAGACATGAGTATTCACTTTCTTGTTTGGAAATGGAAAGATGCGCTAGGAAAGCATCCATAAGTACTTAAATGGCTGCTACCTTATTTTCTCCATGTATGGAATCAGTTGAAGTCTAAGACCTTTTTTATATCACTGTTGTGTACAGGAAAATAATTCCAGACTTATTTTTGAACTGCAGGAGTAGCAGTCCTTTGTAGGAAAAGCATATTAATTTCTATTTGGGGGGCGATAAGCAGTAAAAAAGGAGGTTTGGCATAACGCTTTGAGTAGGCACTGCATTCGTTTTCAGTTGAAATACGCTTTAGTAGGAGGACTTCAAAATAGGCAGGTTCTTTCAAACAGTACAGTTTTCAGGTCAAAGTAAATAAAAGATGGCTTTCAAAATTCATAGGAGGCTGAGGAAAGGTTTGCTGTTTAGGACAAGCGCTGACTGTAAGCCCTGGCCAACTTTTCAACCCTTTTACTTTGTCTAGACTGAAAGGGATTTTGTTAGCTTTTTCTGAAATTTAATTTGTTTTTTGTGAAGCTGTAGTTAGAGTCCTCGAGCTTTTGAAGATGGGTGATTCTGTGCTTTGCAGGTTAGATAGGAAGAAACTTACTATTTTCCATATTTTTTAGTTTTTATATATCCTGAATGTAAGAGATGGACCCGTCCACTCCTCACCATCTTATTGTATTTTCTTTCACTGTTTCTCCCTGTTTTCCTTTCTTCCTGTTTGTAATTCCAGTGTCTGTGACTGCATGTGGAATTTCTTCACAGGAAAGTGAAACTGATTCTTATAATTTGCTGCTTCCTGTGTTGTTTCTTCTTGCCACTGAAAATAACCCAGTTGTCTTCTGCTAATTTCTTTGTGCTACTTCCTGGCAAACTGAAGAAAGTGAACTTGGAGTTATCTCTTCTAGTCTCTAGACAGGCACAGTTACAAGGAGGATTGTTGTGTTTCACTGTCGCAATAGTCAGAAGATGCACTGCAAAAGAAAATGGGAAAAGTTTCTCTGTTGGTAGAAGGATAGCTCAAGGTTGCAGAGTACAACCTGTTTTTGTCTGTGTCCTACGTGAAAGATAAAGATAATGTTTGTTAGTCTCTTAAAGGAATATCCTCAAGTGCAGTGAAAACGAATTGTGGGGATGTGTGTGCAGTGCCAAAGCTTGCAGAAGATTCCTCACTACAACTTTAGAATGAGGAAACTTTTGCAATGCAGTCTGTATTGCTTCTACTGATTTCTCTTTTGCACAGCCAGTGAAACAAGTACTTAAAAAGCTAAGAGTCAGCAATTTGGATAGTAGTAAGATCATACCTAGTTTAAGCTTCAGAAACTGTTGCAAAGTAAACGAAAAATAAAACCCCAAACCTATGAAGAAGAGACAGGAAAACTTTTAATTCAATGGATGCGGATTGTAGCCGTGTTAATCAATCTGTCTTCCTGTCTTGTACATAGTGCAGGAACTGCTTGCTTTAAAGAGGAGAACACTCACAGAGCTGGCATTGCTCTTGCAGAAGTCTTGAACATATGTTCGTTTTTACTAAGAAAACTGACTTCCTGTAACTGTGCAAGTTGCTAAATACCAGGTTATGTTGTGGCAGCTGGCAGAATGTCAGAGTGGTTGCTGTTAAGCTTGGAGCTGTTTTCCGTCTTGATTGTCTTAAAGTCTTGATGTGGCCTTGGGAAGGTGTGTTGATTCCAGATGGAACCTGTCTCAAAGGAACTGAACCTTTTAGATGCTAATATTGTCTCTTGTAATCTTTTTTGCACAGCAGAAGCAGTGACTCATATCAAAGGGGGCAGTCTGACAAGTTAGGCTGAGCGTATCTAAGCGGTTTCTGCTGCCGAAATAGGTGTTCTGGCTTCTAGCTATGGGCTCTTGTGCCCCCTCCGCCCCCTTTCATGCCAGCTCTTATGCTTATCTGACACCACAGGGAGGTGGTGTATCTCGCTGCGCAGGCAGGGCACTAATGCGGTAGAAAGTAGTTATTGCCAGGTTGGTGATATGAACAAGTTCATTGAAGAACCCTCTGCATTCTGGATGGGGGTAAATTTCTGGCAGTGGGACTATCATTTTTGATAGGAGAAGGTTGTTAAGGGGCCTCTGGCCTCGTCTAGTGACACTCATACAATCTGTGCCAAAGTCAGATTTCAGTCTTAGCACAGGTCTGTCTTGCCACTTTGATCTTACTGCGTGTAGCAAAGGCTAGCCTTGACCCAATAAAAGAATATTGAATCTGTCAGCAACAGTTATATTGACGTTAATCATCTCTTCTTTGTTATCGTAGCTATGTATATAAAGAAATGTGAATCTATATTGTTTAAAAAGCATTTGTTAGCTTTTTCTTTTGAATGAGTACATACTGTGATGTCTCACACTTGTTCCACTTAATTTTCCTTGTCAACAGCAAACAGACAGAGCAAACAGATTTGAGTATCTGTTGAAGCAGACTGAGCTGTTTGCTCATTTCATTCAGCCTGCTGCTCAGAAAACTCCAACTTCACCTTTGAAAATGAAGCCTGGACGTCCACGAATAAAGAAGGATGAGAAACAGAATTTACTGTCAGTTGGCGAGTGAGTGATGACATGTAGGCCAGCTTGTACTGTAATTATGGATTTTATTGTACTTTAGAAGCGTAAGTTAAACTTGCTAGTCTTTTGTCCTGTTTTGGCGTGTGTTTTATGCTGTATAATTGTTGTATTTTTCAACTGCCCACCTGTAAGTTGCAGCTTGTTTAAGAATTCTAGGACCTGTAAGAATTTTGTGTTGGTGGTAAAGCACTATCATGATTAAAAGTATACCAGCATGAAGAAAAGCAGGGGCAGAAAAGTAGAGTGTTTGTGGCTGTAAGTTGTAAGAGTTCACAGAGACCATCAGTATACTGCATCTTACAGGCAGCTTGAAAATCGGAAGTCTGGAAATTCGGATTGCTTTCATTGCAGCTTACATGGCTACAGTATATCTAGCATTGGGCAGATGTTCCAGAACTCTTAAATACAGTGTTGTTCCCTGTCTTGTAGTTAAAGGCCAGTACTGATGCACACAATTTACCCCTTTCCGGTCACTTTGCTCTAATATTTGAGTCTGCTGACAACACGGTCATCTGATCTTATTAAGAAGCTAGTAGCTCTAAAGAGCTAAAAAGCAGCTAAACATGAGTTCTTCTGAAGAATCTTGCTAGAAGCTTCTTTGGGTGTTTGCATTTTATACTGCAATGACATTATATTCAATTTCAGAACAGTTTCACGTCTTTTCAATTTAGCCAGAAACTTACTTCTTTCTTGCACTTTTTCAGCTACCGCCATCGTAGGACAGAGCAGGAAGAGGACGAGGAGCTGTTAACAGAAAGCTCCAAGGCAACTAATGTCTGCACTCGATTTGAAGAATCTCCATCATGTGTGTTTCCTTTTTTTTTTTTTTTTGTTAATAATCCCTGTTCTTTTCCTTCAAAATGTTGTTTAAAATAAAATTTATTTTCATCCTTCCCAAGGAAAATAAGTTAATTTTGGAGGACAGGAGAAGGAGAAAAAAGATCCAGCACCTGTCTAATGGGACAAAACGTACTAGCAAGGGACTGTTTATTTTCAGTCAGGCTAGAAAGATGGTCCAGTGAGTCTTGTCCTTTAGAAACCCATTTGCTATACTTTAGTTAGTAGGAAAGAGCTGTCTGGTTTTAAGTCTGTCATCTTACAATTTTTACATATCTATGTAACCTATCTTCTGATACAATTTAAAGTACGTAACAGCTTCCAGTTCATTTAACAGAGAATTCAGTATTCTGTTGTTTTAACATTCGACTGTGTTCTGATTTGGGGGGTGGTGATAGAGTTAGAATTTCAGTGTATTTTTGGGTTCTTGCAGAAAACAAAGCTGTTAGAGCAGCTTGCAGAAACAAAATTAACCTGTTGCTGTCTCCAGTCTGCATTGTCCTTGGAATTAACTGCATGAAATTTACTACTTGATTTTGTTCTGTTGGTAAGTTTTTACAGATCTTCTAGTTTATTCTTTCATGTCTTTTAGATGTTAAATGGGGAAAGCTGCGTGATTATCAGGTCCGAGGACTGAACTGGCTCATCTCTTTGTATGAAAATGGCATCAATGGCATCCTAGCAGATGAAATGGTATGCATATAGCCCATGTTTCTGGGAACTTCCGTGCACATGCGATACAATTCAATTTTAGTTCAGCTATATATATGGGGTTTTTATAGCACAAAATGCAATATACAATTTGCCTAATCTTATTTTTCTAGTATGTTTTAAGTTACGAATGTTAAAATTGTCACAGGTATCTTAATTCAAATAAACTGCTCAGGTAGTTTTACAAATAGGCATATGAAAAGCAAATCTGTCAACCTGTAGAAAAATAAAATTTGGTGGAGGGGAGTTGTTCTATAGAATGACGTGACCTCTATTTTTTTCTCTAAATTGCAGCTATTTTGTTATGGTATTCTCAAGCTGCCCTTGTGAAGAGTGTGTCATGTATGAAAAGAGCAACAAATGTGGGAACACTTCCTGTTGTTGTTAGGGTAAAAAGCAGATAGCAGGATATGAGTGTCCTGTATGGACTGATCTCAGCAGTAAGAGCTACACCAGTGGGAAATGTTCTCTGGAAAATGATGCAAAGAACGATGTAGCTAGAGAGCTGTGTTAAAATTTCTTTCACACCGTGACTGTGAGCATTTCAGTCAGCACTGGCCATAGTAATTTTTGGTTCTGTTTTATTCTTTTTTCCCTGAAAGACGAGGGATGAACACAGAAGAAATTGCAGTAGTTTGACAGGCAGATATGTTCTTGTCCTCTAAGTGATTTTTTAGTTGTATCTGTTTTTCATGAGGAGCAGATAAGGAAAAACAAAATTCTAATACTGTCTTAGTATGTTGCATTTCTCATACCTTCTGGTAATTTCTGTGTAATAAAACTTCTTCAAGATAAATTTGAGACAAGTGAATTTAAATTATTGTTTAGTAGCATGTTTAATTTTGAAATAGATCAAGGATTTTCTTCAACATACATGCTTATGAGTAGAGGAAATTTTTTTTTTTTTGCTGAGTGCAGTTCTAAGTGGAGCAGGCTTGTTTTAACAAAAACAACTGGGAAACTTTCTAAGTCTTTGGATTTGTGGTATTCCAAAATTCATCTTGCGTTGAGAAGTTTAAATATTTACTATTAAATATTTTTTGATTCATTCTTAAATATTAATCCTTTTGAACTTATTAATGCCTTTCACACAGCTTGTAAACACTTTTCCACATCTTACACCAGGTGGAATGTGGTTATTTCGAAGACAAAGACTTGAATTTTAGAAGCAGAAATAACTTGCATTGATGGGTTTTGGGTTTTTTAAAGCCCATGTGTTTGAGTCATAATCTTTTTGAATTATTTAAATGATACGAATGATCTGGTTTTTGCATGTCTTCCTCAGTTTTGTTTTAATTAAAATTACATGCTGAAGATACAAGGTTTTAAATATTTCTGTTGAATAAAGAACAGAGTGCTTAAAAAAAGTACTTCTAAAGCAGCTCAGTATTTGTTTTCTTTGATATATGCAGCTGTTTACATTTATGTTTGGCTTTCTTCTCACAAGAACTGACATCATGTCGTGGCCTGTAGAAGCCTCCTTACAGGATTCTTAATTTATTCACTTTATTTCAAGTTTAAGAGAACGCAAACATCCAGTTTGTAAAGTTCGTTGACCTCTAAATAAATAATCTGAGTACACCCTAGTCTACAAAACAAAATTTTATGAAATAATGTTTTCTTGCACTTTTAAGAATGTACCTTATTCGAAAGGTAAGGCAAAATTCTAACTTCATAATCCAAGGTTTGAAAATGTTACTCTTACTTTTTTTTTATTATTATTAAATACAGGAAGCCATGCAAGCTTTTCCTAACCAACATTTTGATGCCTTTTGTGAGTAGCACTGTCCTTGATTTATCTCACTCATTTTTTTCAGGCTGCTATGTCTTCCATGTTGTACTCAGAACTCACTCTTGGGTTTTTTAAAGGAGTTTCCCGAGATACTTTTTTCCTGACATGTTGAGGTCTCTTACAGGGTCTTGGGAAAACACTGCAAACAATTTCTCTTCTTGGATATATGAAACACTACAGAAATATTCCTGGTCCTCACATGGTGTTAGTTCCGAAGTCCACTCTACATAACTGGATGAACGAATTCAAGAGATGGGTACCTACACTTCGAGCAGTTTGTTTGATAGGTGACAAAGACCAGCGAGTAAGTTTTGATGTGGTTGTTTTTCCTGTGTAAATCCAGCATGTGATCTTGCTGTCCTTTACCTCTCATTCACAGGGAAGGATATTACTTGGATTTGTAGTGGTTAAACAGTAAGACAAGTGCTGTCTACTTAAAGTATAACCAGCTTAGAATTCACACGTGTGTTGCCCAGCTATTGCTTCATCACTTTGCACTCATAATTTCTTGTCCAAAGATTTTCTCTCTCCTTTTGTGAAGGCAATACACCATGTAGACCAGCAAAACCCAATAAATCTTAAAATAGGAAAATAGTTTCATGTACAGTGCTGTCATTTGTACGAATATATAAACCTGTAAAAAAGTAATTTGTTTTCTGCTCTACATAGTAGAGTACATTGTATTAGTTGTAACAGCAGCAGCTCTTAAGAGGATTATGGGGTCTGTCACTAAGGAACTGTTTTCTGAAAACGGTTGTCAGCTTAATGTTGGAGGGGGCAAGGTGGTTTGGTTGCTAAAAGTGGTGCGCAAATAGCTCTTACTGGGCTTGGATTTTGTCAATTAAAAGAGAGACTACTGTTCAGCCTCTTGTGGCCTTACCGTTTCAATCGTTCTCTTTTTGTTACTTCATATTAGTTCTTTGCTACTTTTTTTTTTTAGCACAGTAAAGAAAAAAAAAGGAATATGACGGTGTATCTGTAGATCTGTCAACTGGAGTTACCCATTTATTTATGGAAGGGAGAGTTATTACTGGTGCCATGAAACTTCTGCTTTTGTCAGCAGATTTTTTTTTTTTATTCTAAAGGCATCTAGCTCTATTTTCAGAGTTTGTTGGGTTAGAAATTACAAAAATATTGATGAAACTTTAAATAGTTCTGGAGGTCACTGGTACAGGTCAGGTCTGATATCTTGTGATTTTTTTTTTTTTTTTTTTGTGCATCTGTTTTGAATCCAAAAGTTCTTACTCTTTCTTCAGTATGTTTCTTGCTAATAGGAGTGAAGTTCTTGACATTTATACACCTCTGTGTTTTGAATTCTGACTAATTACTGTGTCCACTTTTAACCTTGGATGTCAGCATTCTAGAAATTGTTCAGTTGGCCAAATAAAGCAGTGCTTGAGATTTTTTTATATTCAAAACCTACTGTTTTCTAAACTTAAAACTTAAAAAAACCCAAAGCAAACCAACAGAAAATTAATTTTGAGTTCTGATCTTAGAGTTCAGCTATTGAAAACCTGATGTGTGTAGGTAGTTGTGCAGTTTCCAAAGTTAGAGCTGAAATCCCTTCTCTGCTCTGCCCCAAGGGTTTTAACAGCTTCAGCACTGACACAATTGTCAAGCTTTACAATAGTTGTATGTTGTATCGCCTCTATAATTAAATTTATCTTTTCTTTCAAGTTTAGTAGTAACATTGTTTTAAAATTTTAACAGTGCTAGTGTGTTTTTGTTTTAGATTTGACAAAGCCTCAGTAACTAACTGTCACCTTGTTGTCTAGGCTGCCTTTGTCAGAGATGTGTTGTTGCCTGGAGAATGGGATGTCTGTGTAACATCATATGAAATGCTCATCAAAGAGAAATCAGTATTCAAAAAGTTTAACTGGAGATATCTAGTTATAGATGAAGCCCACAGGATTAAAAATGAAAAATCAAAGGTAATTTATGCTTTCACTGAAAGAGAGGTTTGTGTGGGTTATTAGGTGATGGTGTGGGGACTAGTAATATTTTTATATTCACTCATGTCTCGATGTCCTTCAGTTATCAGAAATCGTGAGGGAATTCAAGACTACAAATCGGCTGCTATTAACTGGAACTCCACTTCAGAACAACTTACATGAACTCTGGGCACTTCTTAACTTCCTTTTGCCAGATGTGTTTAACTCATCTGAAGTAAGTCTTCATTTCTGCTAATCAAATTAAATGAACTTTGCTGCTTTTCCAGATTTGAAAACAGACCTGAATATGTATAGTTAGGAGTATCAGTTACTGATAATGGTAGATTGACAGTTAGAAATATTTCCAGAATTGTGAAGTATAATAGGGTAGACTGCCTTTCTCAGCTTGGCCATTTTTAAGGGCTGTTGTGAGCTTAGCAGATAGAAGAGGTATTTAAAATGACAATGTGAAGATGATCTCTACTGCATTTCAAAATAGGTTTAAACACTTCGTGGTGGCTAAACCAACTAACTTTGTTCTTATATTTAAGTATAAGTCACCTTATTGTTTATCTAAGACTTCTTTCCTCTGAGTTGGGAGATACTATGTAATGACCAATAGACTTCACAAAGTGAAGGATGTGCTTAACTGTTTTGATGAAATGGGAGCATAACATCTGTAGAAAGGGAAACCTTGTGGTGCATTACACCAAAATTTTACTTTTTCCTTTTCATTTTTCATCAAATGCTGCAGTAGTACGCTTCTTCCAGATGGATTTTGTCCAATGGAATGATATGAGTGAGTCTTTTTCAACAGAAAAGGACTCATATATTGATTCGGGGGTTTTTTGGGGTTTTTTTTTTTTTTTTTTCATTGTTCCCAGAAGACATTGTGTTATAGAGCTTTCCATAAAAATAGACCAAAGAGGGTAATCTGTTCTTTTACTTACTGCCTATGTAAGAGAATCACTTGAGTTGTATTTGTTCACCATTGTAATGACATTGCACCTTGAAAGGAAACGTCTTACATGCCAGTAATTTTGTTGATACAGGACTTTGATTCGTGGTTTGATACAAACAACTGTCTAGGGGATCAAAAGTTGGTGGAACGTCTCCATATGGTAAGTCTTTCTGCTTTTTGTGTGTTATGTTTACCTAAGTTAGGTTCTAAACAATTCTTCTAATGCTTCTTGCGACAGAATATTAGGGTAAGATAGCTTATTCCAGAAACTATGGTAGGTTTTCAGGATAGGTTGGTGAAGCTCAGAAAATGATTTGTGTCTTGAGAAGGAAATTGTTTTGGAGGGGAGAGAAGGGTCGATAGTTCTGGCTTTCAGGGTTCTGAAATGCTTACATTAGAAATACTGGCTATGAAGAGACTACAGGTATTTCAGTCTAGCAAAATTAAAAAAGAATTGAGGGGCATAGAACCATCTAAAACATTATTTTCGCCTCATCTTCGAGTCTTCCAAAGAAAGCACACATGTATACCCATGTATAATAACTTTTCCATATAGGTTGCTTCTTCAGATGATCTGGTAATAGGTCTGGTGTTTGAGCATTTATAGTAGAGAATATCTGCACTGCTTTTGTCTGTTGACCTGTTCACTGTTTCAGTTTCCAAAATAAGTTTAATGATGCAATCTCTTTCAGGTGCTACGACCATTCCTTCTACGTCGCATTAAGGCTGATGTAGAGAAAAGTTTGCCTCCAAAGAAGGAAGTTAAAATTTATGTGGGTCTCAGCAAAATGCAACGAGAATGGTAATTCACATATTTGACTGTGCTATGGTGAAGGCTCAGAAGGAATGTGCTGCTTGTGACTTGATTATCGTATGGATCTTGATTTAATTCCTTCTGGTGTACTCCCAACTCACACATATTTCCTTGTGACACTTGTGATGACAAAACCATGCATATCAGGGGGAGTTACCTGATGAAGTGAGGGGGAGGGGGAACTTTTGACTATACTTATCATTTAAAGAAAGGCCCACTTTGTTTTGGGGTTACAAAAGTTTTTTCTTTCTTTGATGTAGGTATACACGAATCTTAATGAAGGATATAGATATATTGAATTCAGCTGGGAAGCTGGACAAGATGAGACTGTTGAATATCCTCATGCAGCTGCGAAAATGTTGCAATCACCCGTATCTCTTTGATGGAGCAGAACCTGGTCCACCTTACACAACAGATATGCATTTGGTCACCAACAGTGGCAAAATGGTGGTATTGGACAAATTGCTACCTAAGTTGAAAGAACAAGGTATGCATCTCGTTGTTGTCTGAGAGTTGTTTGGTTCAATGATAAAAATGAAAGTTAGTGCTTCTTAATGTTTCCATGTATCCTGAGCAAAAACTAGCACATTTTAGCCAGGATTATTGTTGGTTTCTAGCATGATACCTGCTTGCCAGGCACTGTATCTTAAGTAGTTGATACAAAAATAATTTGTCAAGTGCCTTCATAAATAATTGGATCAATAGTCTATTAATGGCTTTTGTGATGGTGTTTTGATCTTTTTTTCTTTCTTTTTTTTTTTTCTTTTTAAATTTTTTTCCTTTTTTTCATCGCAGCTAAATTGAGACCACAGAAACATTATTTTATCTGGGCTTTAGGTTTTCTTTCTTAGCATTATTAGCTGTTAGAAACATAATCATGTGGTATTTTAGCCACTCCTTTGATTTGCCGTGAAGTACCATTTCACATTCAAAGTCTTCATGTAAGGTTAAAGTCAAATCTGTTGTGAAATGTTGGTCTGTCTTGCTGCATATGATTTTGAGCAGCACCTGATTTTTTCAGTGAATTCTTTAAGGCATGCAAACATGGGGGCACACAGTTATTTTAAAGTTATTTGATAGTAGGGAAAAAGCTCTGGAATACATTACTGTAAAACTTGGTTACCACAGCATTTTTGACTCATTGTTTCAATGAGTGTGTGTACTGAAGTAACTTGGCTAAAGGAGAGGAGTAAAGTTTGTGACTGGGGAGCCATTGCAGAAAAATAAAACCAAATCCAAACCTTAACCTGAGGTAGTATAAAGGTAACCTGTACTTTGTATCCAGATATCATTCAAGCAGCTGTGGTGATATATGTCATTGTAAGACTGAAAAAGAAGAATTCAGTGGTTACTTTGCTTTTTTTGGTCTTGGCTTCTTTCTGCTGTGTGGCTTCTTGCTGAGACGTGGCAATTAAAATTGGCCTGGTCTTAAATCAGATGCTCATCTTAAACGAAAGAGAGTTCATTATTAGACCTTGAGTCCAAAGGACAAAAAAAAAAAAATCATACTAGGAGAATATAGGGGGAAGTGGAAGCTTTGTAATATTCTGTGTTTTACTTAAATCTCTCAAGTAGGTTGGAAATGGTTGTGTGCATATATGCATAAATTACTGTACCTTTACATTTTTTGGAGGTTGTTCTTGGCAGGTAAGTAAACCGACAAGTCTTTAAGAAGAACTTACTTTACTTCTAGATATCTTATATCCAAACCAAATACTTCAAAATCTCATTCTTTGTACTTCTTGGTGTTTTTATATTTGTGTTATCATCTTACTTGGCTGTATCTGGGAACGCTTTGATAAGGATTACAACAGAAAACAAAAGCAAAAAGGCAGCCACTGACTAGACTCTAATATACCGTAAGGCAAGCGATCCCCATGGCAGGCACAGGAGCCTGCCAGTCAGTAGCTAAACAGCTGTGAGGGCTCTGCATTCCCTCTAAGCCACTCCAGTCATGTCCCTTGTTACCTGGGAACCCTTCGAGCCCGGCCTCGGGCACCAAAAAGGATTGCTGTGGTTTAACCCCAGCTGGCAACACACAGCCGCTATGATGGCAGCAGCTGCAGCCCTGTCTTATATATGGGGCTTTGAAATTCTAACCGCTTTTCTTCTCAGTACATGGAACTGCCCTCCTTCCCTTTCTGGTAATGCAAACTTGCAGATTTTGATAAATCTTCTTAAGTTTTGGCAAAGACATGAGAAAGCTTTTTACCCAAACAGGTTCAAGAGTCTTAATCTTCAGTCAGATGACCAGAGTCCTAGATATCTTGGAAGATTACTGTATGTGGCGAAATTATGAGTATTGTAGACTGGATGGACAAACACCACACGATGAGAGACAGGTATTTAAAATGTGAAGTATTTTATTTAAGTAAAAATTGTACTCTTAAAACATTTGGTTCAACTCATATGTGTCCTTTTATTTATTTAGGCATCTATTAATGCATATAATGAACCTGGCAGCTCAAAATTTGTGTTCATGTTGAGTACACGGGCAGGAGGACTTGGAATCAATTTGGCTACTGCTGATGTTGTCATTCTGTATGATTCAGACTGGAATCCACAAGTAGATCTTCAAGCTATGGTAAGAATCCAGATGGAAATTAGTGTTCTTTCTTTTCTTTTTCACGGAACTTTCCTAGAAATGTGTGGCATGATGTAGCATTTCCAAAAAAAATTAGTATTTTTCCTGTTTTAGCACAGGAGTAGTATTTGTAAGAAAGACTGATATTCAGTTCCAGTGCAGCTTCCACTGTGTGGAACCCTTAGTCACGTTTGGGCTATACAATGTTTTATGCACTGGGAAATGCTGGGTATATGCTACAGCACTCCTAATAGTATTTAATGCAAATAATAGCCTACTTTGTTCTTTTAAAAATAAAAATAAAAACAAACAAACAAAAAAAACCCCAAACAGATCTAGCATGTTAATCCCAAAACTATAAAGCTTTACTTCGGTGGGGAGTGGAGGTGAATATGTTTACACTGTCTTCCCTGGGACCTTGGAAAATAGATATAGAAAAGGCGAATTAAACTTTTCAAAAACTGCTTTTATGGTGGTGGTAAGTGAGCAAGTGCCTTTTAGCAACATCTTTAATTTTTTTTGGAGTAGATTTGCATGCATCTCCAACTTTGGGACTAATGTCAGGAACACTACTGACCACATAAGAAAGTAAAGCTATTTAAAAACCACCAACATCTTTTGACTAATGAGGCCTTTCAGTGACAAATCTTGGAAATATCTTTTTAATTATTTCAGTTAAGCTGTAGGTTCTCAAGTATTCTAGCAAAAATTCGTTCAGAAGAATGATGGAACTGGTGTCTGGAAGCTAAAGCACAACAGTTCCAGCTACTGCTGTAGGTGTATGTTCAGAATACTAATTCTCGCAGTGGTTAATGATTTGCCAGTCAGGTGAGGTGCTGCGTCACATTTTTCTTGAAATATTCATGGCACAACTGAATGATTTTCAGAAAGGTAGCTTTTAGTTAGTACAGAGATAATTTCTTCAGTACTTTGATTTTACAGAAAGTTACATAAAGTCAGGAGCAGCCAAGTCTTCTCCCCTGTGTCATTTAACAAAAAAAAAAAAACCAACACACCCTGGTTTTAGGTATGACATACAGAGGCATACTCGTTGATGTTGCTGAAAAAAACACCTCAAAACTTGCAATGCAGATAATGTGCTACCTTAGGAAGTCACGTCAGCTGAATGTCTATAAAGGTTTAAGTAACCTATGCTATTCCGTTTTGCAAATTAGTATGTTGGAAACTAATGAGAATTGAAGACGAATTATGTAGTTGTGCTGGAAACCAAGTACTGAATTTTTTGCTACTCTTTTTTTCGCGTAGGATCGAGCGCACAGAATTGGCCAAACAAAGACTGTTCGAGTGTTCAGGTTTATCACAGACAATACAGTGGAAGAAAGAATAGTGGAACGTGCAGAAATGAAACTCCGGCTAGATTCCATCGTCATTCAGCAAGGCAAGTATATGAAGGCAATTTGTTTGTATATATGATGCAATTCTCCTTTTTTTCACAACTTGGTGAAAACTATGGTGAAATCAGCTAGTAAGAATCAACGGGAATGTTGCCGTTGCCTCAGCGGAACTCTGAAGATAGGGTGCAAAGGCCTGATCTTTGAAAATTTATTTTACTGTAGGGGTAGGCTTTTCCTTGCTAACTTGTTGATTACCTGCCTAGTCATACCTATGTAGAAGTGGGTGTAGTCAGATTTATGGGGTTTGGGTTGGTGTTTTGTTTTGTTTTGTTTTTTTGAAAGCACTCAACTTCTCCTTTGAACTGGAAAAATTAATCCCTTGCATTTCTTTAATAGCTGGGGAGGAGTGATGACAATGTAAGCTTCTTGGTTGACTTCATGGGAATCAGTAACTTTATTTATTTCTGAAAAACAGGACCCATAAGGTTTAGTCTGGAAATTGTGAAAACGTGCACCATAGCAAAGCTTATATGGAAGACCTCTCATCCAAAATGATGTTGTTTGAACACAATTAATGTATAATACACCAAATGTATGTGATCCCTGTCTAGATTTTGCTTGGGGTTTTTTTGTTTGTTTTTTTTTTTTTTCCTCCCTTCATTTGGAAGTCCCTTTACTCAGAGAAAGAAATACAGCTTTAACATGGAAATTTAAGGGGAATAAAAATGACGTATTGCTCCTTCTGTAAGGTAAACTCTTTAGTTAGTTGCTATCGTCCAATGCTTTTATCTTCAGGAAGACTGGTGGATCAAAACCTGAATAAGCTTGGGAAGGATGAAATGCTGCAAATGATTAGACATGGAGCGACGCATGTGTTTGCCTCAAAGGAGAGTGAGATTACAGATGAAGATATTGATCACATTTTGGAAAGAGGTGCAAAGAAGGTGAGATAACGTTTAAAAAAATGGAAGCCCAACTGTAGACTTAAATCTGATGGCAAGATAGTATATCCCTAGATGATAACTTGATTGTAAGCTGGAGAGAGTAGGGGTTTTGCTATTGAGGGTTTCCATATTGGTCAAATATGCTTGGTTTTTCTACTGTTGTAAATGAGATCTTTTGTAATTAAGTACCCTTCAAAATTGCTACTGTTCTTTTCTCTCTCCTCCCCCCTCCAAGACTGCGGAAATGAATGAAAAACTTTCGAAGATGGGTGAAAGCTCACTCAGGAATTTCACAATGGATACGGAGTCCAGCGTGTATAATTTTGAAGGGGAAGACTACAGAGAAAAACAGAAGGTAACGTTTAAATCTCTTTTGGAGGAAAGCACTAAGTTGTATGATTGAACCATATTTATTTAAGAAGTGTTGGCTAAAATACAACATAATCTATAAAAATAGTTTCTAAGTTTTATTACTTATTTAATGAAGTAGATGTACACCTAGTTTTATATAAAACTTGCAGCTGGTCTGAATATTTTGCAAGGCTTAGTCTTAATATTTCTTGGGGTGGTGGGATCTGTTTTTATAGATGGCATTTACAGAGTGGATTGAACCACCTAAACGAGAAAGAAAAGCCAATTATGCTGTGGATGCTTACTTCAGAGAGGCTCTTCGAGTCAGTGAGCCAAAAGCACCCAAGGTGAGTTGACCAATTTAAAAAAACCAAATTGTTCAAATATGCTTGATAAATGGTTAAAGCTGAAAGCGAGAAATTGGTCTTTATTGATAAAAACTACTCCATTCACTTTTATGAATTGGGGAGGCAACTGAAATTTAGAAAAATCCAAAGGACTTGAGACAGACTTCTGTGAGAAAAAAAGTAAGAGCAGGATGAAACTTATAAGATGGTAGGAGGGTGAGACCAAGGTGTTTCTTATTTTACTTTTATTGAAGCAGCTGTGATTTCTTCCATACCTGTGGAAGATTTCCTTACTGGTGTTCAGAACACCTGAACTTTGTTCAAGGGGATGCATGTGTGACTCTTTCCTCAGCCACCTCTTCCTCCCAAAAGACTGTCTCCCCTTTTCTCACAGGTCTTTTACTCTTGGAATTCTTCATGGTTGTAGTTGTCTCTTGCATGGTGTGGGCGTTTTTGTTTGTGGGTTTTTTTGTTTGTTTGTTTGTTTGGGGGGTTGTTTTGTTTTGTTTTTTAGTTAAGACAGTGCATTTTTTTTAATGAAAGCTTTTTTTTGCTCATGAACTGAAATCAGTTATTACAAGCAAACAGATGCTGTATGTGAAACGGAGTCAAATACAAACTTTGTATGTATTTCAGGCACCACGGCCTCCAAAACAGCCAAATGTACAGGACTTTCAGTTCTTTCCTCCACGCCTGTTTGAACTATTGGAAAAAGAGATTCTCTACTACAGGAAAACAATTGGGTACAAGGTAATTGAAGAATTCATGTGTTGCAGCAGTAGGAGAATATTTACTTGTCCTGCCTTTCATGCTAATTTAAATGAAATAAAGTCATGTTGAGCTGAACAAATGATGCAGTTACATTAACAGAAAACTGATGGTTAGCAACTACTTGTGAAAAACTAATCAAATTTTGCAAAATGCAAAACCTTTCAGGTACCTCGTAACCCTGATCTGCCAAACGCAGCCCAAGCACAAAAGGAAGAGCAGCTTAAGATTGATGAGGCTGAACCACTTAATGACGAAGAACTAGAAGAAAAAGAGAAACTTCTAACCCAGGTATGGTTGGGTAATTAGCAAGATGGAAATCAGCTGAAGCTGGCTTTGTGCTTTACAGTGTTACAGGAACATTTCTTGGTCATTGATTCAGAGTAAACACAGCTGCAAGTTTTGGTTCTGACTGAAAAGAGGTTTAGTGCATTACATTTGTCATCAGCCTGGGTACGTTTGAAGAACGTGCACCAAATTTAGTGTGCTTGGGTTGTTCTGAATCTGTTCTACGTTATATTTTAAGGCTGAAGAGTAAGAACTAGCCCAGTGTCAGAGTCTGGCTTCCCAAGTTTGCATGGACTGTAGGGTGTGACATCTTTCCTCAGCTGTGGGACCTTACAGGTTAGCTGCGGAGCTGAATGTGCAATTTGCCACATTATTTAAAGCAGATCTTCTGTCAAAGTATCACTCCCATGTGGAAGTGAATCCTGCAGGATGAATGGTCAGTTTTCCTAAACTATGACTGGCAGTGGATAGTGTCCCTCGCTTAAAGAGGATATGAGCTGAATAGCTATATAATTAGGTAGCACGTACATTTAAATTATTTAAAACAGATTAATGCTTGTTAGGCCTTACACAAGGGGTTTTTTGAGGGGGAGGGGGGAATTACAGGACAAGATCTCTTGCCTGAGTAGTAATGCACTGGAACAGTTTACTGTTAAAAACTATACAATCAATCGAGCTGTGGCTAACTCGTAACATGGCTGGCAGAATGTTCTACTGCCAACTGTTTTTAAAAGTTATGGCTAAAATGAAATTAGCCTATTTTGGCAGTAGATAACTTCAGCAGTACTATTTCTGTCCCTACTGAGTATCATCACAAGATGGCTATAGACCACCTGAGGGAGGGTGACCAGGACAAATGGCTGATGGCATCTGTGAGGCACTCAGTGGGCCTTTCTGACAAAACCAAACCATTGTAGAGACTATTGCTTCACTTGTGGGATTTTTCTTCTTAAAAAGTGATCCCATGTTCTGTTTCAGAGAACATTGGTAGGCGGGATTAATCTATGAGCTTAAGACTCTTTTGTCCAAAACTAGTAGGTAGTTAGAGAACCAGTACTAAGCATTATGCAGTATTTAGATGGAGAGACTACAGCGACTGCAGTATAAAAAACAGTTTTTATGCTAACATTAGCTGCAGAGAAAGCAGAGGTTTAATACTGTTGGAATTGATGGAAGTGTTACAGGCTGTTTAAAGAAATCTATTGAAACAAATTGCGAGAGAGACAAATACTGAACTTCTGTGCAATGTTTCCTTCTGATTGCTATAAAGGGATTCACTAACTGGAATAAGAGAGATTTTAACCAGTTCATCAAAGCTAATGAGAAGTGGGGCCGTGATGACATTGAAAATATAGCACGAGAAGTAGAAGGAAAAACCCCAGAGGAAGTCATTGAGTACTCAGGTAACTTACTTTTTTAGTCAGCTCTGTGAGTGAGTCCGTATCTAATGCTGCTTTCCTAGTTTGAACTGGCTATGAATGTGGCAACATCTTACCTCTGAGAATTTCTTACATGGCTCTTTAAGACTTTCAGGGTAGAATTGTACTGATGGATTTGAGATCTACTGATCTAGATTTTACCATGTTTAGCCCCTGCGGAAGCAAAGCTGTACTAAAATGTGCATGTAAACTTTAACGTATCCTAAATCTACTCTAACTGGATAGTGCTGTCTTCAATTCTTGTTAATTTTTTGCAGAAGGAAATACTGAGAAACAATGCTTAGCTGGAGAGATTTCATTTTTCCTTGTATTCACTAGCCAGTAGTTTTCTTGAATCTTTACACCTTTATTACCTCATCCTCATCAAGAGTGGGATACAGTAAACATTTTGTGACTGAATATATAATGACCATTGTTTTTTGTAACCAAAGTCCACTTGGCTACTTACCTCTGATGTCTCGGAAGCGTTTTCTACTGTAGTGCGGCTGCGAGGTCCCGGGGCTAAAATTCTAAAGGCGTATATATAGCAGTTTACAGATGTGAAAAATTCTTTTAAAAAAACCCTCTTATTTAAGCACCTAATGGTCTTCTAGACACTTGCTCTTGTCTTTGGCCACTCAGTTGCCCTCCTGCTTCCCTCTGTAAAAATGTGTTGCTGTTTCCAGTTTCCATTTTAAGAAGACTTTGAGATTGGCTAACAAAAACCTTTCTGGCCTGTATCACACCTCCATTTAAACTCAAGATTCCTATATCTACCCCCTTCAAAATAGTATTTGTGATACTGCAATACATGATATCAGGAAGTGAAGGTTCCTTACTGGGTAAAGGCATGCCTGTTTTTATACAGCATCAAGTTCTGGTAAAAGGAAGTAACATCTATCACCTTTTTTTAAAGGTAAAACCCCCTAACTTTTAGGATGCATGATAAGAAACTAACCAATTGTTCTTTTCGTAGCTGTGTTCTGGGAAAGATGCAATGAACTCCAAGACATAGAGAAGATCATGGCTCAGATAGAACGAGGAGAAGCCAGAATTCAGCGACGAATCAGCATTAAAAAAGCGCTTGACACAAAGGTATCTTTGCTGTCCTTCTTGCTTCTTTTATTTCCCTGTGCCAGTGAGGCGAGATGCAGGACTCCATGTCTAGCCAGTGTTACTAATGTATGAAGACAACATGTTGGGCATGGTGTTTACCTCTTTTGCATAGTCCTCAGCAGTTTCTTCCTATAGCTTTTCCGTTCAATAGAACTGCTGTCTGGCTGATAACTACGATGATAACTTTAGGTATGGCCTAGCCTGTTGTTTGTTACAATCATCTTTATTTGTCACATGACAAACAGTTCATAGTGCCATATAACAAACTCCCAATAACTACCTGCTTTTTGAAGAAGCAGAATTTCTTTTGGACCTGTGTAACTGAAATTTTTATATATATATATAAAATATATATATAAATAAAAAGCATGTGTGTATGTGTGTTTAGAGCACTTAAAAAGGGAAGACTTACCGAGCAGGCTTTCGTTCAGATCTATGTTTCACCAACCAGGGTTTGGTAACGAACAGATTTGTAGTAAATTAAGACAGTGTATCAGAATTCCCCCTCTGCCCCCACTTCAGGTTTGACTAGTTAGTTACGTCTTCTAGGGAAGTCGGGGGAAGAACAGTGCCCGAGTCAATTAACTAGAATGCCGCTGAACCGTGTGCTACAGTCTCACGTACCTTTTTACTCTTACTCTGATTTTGACTATTCCTGAGAATTTGTACGTTAAAAAGAATCACTGCCATTTGAAGCCTGGCAGATCTTGACTGTTTTCAAATGTAGTGACAGGTCTGCAGTCTGCCGTGAATCAAAAGATCACAGGCTAAGCTGTTGTCTAAACCAGAATTCACCAGTTTAGACACTGCATTTACCAATACAATCTAGAACCCAGAGTTCCTTACATGTGGTGACTTAGTACCAGATGATCTAGTTTTCTAACTTGGTATTTTGTTAATCTGCCTGTCTTCATGTGATGTATTGCTTTTCATATAAAACAGTTCCATGCTAATTCTGAACTCTGTCTTAGTTTTATATGTTCTTAATTGTTTTGTTTAGATTGGCAGATATAAAGCCCCTTTCCACCAGCTAAGAATATCATATGGTACTAATAAAGGGAAGAATTACACTGAAGAGGAGGATCGCTTTCTAATCTGTATGCTCCACAAGCTAGGATTTGATAAAGAAAATGTCTATGATGAATTAAGACAGTGTATCCGAAACTCCCCGCAATTCAGATTTGACTGGTTTCTCAAGTCCAGAACTGCAATGGTATGTATTAATCTGGTTTGCTTTTTGTTCATAAATACCTATGACAACACTGTTAGACACCAGGCTAATTAAATAGCTTCTGAAATACTGAGGTATGTGCATGTGTACAACACAAAAATTTTTTTAGACTTTCCAACAACTGTAGTGGATGGCAAATGCCGTAAACTAAAAAGTCTTATGGGAGGAGAAATTAAAAATTCCAAGGTACTGTTTTTTAAACTCAACATGAATTTGAGTAAAATACAAACATGTTTTAAAAAGCTAACATCTGTGATCAAATCCATTCCTGTGAAGCCATCCAGTAACCATCAAAAAATATTTCGTTCCTTTTTTACTCTGCCATGATATAGCAAAAAACTTTTACCTACTTAGAGGCATTTCTAATATTCTAACATGATTTTTACATTAAGTGGCTGCCTAATGTAGTAAGTGAGTATGTTGTGCAATTTAGGAGCTACAAAGGAGATGCAATACTTTAATCACCCTGATTGAAAGAGAAAACATGGAACTGGAAGAAAAGGAAAAGGCAGAAAAGAAGAAACGTGGACCAAAACCATCTTCGGTAAGATTTAAAAAGGCATTTCTGTGGAAAAGCTCATTTGAAGACAGAGTGCTTTTCTAATTGTCTAGAACAAGCGATATCTAAAGTTACTTAAATAATGACAACAAAAAACCTTATAGGGCAGTGTTAAGAGCCGCTTAAAGTTCACGCTGTCATTCAGCTAGTATGGTTGTGGATGTCAAATAAAGGAAAATAAGTTTAGGTTCTAAACTGTAGCTCATGTGCTTTGGAGCAGATGATCTTGTTATGTTCTGGATCACTGAGTTAGTACACTGTATTGGTTTACCCTGGTAAAATAAACCAGATTCATTTGGCCTTCTAATTAATTTTTACCCCTAAAGAAATCCTGTGTTTACCATTGAGGGATACATAGGCAGTGCAGACAATTCATTCCACTTGGAGAACACTACAGATCTGTTTACAGGTGTTCCTATGCGGACTCCGCTGTCTGCCATCCCTTTCTTTGTATGGGGAGTTGGTCATGAAAGGGGCTTCTAGAGCTAGATTTGGGAAAACAGCACATATGCTTGACTGCTCTCTTTGCTGACTAAAATACTGCTAGATAAGCAGGCCTGTTTTGTAAAAGAAATACCAACTTTACCCATTTTCTTGCCTAGATTTGTTGTTCAAGTTGTTGTTGCCTAGAGCTGTTGTATCAGAAACAGCACAACTTACTTACTTTGCAGATGTGCAGAAATCAGTAAAGTTAAGAATGGTGGGTTAATATGTTCCTTAGCACTGTTCACAGAATATTTAAACAGGTATTTAGAAATACCATTTCATGAATGGGAAGCTTTATAACATCTTTACTTGCTTCTATCCCCCTTTTACTTCTATAAAATCATACTCTTCCAGAATTGGAAGAATACAAGACAACAGCTATCCCGAGGAGGCTGTGTCTATTTGTCATATTACAGCATTTGCAACTGATCACATTTTAAAGCTGCCAGGGTGTAAATCGTCTCCATCTGCTTTGACTTGAAATGCATTGCTTGCTTACAATCTTTTTGCATCACAATAACTTATTAAAAAAACTTACCTTACAGGCACAGAAGCGCAAAATGGATGGTACTCCTGATGGTCGTGGAAGAAAAAAGAAGCTAAAGCTGTGAATGCAGAATTTTTGTAATCACTAAATTTAAAAAGTAGTTCTTTAATTTACGGGTCTTCATAAGATGTACTGTATAATGCTCAACTATTATGTCATTAAAGGACATCGGGTTCATCTGTTTACTGAACTAGAAACATAGTACTTACTGTAGTTTCACTTTTTTAAATGCAACAGCTGTGCTGAATTTTTTTTACCATTAACACTTGAAGTAATAAATAGGCTTCATTTATTAATAAAGCTTCATGTGACTTTTTTCATTAATGTTTCCACTTGAATACCTAGTTATTTAGTAGTCATCCCCTAAATTTTTGTCCTCTTAGGGTGTTGCGAACGCTTTTTCCATTATGATCAACAGAACTATGTAGTTGTGTTTTCTTGTTACAAGTCACTACCACTCAAACCCCATCTGGAAATTCTGCGGCTCTGACCTTACCTTTATTGAACTTAATTTTACTGCACCAATATACTCTGTTCCCTGACATTAATAGAAAGGCCAGGTATTACCTCAAGAACTAATGATCAACATACATACAGGTTGGAACAAAATAGTAGCATTTTTCTGCTTAAAATCTGTGCCAGAAGAAAGGTAAGTCAGTCAGTCAGTCATGCTGAGGTTTGTACTTAATTAGAATGGCCTACGAATGGTAGAATTGTTTTTATTGGCAAACAACAACCAGTCAGACCAGAAAACATAACAGTATGTAGAACCACCCTCTTCTCTCAAACAGCTGTGGTAAAGGCAGAGACAGTCGTGATTGCTGTGAAAAGAACTGGTGCTGACTCCAGGTGGGCAAGATTGCAGTTGTCTGGCAATCCACTGTGCACTGAGCTAGTCTAACTGTACCATGCACAAGTGCTTCCTACACTGTCCTTTCTAGGTATCTGGCATATAATGACTGAGATGAACTTGTGTTTCCCCATGCCATCATCTAATGTAGCGTAATTTTGGAATTTACTACAAAACAAATGCTTAGTTTGGGCCCTTTTAAGAATGCGTATCAAAAGCCATCAGTGTTGCGTAAGCAGGGAGAAATGCATCCCTAGAAAAATCAGCTTTTTGGAGCTTAAGCAAAATGAGACTTAAGAAAAAGATGAGAATTCACACATGTAGATTTCACATACAGCAGTACAGTTATTAGTAACAGTAAATGAGTTTCTATTTGCAGGTGACTGATTTGCAGACACCCATTGAAAACAGGTTGAGTAACCATCCTTGGCCCTTCAAAAAGTCAGAAGAACATGGTACGTACAGCAGGGTTAAGAGCTGATCTTTACACTTTACAAGCGGAATTGTCATGGCAGCCCTAGAAGACATCAGTCTAACTGCTTACTCTTAGTGTACCCTAAACAAAAAATGCTGCAGTCAGTGCTGAAGCCTTCCTTTAAAATCATCCCTTTTCATTAAAAAAAAGCCAAACACCATCAAAAACCTTCAGAGGAAGCAGAAAGGAAAGATTAAATAGCTGAGCAGCACTTCATTTGTGCTAACAAATCTCAAGTGCCAGTATACAGACTAAATCTCCCAGATGCGATCCTGCTAGTCACAATCCTTTGTCTTTCAAGTAGAAGTAAAGAATGAAGCAAAGTATTTGCTTTAGATGATACAAGTGTGCTCCCCCAGTGCCATCTGGCAAAATAAGCTACCTTTTAGAAGTATTTGCCTCTATTTTGATGCTATAATGTCGTATCAAGCAAAGCAAGATAGGCAATTATTGTCCAATATGGGAAAGCAGTCATTAGTATTGGTCTGAAGTATTACAACCTGTTTAAGCGTGTTTGAAAGCACTTAATGCCAGCACCTAAGCATTAACATACTATTTTTCTAGTGTGGCTTTACAATACAGTTCCAGTTCTCATTGATCATGTGTAATGCTCTCAGAGATAATTGCAATTACAGCCTTACCTGTGCGAGTCTCCCACCGCTGTCCGTAGTCTGAGGTCCTCATTAAAGTTTGAGGCAAAACCACTGATATCACTCATTTAAAAGAATACCATCTACTACTTAGCTTCTAGTCTAATATTACTACCTTCTTCCTTCCCCAGCAATAATTCTTTAAAAAAACCCCACAAAAATAACCCTAAAAACCAAACACCATTACCTGAAAGCTAGATACTGCACATGTAATCAAAACCAGCATCCTTCTAAGCACCAACCTTTCATGGTGGATAAGGCACATTTACAGCTGCATATATTCAAGACATTAAAGAAGAACTAGGTTTAAAAAAGAAAAAAAAAGCATCAACTCCCATTCACAGAGCACTAGTTTGAATTCTATAAATGACTCGCACATGAACCTAGTATACCAACCCTGTCTAGCCATAGCTGCCCATCACAAATAATTGAACCAGCATTAGAACCGGAGCAGCCAATTGTCTGTGCAAAGAAGTTGGCCAAGAGCTAGATTTGAGAGTCTGCTTTTTGGTGAAGTTACATCTTGGAAGACAAGCACCCGAGACATTGGCTAGACTTCTGAACTGTCACTGCTGCTGGAGTGGCTGATGGGTGCTTTGCTTTTCCCAGCAAAGGGCTGTTTCCTCTGCTTCAACAAAAAAAGAGTTACCCCCACAGTGCAGATCAAAACCAGCAGTCCTGTCAAGCCTCCAGTAACGGGTACAATACTGTTGCCAGAGTCCCTGCTTGTGATTTCCAGAACTGGCCTGTGATGCCGCGCGCCAGCTGGGACCACGTCTTTCTGGGTGATGACGGCTTTGTCAGAACGGTCAAGTGCAATATGTTGAATATTTGTGCCCCTGTTTTTATCTGCTCCAATGCCTTGCATGAAGGCTGGGGCATCGGAGTTGGCTCTTCTGCTGCGTTTAAAGGCTGTGGGGCTGACTCTTCCTTTAGCAGAGGACAGCACGTGGTGGTAGTCAAGACTTCTTTTGCCATTGTGCCTGTGTGCATGTTCCTTTGATCGGACTGTGTAAATGGTGTGAACGTACCATTCTCGGCCAGCTGCCACCTTAAAGAAAACAAACACACATAAAACCCCAACAAACCAGAACAACACCCCATGCACATTTACTATAAACTGGGACACAGCAAGCATCAGATTCATCCAGACCAATGTCACGTTTGCTGCCACATATGTCTGAAGTCAATGGCAGAAAAGGGCACTTGGAGACAGGATTAATCTTCTCTAATGCAGACTGCTGAAGTAGGTCAGATAAACTATGTTCTAAGAGAGCCTATTTCTTTCTAGTGTTAATGCAAAAAGGCTACTGCGTTTACCCAACAAAACACTAGTCTTAATTTAGGCAAGAAGAGCCCCACTTCAGGAGGCCAAAAAGACTTCAGGAATTTGAATTAGTCTGACTTAAAGCAGGATGCATAGTTGTCTTTTTTAATTTTGTATCGTATACAAACCAATTACTTTTTTTTTTTCCCCCAGCTGCAAGAAAATAAAGTCTAATTTCTTAGTTTTCTCTTAGGTAAGAAGGTGCCCATGGTAAGCTAAACCAGTGACTTCTGCCCGCAGTCACCGGTGTACATGTCTGCAGTAATAGCAAGGCTGCAGAAGGACTGCTCAGTGTTACAACGCAATGCTGTCATTGTTTCTACACTGTTAGGGAAAGGGAACAAAGTAAATGTGCTGCTGAAGTCCGTCGCTGACTAACATAGCGCCCATGATCACCTGTATGCTCTGTTGTCCACCTCAGTTGTCTTTTCGCATGAAAGAATTTCTGAGATACACTTGTCGGACAACTTACCTGGAAGAGCGGAGCAGATGACAGGCTGAAACCATCAGAACCAGGCTGTTTTACTAGAGGAAAAGCGTCTGCATGATCAGCTGCCAACGTAGCATGAAACTCCAGGTTTCCAAAGACTCTTGCTTGCGTCTCAGGTTGAGCTTTATCCTAAAGGAAGTAAGTTTAGTACTTGCAGATTCACATGGAAATCAGGGATCTAAAAACGCATGCTACCATAACATACCAGGATCTTGAATTGGTACAAGAGGGAGGGCGAGTCAGCCAGGCATCCGTATTCTTGATTGTCTGGGTTGTACTTGGGCACGTACCCATCGGCACCAGTGCAAAGGAACACCTTCTCGATGTTGCAGCTGAAGGAGTCGCCAAGATTCTGAACTGGATCCACCATCACCCGGCCATAGATCTCAGATCCTGATAAAGCAGATTAATACATTTTACATTATACCAGTCAATTTAAAATTACTAAATCAAGTTATTACCAAACCATCGTTGTTAAAAATTCTCAGGACAGGAATTATCTAGCATTAAGTGTATTTCCCTTTGCACACGAAGGCAGGATGTTCCACGGCTGTAACTACTAATTTGTTATGGGCTTTAGTCTTATTTTCTGTTACAATTCATACTGCTGTGTGGTTCTTACAGTGCAGCTCTTTTTTAAGCAAGCTTTTCCCTTCTCTTCACTAGAGGGCAACCCATATTCGCATATAAGAAACTATCCAACCTGATAGCATTATATCAAGCAAAATAAAGTTCTTAACAGGACATTTGGGTTTCAGACTGATAAATAACAGGCCCATTAAAACCAAAATTATTTTTGGTCCAATACTGCCATGACCAGGAGCTTCCCTGGAAGCTGGTAACAGCTCCAGTCAGTGAGTAATTACAGTGTGTGAGAGCACCTGCCCTGGGCCAGAAGTGAAAAAAAATAAAAATCAAGAACGAGTCTGAGCAGCTGCAGTTATTATGCATCCAGTCTGCAGTTGAAAACAGCTGCACGACCAAGTCAAGAAGCCTCAGGTGTATAAGTATTCGATTTCTGCATTTCTGACTAGAATAACCTAATTACTGCAATTACTTAGCCCCCTCAAAATGGGGCAAAAAGTTCTAGTGCGGGTAGCTTCAAAGCAACCAGAGTGAGGGGAATATGTGATTACGCAGTAACTGAGGCAGTTTTCAGAACTGCAGTTTCAGATACATGCACCTAAATTCTGCATTCTTTTCCTCTCAGAGCCCATAAAGAGAACTAAAGCCTGTTACAATTACACTAAATGACATCATATTTTAGTGCTTCTATATTTTACTTTTCTGCAGTGGAAATACATAGACCACATATGGGTTATAAAACTAGTAAAATATATATTCAGCTCTTATTAAAAGTGGTTCTGTTTTAGCTTTCATAATATGCTGAATGTACAATTGACTTTTTTTACCTTTGGTAAAGGCTACATCAGCTTCTTCTCCAAATCCCATTGATCCATCAGATATCCAAAGCTCCTTTTTGGACAGCAGAAACATTTGAGTATTTAGACTGAACTCTGCTGCCACTGGGTCACTGACCTGTGGGGGAAAAATGAAATTAAATGATCAAAAAAACGCCTTGGTTGTAGCTTTACAATGTCATTGTACACCATTGCCACAGTAGTGATGTGCTGATAAAACCCTTCAGCAGTACACAGCATTTATAAGAATTCCTCCTACAAACATACATAAACCCCCTGTTATGCTTCTCATCGTGACTCATCAAAATACACAACTGCAGTGCTTTATTTCAATGTTGCCAAGTAAAACAGCAAAAGACATCTGTTGCCTCAGATACAGGACAGCGACGTATCTTTTCAGTGACACTTGCAAAAGTTACTGGGAGGACAGGGCTGTGGGTAAGAGGCCAATAAACCTAGATCGGGACCAGAACCCAGCTCAACACCAACACATTTCCCCTGCTCTAAACAACAATCCGCGTACTCAAACCAAGGCGCACAGGACGGGAAACCTCGGCTGCACTGGGCACGTGTGTGACCTAGAAGCTTCTTGCAATTTTACAGAACAGCTGCCTTTGAGCCTATATTTGCTTTTGGCTGGTTTTGCCCATGAGGCTTCACAGAAAAATGTGTAAGTCCTAAGTAAAATGGTGTACCTGTTGGAATCTGATGTCCATATCAAATGCAATTGGGTCCCGTGGGTTGCAGATGACAGGAAGGGCATATTGCTGACCGGGCGCAGCGGTGCAAGGGATGAATTTCACAGTGTAAGTACCTGAGTAATCTCGCACCTACAAAAAGATTAGAGAAATGGGTGTTTCTCCAACCTCTGAACAATCACTTTTTTAGCTCACATTGCCCCTGAGGTGAAGCTGAACTCCCAGCAGCATCCTAAACACTTTCACAAACTTGGACATTGCTGTTTACGATCAGGGTGCTTTACTTCACGCACTAACACTGTCAGCGTGCTTCAGTGGCACAGGCAAAGCCCTGACACACACTGTCCTGTACTTCTCTCTAAAATAAGGACTAATACAGAATACCTACTGTGAGGCCTTTGAGGCGCTGGCCTTGCCGTGGTGGTGGTGGGAATCAAACATGTCAATGTCCAGATCTAACATACTGAGTCTCTCTGAAAACATGATTTTGCCTGGATTTTTAGTGAATGCAAATGGCTCGTTTCCTGCCAGCTCAGCAAGAGCAGAGTAACTGGGCTGTGTCCCTCTCACAGAAGCAAGACCCTTTTAAGCAAGCCTTTTCTGCCCTATTAGAGGCACAGGCTTTGGGGCCACAGTAGCTCCCACTGACTCCTGAGCTCGGCAGGAGCTAAGCAGCTTTGCCACATGTGGGAAAAAATCCAGCTTCTCGTAACAGCAGCAGCAACTCCTGGATCACCGTTTCCTGGCAGTGCCAAGGGAAATTACTTTAAGGCAAATTCTTCAAGAGAGGCCACAGCTCCAGCACTGGCCTGCTCAATGAATGGTGCCAGCTAGTGCTAGCAAGAGCACGGGTTCGGGCCTCTGGACGCAAACTCCGGGGACACCAGGGACTTCTGACTGCTCATTGTGTAATGAAAATACGTGACTGCATCCAAAGGAGTTGATGCTTACTGATCTTATAGTGCTGACAGCTGCATGGGAAGTATGTTAAAAACTGACATTCCCTTTGCTGCCCTAAATTCAAGTCTGAATGCAAACTCACAGCAAAGTCAGAGATAAAACTCCACTGCTGCACAGGCTGGTGGAAGGTTGGCTCACTTCGTAACAGACTGAGTGTAAATGTGAGGCCAGGGTGGTCGGCAGACATCACCATTGATGCCAGAGATGTTCCTGAAAGAATAAAAGGCAAATTATAATTTGCCATAATTAATACTGACACCTGGAATGGTATAAAATCAGCACACAAAAGCAAAGAAGCAAGAGAATGGAAAGAAATCAACTGACACCCCAGAAAAGGAAGTGCCTCGGTTACTTATTCTCCTCCTACGCTGAGACAGAACCTTTACTGTGATACCTTTCTCCTCTGCCAGGCAGACAGCACTACCTGGCTAGCAGAGGTGGACAGGCTGGGTACGCACCTGGGTGGGACACCACCAGCTGGCCCCAGAAACGAATCTCCGTTTGGAAGTTCACCACTAGTCGCCCTTCATCGTTGATCCGCATACTTGTGGGATAGAGGGAGCCTAGGGAGGAAAAAGCCAATGATTTTACCACCAGCATTTCCTGAGTGCATTTTTAAAGGAAGGCTTTTCACATTTTTTCTCCGTCTGGAGGTCTGAAACACTTTACCTAAACCCTGGTGCTCTCCACAGATATTAAACCCTGTCACATTGATTGTGTTGAGACAGATCTCCAAACCCACCAACTTCAGAAGAAATGCACTCATTTACACCTGCTAATGGTTCAATTCACTAGGGCAGGTTTGGGTTTTTTTCTCCCCTTTGCTGACATAAGACCAGACTCACCTGAAGTATATCCATGTATGCTGACATAACAAAGTGCAGGCAGGAGAAAGAAGGGGTCTGGGCCTTTTTGTCACACAGACACCAAGGCTGCTCACTCCAGTAAGGTCCCTTTTGCAGGCACTTCCCCTGCACCGGGCCAGGTAAGCGCTTCCATTGCCCTGTAACTGTGTACCAATTCAGCCCTGGAGTCTTTCTCTCCATAAGGATGTCTGCTTTACAGTTGGTCTGTGCATTAGTTTATCTCCTTTTTTACAGATTAAAAGCATCATGCAATTGAGGGAAGATTCAAAACATCTAGTTTAGTAACATACAGCATTAAAAAACAAACACTGTCCTTTGGGTGGGTGTTTTAACTGAGGGAATCAGCATGCTGTTACTGCTTTTGAGATTCTGAAGGCTAAAAAGCATCAAGCTATTGACCACACGTCTCCCATCATAAGATGTTGAATAGGATGGAGTTTAGAAATGATGGCATCTGAAACAGCTCACCTTGGAGCTCTGCTTCAGGAGGGCTGCCTATCCCATCTTTCCACAGGATAGCCGTGTCATACACAAAGGTAAGCCTCAGTTCAGACTGCAGATCAAAATGTTGCCAGCCACCAACGGCAGCAGGGGAGTGGAAGACATAGGAGACGTAGAGAGGTACCCGCAGAGTTACGTATGACTGCACTAGATTTAAGACCTGAAAAACATTGAGGTACCAGATTACTGCATGCAACCTGAAAAAAATTACTTTCACTGCCTACCTTGCATTCTCAGGAACTGCACTCTTTAAACCTAAGCAAAAAAAACTGAACAGAAAAATTTTTCATCTGTTACTGACATCACTATTATTTCAGGTGCTGCAAACCACTTCATTTGATAGCGTCCCCACATCTTTGCCAATTTATGTAAAGGGGTTTGTACCTCTCCGAACTAAGGACCATCTAAGATTTTGTTTTATTTTGGAATTTAAAACAAAACAAAACAAAACAAAAGGCAAAAAAAAGCCTTCAAAACAAACTCTGTACAAATTGAACGTGGCCTAAATTAAAATTCCAGATCAGAACAACCAGATTCCTTAGGCATTCAGAAATCAAACACAAACTTAGAAATGAGTCCTATAAGTAACACCTACCTTTACAATGGATTGAACTCTATAGATTATGGCACCCTGAAACACTGCAATTTAAAACTATGGCCTGAGTTATGGAGGTCTCTCCACCAAGCAACCAACAAGCAACCAGAATGGGCAGCCAAGCAGATAATAGTACATATATCTTCTTTGGCCACTGAGCATCTGTTGAGCACCTATGGAATGGGAAAGCATCAAGCTGCTGAGCCAAGGATGATTCAAGGTGGAGTCAGCACAGAGGCTCTACAGCACCCTGGAATCTCCACTAATTTTAGTGCAATTGCTGTAGGGTGCTTGTGCATTGGGTTATTTTCTAAGTAAATACAAAATCACTTTTTGGGTAATTTTTTTTTTGTTTGTTCCTTATCAACCAAGCTTCTATTTATAAAATCTCACCTACCTAACAGCTCTGCCTAAAGCCTTAATGCTCTAAGCCTAATTTAGAGTTTCTAATTAAACATGTTTTGGGTTGGTTTTTTTTTTTATAAAAATGCTTTTTTTTTTTTTCCTATAACCTTAAAACACACTTCCAGGGTCAGTAACATACTTTACACATACAGCTCACTTCTGTAAGGCAATAAAATTGTAGCCTCTTCTTTGAACATGCTGCTACATGGGCTTTGGGCATTAGCACAAGCAC
Organism: Aviceda cuculoides; assembly: GCA_035590195.1. Lineage (NCBI taxonomy): Eukaryota > Metazoa > Chordata > Aves > Accipitriformes > Accipitridae > Aviceda > Aviceda cuculoides. The sequence goes on from JAVJGG010000007.1 coordinate 21,128,109, forward strand.
GTACTCAGTTTGGAAAAGCTCTTTGAGTCAAAAAAGCAGTGTCTAAAATCCAGACTAGGGGCAACAGCAATGCGATAAGCTGTGCTCAATTACCAGGAAGATGAATCATGGCTGTACACAGAAATACAGTGCAAAGGAACAAATCTGTACTTATAAAAACACCTGTGCTAAGGGAACACATACCAAACTACCTGCACAGTGACTAAATCCTTTCTCATGCAATCCTTAGTAACACTTTCTGTTGGTTTTGTGCTTCCAAAGCCTCCTCCTGTTGAGAGAGGAAGGTGCTTCAGTGCCACATACCTGCCCATCTGTGCCAATGGAGCCACTGCAGTCCGTCAGCAGCTCAGACATGTCATAGTAACTGCTGAACTCCCAAAGGCAAGCCTCAAGGTTGAGGTTCTGGTAGAAACGCAAGGTTTTGGCGGACCGCAGAGCACTGCTGTACTGGTAAGGTGATGTTTCTCCGATCGCTTTGGGGTTCTTAGTTTCCTCTGTAATAAACCCATGTTTGGTCTGGATCTCATTATAGTCCAGTAGGTTGGAGCACTTGTGGTGTCCCACACGAGTGCCATCTAGGCTAAGCGTTAGCTCAAAGTTGGATAAGGGGCGGGTGGAGATAACTGGCAGCATTCCTAAAACAGAAATGTCACATGACCCATTAACAGCCTGAATGGAAAAGAGCAAATGAAGCATTCATTAACTGTTTGTGAATATATTTTTAGAGCTGGAGTCGGAAACATAGGAGCCAACGATGCCCAATGTTTCATCCGTACATTAACCTTGCAATTGGCAAATTGTTCATTAAACACGGATTATTCATGGTTCTGCCACAATGCAGCAAACAACTGTGGAGGCCAAACTGTGGAAGAGGAAAAGTCCGAGGCAGCATGCGTTAATTAAGCAGTTACTCTCACCACTTGATGCTTACCATCCATATGGGGCATTGTGACTGTTAGTCGGATCAGATTGGGATAGTCAGGATCATCTGGACCCGTGTAGCGAATTTTAGCTGAGAAAGGTTCTGCTCCTACTGTTCCTGGAATGCGAGGTTGGCAAAGACCTGAGCAAAGGGGAAAGACTGGTTGTGAAATGCCTGCTAAACTGTGTCATATCTGTGTTAAGCAGCTTGGAGGCGTCTGTCCATAGAGCTGGGCCAGAAAAATGCAGTCATGTCGACACGCTGGTTAGGGAGTTCCTGACAGCTCTGCCCATGCTGCCTGGTCTAACTCCTAGGGCCAAGAGGTCCTTTTCCAGAGAGGCGAGGGCAGAAGTATGGAAATCCTTCTATGCCCAGCAGCAGCTGAAGAACCTGACCTCTTCTTTACACGGATTTGTTCTTCCTCCCTAGAAATGGGGAGATGGTGACTTTACATCAGCATTTACATTGGCAGCCATCACTTACTGAGGTGAAGGGCAGGGTGGCTCACAATCACACCTGAGCTCTTGCCACAAAAAATAGGCTGTCTGAGGGGAGCCAACATCTTGCAGACAACAGTTAAATAAAATACATACAGGTGGTCCGTGTCGTTCTGCAGGGTCTACCACTTACACTGGAGAGAGATTTCAGGTTCTTTCTCTTTCTGTGTCTGACTGAGGCAAAGATCATTTCTGATTAAATTACACAAAGGAGTGGCACTTTAGGAGCATAGGGGTAAATCCACAGAGGACCTATGGTGCATAATGGCCACTTTAGACCTATAAATCTAACACTTAGGAGCCCCAGGGAACCTTGGAAACTTCACAGGCTACTGCCTAACTTGCTGACAATAGGAAGTCTCAAGGGAGCTTCTTTTCAGCCACTGGGCATGAACACAACTGCCTAAAACCTTGATGGATTTCAGTCCGAATTACACGCCCCAAAGCTTCCCTTCCTTCCCCTAACTTGTGATCTTAACAAAAGAATACTGCCTCTATCTTGTCTTGATGACAAGCCACTGCCACTACAACAGGACCATCACTAATACCATGGTAACACAAAACTTTTTCAGTTCTTCCCACATAGGTCAACCCTACCCAGCGGTTTTGCACTGCAGCTGGAGGAGAAGGTGGTGAAGGACCCTGTGTAGCAGAGGAGATGTAGCAGAAGGACTGAACTGCACAGAACAGACAGCTGAGGAAGCACAGTATGATCCACTTGCATTGTTGGTGAGCTGACTAAAACAAGAACATTTTAGTCTAAAGAGGCAGAGAAGAGTCAGCCCCTAACACCCAACATTACGGCCCTGTGAGTCCCAAGATGCAGAAAAGTCAGGCTCCTGCTCTAATTTGGGCAGAATAGGACTTTGAAGTAACTCCCAAGTATCTGTTCTAATCACTAACTGAGCAAAAAGATGCATTTTCCTCATCTGAATTTCTGGAAAAAAGCAACAGATTAGGCATACACATCTAGATATCAGTTAAGATCACAATTAAGAAACCTGAGGGATGTGGGCTAAACCCAGAATTAGGATGTCCCCTTGCCTTCTCAGGCATAGCATAAGTTCTCAGCAAAGTTATGCATGCAGTGCTGCAATATCTGAACTTCCACGTGGATTTCATGCCACCATCCTTTTCCAGCACCTGTATTTTAACTGTCTTTAGCCTGCAGGCCTTTAGACAATATCAAATTCAATACACCTACAATCTGCCCTCAGTGTCAGTAGCTGTGTTGTTTAAACTAAACACACATGGAAATAGAGGTGTATTTGAAATACGTATATTGAGAAAAGCAAAGGACCCAAGCCTGGGGAAGTCAAATTCTGCTCTAGTCACTAGTCAAATTAGGTGTAAAAAATAATCATCACCATAAACCCACCAATCACTTACATATGATGTACAATGGGAGCAAACTTATGAAATACCAGAGCTGATGAGACGATTACAAGGTACTTTTGCCTTTCGCTAGCAACAGTCCCGTATGTGTACGAAAAAAAATTAACTAGCGTACAAGCACTAATGCCCTAAAACAAAACACTCCATAGCAGACCTCCCTCAGCTGCAAACACTACCTTGGTCTTTTCCCAAGAAAGGCTACCTAATTCCCACCATTAAAAACTTACCTTCCTCTCTGTTTACTGTATAAATCGGACTTAGCAACTCCAGACCCGCATCACCATTGGCATTCACAGCTCGAGCTGCACACTGAAGCCTGGAGCCTGCCTGGAAGTATATAGAGTCCAGGGAGATGGATTTGGTGCTGGTAAAAAAAGTATCGGAATCCACTTCTCTCATCGGGCTGGTGACACCATCACTCCCACTTGGAGCGCTGACAAGCCAGCGGTACAGGGTCAGAGTATCATTGATGTTTTCCGTGGCGCAGATGGATCCGGTTTTCTCGTAGTCAGAATACTTGGGATTGCATGCCTATGGGTTGGCATTTACACAAAATAAAGGGGGTTATCTATTCTTACCTACACCTGCACCAGGCAAGCAAATTGCTAAGCATTATTCTAACAGTACTGTGCTTATTACTGTATCAGCAAAATAAGACCTTCATGTAGGCACACTATTTTCCTCTTAATTGAGGGGGTATGAATGAATGCTATAGGGCTTTTTAAATTGAAAACAAGAACAAACAATCAAAAAAACCAAACTCCAGAGCGCAGTGAGTTGCTGTTATGGTTCATGTGTCACCTCTGACCATGTAGACCTGGAAAATACTAGGGCTAACTCTAAAAACTGAACTCTTATTTGACAACTGCAAAGTCAGTTCTCCTAAATTCAGACACGCTAGCTTGAAAAATCCCAGTGTGAAGCCACTCTAATAAATTAGAAACTGTTAGAAACATAAAATGAATGGCCTGAATTCATACATCCCTGTCAAAGAGCTGCAAAGTTACAAGCGCACCTCTCCCAGCAGTCTGTTGCTGCTCCCCCACAACAGAACCAAGCAGGAATGAAGATGCATATGTGCCTTTTGCTAGTGCAAAATTCAGCTGCTTCCCCCCCCCCCAAATCATCCTTGATCAACAGCTTAAAACATCTGACTTCTCACAGAAGCAGCAGGCACACAAGTATGTGTCCCTCTGCCAACTCTGTCTGGGAGAGCCGCCTCCTGCAGATGGGACAGATGGCCGATACCAGAGGCTGTTCAGTCAACTTTGGTAAAATCTGCTGCTCAGCTGCTCATGGCACAGCTCTGCTCACAAAGCCCAGGATACAAACTGTTTCTGGAAAGCTCTGTATGGCTCAGGCACGGCCCTTGTTTAGGCAGCACTTAGCTCCTCCTCACCTTCCTGCCTGCTCAGCTTTGGGTTTAGAAATCTCTATTTTTCTGGCTCTAATTCAATGTGTCCAAGTTATCCCCTGGAACCAGTTATTAGTTTGACAGCACAGCCCAGTACCAAAGACCTATTTAGATCAGCAAGAAACCCTGCAGAAACAGCTGTCACAGGTTAGGGGCGTTAGTGACCCTCTCTTGGAAGCTCGCCTTCTGAGTTAGGTCAGCAGAAAGACTTATGCAAGTGCCTCTGACACAGTAACAGCCTGTGTTGTCAACGGCTTTTAGTTATCATTTTACAGAATTGAATACTTTTTCAATTTTCTTACGTGCTCCCGAGCACAGAAGAGTAAGTTGGACAAAAACATGCAGAAACAAGCCTTACCGTTACACAGACAACAGGATAGCCAGTTGGAGGGTGTGGATTCTCTTTGCTTTTAGCAGTATCGTCATACATCAGAAGTGAGACAACCTGGGGCACAGCTGGAAACGTCACATCTGCAACGCTGTCCATTTCTTCAATGTACACAATGGCTTTACTCATCTGAGTTGAGAGAGAGAGAAAGGGTTATGTATACTGCTGAAAATAAGGAATGGAGGGAGAAGTAGTGCTTGTGACTTAATTTCTGCCGCCAACCTCACTATGGTTTTACCCAGGATTCTTTGATAAAATGGTGACTTGTATTAAGGAAGATCCACTACTCGGTGGTTTTTACAGGTTTTCCACTTAAACCCTGTTCACCACCAACTAGCTAAAAATTAAGGAAGAATTAGTTCCCCAAACATTAGGAAAAGGGAAATAAAAATACTCCAACTTTTCTTTAAAAAAGTTAGCCTTGGCAAACAGTCAAACACACACCCAGTTGCTCACTAACTCCCCATCTTCAGCATGGCAGAAGGAGGAAATAGGATGAGAAAGCTCATGGGTCCAGCTAAAGACAGGGAGATTACTTACCAGTTACTCTAATGGGCAAAACACACTCAACTTGTGGAAAATTCCTTTAATTTATTGCCAATTAAAGTAGATTTGGGTAGTAATAAACAAAGGCAAACATTAAAAAGCCACCTTTCCCCCTCATTTTCCTGTGCTCAACTTCACTTCTGAGTCATCTACCCCCACAAAACCTTGCCACAAACATAAAATACGAAAACAAATCCCCAAACTCTCCTGAGCTAATTCCAGAGACCATGTAGTAGCTTCAGCCTACACATCAGTTCGATCTGACTTGACAGCCAGTTTAGGTTTTTACCAACTTAAGTATAAAGCCTGCATGTTAACTTTAGAGCCTCTGTTTTTAAAATAGCGGCCTACAAATTTATCAAGGTATGATATACATGATGTAATGGATCCCAGGGCCATAGTTTCTCTGCGTGTAGTAATTCACTGTATATAGTATTGAATAAGAAGTTGCTAGCGTTTGAGTCAAATTAGATCTTAAATATAGCCCAAAATGGCAGGCAGTGCTCTTCAGAACTGTAGTAGCTCTAACACTTGCTGTGCTCTCCTCTGCTTCACCAAAGTAAAGAAATGGAAGCTGAATCTATGCCCATCTGTCCCCGCTGGTGCCTTCCTCCCTGTCCATAGACCTCCTGCCATGGGAATGGGTGAGGAGGCCTCACGGAGCCATACTCGAGCCCATGAAGTGCTGCAGAGCACGGGTCAGAGCACCACGGCATGGCTGCAGCTGCTGCTGCCGCATCTCTCCACACATGTTTAGAGAGGGACCAACACAGCCTCTCCATTGTACTGGGTCTGATAGCAGCCACAGACACTATTAATACAAAAACCACCTGCCATTCACAGCTTCTTGCTTTCTTTTTTATATTTTTAAATCTTTTGATACCTTTCACCATCTGTACTGGGAAAAGGCAGAACAGGCTTCTACAAGGCAGCTAGTGCACTATACTTTCCTAAGATGTATACCAATAACTTGGAAAGAATGAGAGAGCTCTCCACTGCCAAACTCTCTGTGAAGCATATAGTGGGTCACACATAAAATTTGTAATTCAGCGCTTCTAGACTTTATTCAAAGTGTGTGGATTTACAGCTCATTTATACCAGTATTTAGACAGCTATGCACCAAACTAACCACAGGAGCATATGAATACCAGGCTCTCATGCATGCTGTGAGTACATGGTTTTTTAGATGTTTCTATACAAATAAAAAAAATATCATTACAAATGGCAACTTTTGTTGTCAACAGTGGTTACCTGTGTCTCTGCTACCATGTTCTCGTCAGCTTTCAGGTGGACAGTAAATGCTTCTCTCATTTCCCTTATGCCGTCATACAGAATCTCTACTTCAACAAAATGCTCAGTTTCTCCTTCTTTGAATTCAATATCTGATTTTAAAAAATCCAACAAATTAATGCAAAATCAAGAGCCAAACAATTGTTTTCTTTGTCAATTGCATTCAAGTAATGTATTCTGTTGCAATAACATGGTTTTGCTCTAAGTAAAATGTAGTAGTAGAATGAGCTGTTAGTATCTGTTCTTCAGCACAATAACCAAGTAAAACTAACCCACTTTTGCTGGACAGAAAAAAGAAATACAAGTCGATATTGCTAACTTGTTGGAAGACTTAAAATAACATCAAAACATAATATCCTGACATGATTTTGTGCCAAGCCAACTAGCTTTCTTCCAAACAATTCCTGGACACAGTTCATAATTAGTGTAGGCCAGGGAAGCAGTTTGCATGCCTGATCCTGCTTCAGCGTCAAAGTTCAACAGAGTGGGACTGCATGCTTCAGTGGCAAAGGAAGTTCAACAAAATGGGCCTGCGTGCCAAGGAATGGTCCCAGGTACATTATTATACCAGTATGGACACTGCCTCAGGCTCCATTTGCAGTGCATATTTAAGCGGGATCCAAAACACTTGCACTTTGAGCTGAAAAAAATCAACGTATTTGGCACTAGCTCTTTAGGAGACAAGTTCATTTACATGAAATCCCAAGACAAGAACAGTCTATTAGAAACAGGCATCTGTGGTCCTTCCTCCAGAAACCAAGTGGGAATTGTTATTTCTTGCTAAAAGTCAGGAGGAAGTGGTATCCATTTTTCTGTCACCAGCCCAGTCAGTAGCACGAATACTCAAGAGAGACCTTGTTCATTCATTTTACTTTAATTGTATTCAAGGTCATACCTCCCCAGGAGACACGATAGGAAAGTTACTCCCCTAGGGAGTCTGCATAACCACCAGGCTATAAACTGTTCCTGTGAGGGTGACACTCCATCAAAACCATGTCACTACAAGGAAAGCAAATAGAAATGCAGTAGGTCACAGAAAGAGAATATGGGTCTGTAACCTTGAGGTTTAGACCCTTTCCTGGGAGACAGGGGACTTGGGTGCAGTCTCCCATGAGTGGGCTTTTCTATGAAAAGCATCCCATCACTGGCAACTCCTTACTCTTAAGTGCTTAGGGCAGATCTCTCTTCCACACGGCAGGATGATGAAAGCAGAATAAATCTAGACAATTGACTTAAAATAGCAGAACCAGGAATTTGAGCATATTCCTGTACCATCTTAAACTGTGTATCATAACAATATTCCAACCCTCTGCCACCTCAGGGGACCTGAAGGCAAAGCTCAAGAAGCAAATACTACTCAAATATATGTCGGATAGATGACAGCCTGATCTAGGCTGAACTTTCATTCTTATGAAGCAGTCCTGAGTTTGCATTTCGGGTTAGGAAGTTCAAAGTAGCCCAGAGCAAACAGGATCTCGCATCCAATCCAATGCTAATACAGTCCCTTACAGGTCCAACAATTAGCTCGGAGAAAAACAAAACCAGACAAGACTCAAATCTCGTATTCCAAACACACAAAGTGAAGTAGGAACTCTTAGTCTAAAGTACACAATTTGCCATTTGGTTATCAAAACAAGAATTCAGCTCCCTGTCCAGCATTCATTTGCAGCAAGGCACTTTCCAAACTAATGTTTCCCATCCCCACACCCAATGAAGCACCCTTACCTTTGGACATTGGATTGTAATCTTCCCCTGAGGTGGCTGAGCCATCCTTTGTGTGCACTCTGACAACAGATACTTTGGAGCTATCGCCAAGCCGTAGAACATGGATTCTTACTAGTGCAGTTTCTCCAGGTTCCTGAGGCTCCTGAACGCTGTGTTTTACTTCAGAGAATTTAATCACTGGTTCTAGATGAGGAAAAAAAAACACAACAAAAACCTGAACATAAAAAAAACCCCCAACTTTACTCATGTCAGTTAGACCAAATGCAAATACTTTATCTGAGAGTGGATAGTCCAAAGGAAATGAGAAGGTCATAACAAACCCCCAAATTCAAAGTCATTGTCTGGTGATTAATTTATTTGGTTTATTGATTGCTGTGTGAAATGATCAAAGTGAAATATTTTGGAAACTGGAATTCAGATTTGTAGCTATGATTAAAAGGAGAAGAACTGGTCCCCTAGTGTTTGCTTTAGTGGAGTCTAGAGTGGAATATTTCGAGATAAAATATGTTTAGCTTTGGAAAAAAGCAGTCACTTTAAAAAGTTATTTATTCTAATGCCTTGTCAAAGGTATGGGATAAATCTGATTTTCTTAAATGACTCTCTATGACTTGTAAGGAGCCCATTTTACAGCATTATCAATTATACTATTTTTGTTTGGTTGGGAGTCTGTTTTGGTTTTTTACACATCATTTGACATTTTCAGATGCATAATCTGTACATAAAAGTCCCTTTTATATTCCTGAAAGGTTTATGAATTTGACCCAAGTTATCCATGATTCTTTCAACCTAGTCAATTTTATGATACTCTTATCAAAGCAACACATATAGAGCAATAAATGGAATGGAAACAAACACGAGAATTTATCTTCCCATTATCTCACAAAAGGCAGAGCTAGTGATGCATTCAGAGTAGATTAAAAAGGTGCAAATTCAAAACATGAATATGAAAGACTTGACAGATTTTTTAAAAACTTGGTACGGGGTACTTTGAAAACTATTGAACCAAACACTGAATGGAATTAGTCCCATTTTCCTGTTTGCAGCTACATATATAATCAACAATTAACACAAAACTCACTGTCTTCTTCATCCTTAATCTTGATCACAGTCTCTTTCTGATCTCCAATGGAAGCACCAAAACTAGAATTACTTTTTGGTGTTCCAAGCACCAATCTGAATTCCTCCTCCTCTTCATATATGACATCATTCTCCAGAGTTACCACACAGGGCTTCTCGGTTTCTCCTGCAGGAAGGTATGAAGCAAGAACAAGGCATTACCTTCACAGGAGCACAAAAGACCAGGATAAAACCAAAACCAAACCCCCATACTTTTTCAGGCTTGCCATAGAACATTCTCAAGAACACGTAAGCAGAGACGAGCGCTGACTGGCACACTTCATTTTTTTGTTGTCAGTCAATCTCTGCTAAGGAAAAATCCCACAACTCTCCCACAATGGGAACTAAGCAGCAACCCATGCACCATTCAGCAGGGTGTTGTATGGCAAAGAATCTGCTGCTCTGATTGTCCTCTGCTGAAAGCACTGTATCAGTATTATTCCTGTTTATTCTCATGAACAAGTGCTAAGTTCAAAAGCGTAGCAGAGGATGTTCAATATTACCAAATTCTTTATTGGACAACTTTGGACATAAAAACCTTTGAAAGTGCTGCTGTCATAGTCACAAAACTGTTAAATAGTCCTATGCCACCTTCTTCATCCACAGAAGCTCAGCTGGCATAACAACTCCCAGAACGTCCTGGAGGTCTAGCTCTTAGTTACCATCAGATTACTTGTCAGACAAAAGTAACACATTATTTTCAAATTCCAATGGGAAAAGCTTACCTGGGAGAAACACCACTATAGAATCATCTGTATTTGGCCTCTCCTTGTAGTCCATCATAACTTCGGCAGAACCCTGGCGAGTATAGCAACGCACTGTGGATTTATGGTTAATGTCACCGCTTCGATAAATGAGGGCCAACAGCTGTTCATCTTTTTCATTTACCATGTACATTGGTTCTTTGAACTGGACTTTGGGCACTGACAACAGAACATGTTACACAAGTTGAAAAGGACCCTCACACATGGGCAGCAAATATTAACCATGTTCCTCGATTAAAAAAAAGTAGTAGTTTTCTTTAACTTAGCATTTTATTTGCTAACCTTTTACAACAATCTGAAGAAGGTTCAGATTTACACATGCTTTTTAAACACAGATTTTGAATCTAGAAGAATTCAAATACTTTCCTGGTCTACAGCAACTAATTGCCAACTTAGTACTAATTCTGTCACAAGTCTTCTCACAGTAGCTAGGACTTTTAAAAACAGCATTTGAGCCATTTCTGAGCTGTGAGATTATTTTCTATAAAGCAGTCTCTTTTACCTTTGATGCAGAGAGGAAGTAGGTGCACGATACCACAAGGCCAAAAGGGGGTGGTGACCACAATTCTATCTCGACTGAAGTCAGTATCATACTTTGCACTGACTTCAACAAGTATTTCACAGTGAAACTGTAACTGCTCTTCCGAGTTCCATTTGGGAACAAGCTTTCTAAAACAATATAGCGTCTTTAAGTCTTTGAAGTGCAGTGAATTTGCAGAAACCTGCCACTGCTGAGAGTCAGCTTGGTTTGTTTACCAAGTGCTAGAGAACCTCTAAATGGTGCTGTGTTGAGTGTTGTTTACTTTTAAAGTTTTACACCTACCTTTTTTTTTCCCCCCTTAATGCCCCCTAGAAGAGACAATACAGTTACAGCTTCGTGCAATAGCATAAACATAAATATCTGCATAATTACTTGAAAAACTTAGCTCTCCACAATTTTTGGTGTTCAAATAACTACTAGGGAAAAAAAAAGCTTAATCCCTATGGCTTCTCTACCTTCAAGATGAATATTCATTCAAACAAATCACCTTAATACACCAGGCATAAATAAATGTACTTTTAGCTCATGGCACAGTTCCGCTATTGTATTGATTTGTCCAAAACGGTACCTTCAAGTACACAATGAGAAGGAAGACAAGCCAGAGTAAAGAACCTGCACTATAGCCCTATGTTCCAACTTCATGTGTAGCACACAGCTGTTAATCTTTATAACGTAGTTGGGGTAAATGATATATCACAGCACTTACACCCATACTAATTTATGCTACTGCCAAAAGAGCTCTTCCACCTTCTAAGTGCGCTTAAAACACTAGAAGAAAAAACCCTTGATGAAACTCCCCCCCTTATACTTACAGTCAGTGATGGTGTCATTGATAAAGACAGTAGTTTTGCTAGGCTCTCCAAGAACTGCATTCGCCGGCATGCGAAGAACTAGTTCAAACTTCTCCGGACCTTCCAGAATAGGCTGGCCCAAATCATCAAGGATGATTACTCGAAACACTTGCATGTTGACTCCTGGTGTAAAATCCAGGTTACGGCTGATGCCCACATAATCAGCTCCAGCTGTTTGGGAAGCAACAAGACTTATATAGTCAGTTACTACTATGTGTTAATATTCACTTGTATATTTGTGAAATGTGTTTGCGGCTGTTTCTATTGCTGCCCTGGAGAAAATTTAATTTAGATTTTTGTCATGTGCAAACAAATTTGGGAACGGTGAACATACACTGCAACACACACACACAAATACATATCTGGATCATCATTTACTCTTTATGCCATCAGCTCAATTAAAACTTGTTTAAGATCCCTTAAACTGCAAAGTAACAGGCTACAGCCTCAACCACAAACAACAGACCTGATGTCCACAACAATTTAACCCTTCTGCTCAACTCTGGACTACATACATGAGGTTTTACTTAGCTACTTACCTTTCAAGGACCAGAAGTCTGTCCCAGAATAATTCCAGCTGATACCCTAAGAAAAAGCGTCTTGCACTAGACTAGATGACTGAGCTTGAAAATCATGCTGTTACCACTGTCTCATCACTAAAAGAAGGCGGCAGCTTGAGTGCAGGCGAAAACACCTAGAATGACTTTTATTCTGGTGTGTATGAGACTATTAAATCTAGACTAGAAGTTATAATGACTTCACTTCTTCCTTTCACTTGTGTCCCATTGTTTCACTGAGATTCTGACTATTTCCGTAATTTTGCATTCTTCTTAACCAGAATGTTCCTCCTAATCCCCTTTTAAACGTTCTACTTGTTGTTTGTAATGACAGCAGTTCTTACTCTTCTTTGTCACAGTATGTTGCAATTTACATACTTAAAAGCAACCGTGCCTTTTTCTTTTACATATTATTTTGCAGCCTCTGGATTAGAGGCAAGGAACACTTATCTGCACAAAAGCTGACCTCGCTGGTCGGCTCTCTAGATTATGAAGAACCACAATTCTTGCACAGGTTTTGTTCTTTCCTTAATCAAATATTGTGTGCATAGGCATTTCATATACAACCATATTAGTATTTTTTTGTGTGCGAAACTCTGTAAATACTTGAAATTAGGAAAAGATCGAGTGAAAAGGATATTTTTTTCCAAATCTCGTAATTAAACTTTAACAGAATACAAGATTAGAAATGCAAGATTAGTCCACTACTTTATACACAACACAAAAATCCTGTAGGACCCAATTATATTTCTTCACCTGAAAAGTGAATCTTCACATATTAATCACATACATTCTCTATTTTGCTAACTACTTCTCTGTTCTTCAGTAACTGTAGTCAAATTCCATTTTCATATATGTACATTATAAGTTAATTAACCGTCCCTTCAATCATACATACTGCATTACTAGTTGCTGTAATTCTTTGTTATTTTGGAAGCAAATCTGATAAACTATCACATACATATTAAAAAAGACAATTTTGCTTTCAGCTTGATTAACATGAAAATTTCTGAAGCCTCATCTATCTCTTGCCAGTGCGTCGTCAATTTCTTGGGCTGAACAGAGAAATTCTCATTATGCAACTGATTCCTTGACAGCTTAAGGATATATAACTGCTCCTCAAAATTAATATAGTAGCTAGCAAGCCAAGCAGCATATTTAAACAGCACTGCAAAATTTTGGCCAGCTTAAATATTCCCAAAGTCTGATAGGGGAAATGAGTTTTCATTAGGACTGAGAAACAAATAGGGGTTTACAGAGACAGTCCTCAGATTTGGGGTATTTTGGGTCAGTGTTGGACAGAGAAAAACCTTGGAAGTCACGCTGGTGGTGCCTTCCAGAATTTCTCTCCAGAGTAACTGAGAGACCCTAAAATCGCAGACGCACTAGCTCTCATAGATAAACAAAGCTTCCTTGGCTAATGTACTGATAGCATCAGTTCAGGGCAACTCCAGATGTATGTTGTAAATTCAATTTTATTCCAGGGAAACACAGTGCTATAAAACAATACTCTCTCTTTCACTCCAGCTGTTTCTCCCACTGTCTGCCATCAGTTAAGGTGTGACTAAATTAACAATCATTTTATTTGCATCCATTTTACAGTGTCCAACAGAAAGCCTGTGAGCTTAGCCAAGCTGTCCTTGCCATACACAACTGGGATGCAAATATTATGTTTTCTACCTGATATATCCATGTCTGATGTCTTTTACTTAATTTTTTCACTCCATGTATACACTGAAGATAAATAAGAGTGAATGCCAGATGTTCCATTTTCATGCTCACATACTCTAAAGCAACCTAAGCCATATTTTTATGAGTAACTCACCCTCTGCTGACACTGGTTCTGTTTTTCTGGAACGCACCATGACAGAAGCTGCTTTGGACAGATCTGTGCCAGTTCTCCAGACACGAATCTCCACGTAACCAGCACTTTCATCCACTTGATACTGCGTGTTACCAAAGTACACAGCAGGTTCTAAATACAGAGAGAAATGCATCTAATTTTTGAAAGAGCCTCTTTTGACCTGCTCTTGTTCACATGTATATTTACTGCTTAAACTTTCCATTCTGACTTTTAGTGCTCAAACTCTGCAGTTTGATATTTAATATGTTAACAGCTGGGAAAAAAAAGCGCACATTGCCGATTTCCCCTGCAAATCCCCGTAATATCTACTGTCCACTTACATAAATATTGCACGCCTGCCTACCACTTAATGTAAGGGGGGGGGGGTTCATCCCTTAAAAAACAAACTAAATGCTCCTTGAATGAAATAAATAAAGTGTTATATCTCTATATTTTTTACCTTATCTGCAACTGACAGATCTTCCACAGCCAGCTCTTCACCTTACCATCTGAAGTAAAACAGCCATTTGAAAAATTGTACATAGCATAACACAGACATAAGACATGGGATAGTTCTTCCATTACGTTTTTAAGTAAACCAAGGCAGAAAATCGTTTTGAAATATACTGTTAAAGGAAATATATACCTAAATATACCTTCCCCTAAAAGATAAAGGCAGCTTGCAGGATTTCAAGAGTTTAGGCTTTTTTTTTTTTTTTTTTAATTGTTTTCAAAGCATACATTTGACATGGATGTGGCAGACTAAAGGGTTACAAGCTGGATTTTTTTCTTTAGTGTGGTAAACTGACTTTAGTTATTCATAGGGATACAAAAAGTTGCACAATCCAGGTCATGGAAAAGGCCGATATTAAATTGGGTTTAAGCAGAGACTGTTGTTTAGCGTAAGAGATCAAACATCACAAGACTGTCTCAGACTAGCGCCAATTTAGCTGCCTGTCTGAATACCCATCAAGAAGAATGAAGCAGCGCACACTGGAGACACGTTATACCTGCTGCTTTTACTAAGTAATAGGTAGAGTCTGCTAAATTCAATACATGTCCTCCTTTGCTTTTGTCACCTAAACAATAGTAAGCTTTATCTTGCTATCAGTATTAATAAAGCCTGACACATTTTGTCCGTGTTGCATATTATTACTAATCTATATTAACACAATGCAGAGAATCTCTCCAATACCACAGCAACATTATTTTAGCACAATGGCCAATATGTTCTTTAGTAGAACTGCTTCAGTTGCACAAAAGCCTGGCACTCATCTAATATGCTGCACTTCTATTGCACCTCTTGGAGAAATTCAAAGAACTCTGAAAAGCTTTAGAAGTCGTGATTGTTGTCTCCTACAGCTGGGGAAATGGGAGCTTACACCATGGTCCATAAAGAGTTTTTTATTTTTGGCTATCTGTTGTTTTCCAGAGCTCAGTTTATTACTGAACTTAAAGCCATTTTTAAAGAAGGGACTGACAGTTTCCAATGACTAAATGTACCAGGTAGAGCACAGCAAAACACACAGGCTTTTCTATATAATGTGAGGCAACTCAATTAATAGAAGTGCCTCATCCTAGTAATAATTTTTTACATTTTTTACATCCAAACCTAAATAAATATTCTTTTGCAAATGGGGGAGATTATCTAGCTAAGTTCTTTTCTCAACAGGGACAGACAGCACTGCTCAGCTAATTAAGAATATTACATCTGCTTCCTCCATGTATATATAAAAACATCAGAACACCATCTGGCCCAAAACCTATATGAACCTTGCCACTCCAGCTTGCAGCACCTTTGGATACTTGCTGTAATTTTCTTGAGCCACTGAACTGTGAATCTTCATGTTACTTTACCATCAGAGCAGACCCTGATAATCACAAAGACTTGCTGCAGAAGCAGATGAAGTCTTCAGCACACAGTATTAAGGAAGGTACAAGTGTTCCAAGCAGGACTGCATTAATATTTATTTTCACCCTTTTGATAGATTACCTTTAAACCAGCTAAGACAATTCCTTCCTTAGTCAGCCCTGCAGGATGTCTGACAAAGCAAAGCTTTTGCATGCAAAACTCAAGAGAAAAGTTAGAGAATGAAACCAGACACTTGATGATGGGTTAGATAGTTTAACAAAACACAAAGCTCTTTGAAAATGTGGGTTTTTTGAGGGATAGATCTATTCATCAGGACTGCAGGGGATTGAAGATGATGGCTTTCTTCTTGAAAAGTTTCAATTTTTGAAGTATTGTTGTGTTTTAAGAAAAAGGGTTTCACGATTGAAAGTCAAACCGAATGTCTCATTTTATGTCAATTAAATATTTCAAGCTTTTTTCAAAGAAAATTTTGCTTTGCCTAAAGTAGTACCCCAACACAAATTTTTCTCCCCACCTTCCTCCCACCTGATCAGTTATTTGCCAGTTTTGGCATTTTTCCCCCTGCCATGACAGGTAAGAATTTGAAGACGATCACATTCCCTTCCCACCGGCTATGCATTTTTTACTATTGAAGTCTTCCCTACACTGGTACAACAGTAGGGGTCTAAATATCCAATCTTACATGCCTTTTTGTCACAGCTAATGGATTATCAAGTGGCTAATGATGCCCTGTAAGTTGTTACAGTTCTGTTTAACCAACTTGTGTAAAGCACCGAAAGAGTAATCCTTCACAAGGCAACAGCAACACTCCAGGTTATACCAGTGTCATTGGGATCAGGATCCTACTTCAACTAAGTGGCCAGAAAAATCATTGAGGTCCCCACCAAGAGTGGAAAAATCATTTGGGAAAAACACAAGATGACAAAAACTGCTACAATTTGGCCACATTTCATGAAGCTGATCACTGCAAAGTATTCACTCTAGCAAGACAAATGAAGAATCTTTGTAATTAAAGACAATTATTATTGATATTTTTTAAAATTTAAAAAAATATTTGTAATATAATATTATCTATTCTTTCCCTTTCCTTCTTCCCCTCTGGAAGAACTGTCCAAGATTCTAGATTTAATTGAAAAATTAGACTGGTTAATTTTCTCTATTTACATAGGAATCTGCTTTCAAATATCAGAAGTCCATCAATTTCCCTCAGGCACAGTTTAATGGATTTTCAAGTACAGGTTGTAAATTGTTTTGAAGTTTTAAGAGATCAGGCAGTTCAGCGTACTGCAGTCTATGATAACTACCTTGAATTAGCCTTTAAATATCAGCCTCCTTAATTGGAGGAGTAACTTTTTTCCCCCCTTGAATGTGCGTACTGTGTCTACAACTATATGAGCTGTAGCGTTGTAACTTCAGATGTCAGTGCTGCTCCTTTTGATAACAAGCTTTTTGTTTTGAAATATGGCTTAGGGAAATGCAATCATCAGTCATACCATTCTTATTACAGTCATCTTTCCCATTTCTATTATACTCACTGTAATTTGTCATCTTAAATTGTGCTAAGCTTTTTATAATTCTCCTGCTGAGCACTTGAAATGCTTGTTGCAATGATCCAAAGTTTCTCAATATTATTGTATTAACATTGAAAAAAACTGAGTAAGCAAATACTTTTGTTCATTTCCAGCACAAGCAGATGAAAATAAGGTAAAAAAAAAAGTATCTCTATAATTCTTTTTTTTTATCATTCAGATGAACATGTTTCCCATATAAATATAGTACAATGAGAGAAAATTGTTCCTTAGATGCTGTGACCAGTGAAGTATTCAACAGCATTTTCTGTGTCTTCAGAGTTTCTGAATGCCCAATCTATACGAACCTACTCTCCCCAAAACAGTAGGGATAATAAACATCAGTCAATGTGCTATGAAACATAAAGGTCCAGCCCTCAAGGAAGATGACACTTGTGACTCAATTATTACAGAGAATTAATCACTTGCCTCTGAAACACAATCCATTCTTATTATGGAGCCCAAAGAAAACCTCTGTACCCTTTAAAATACATTGCCTTGATAGAATTTAAAGATACCTTATTTAGGATTGTAAAAGCTGATACATCAAGTCAAAAAAAAAGAAAAAAAAAAGGAAAAAAGGAAAGCAGTTTTAGAAGTGGAGATCATTCATGTATTTATACTCTTTTCTTTCCCTTTTAGGATGGTCACTGAAGAAATCATTACATTAATCATTGAACATTTAACTAAGAAAGCAGGACAGCATCTGAGTTAACTAGTAATCTTTAGTAAACAATAGTGATTTCAATTATGAAATGCCATAAGCTATTAATTTAAAAGCAATTTTCCTTTATAAAATAATAGGTCTAAGTGATAGTTTGACCTGGAAAGCTAGACAAGTTTTTTTTTCTTTTTTTTTTAAGCTGTGGTCCTGAAACCTGTACTACCTGTCATGACACTTAAACACACAAACAAAGAGGTAATGTGCATTTCCGCTTGCTTAGAAAACCACAAGCTGTTTGCACCTATTTCTTCAAAGCTGTTTACTGAAGAACTGGACCCTTTGTTCAGCTAGACAGGGACAGAGTGCTCCCAGGCCCACATGTTATAGGAAAAAGATACACAACTCTGAGCTTACTGGCTTACCATCAAGGGTCTACTACAAAACCTACATTGTTCTCTGGCTTGGAGACACCCTAGATCAAAGGATAGACTTTCTGTCTTGACTGTTAACTCACTGTTTCTTTTTAATTCTTGAACTAACTCTTCCCTTCATTTAAATGTTACTATGATGCTATGAGAATGTGGAGTAATAATTAGCTTTATAGATATTTAAAGTTCTAAACTTTTTCATGCACTAAGTTATATGAAACTGGTGACTCTGAAGGCTCTTGAGAATCTAATCATGAGTAGTTTCTGTTTTTTATGGGCAGGTAACATGACTCTATGAGGAGCTATGGATCTTCACTTGAGGCAGTCTGTGGCAGGCCTCGCCTTATGATACTGACGACAAAATTTTAGGACTCTTTTCTTTATAAAGAGTTTTCTCTTTAAGGAATCCCTGGGCATATGCCTCAAACCATACTTCAAGCTTTGATCAATGTCTTCTTCTATATAACTCATAAACCATGTCACAGCTGAGTAGAGATGGTGGAAATTTGAATCCTTCAGATACTAAGTAGGGGTAAGTTTCTACAGTTGTAATGTGAGAGATGAAAATAGCCCCATGTACAGAACTAATACTGAAAGTTTTCATGCATTTCACAGAAAAAAAAGTCACTGTAATGTGTGCTTTATTTTCCAGTATAAGGCCATTATGCAGAAACATTTATTTAAAAATGCAGCAAGGTAAGGAAGGCCCTTCAGAGAGGGCGACCTAAGCAGAATATATGTAAGAAACCTCAAACCCTGAAACAATAAACCCAAGAAACTGCTTTCTCCTCCAGCCTCACACACACAGCACCATGGATACCAGCAATCTCACAAGTTTTATGAAGCTCTTCTAAGACACCTCAGCAGAAGAGCCAGCAAGACAAAAATAATTTCCATTCCTGCCTGTGCTCTGGTATTGGACTTTCAAAATGGGAATAGTGACTAAGAGAATTTAATAATGTTTGAATGCCTGGTATTTATGTCACCTAACAGCCACATTATCTTTATTGATAGAATGGTTTTTTTGAAGTATGTTATATGTTTTGTGAATCATTCTGTATAAATATTTAAACAGCAGTAATTCCACTAACAGAAACTCTGGCAACATACTTGACTGCTTTCCTTGATGACAATTCAAATGGTTTTCCTTCCTGCTGTAAAGCTTAATGGGAGTAAAACAATTTCAGATCACTTAATATAATTCATTCTTCAACTTCCGCTGATATGTGGCAGCACTGAAATGATTGACATTAAAGTCGTGGCATTTACATACAGCTTTCTTTGGCCTAAGAAACCCAAGCCTTTTCTCTCCAGAAGTTCTTTTTTTTTTTGAAATTGTTGACAAGAAATATATTTGTTACTTCAAAGCTTACTGATGTTAAGCAATACCAATACCAAGCAATAACCTGTTTTCTCTGTATTTGAGTATGTCAGAGAGTGTTCTCAGAATCTCATCACGGATGAACAAAAGAGCAAAATAATCATTCCCAAATTACTTTTATTTAGAAAAAGGGTGAAGAGTATTTCCTGTGTTGCTTGCCATAGCAAGGAACACATTCACACTGCATGTATCTGTATGTGGTCATAGCTGCACACTGTCAAAAGGCCTTACCTTGCTATCAACAAAACCTCCATTGACTGCACTGATGTAGTCTAACACCTCTGTAGGTATTTAAGTATTTATGATGTAATTATTCAAGCTTATCTGCTATATTGCTCTTTACTCAATCCCAGCTATATTTTTATTGTCTGTACTTACAAATAAAGGGGTTCAGACCTCAGAGCTGAGGTCATTACACGTGAAGAACTATGCCTAGTACTTTGCTGTAGGGTTACCTACTTTTTATTTGAACTGTTAAGCAGTTCATAAAAATAAAATTGTGGAAGTGGTGCCAGTATTATGGACATTTTTGTATAAATTTGTAATATAAAAAAGCCTACGAATGCAAAAAATGTGTATCGTGTTCCAGGTTCATTTATATTAAAGCTAATCATGGCCTGAATCAACATTAATTTATGCTGTGTATGGTCAGTTATCCATACAAGTAGTTTTGGAACACTATCAGGTCTTAATAATAAAATTATGCATTTTCCTTTTCTTTTTCTAGGGCTAACACAGGATTACTGTTATCCCTTAATGCTGGGAATAATTCTATTAATACATATTTTAATCTTTGTCTCTCAATTGCTTTCTTTTTCTCCTTGTAGGGTTCTCTAGTCCTTGTTAGAGGCATGACAGCACACCTCATCATGACTAACTTGACCAAAGGATTGTGCAAATACAGTCACATCCCATATCAAAGCTGTGCTCAGCTTTTTTCTAGTTGGAAAGAGGCAATTTCAGGATTCCTATTGCCTTATTTCTTTGCTGAGTCTAAAAATCATTCCAAGTTTGATCTGCATACTTCAGCTGTTAGCATATTGCACTTTACAATGGGAAATTTTATCTGTTTAAACAACCTGTTTTTCCCAGTATTAACAAAACCCCCAAAGTGTTCATCTTTCAGACACCACCAGGCATATGGCTATGACATCTTCTTTTTCACTTTAATGGACTGTAGGACTATCTACTGTAGGAGTGGTAAATATATATACTTATCCTCTGTATATACACTTATAGTGCTGTGTAAGTATTAGAAATGTTTGGTGGATCAAGGTATCATTCTGCAGAAAAACAAAACTGGTGAAACTTTACTCTTTGAAGCTCAAATTTTACACTTTTGAGAAAGAAAGTTGTGCAGTTTCTTGCCAATCATTCCAATGCCAGCAGTCTACTTCCAGGTCAGACCAAAACAGAGTGGCAACATGTTCCCTGTCTGTTTATTCAAAATGAAAATAGTCTTACAAAGTGATGTATTCTTAAGGGACTTTTCATTTCAGAGCACACTCTTTAACAAATTGAGCTTAAGCCCTGGCTATCTTTCCATATGATATAGGCTGAGTTCAGAATTACTCTGAATTTATCTGATGATAGGTTGTCAAGTATTTTGCAGTAGAAAGCTTTGTAACAAAAAAAAAAAGAAAGGCAAGTGAATATATGATAACCTATCAATGTTGTATTGAAAAGAAGGAGCATGATAATTTTCTGTCAATTAATATAAAATAATTATCTATATAGTAATTTAGCTTTATATATATATGAAATAATTTTCTACCTATTAAAAACTGCATAGAAAGCAGTTTTGATCTGGTGATAATAAATAATTTTGTTTTCCATGAAATAAAAATCTAGTCATTGAGCCTGGTAAGGAAAACAACTCTTTCCTTGCTGCAATGGCTAAATTTTGCATTATTTTCTCTTCCTATTCTCTGAAAAGGATAAAGAAGCCTTCCAACAAATCTTATCAAGCTGAAGATCATGATACTCTTATTAACTTCATTCTTATAGCAAATTCACTTCTGATGTAAATCCTTTGGCCCCAGAGGAATTACACCAGTGATTATTTTGGCCCATTTATGTTCCATTTGAGAAAACAACATTTTCCCCTCATCAATTTGACTGTGTCTGTTTTGACTAGTTGACTTCTGCAATACATACAAAAGGGTAGACATAAACAGTAGTTAATAGAAATACTCTCCTAGATATTTAGCTTCTTACTTTTCTTCATATAAAAGAGTGAAAACTACTTTTTTTTATTACAGGACACAGAAATCAGCCCCAAAATTCTCATTATTTATGAAGTTAATCAAAAGTTTGAAAGAATCAGCTCAGTGTAGCTTAAATACAAAAACTGACCACTATCATATATCATGGATTTGTCCGATCACAGTACAAACCTCCTGCCTTATTTAGCACAATTATATTCACAAGATTGGATTAGCAAGAAAGATTTAGACAGAGACTAAAAGAACAAGCAGAAGTATGACAATAAGGTACATGGCTTTTCTTCTGCTTCTGTCCAATAGTATCAATTCTTGAATTGAATTCTGTGTCTCCAACTTTATAATAAAAAACGAAGACTTGCATTTCTACCTTAAAAGTGCACTAATCTTGACACACTGGGAATTACTGTGCATGCTAAATTAGCCTCTATTAACTAGTTCTACTCTTTAGCTTTATCTGATAGCCTACAAATTTTTTCATCTACAATATTGTCAGAAAACTAATCGTATACCTGTGTAAGCTACTGTATTCACAGATGCTGCTGCAGTAACAGTAAATCTAACCCTCACAGACCTAACTCAGAGTAATAAAACAGCCATCTAGTCTATGCCAGTAAAGAAAATAAAATCTAACCCTCAACTCCTGCTGCAATAACAAAACAGTGTAAACCAAAGTGCATGATACGTATTTACACTGTATCTTAAACATGTTTCATGTGTGTTCTGACAGTTTTTCTACTGAGTAAGCAAATCCCAGACCCACGTTTTCAGCTGTTTAAAAAACAAAACCACAGTGGAAGAGATTATTTAATCAGTAAAACTTCCAAAGAGGAAAGTCCCAGCAAAACAAAATTGCTTCTTCATACTCACTATCATCTGTGTCAGCCAAGATTATTACTTTCGTGCTTGGGAATTCAGCGCCAATCTGGCCACCCACTGGCATGCTCAGAGAAATATTGAAGGTCTCATCTTCCTCATAAAGGGAGTCATCAATAATGATAATACGGCAGATTTTCTCAGTCTCACCCTTATTAAAATGAACAATGCTGCTATGATCTTCAGGACGCGAGATGTAGTCAGAGTAAGACAAGACAGTGGATGGTACTGTGCCAGTAGCAGAACCTATGAGGAGAGAAGGCAAAAAGTGAATTACAGGGACTCGGGACTTTAAAGAAGTGGAAGAACAACTGTCCTTTAAATGAAAAAACACAGAAAAAGTGTTTTATGCTGGAACTGACTAATAAAGTGCTTTGGCAACAAGTGAAACACAATAAAGTCTTCCTAATTATAATTCCAACTTCTCCAGTAGCAAAATGGCTCAGAGGGCTCTTATTATCACCCAGCACCCTCATGAAACCATTCCTGCTCCCAATTCACTATTATCTCCAGTTATACTGACTCAACTTTTTTGTGGGGCTGCACTTCAACTGTGTGAGAGAAGTGAGTCAGCTAATTAAAAAAAAAAAAAAAAAAAAGCACCTCTCAAAAATATGCTTTGATACAAATTATGTAAAGCACAGCCCCATCAGCAGTTGAACAGTCACAATAAAAAGAAATTTTGTGAGCCAAGAAGAGTGCAAGAGCAGTTAGAAGAGGCAAGGGGCAAAACCCCCAAACAGGTTTTGCTGTTGAAAGGTGAGGATGTGGCTCCACACCCAATTTAACATCACACACAACTGACCACATTTCGTAACATTTGTGCTGAAAAATGGCAAGATGTTTTCCCTTTTCACTTCTACACACTACTCTTTCATGGATCAGAATGCCTATGAAAGTCACTGGGACTTTAGGATGAGGACTCTTCTTGAACAAAATGAATTCAAATTTGAACTTCCCATTTATTTCACTGTGTGATTCTTAGAATGTGTGTGGAGGGAAATCGCTCCCTCTTAGTTCTGCTTTGTTCATTTGTGTGAAATACTTGCTAAAAACAAAGTAAGGCTCATATGCAATAAGAACCTAGGAATTGCTGTGGATTTGCGCTACTGGGATCCTTGTAGCCAGTTGGGATGCTACTACCTGGTAGTGTGCACTGCTAGATGGGTGAAAACCGGCTATATCACCAGGATCAAAGAGCGGTGGTTAATAGTTTGTACTCCACCTGAAGGCCAGTTACAAGTGGAGTTCCTCAGCGGCCTGCCCTGTGGGTCCGCAGGGATTTTCAGGGGGCAAAAGCCTGAGCAACCCTGTCCCACCTCACAGCTGCCCCTGCTTTGAGGAGCAGATATCAAGGTCCCTTCTAACCCACATAATTCTGAGTACATTAGGGGGCCTGATTTTCAGAGGTCATAAGTACAAACATTCATTGGTTACCTTCCTTTACCACAGCCAGGGGTTAGTAATGTGTCAGACACTTATTAAGCAGGCTAAGAAAGATTAAACGAGAGACAGTGTCATGTTTACCATGCTTATCACATTTAAAACTGAGAAAAATTATTTTACTGCAGGATGTTTATGAA
Organism: Aviceda cuculoides; assembly: GCA_035590195.1. NCBI lineage: Eukaryota > Metazoa > Chordata > Aves > Accipitriformes > Accipitridae > Aviceda > Aviceda cuculoides. The sequence goes on from JAVJGG010000007.1 coordinate 21,152,553, forward strand.
GAAGACAGATCATGACAATTACAGCAATTGTGCGTTTGGGTAAATGGTTAGCGTTATTAAGGCCAGACAGTTTGACAACCTACAAGGACAAAAAACCTTAAGTAACTTCGTAGGATTGTCTGTGCCTCAACAGATAACAAAAGAGGGGGAAATTCTGTTAAGCCCTTATAAGTCACTGATGAAGGAACAAATGACCTCTGAATGCCCAACACTCTGAAGATTCCTGCCAACCACTCAGGCTGACTCCTATAGGTAAGGGTATAATAGAAACAAGGGATGTTAAAAGGATTTTCTGAACCAGAAGTTTAAGTAAGCCACAGAACTGAGGATGATCCCCCATTTTCCCTGCCCATGAAGCTTACAGAATGCTGGTATCTCAAGCTATGACTAGGTGATAGAAGACTTCTATATGAAAACCATTTTTTTCAATCAAAGCTTTAATATTTCACTGCTTAGGATAAATGCTAGCCACTATCTTAAGCCTGGTTTCATTTATAAATGCCCATTACCTTATCTTTATTAAACATACTTTTGAATGCATATTTTAGTTTTGATTAAGAGTTATCTGATACATTTAATAATATCTAGTATTTTTACAATATGTAATACTTTCTCTCCTCTGCCATCTCACTTTTTCAGTTTATAACAGGCTTAGTTTGTAGTCAAGAACCGTATTTGGAAAACTTAAGTTTCAAATGAGTTGAAGAAAAATCATATTATCAATTACCTGTCTGTATTAACTATAGTATTTGAGTGACTATCACCACGCTGAAAGTCAGTGCACCACCACAAACTTACATTCACACATCTCTGAATATCCAAGTGAAGATAGGGTGGTGATCTGAACTTCATGGCTTCTAACCTAACCAAAACCCCCAAATCTCATTTGATTTTAGAAATAGTTTAGTTCTAAATCTACATCTCTGTGGTTCATGACCAACCCCGTACATCGCCTTCTTCAATAACACAGATTCACAAATAAAATAAAAAGCATTATTAAGACAGATCATTGCTTCATGCAGCCTTCTGTGTCAGTTATGTTAAAACAAAAAGTGATATTCAATGCCTGTAGTGTGTCAACTTTGAAATACTAGTTCTTGCTGAATCAGCTGAAGCTTTGACTTGGCTTCTTCCAGCTACATAGTCAAAAAGCAAAATACTGACAACAGGAAAAGCCCCACAATGGGGACCTCAGTTCTCATTCAGGGTATATACAAAGGTGCAATGATCAGTCAGATCCTCAACAACAGGAAAGGTACAGGGCTTAAGACTAGCAGAATCCTTTTTTCACCTCTAAACAATCACTGCAGGGACAGGCATTTCCTCTTCAGCAGGAAAAGCAAGGGAAAAAAAATGGTGCCTCTTTGAAAAATGTACACATATATGTATACATGTACATAAACAGGTATACACATATATGTGTACGTACACATATACATATACGTGGTTGCACACACACATGTATACACATATATGTGTACGTACACGTATACATATATATGTGCATGCACACACACACTCTTACATTTTGGACTTTAAAATACTCTTTAAGCAGAGAACTAGACACACATAAGTTGCCTGCAAAAATCACTTGTTGCAGCTACTGAAGTTACTGGCAGCACTTGCTGACTAACAACTACTGCATTTGCTTTTTTACTTACCTAAACACGAATATTATGCTGAATGATCCGTTGCCTGCTGTATGACATACCTTGGTGTGTAGAACAAATGACCATCAGCTCTTCACTGACATCTCCAGATCTTCTAACAGGAATCAGCAGTTCACCTATATCTTCCTCTACTTTATATTCCAGCTGAGGAATATACACTGTAGATACTGAAGAAAAACTTGATGAGAGAAGTGGGGGACCAAGGTTGAACACCTCTATGACATTATACACAGGATCAATTTAGCCAGGGAAAAGATTTAATAGGAAATACAAATTCTTTGTTCGGCTAGGTGAAGCTTTAAGACAGCTGAACCACAAGAGAACAAAGACAGATGAGGTATACAAGTACCCACAGGACCCACAAGTGAACAATACTGCACCTAATCATAAATTTTAAGGGAATGAGAAGTGATACATACCATCACCAGGGTCCACGATTTCAACCATTGCTGTTGCTGGAGTCTCAAGGGCAGCCATAACCGGATCAGACAGAACAATCTGGAATGTTTCAGATGCCTCGTATTCATTGTCTGCAAATATCCTCACTCGCCAGGTAGCCAAAGCCTGTCCTGGATTGAACTGGACCTGTTTCTGAGATTTCCCCTTGAAGTCTTTATCTTTTACTGCTGTACCATCTTTGGTTCCAATACCTGCATAAAAATTCAGAGGAATTATTCTCCATGCATTTCAATATTTTAATACAATTAAAACAACCACCACAAAAAAATAAGTTTTAAAATGCTAATCTGGCAGTTATTGACATTCAGGAAAAAATAAGGATGATTATATCACATTTTCTCTAACATTGTTGCATAGCTCAAAAAAAAAAAAAAAAAAAAAAAGGTAGTTAAGATAGGGTCCTGCCAATATTTGTGTACATAAAGAATTGTATTTGCATGAAAAATTCCATTCACCTGCTGGGCACTTAAAACTTATACAAGAATCAAAGAAGTTAATGAGGCATGAGGTTATTTATCAAATATGACTGAACAGAATTGTTCAACAGGGCCAATTTTCCCATCTATATAAAAATTTGTGGAAAAAGTGTTCCAATTATGCCTTCAGAAAAGATATATCAGTCTATTAAGAAATTTATTTATATCAGTTTAGGTGTTAAAGGCTTCACTGAAGGCAAAATTTAGTCACCCACATTAAAAAAAAAAGAAAGCAAAATCCAACTCTGCTGCTCAACTCTTTCAAAGAGAAATTAATCATTGTATGTTTAATACTTTGTGCTTACAGTTTCTGTTACTGCTCTGTATCTGCACTGTACTTAAACACATTTAAGTTCTGGGAAGTTCTTTTATCACTTTTACCTGTACACTGAACAAGCCCTAAAGACTTTTGCCATCTGTCCAAGTCTTGCTTCTGCAGATGCTCTCCTAGCTAGGTGAGTAAATAACTGGACATTTGATGTGGAATTGCAGCTCAGTGTGACAGAACAATGTTCTCAGGGTTTATTAGGTCCACCACACTATGCAAATTTGCTCCTTCTTTCCCACTCCCATTTTTTCTTCCTTGCATAACCCTAAAGTGCAATACTTAGTCACATATCCATCCTCTCTGCTGGGGTATTATCCAAGCAGAAGCTTCTTATGGTACAAGATTAAAAGACTGTACATTCTCATCTTAATAAAAACCACAGAGGGTAGTTGCATATCCAGAAATGTGAACGTGCTTTATTGGAAACTCACGTGCAGGATGCTACAGCTGACATAAGGATTCATTGAGCTTTTGCTACTTAATGCAGCACAAAAAAAAAAAAAAATTGAGTCTTTAAGTGAGACTGTATCATACAGAAAAATATATCATAGGAAGGTACTCAAGACAAGATTTTTTTAAATACAAAGAGTTGTTACACATTTTTAAGCCTGCATATTTTTAGAGCTAGGTTTCTTGTTTGTTTTAATCAAAGGTGCACACATACTGGCAGAATCCAACTGTGGATGTAATGAAGCGAAGATCTGTAACTCACCATGGGGTTTTGAAATTCATTACTGCATTTGGGTTTCAATGCAGCATTAGCTCAAATATATGAGCATCTTTTTATTAAGGTTCAAGACCAGCAATTATGAATCATTTTACCTCCCCAGTTGAGAATGATTAATGCCTCTCAAATCAATGGCCTACATGTTTGTTGGAATTTGATGGCTAGCAAAGAGCTTCTGAAGGCTGTGAAGTATGAAATCATTCCTAAATGATTTAACTCCTAAATTCCCACAGTTTTTCTGTTCCAGAACTGCTTAGGTTTTAAATGCCTGATTTAAGTAATACTCGGATAATAGCCCAATCTATTTGTGTTGTGCAAAGCAAATATTGTCATACATGGGTTTAAATTACAAAAACCCTAAAACATTAAATCTTCTTTCTTTTTGTTTTTAAATCAGAGAGAAAAAGACCCTTCTGCTCAGCGCTTCTTGAGTCGCTCCATTGGTGCAAAGACTTCTATGATTCCTATTTACTCTGCAGAGCTGTCACGATTGGGTACTCTGCTGTCCCATGACAGCACACTCGTAACTTCAGTGTGCTCTACACGTGCCACCTCTGCTAGCAGACAACCCTTTGAGAATTTCTAGTAGCTTTCAGATTTTCTCATAGGTCAAAGGCCAGCATAACGCTGCCCTTGTAAAGTAAGCAGTTGTAACCAGCTTCTCCACAACTTGGTTCTGCAAGCAGAGACCAGCTACTTCAAGAACTTACTTCTTTACTTATAGCTAAAGTTAATGTGTTACGAAATGCATCCTCCTGCCAAAGTAAACAAAGCAGAGTATCCCAATTTCTGTTTCGTTGTCTGGCAAGTGACTTCGGGAAAAATACACTGGCCAAACAGCAGAAGTTCATTTTATTGATTTGTTCTTATATCTACTAATATACATACTCGGTTAGATTCTGGGTGGCAGCAGTGGAAAATGAAACAGAGAGACATCTGAGCAATAAAAATCTCTACCACTGTTATTCTCATTATTTGGTATTAATTATGTAAACAGAGGAACAAGCAACTATGGAACAGCTCCTTAATAGCTGCCTTTTCGGATGCAAGAAGCTTCAAACATTAAAGATTTACTTACTGATAAAAGAGGTTTCTTGCAGATATCCTCTGCGTCTGATGGCCACCTCCAGAAATCTGGAGTTTTCATCTACAACGTAGTTCTCCTTCTCCAGTGAAATCCAAGCCCAGTTCAGTCGAAATGGCTGGCTCTTTAACATGTTCCCCCCTGTGTTACAGAAAAAGTATCCTGAATACTACATACAGTTTGCAAAAGACAGCTGGAACTCCCTGAGGTCATTGCTTAAATATATTTGTATCACCTCAAGACAAAGCCAGTCTGTCTTTTCACCTGCAGATACGAGGCACAGAGGTGCATCACACATGAACCACAATGGTCCACTCTCCCAGACCTTCCAGAGTTGACCAGCATGCGTCTTCCAGGAGGCTGGAGGCTAGTTCAGGGGTCACAGCCTGTGTCTTAGCACACCAGCTCCCTAATTAAGATAACTACTAACTCTCAGAGATTACTTTTCTGTCTGGAGTGGGATTAAGCTGTGAAAATAACTCTTTGGGAGGCTTTAGGCAGGTCACATTGTACTCTCACTTTACTGACACTTTTTAACAATGCTAGTATGTGCCTATCAACGTCAAACGTGAGCAGAAGCTGAATTCAGCATCTCCTAGTAAATGTAGGCAACATGTAGTATCACGTAAGGAACATACTATATCATTAATAATACATTGATTGACATTTGCAAATTGTGACTAAGCTTCTATTCTTTGCTTTCAGGAAAATAATTTATTAAAAACAGTAGTTACTTTGTATTACACAAAGAAAAACTGAAAAAATCAAATTATGAATGTAATGCTATTTGAAATGTACAAAGCCAACAAAATTTAGGTTGTAATTTTCTTCTAGTTTAGAAAATTAACTCTTTAGAAGTATTCTGTAAAATTCTTATGTGATCTGGCGAATCACCTGTTTCCACACAACAAAGGTAATCAAATAATAACTGGTCATGAAGCCATAAGCTTCCAGCTCATTAATTATTTTTTCTTGCAAAACTAGTCATTATGCTGCATGCAATATGCTTTGTAGTACAAGATTATAACAGCTAATTTCAGAAAGTTTTCATTACTTATAGATAATTGACAAAAAAAAAAAAAAAAAAAGAGTACTTCAGCACTACTTACTGAAACAGACAATTTAATAACATAGAAAAATTGTATCCTGCTAGCATATTGGGGGTTTTTTGTATTTGTTGTTAAAAATTACATTGGTTAACATTTCTCTTAAAATAAAAATCGCATTTTGCTGTATAACTATGTACTTGTGTTACAGAAGGGTGACACCATGAGATCAACTGACTTATTCAGCACCAGATGAAATAAGCAATGAAACTTTTGGATTAAAGGATCTAATTCTCTACTAGTGTGCGGTTCAGATCTAATCAAAATCACCACACAATTCTCATTTGCTTTAGTGTTTCAAATTCTTATACTAACATTACGGGTTCTCAGGCTCTTAAAAAGTGTAGGACAAAGTCCAACATAGGATTCTCCTGCTAACCAGAAGCAAATCTAAATTATACATTGCAAGTAATTCCAGTAATTAGTGAGGTTACAGCTGCATAAAAACTATGAGCCTGGAATAAATTTTAAGATCTTTTAAATTGTTACAACTTGGAATTAACTGTGCCTTCGAAAAAAAATGCGAGTCATTCGGTAACACTGTGAAAAAAGCATTGAAGAACACAGATTTCTGAAAAATCACCTTAGTTGCGAGCTGAAGCCTAAACCTATTCACCAACTGGAATATGTTCAAAAAAAAAATCTATTTAGCTGTTTGGCTGCTGCTTTGGCTGACACTCTATTGCTGCAGGTAGGCTGGAAAAAGACCTCTGAAAGCATAATTCACATGTACTTCTTGGTGACTACTTCCTTATAGAAAATAGAAAGGCTTCTTTTTATCCTAGAAGCATCCCAATAAATGATGTTATTTCTGCTGAAAAAATGCTTTTCAGCATGATCATTATATTTCTGCTACACATCTTCCCTGGTGGCTGTTTGTTTCACAGCCTTCATATCTTGACAGACTTAAGTGTTTTGGGTTTGGTTTTTTTCCCCATTTTTTACAAATAAGACTGAACACAGTGTGCTCCAAATTAACAAAGACTTACCAGCTTAGAAACAAACGAACGGAAAAAAAAGGAAACACTGACTTAAGGCTAGATTAAATCCAAAACCAACCAAAACGCTCACAACATGAAAAAACTTTAATTCAATAATAAATTCATGATAAACCAGTCAATTTCCTACTAGTCAACAACTGCAGTCAAAAGCTAGCTCTCAAGTGTGAAATTACTGATGAACTGATATATAGGTCTATACAGAGCTAAAACCTAGACGAGATGGGATCACCTGCACACTTGTTTCCAGTCACAAGTACCAACATCTCTGCCAACCTGTTTGCACTGCAAAGCCCTCCTACATACATGGAAAACACATACGGCCTCCTCCTCCGTACATACAAAACACACTTATATGTGTAGATAAACACACTACTATGTATGGCTGTTTAGCAAAGACATATTCATCATTCTTCAGGTATTGTGCAGTTATTTTCTTTTGGAAACGTCTGCTCTGACTGCCAGAGCGGGAAGGGTTTTAGGAAGGTTAATCTGCAATATAACTATCCCCAGGCTATTTAGTCATGACATAATGTTGCTGAAAAACTGAAGTAAAACACCCCCCAAACTGTTATCCTTAGTGTGCAGTACATGCAAAAAATCTTACTGTTGGGAAACACTGGGCGGGGTGGGGGGGGAGCATATTGCGGATGTTCACCTATAGCATCGGCAATCTCAGCACAGCGTGTATCACAGGACCCAACGACTGACTGCTGGAGCTGATGATACAAAGCAGCTGCCATGAATCATTAGAAAATGTCTTTTGCTTTCGTCAGTGCTAGGAAGGATCAGAGAGCAAGAGAGCTAAAGATACACGTCACTTTTCACTGGTATGTCTGAACTCAATACCTGGCTTCTTGTGAACTCCTGCATTAAACAAAATGATCCCAAAAGCAGACCCCAAACATTCTGTAAGCTTAAAGTAGGCTTCAAGTAGACCCATATAATTTCCTATTACTGGGAACATCACAGAACTCAGCATCCTAGAAGATAAGTGTCTGGAACATCCTTTGGCACTTCTCTTAATATGCAAATAGCAAAATACCCATTCATACTCCTAGACAATTTTTTCCCCTTTCCAAACAGACACCTCATTTGGTAGGTGCACTTCCAACAGCAGGTTCCCAACCTTGGGCTGCTTAAAGTTCAGTGAAAATCAGGAGAGCCAAGGAACTTGTACTGTTCATAATACTAATGCGAGGGCTGAACACTTGTTTACCACCTCACAACTTCTTCACCCATTCCTTATTTCAGAACTGGGAAAAGGCAACAGCAGGAGGCAGTTCAATTTTTAAGGTAATGCATTTTCTGTTTTTAAGAGGTAATAAAGTGTAGTCTAAGGAATCCATTCTTTATGTTGAGGATTTAGTACTTCTACTTCAAAAATAACAGAATTTTATTCTGTAAAGTGTGGTCCAGGTATATGCTTAAATATCTCTATTTTCTAACTAAACCACAAATTCACTAGATTACTTGCACGTGCATCAGAAGCTGTAAAATCTTGCAGCTTCCCATTTTGCAATTTTAAGGAAGAACATATATGCAAGGGCAATTGCTGCAAAAATTAAGCATTCATATTAAGTATTTTACATTTGTATTTTTCAAAGAAACAGAGAACACTGAAAATGACAACAAACCATACCTTAAAAACAGGCCAGTATGAAATTAGATGGTTCTCAGTTCTACAGTTATGATAAATGGAGGCACTCCAACAAGATACTATAATTAATAAGGCCCCTAAGTCTTTAACTACATAGTCCATCAGCCTTTTCCTGGCTGAAGAGGGAAGCCTTGAAGGAATGTCTCATACCACCAGTTTCATAAATCTAACAAAGCCAGAACTGTTTTTCTCTTCTCGAAAATTTCATAAAAATGTCCCGAGTTTCATAAAAGATAATACTATCCTAGTTACTGCTTTCTTGGTTTTATTACCCCTAAGCAAGGGTTGATGTCATGCCAAGTTTCAATAGATCTTGGGGAAAAAAGACTAGATTAGTACAAGGAAGTAAAGTTGGCCATGTGCTTGGCACATGGGTCCTGCACACTATGAAACATAGATTTTCTTTCTGTAACCCTCACAGACAGCATAAATATATATGCAGCAGTTCTAAATTAGTAAAGAATAGTACATTAATAACCCAAATGGCCGGACATTTTCTTCCTTTTTGCTCTGGTGAAAAGTCCATCTGACCACCATCTCAGACTTTGGTTTAGCTTGGGTGGTTGGCAGCATTTCTATCAATTCCTTCAAGTAAAGTTAGGTTTCTTTACAACAGCTGCTCTGTGGATGCAATCATATTTGCAGTTGGCTATGATTTGCTGGATAGCTAAAACTTACTGAAAGGGATCAGGAAAATAGAAAGCAGTTCAGGGAAATAAACAGTGGAGGAAATAAAAGGAATGAAAAGTTGGAGAAGCACAGAAGGAGAAAGAAAACCCACCAGGTCAGAAAAAGAAAGTAAACATACATATGTATGAAAGGGAAATCGTTCCAAATGTTGGAAAACTTAAAAAGGCAGATGAGAGGGAAGGGAAAATCTAAATTAATTTGTAACTTTAGCTAAAAAATTAAGGTGTGGCAAAGTCACAGATGGGCACTCATCCCCCTGCCACCCAAAAATCTTCAAAAATTCTTGAGCAAGGGACAGACAGCAGGTCAGGAAATGTAGAGTCTGTTAGGAACTAGGCAGTTTTTCTTTCTGCCTCTATTTTGAACAAAATTAATCTCGTACTTTGGCTGAAGGAATTATTTTTACAGAGAAGTAATGATCAAGAAACTAAAAAAAAAAGAAAAAAAATACAACAAAGTAAAACAACACCTCCCCTGCCCCAGATATCTCATTTTCCCTTGCATTTACATAGATGCACTTAGAAAGAGTTTTGCTCTTTTGTTTGTTTAGTGGGGTTTTGTTTGTGTATACCACAACATTGGGCTATTTTGTACCAAATGAGTATTCTCAGTCAGGTATTTGTAATGAGCAAACATTCTGGCTCAGAAGGAACAAGTGGCTCTTCTGAGCAGACCAGCTAAACCAGCTGCCATTAATCACTAATCTTTTATCTTCCTTCTTTGCTTGTATTCATGGAAGGTCTAATGCGCTACTCAGACAAGCAGCAGGCAGGCGTACTATTAGACTCAAGAAAACTTTGTTCTCACAAAAATATTTTCCAAGAAACTTTAAATAAATTAATACACAGCCAGCAATAACCTCAGACTGAAAATTTAGAAATGGACTTACTGTTTCTAAAAATATATATATTTTTTTTAATTCTAGAAATTGTTTCTATAAAATTAATAGTGCAAGCACAAACTGCAAAATTAGAAGATGTAAAAAAGGACTAGTTCTTTGTCTTTACTTCCGATGTAACTAGATGTTCCTCTCCTGAATGTCTCAAGAGCTGAAATAACAGCATAGGCTATCAACCTAGAAAAAACCCACATTTTTAGGAAAAAGCCATCTTCCTTGGCCTACTCTAAGCAGCTACTTTTAGCTGAGCTAAAGGAAATTCTAGAGAAACATCAAATTATTGGTGAAATGGCTTTCTAAAGAAATGTATCACTCTAGTCTCCCAAATACTTCAAATCTGATTATAACATAAGTTCTGTTTTAAGGACATGCCAGCATCTCAAAAGATGTTAGATTTGACTTTGAAGAACAAACAAATAAAAACAAAGAGTAAGCAAGTTATAAAATCACTTTTTCTTTTAAAATATCTAAATGCAAAGTTCAGAATAGGTGTCAAAAGTGGCTGCTGTATAGTATCACACTTTTTCTTTAAGTGTATGCAAGTCGAAAACAGAAATAAATTGAACGTCTTGGAAAAGAGCACTATCAAAAGAGCAAAAACTAGCTGACAAAAAAGTACTCCTGATCATTTTGAGTGCACAAATCTAAACAGTGGTACCACGCCACAGCCAAGACTTTTACACAGCCTTTAAATTAGTATTTAATAGGTCTTTTACAATTCATGCCTGATTTCAGTTATCATCAAGAAATTCTGAGGCCTTAATGAATCTACACAAAGCTGCTTAGACTCAAGATTTTTTTCTTGTTTGATGTGGTTGGACAAGGGGGGGTTAAAGGAACAGGCACACTGTTGTTCATATTTCATTGGAGCTGCTTTCATTATTGCAGCTTGTGGTGGAGGGCTGGCATGCACAGGTTGAATTACCTTGTCTTCTGCTTTTAAATCTGACCCAATTATGAGGATTTTGTCTTTTCATCCTCCTGAATTCTAAGAGACCTGGAAGTTGACTAAAAGATTTGTAATTTGAGAATGATGAGCCAGCGCCTACAGTGAAACATGAGGTGAGCCTGTGCAGCAGGAGACCAAAAGTCATATCCCATCCTTCTCTTCGCTTGCCCACCCTTCCCCACTCCCATTCCAGGACTGGAGGGTTGCGCTGTATTGTCAATAACAAAAACTACATGCATTTTATAAAACCACCCTCATCTGCTGCCATACTCTTGATCCAGAAAGCGTGTTACTTCATTTGTGACTCCAGTGTTTTTACTCATGTTCTCTGCCTTAGTTTCTTTGCTTTGTCCTGTTTTTATCATGAATTAGTAATCTTTACCCAGACCCAGTCATCCTCCACCTAAATCAAGTATTGCATCCTTCTGTTAAAATTTGTCATTTACACTGTATCTTTATAGTCCTTCCCTTTCTGGAAGCCATTAACTCAAGAGAGAAAATGACCTTAAAGCCTCACAATCACACACTTTGCTACGCTACAAGATTCTATACTAAAACTATTTATCTGGTGGAAGTCATCATAACACACTGTTCATCCACGCCAGTGCAGCTCACTGAAACGCAAAAGCCATGCTCCAATTTGCTGTAAGTATTAGCATGGGGAAACATGGTTTAGCCTGTGTGGCTGGGAAGGTGTTTTCCATCAACTAGCCCTTCCCCGTTCTTGGAGTTTTTCCAATATATGAACACACTGCAAGAGATCAGAATGTAAAAGCAACTCTCAAACTTACTGCTGCTTCAGAGACTGTAAATGTTTTCAAGTATAGGAGTTCATGGGAAGCCCACAAATTTTTGTTCTGGCAAAAGGGAACTTGGTATTTGCAACAAACCATCATCACAACACTTCTAAATAAACTGGTTTTGTTGGTAGAGAGGAGTTGCATTTAATAGTACAATTAGGAGGAAAATGGGGAGAAAAGAAGTTTTGTAACACAGGCTTGTCTAATTTCTGTCTGTTTTTCTAACAGCCTCAGTCATAGATAGCAGTCTAGCCATGATGCGTTCTCTTTAGAAATATTCCCCTTTTTAGAAAGGGATGGAGAATTTAAAAGTGACGGGTTCAAGAAGGGGAGATGGGGCAGGGACTAAGACGGAGCTACTGTAGAAGGACGTGTGCTACAAAGGCACAAAGACACTCCTTACCTCCATCCAAGGAATTTCCAGTTGTTCCTGAGAGCAACTTTATATCATTACAGAGATACAACAAAATTTATTAGAGGTCATCCAGATACATAGTCTTACATACTCTGCTTGTTAGTAGTTAAGTCTAACTCCTTCTCCTCATTTAATGTAAGAACAAATTAATCTTCTTTACGTAACCAGGCAGCTCAGACAACAATAAACTACCCTGAAATCAGGCCTATGGTCCAACAAATATACATACAAGACAAATGGGAAATAGGAGTTTGCTAGCTATTATTCCACAAAAGTCCCTTTGTCTGGAAAGACTCAGAGAAAAAAAAGAGAAAGGAGAGAGGAGAAAAAAAAACCAGACAGACAGAATAAAGGAACATCAGAATAGTGAAGTTAACAAAAAAAAATTAAAAGCCTGGAACATGCTCCTGAGGGAAGCTAAGCTCTTCAGTCATTTTTCACATTCATTTGTACAAGCGGAAAAATGAATTTTTGGATAACCAGTTCTGTGCCAGAAAAAAATCTTCATCAAAAAAAGGAACTGAAAAACTTCCTTGTCACTTGTTTGCTCTAGATGGTTCTTGGATTTTTATTATGCAGAAGACTATTAAGGAAATACACCGTCTGCATAAAGTGATGAATATTCCTTGAAAAAATGTTTGTGGGTAAAGCTAATACTAAAGTCTCTGCTTTTCTAGACTGTATTTGGCCTGAAAGAAGTCACAGTATCTGTGGGAATTTGTTCTTCCACCACCATCCTTTTTTGTATTAATTACATTAGAAATATATTCCAAGGAATCATCTTCATTTCCATATTTAGGTGAATAACAGAAACTACACGCCACTGTAGAAAAAGCAACATCAACCAATTAATTAATTTAATCAGTCTAAACTGTGCAGTATTCAATTCACAAGTATCCATATGCTAAAGACTATTTTACCAGAGAATTCTACCAGAGCTTTGTAATAACAAACATTGTTCAAGAATTCTGCAAGCCATTTGAACTGATAAACCAGCAAAGCTTATGTGATAAATTCTTCATTAGAAATTTCCTTACCCAGTCATCATCTTGCACATACTTATGGTCTGTCTGGGCTTTGATCCTTATCCAACCTAATACATCTGATCTAATTTAGGTTTCTTCAGTGTCAGTTGTTTCAAACAGCTATCAATCCGTTTGCAAGCTGTCATGTCTGACTACCTATACAAATGATTTGCCAAATTCCTAAAACATCATGAGAACAATATACAGAATATGTTTTTTAACAATGATCTTTTTATCCTGAGAATGTAAGTGCCCTACAGACTCTAAGCTTTTGAAGGAGCAGTATGACAAACATGCTTTGTGGATGATAGTACAGCATAGCCAAGGGAAATTAATACAGGAAGTAACAAACCATAAATGAAAGTAGAAAGACTGATCACCAGGCTCATAGGCACCTGTCTAAATTCTGGAGAGGTGCCAAGAGGTATCACAGAAACATAAGATACATTTCTTTCATGTTTCAGAGGCCTTCCCTTTTACTCCCTGCCACATGGCTATTTTGCAGAGCCATAGTAAGACCAGTAGATCAAGGCGGATGATGACAAAAAGGCTTCCTGAACCCTCCAGCCACTTGAAGTTGGCTGAAGTTGCACAGCAGGGTAATGACCTGTAGCCTCTCCAGGAACTTTATAGAAATCAGTATTTGCCTAACAAGGATCAGCATTACAAGAAGTGACTGCCTCTACCTCTCTTTCTCTTGTTTTTCTGCTCCTGTAACTCCATAACAGACTTGATTTCTTCACACATGGAGGCTGCTTGCCCATACACCCTGTCCTTCAATACCCTCAAAAGGGAGTGCCAGCTGGGTTGCCCAAAGACATGTGCTTGTTGTGTTTGAAGAGAATGATCATTTTTTATATAATTACATTTTGCAGACAATAAAGAGAAGCACTAGAGCACCATGAAAGGTGCTGATGTTATCACACTTGGCCAGGATTTTCTCTAAGCAAGCCTGTGTAAAGGAAGGTAAAGCAGGTACCCAAAACAGAAGTGAAAGCTTCCAAATACAGCCTCGCTCACTTCTACTCACAGAGCTTATGAAGCAGGTAAATTGCCCTTGGTAAGAGCTTCATCATTACTTACACACTGTATCACAATAAAGCAAGCTTAGTAGCAATTTCATGACATGGGAAACAAGTGATGCCAATGCCATTAGTCATGGAGCAGGTTGAAATTAGAAGATAACTGCTGAAAATCTAAGAAGAGCCAAACCACACAAGTAAATAATTGCCACTGAAGAAAAATTGATAAATGAGTTATTGAATGTGGTAGACAAAGGAGAAGACTGGTATCTTCTACCTATGGATATACTGATTTGGCAAGTATTTCCTTTATGTTAATCCTTGAATCTGCAGAAAAGATCACAACCTAATCAAGTAACTGCAGACATTAACTAGTACGCATTTGTTTTTTAAAAATACTCTTTAAACTTCTGTCCTAGAAACTACATTACTCGGCAGAGCAAAATCTTTGAATCTGGTCTTAAATTATCCCCTAGCCCTTTTTCTAAAATGAACTGAATCCAAAAGGAATCTCTAACCTGTCAGAGACAGGCTAGATTAAAGAGTATCCGCTGAACTTGCAGTCTCTTTCCCAACAGCTCGGTCACTGCCTATGACTGTGCTAGCATATAACAACAACAATAATAAAGTTAATTATCTGATGCCTCACATTGACCAAATTTAGTAAAAGGTATAGTGACGTGTTCCAGTCATGACTACTATGATGAACTGACTATGCATTATAATCTTACAGAATATAAAAATTCAGAATTTACTACCTGGATTGGAAGAAAATGCCACAATTCTTTCAAGTGAACCATAGGCCTGCTTTTGAGGTAGACTATTATTGTTTGAACTGCCTGATTACACGAAGAAGCTTAAATTGTTCACTATGCTTGGACAAGACCAAACTAACGTAGATCGATATATACAGCTGAGTGAATATACATGACAGTCTTAAAAAAGGCTGTTCTTCATGTGTTTGTTTGTCAAACGGTACTCATCAGTTAAAAATGCAATGCCTGTCTCAGGGAACAATTCTTCGAATCTCTCCAGGTGCTTTAAGAGAAAACAGGAGGAAAGATCAATGGATGCATTCATTCTATCCAATACTCCTGCATACTCCCTCCCGAACAACATATAATTTTAGTTATGCTGTTACGCGGTCAGTGCCAAAATGCATTACATTTCACAACCGCCACATTAAGTAGAGAGGAAAGATATATTACCAAGTTTATCATTCTCTGTGCAAAAATAACATGACTGACAACACCCATGTTCAACGCACAAAGGATGCAATTATCTTATGCTAACCATAACTCAGAAGTACAGAGCTTTCATTAGAAACAGAAAGCCTCTACGTTTTCCAAAATGTAGCTTTCCATGTGTGCTAACATGAGATAAAACTACCCATCCATAATGCAAATACTAGCTTTAATTATAAATTAAATTCCTCCCTTGAACCAATGCTCTTTTACAACATACTTTAATACGCTTGGCATTTCAAGTCCCTGAAGAAGTTGAGGCTTCACAGTGAGACCTTGGAGATGTTGTAAATCAAGGATCACTGCAAGAGATTTACATTACAGTTTGACCTTTAAAGTGTTCCAGGAAGAGGCATCTGACAGATCTGTAGTTTGAATCTGCAGGGTTCATAAGAGTGATGGTTGTCTTGGGAAGTTATGGCCTTCATAATTCCCCAAATTACATCAACACGTCAAAACTAGGCAACACAGTTGATACTACAGGCAGTCACTAGGGAAGGCTTCTTAAAGTGCCATACTAGGTAGAGGCTGAGGCTGAACAACACACAGTAACTTTGAGAAGTGAAAGAGCTGTGCCATCTGGGAATGGTAAGAATATATTAACCATTTCTTACCTGCAATCACAAAGAAATGTCATAAGCCTCTACAACATCAGAAAAAGCAGCTGCCTAACTTCAGACGTATTTCTTTCCTAGATAAGGTTAACGCGATTGTTGCTGACCTGTGGAGCCACTTCCTGCATAACAAACTGAAATACACACTGGGTAAGAAGGGCGCAAGCCAGGGTAACGGACAGGAACATGGCTGACCTTGGAAAGTTCGGTCTCATCACTGGTGCCAGGTAAGTTCAAATGACATGTGAGAAGTCAAACACCTTAAGAAGTATTTTCCTGGTCACACCGTTAGAAGCAGAAACTCCTGCACTCTTCCTCCCCATCCCAGCAATGATCAGCCAGCCGGGACAAGGTAGCGCAGGCCCTGCCTTACGAAGAGCGCGACATCTCTTCCCTTTGCCTACACAGAACATGAAGCTAACAAGGGAGAATCTGCGACCGCTTTTATCAAGATGAGTGCTATCAATGCAGCATCTGTGTCCCTCATGAGTTCTGGAGACTCAGAGACTTACCTCTTGGGAAAAAACTCCTTTATAACCTCCTTTGGAAGATGCTGCTTTGGAGCAACGTCTGGTCGGCATATTTGCCCATTAAAGTACCTTCACTTAATTTTTTACAGATGAATAACAATACTAAAATGCATTTTCTAGTGTTCAGAATAGATGACTTCTAAGAACTGATAACAGGCTGAAACAAATGGAAAATATTAGACTCAGATATCAAAGAGGTCAAGGCTGAGAAGCTCTGTGCTGATACTGACAATGAACTTCAAGGAAATTTAGGTGAAACCAGGTAACAAGTTTGCAACTTGTCCCTGTTTCAATTTCCATTTTGCCTAATTCAGCTTGAGTTCCAAACATCTGAAACTGAATCCCATAGTATCCTAAAAACATTCTGAGTACTATAGGAGATGCATGTTGAATAGAACAAATAAATTTGTATTCTGAGACAGGCATATTATATAGAACGGGTTTAGATGTTCTTTTTTCTTTCCCTAAATTCTGGATAGTGACAGAGAAAGGAATAACCACACTTTCCTGAATGTATCACACATGTAAATGGTATGATCAATGCCCAATAGAAAAGCACATAAAAACACATTTTTAAGTTAATTAGTTCTATGTTATTTATAAATACCTTCTGGATTCAGATTTTGCACTCTGAAACTATACTTCAATTCCTAATTGTCCTTCTGTGTATTCAGATGATTCACTAGATGTTAAGGGAATTACAGGGGAATCTCTGCCCCTCTAATTACAAGGGGTTAAATTAGGAGCCATTTTGTGCCATTTTGAATGTACATTTAATCCTCATGCTTAAAATTCCCGTCACTGACAACACTTAGGAACAGCAATATTTTCCTTTTAATAATACTTTAAAGAAAATTACCTCCTTATGCTGTTAAAGACATTAGAAAGACAAATCACAGGCCTATGTGAAGCCTGAACACAGAGACAGGAACTGAATTTATTTTTGCATTCCTTACTGATACATAACATAGGAAGAAAAGGAATGAGGTAAAGAGGAATTGCTAAAAGACACGTGGAAGAAAAAATCTGAGATTTGAAAGAACCAGAGGAGGACAGAAGACTGCCCAAGGCATGTCAGGTCTTCAGGAAGAATATTGTGGACCACCAAGTTATCAATTTCAGCAACACTAGAAAATTACATCCTTTAATTGAGTGTGTCCTGTTCTGGAAGACAATCCTCCCTAAGTGATAGATCTGAGAAATATTTACTCAGTATTTTGGGGGGAACTGAAATCCAATGTGACCAAAGATGTCAGGTAAGCAAACAAAAAGAAACTGCCTTTATCTGTTATCCAAGGAGTTGACCTACATCAGCTCTCCTAAAAAGAAAAGTCTTATCATGCCATCCAGGAGGAACTTAACCTGCTGCCACACATTCACAACATAACATCAGTTGACTGGGGTAACTGTGTTTTGCTTTAGTTTCTATTCAACTTTTGTTACCGTTTTGAAGCAATGACAAATACGTCAAGTGCCTGATATATGAAACACTTCCTGATCTGTTTTACATATCTCATAACAACAGATTGAATACATCAGAGACTAAAACACATGCATGCCTGTTTACCCATACACATTCAACCAAACCCCAAAGAATTCTCTCATGTTATAACAAAACATCTATAGAACACAAACTCATCAGTGGTGGGAAAGGAAGGCAAATGCATAAATCTAATAATAATAATAAAAAAAGATGGCCTAAAGATAGGTTAATTTCAACAGTAAGTCATAAAAGTTCCTAAATGTCTATTAATGTTACCTTTTAAATCTCTCAGGCTAAAATTGTCAAATGAAAATCTAAACATGAAGAAATTCTCATCGATATCCATAGACAAATTGCAAGAAACAGCCATCCCATAGACTTCTCCTTTCATATAATTCTCCTTTTTTCTCACTCCTGTGCTCTCTCATGTTCTTTTAAATTTTGTCTTATGTCTCAAAGGACAGAGAAAAAGCCTTATAGTAAAAATGAGAAAACTAAGCACAATGGTGTTCTGGTGCAGGTAAGGTATTCTGTATTTGATAAGTTAGAAGAAAATGAAGATTTTGCTTTAAGGCTTTTATTACTCTTGGCAAACCCTTCTAGGACAAGCACTGAACCATCCAATGAAAAGAATGAAACAGACTGGTTGAATCTTCTGTAGGAACCACCAAATTAGTCAAGCCTGTCAAAGAAGTGTGATGGGGGAGACAGGCAAATCAGAGGGCTTCAACACTTGAGCAAGTTACGACAGTAACATATGAGAGCTGATCTGTAATAACTCTGTGTACATGTTCTGAGACTGCAAAAAATGGCAGGGGGGAAGGACAGCAGGGAGGAGGAATTATCATTGTCCCATTTCCTTGATTTTAGGTAGGTGTTGAGAGAAACACATGGAGAGCATATGAATCCATGATACTCTTGAAGCCATGCTTTAAACAATTGTTAAGTACCATTTTAAGTGGGACTATGTTTGTAGAACCCGCATCATTCTTACATTCTTCAGTAGCCATCAGGAAAATAATCTACTTATGAAGCCTGAAGCTCTAATAATCTCTGTGATAGTTATACAAAAATACAGAAATTGATCTAACATTTTGCTTGACACAGTAATGCTATATAAACTGTCAACAACATATTAACTGGAAAATACCAGCAGTGAAATTTTAACCAAGTATTTTTTTTGCTCTCAAAAGTATAGGAAAAATCTGTTATATTTTGTACTTGCTTTCCCCAATGTTACCCAGATGCAACAAAGCGGGAATGTATATATATTTTATCTCCTATCATTAGGATACAGAACAAAAAACATGAAGACAAACAAAATGTTTGCATAAAATTCAACTTTGAAAATTTGCTTACCTCCAGCATATGTGTCTTGGTTTGAAAGACAGGTGTCTGCCAAGGAAGGCAGGAGCCCCCCCTGGACTGGCAGATGCACCCCCCCTTC
>JAVJGG010000007.1:21191629-21231973 GCA_035590195.1 Aviceda cuculoides
GGGGGAGCAGCGAGCCCGGCCCCCGGACCCCCTTCCCGGCGCGGGCACGGCCGCAGCCTCGCTCCCTCAGGCGGTGCGACAGCGAGATTAAGGGCGAAAAACAAGGAGAGGAGCGGGAGCGGGCAGGTGTCGGGGAGAGGTAAGCGGAGGCAGAGGGGAGCCGGCACCCACGGCTCGGCCGAGCCTCCCCGGGCGGGGAACGGGGCTCGTCTCGCTGCCGGGGTAGAGGAGCCCGCAGGGGCTACAGCAAGTACCCGCCCGCCAGCAGCTATCCGGGTGAAAACCCGAAAGACAAGTTTCCTCTCGAGGGGGAAGCGGACTCCCTGTGGAGAGCAGCAGATGTAGAATTTCAAAGCCAACACGACCCTTTCGTGCTCTAGAAGGGGCTGTTGATATTTCGTCTTTTCACGCAGACAGAAGTTTCCTCCCCTTCACCCCCAAACTTGGCATACAGTTCATGCTATGTACAGACAGCGGTAGGAAATCGGTAAAACCACGCTGACTTTAGGATGTTCGCTTGCTGCTAAGCAATTTCTCACAGCTAGAAAAAAAAGGAAGCCGCCTAGGCAGTTTCCACTTCGCTTGGGACCATCCTATTCAGTTTCACTTGCAGGTGCTCAGCCCTTGCTCAGGCTCTCAGCTGAGGACAGCAGATAAAAACGCTACTGGATTTTAAAAAACAAGGTTTCTGTTGGAATTACTACTGCACTTTTTAGTATTTTGGACATTTACCCTACTATTTCATTAAAGGGACAAGTTGCTTAAAGCTTTATTTACTGTTTATGATATTTTTCAAATTCTTCAGGAACTTAGCAAGTCCCACTGTTTACAAAGATGAATTGCTTACCCATTCTTAACTACCATGACATAGGAATGGGCTTTTCATTCTCAAGTGTTTTGCTTATCTTGATACTAATGAAGATACTAGAACACATATTTGAAAATAAAGTACATAGGGAAACCAGGTACACTTCTCTGGTTTAGTACAAGGTTTCAACTAACAGCAAATGATCGTATGTCAATGGCTTTTTTTTTTTTAAAGCATAAGGACTTCCTCATACATGAGTTTCCATGTACACTAGACAGCAGTTCTGTACTCTGTGGAAGTGTTCTCTGGAGTGAGAACTGAGCCCCTGGTGTGGTTGACACTAATGAACTTTTACTGGGACTCATCTTTCAGGAACCTAAATAAGTCCAGCTTATTTTCCTCAAGCCAACAAGATATTCTGGGCAAATATGACCGGACTACGCAGTAACAAAGGTGTTGCTGAATAACCACTTACAGATAGAAAGGGGTTTTCTGTTCTTGATAGATTCAAAGCCACTATGTCGAGTTCTGTTCTTTGGTAGAACTGTGTAACCAATAACCCAAGTTACCCACTGAAACCTGTGTGTGCATCTACACATATACACAAGCATGCAAAGTTCACAAAATTTACAGTTTTTCCATCCTTAATCAAATCTATTTGTTCTATAAGGAACCAGTACACAAGGTCTATGTAAAACCCAAAGACTTCCCATCAAGTTTCCTGGAAGGTAAGACAAATCTTCCCGTTAAAATAAATTGGAATGAGAAATGTGTTCAATTACAATTTTTCTCAAGAGTGTGTTGGACAGAAAATATTGAAGAATTGCTTTCCTATGTATTTGTGCTCAACCTGCTTCTTTCAGTTTGTTGTGAGATAGTATAATTTATCAGATATATGATCGCGCACCAGAAAAAATAGACTATGTATTATGAAGTTACAGAACCCTGACATTAGTGTCAACAAGCTAAATCCAAACCACATGCTGTGGTTCTGACTGCCTTGCTCACATCAATTATTGACTTTGCACAGTACAACAATAATTTTCTCCTCTTTCTGTTTCACTGTCTTTTAAAATATTTCATCTTTATGTCACTGCAGCCCAGTCCTATAAGCATGTAGACATAGGTGCTCATATTACACGTTAAAATTGGTGGAAATGCTTTCATATATATTTGCAGAAAAGGAGTATTTGTCTTTCCAGCTCTTAGGACCTGATTCAAAGCCCTCTAAGTCCTGCAATCACCTTTCAGTCGACTTTGATGGGCTTTGGATCAATGTTATCTATACAAGATATTTAGAATAGTGTTCAAAGAATTGTTAAACAAAATCAAAGTTTTACTTGCTCAAGTAGCTTCATTGTGCCTCAAACATAGTGGAGCAGCTTCCTTCCTACAGTCATGTTCCAGTTAAAAAAAAACCCACTGTATTCCAATATTAAAGCAAGTTATGACTAACAGTAGAGATCAGACAGTCAATAAAACATGGATGCTTGATATCAGTGAAAGAGTCTAGAGATCTTGATTTATCATCATGTTAGTCCAGTGTCATGGTAGCAAAACTACAACTAAAATGGAAATTGCCCATTTTTCCTCTATGTTTTACATATCTTAATACTCCTGATCCCAAATTAGGCTCAAGAACATTTCTGCTCTATATTCACATAAGAGCATAAGGCATTCACAGCTAGGAGACACTCCAAACCTTGGTGCAGCACAACATACACAAGCTAGGTCCTCAAGTTCTAAGTCTGGATCATTTAAAAAAAAAAAAAAAAAAAAAAGGAAAGCAAAAATAGTTGTTTAGAGGGTTAAGCTGGAAAAGAAAATCTCCACCTGTTCCATTAAAAAACAGTATATCTTAAGAGTTACACTGACAAACTGTGTTTAAAAAAGCAAAGCTAAGGAACACCTTGCAAGTGTTCCCTTTTGAATCAAATTTTTTTTTAATAAAAATAAATCACACATTTATAATTCATTTTGGATACACAAGCACTGATGCACATATTAACCTCTAGCAGCCAACTAGGTTGAGCCAATCTGAGTTCACTATAGCAACGCTCTGATGTGTTGGGAGGTAAGACTTCAGAGCCAGTTACCACAGACATTATGACTTGCAGCCCAAAACAGCAGATGGATTTTCCACAGAATTAGACTTACAGTAATCACACCAAGATCCTTTTTCAATTGCACAAATATACATAAAACCACAACCAGAAAGATGCTTGAGTGAATATTTGCTACATAAGCAGTGAGTGAGCACTTTAAAAACAGACAATAGGTCTACCAAAACCTCTAACAGGTTACTTCTCACGCTTAACAGTGAGCATTATAACCAAGTCTTAACAAGCATCAGTCAAGCGTGTGGAAATATACAGAGATACAATAGATTGATATTTTTGCTTACCTTGGAATTTGTTGCCCAGTTGCCTCTGAACTCATTAGTGATTATATGGCTTCAGCTTACTCCAGTTTAAGTCTCCAGTCTTATTGTCTGGACCTTTCAGTAGTTTGGAACAGTCCTTTTCATCTAGCTTGGTTTCAGGTTTTCACACACACACGCAAAGAAAAAGAATACTCAGCTACTAGTGTTAGTCCATCTTTTTGTATATCGCATCTTGAAGCGAGGTAGGAGGAAGTGTTTTCTCAGATTGATGTTGGAGACACTAGCTGGAGGGAAGGGACTCCTCAGGGTGCTCAAATCAGAAAACATGAATGAATCTGAAAAAAAAAATAAAGCCTAAAAATAAGTAGTTTATTGAATTAACCTAATGAATATAATTATTTTGCTAAGTGCATCACTGCATCCGCTTTGTTTTTCTTTTAATATATTTGTTTCATTTGTGAGTGGCAGTATTAGATGCAGCACTGACCAAATTAGACATCTGTCCCCCACCCTGGAAGCAGTTAGACCTTAATTCCACAGTAGCAGCGTCAAACACTGCTTTGCAAGGCTGAGCATGCTAGTGCTACTTTCACTTAACATGCTTTTGATAACAATTAAAGTCAGCAAATTTTAAAAAGTTCTACCTTATGCAGATGAGATCCCCTGGTTTGGAAGTATCAGGACCCTGCCCCATGTCCTACGAGAGCTTTTGCTGTGTGATCTACCTTTCTTCTGCCCACACACCAGGTGCCAAAGGCCCCCGTTCAGCGGCTGAGTAGTGCGCCAATCTCTGTCCCTTCACAGCCAGGGTTTCTGCATGCATACCTGCATTCATCTGCACGCTATCTTTGCATTTCATACAAGGCTTTGCCTCACCCCCCCAAAATTAAGATAGTTCCAACACTATCTGTCATACCTCTCTTCAGGAGAAGAGAAAAACTCTTATCATATGGCATTGCATGGTGTTAGGACACATTGAGCTATACTGTATCATGCCACACGGTCTGACTAGATGAATGAATGAGAGCAAGCATGTATGTATACTTTCAGGCAGCAGATTTGCTGCACTTTACAGCTCACGGGGAACCAAGTACCTAAGAAGAAAATAGAGTGGATCTGCAAGATCTCATACTATGAAATATATGTACCTGTTCTGGTAAAATAAGATGTCAAGATGCTTCTGCCATACCTTCAGCAATGCTCTCTACTGGGAACAGTTGTCCTGATCGGCTGCCTATATGTGTATGGATAAACGTGCGTGTGTATGTATGTACAAATTTGATTTCTAAAACTCAGCAGCTTTATAGGACTTTGGGGATAGCAACATTGTAATCCTTAAGAACTAGAACCAGGTTATAAACCTCGGTTCCTGGCTAAGGTCTTAGGATCGCACTACTGAAATTCTTTCTTTCGTTATATAAATATTTTTAAAGGGGTTTAGAATATAAGTTAAAAAAAAGCAGAGAGGTAACTTTTGGAGTAGAAAGTACCACTGAAGACCCTTCCCTAAAGTCAGTGTACATAACCATCCAGCAGAGAACATAGCCTGGAGATACATCAGCCCCTAGAACCTGGCTGTTTTGGCTGTATAGATGAACATCCACACAGTCAGAAGAACATCTGCTGCAACTTCCCATATCAAACATGTACTTTTGAGGGGGGTTTTTAAAGAGTGTCTAAAAGCCCTTTCACAGCTTCCTAATAAATTTCCACCTGATTTCTACACTGGCTGAAGTCTTGTCAACATAAGGAGGAATAGCTGGGGATTCTTAGGAACTTCAGCACGAACCAAGAGCTATCCACTTTTGCACCTTTTTTAGAGAGATCTGATAGAGTCAGTAGGCTAACACTACATGTTTGAGTGGAATGCTCAGAATATCCTCAGTAAGTAAAAATCTACTTAGAGCAGAGAAAGGAAAAATATTGAATACTGGCTATATAATACTGGATAATATATAATACTGGGATACTGGCACCTTCCACACTTGTTCATTCTTCTTCCACCCACCCCCCCATAAATCAACAAAGATTTACTATAATGCTTGAGGTAACAGTCCTTAGGTACGTTTATCTTCAAAGGAGGCCATTCACATTAAAGAGTCCATATCCATGAGATGTACTCTTTCTTACTTAGCCTGATGCTGCCAGTCTTGCAAGATGCAGGGACATTTGTTAAGGCCTGCTTCCCCAAGTTTATTTCAAAGAGACAGGATGTCATGGGACCTGAAATGATCATTTGTGCAACATTCCCCCACCCCCAGTCAGTTGAAGTGCTGACTTATATACTTCATGTTAAAGCACAGGGCTCCTTGCATTCTGGGTGAGCAGATATGATCAGTGAAAGCAAACAAATGCACTAATTAGAAGCTTTTCTTTTAAATTATTTTAGGGTTAAATCACAGTATTACTATGAGGATGTATGGTATTTAAATCCATATGCAGCGTAAAAGATCTCCCTCTGAAGTATATTTAAGTAAATTTACGAGTGGTTAGTCTTCATCTAGAATTGAGAATCTTCCAACATTGTACAAGTGCATACGATGGCTTCATGATGTTCGTATAACAATTCTGCATATTATTATAAAAATACAATTGCTAATGAAGAACTTTGTAATTATTACAAAACAGTCACAAACATTGTGATGATGTTTCCTAAGCAAACAGTGTGTGACCAAAGCTACATATACGTTCTTCCTTCTATATTAACACTGAAAATCTAAACACTAAGTAGTCCATCTATATGCTTTTCCTCATAGACTGGTTAGTTCTTAGTCAGAAGTAATTTAAAAAAGCAGGTAGCAATTGGTATTGAAAGTAATTGAATACTATTAAATTTTTAGAAAGGTCTATTCCATTTAAACAGGAAAAAAAAAATGCTGCAGCTGCCATCCTCAGGACCTCTTTAGACCCTCTCCATCTTGCAGCTGCAGAGCACAAATGAATCCAGCAGCTCCCTGTGGAACGCTCCAATAGGCATTTCATACCATAACTCTCCCCTACGATGGGGCCAGAGACTTCATTGAGTTTGATTGACAAGGCAGAGCAATTGGGCAGTGACACATACAAACATCAAGGAAGCTCCCCTGTGCACAAGGCTCCTAAACTCATGGCTTTGCTGTCCCTTTGCTAATCTGCAGTAGCATTCTGAGGTACATAGACAAGGCTTGAAAACAGTGGATTTTGAAAAGATCAACTTTTTACTTGCATAATCTTAAATGTTAGCGTCAGATCCAAAGCATTCTGCCCAGACAAAACAGTATTCTACCACAAGGAGAGGGGGAAACCAGGGTTTGGTATCTGGCTACAGGCTCCACATACACCCTTGCGCAGTTCTGCCCAGTCCCCCGTCCCCCCTCCCAGAGACAGGTTCTGCAGAGCGAAGGGGAAAGGCAGACACCTAAAATCATATACTCCTGCACACACAACAGTTCTACCCTGTACTGCGAGTAGGAGC
Organism: Aviceda cuculoides; assembly: GCA_035590195.1. NCBI lineage: Eukaryota > Metazoa > Chordata > Aves > Accipitriformes > Accipitridae > Aviceda > Aviceda cuculoides. The sequence goes on from JAVJGG010000007.1 coordinate 21,198,275, forward strand.
AGCATTTACCTTTAAATGTATTCCCAGACGGCACGATTAGTACAAGCATGTGACAACAACAAAACCAATCCTTCCTCTTCTCTCCAGGAAAGTTAACTTCTCATGGATCTCGCAACCATTGCTGCAGAACACAGAGGTAGAACTAGACAGCTGTATTGGGAGAGACATATTTTGAACTCATGTGCTTTCCAAATCAATTTAACATAGTTAGAAACCGATGAGCATATCCAGTGACTATCCATGAAAATAAGATCAGGGATAAATTCTCTAACCACACGATAGTCCAGAGCAGAAAAAGATATTGCCTTAGACCTCAATTAAGAAAGTAAGGACCATGACCAAGGGCTAGACACTATTTCATACACTCATATTTCTATAAATACATGCAACACTAAAAAATTTACAATGTCCACCTTTTAAAACTGTACTTATATACAAATGTAGCGAGAGCCCAATGGTTATGTGCACCTTTGAAGAAGTATAGAAACAGAAAGTAGCCTTTTATTCTTCTCACTCAAGTTTCAGAAACATTTCAGTGTACACACACTTCATGTGTTTGACTTCTGGTGGCCAAGCAGCTACGCAGGCATGTTTACCGATTGCCTTCTACAGGCTTCCTTCCTTCCTTTGTGCTGCAGGTGTTCCCTCTGTGACATTTCCCGAGTTCATAGAAGATACACAGACAAACTTCTGCCAAGGTAGGTCAGGTTGCTCATTTATCTAAATACTCTACTGCCCATAATCTTTCTTCTGCCTTAAATAAGTAAATCCCAAACCATGCATTGGGTTCTTTGAAATGAATAGGCTAGTCCTTCTTAATACCTCTTAGTACACTTCAGAATAACTAGGAAAAGGTCAACAAGGTTGTTCACATGAGCACTACCAACAACAGAGAGGATTACAGAATCAATAGCTGCCCTCAGAGATCTGCTCAGGTAGACTAGCCAGCCTTTCATGCAAGCAGCCCACCTGTACTCCAGGCAAAACTACTCTGACAGGAGAAATGGCTAGAAAGCTTTAACTCTTTCAGGCACACAGAGGAGATGCCTGTTCAGACAGACAAAAAGCTTGCGGAGTAGAACAGGAGCACATTTTTGATCCACTGTTCACCACAGAGTTTTATTTGAGAGGTGTGGGCTTCTCTAACTGTCACCCTAGTGGAAGAGAAACTATACTATTTTAGAATGCATCTCACCACCTGTGAAAGTTGGTAGGTATGAAAAATAGACAAGAAATTAAGGCAAGCAAAGTTAAAGAAACCTTAAGCTAAAGCAAATGCACGTATTTACCGCAATACAGAAATTAGCAATAAATTATATTAATAATAATATAATAAACATTTATGGAAATAAAAGGATTTTTTTTAAAAGTTATATACAAAAAAGTTATAAGGTATTGACACATCTTTTCAGATTTCATCACTGTAAATTCTATTTCGCACAAAATGAAAATGGCTGGTATGCCAAATATTTTCTTCCTATCTTTGCTCTAATTCATTCTAAATCAGGATGGATTACATAAATTTAGTCTTCCATGGCAATTTGGCCCATTTAACCAATTGGTTTTATTTTCATCAAATGTGCAAGCTAGCAACTTTACTACAAAACCAGCAAAATTTTATTCGGATCCATTCTTTAGCAGAGTATAATTTGATAACTCTTTGCTCGCCCACAGTTGTCAGAAGCTACTGCCACTCTGGAGACTTGCTCCTTATATTTCCAAAACCAAAAGCAGTTGGGTGGCTCTAAGAATTGGCTATTGCTCATATTTTAAAAGGAGAAAATTGCATGATTTCTTATAATATTTGATGACTGATTGATTAACAGAAGATAACATACAGGAAGAGCAGTGGGATTGGTCAGAAATCCTAGGAAGCTGAAATGAAGTTAACTCCGTTTTATTTGTAAAAGCCAACTTTTTCACTCTGCACTGTTATGTTTTAGTCCTATTATTCTTTTCCTAAGTGTAACCCAAACTTAGGAATCTGAGCTGAATTTGTCCCTGAAGATTCCTAAGCCCTGCAGTAACTGTTCAAATGGTTCCAATTTTGATGAAGAAATATAGAAGAAGCTTACACAAATTAAAACCAAAATCAACATTTCAATATTCTACTAGGAATGAACTTGAAGTTGTCCTGTATTTGTATCAGAGTTACTCCACCCAGGTTTATCTTCAACAACATACTGGGGATTTTTGGCATGTGATGTGCTGCTACATTGACAGTGATATATCTGCTTAGGATCTGTGAAACCAGATGCTACTACCCATCTTATCTGCACCATCTGCTCAGACATAGATATCAGAGGCTCTAAGTTCAAATTCTAGCTGTTGTATGTTAAATATAAAGAGGATTTAGCTGGCTCCTAGTCAGTGATGCTATTCTGCTCTAGGGAGTCATATGCACACTCCAATATTCAGGGGTTCTGATCCATATCTTTCTTTGGGACAAAGAGCCTTGTGTTTCTTTAAAATAAATTAGAGCAGAAGTGCATTGCTAGATCACAGCAGTGCTTTTCTGAAATTCCTATTCTGTGAAGTGAGAAATAGTTCCTAATTGTTTAGCTTCCCTGTAAAGCAGAAGAATAAGAGCACTCTACTGCTGATGATAACCATTTGAAAAAAACAACCCCTTTTGCACCACTACAAAAATACCTCTACCCATATGTAATCTTTAAAAGATTCTATAATTAGTCTTCTCCTTCTAACTGCGTTGTTTCTATTTATGCTAAATGAGAAAGTTACTCAGATTCATGGGACAAAAGAGACTGAATGTAGGTGCTTGTAATATTACCAAGCTACTTAAAACAGCCCAGATAGGAGGAGAATGAAAGCAATAAAACCACTTTTCAGGGTTTATATGTCAAGTAAGTAAGAGTAGACCAAGGTTCACCTGGAGGTTTTGCTTGTTTTCTAACAAAAAGGTTCTCTTGCAAAGGAAAGCACTGATTTTGACAGAAAAAACTCCCCAGCTTTTCAACACAGCTATCTACTTCTTTGTATGAAGTAGATACTTAAGATGCTGAGAGCACTCATTAAGCCAATGGAACCAGCTGACTCCAGGCAGGACTCAGGAGACAGGTTCAAGCCTGGGTTCCCAGCAGCACACCTACATGGGAGGATGGTGCCAAAAAGAAAACCTGTGGCACACGTCCCCCCGGCAGCCTGGGGCAAAAGGCAAAGCGGGCACTTGAACATAGGTCTCCCACAGCCCAAATTAGTATCTAGGCTAGACTAGATCAGGTGAATCCACCCCCTTGGAGAATCTCAGGTTACCCTTAACACAGCATAGCACACCTTAGGGCTTTTCCCCTTCACACATCTCAGAATGCAGTTTCTTGCCTACTCCTGTCACCACATTGCTGTAGAGAAACAGCAAGAGACTTGAAAAATTCACTTTTTCCATGCCCCAACTTTAAGAAAATAATTTCTGACTTCAGCCTTTTAGAAGACCAAACCTATAAAGTCTACAGAAAAAACATGCACAGGATATATATTTGTTAACATGAATGTCTACAGTTGGATGTTCATGCACCCTGCACATACACCCAAATTAGGTGTCACACATTCTAATACACAGTAGAGATGTTGCAAACGTCACTAGAAAGATGCTGCTCAATGAAAGCACATACAGAAAAAATAACTAATGCCGTGTCTCATCTTGTTTGTTTTTCCACCCTGCCTCCACAAGAAGAGTGTCACCTCTGCCTTTTAACTAGTACATCTGACTTCCCATACACACACACTTATTTTATACAATCATTCTTCTATTAACAGGAACTGGCACAACGCAAGTAAAGGCTAGGCAACTTTGTGAAGACTATTCACAGTAAAATTAAACAAATACAAGGGTAGAAAAGTAATTTAAAAAGAGAGAAAAGAGAGAGAAAGAGCTCTCCCATCAAAGCAAGAAACCTCTTTTAAGCAGTTTTGCTTAGGTGAGGGCACCACCACGCATTGATCAAAGCATCGCTTATAAGACAGTAGGCACAAAACTGTCAGAATTCTCCTCCCATGATCCCCAACTGTACACAGCAAGCAAAAAGCTAAGCCTCCAGTTAAGGTAGAAGAAGATCTATCAACTCATCTCTCCAGTACTATATTGCTAGATAGTCATTATATAAATAATTGACTTTATATAGTAGTCAATCTACATATATTGACTATATGTAGTGAGTCAGTACTAAAGCAAGAGATGAATCAGATGCTACAGGCATTGTACGAGACTCCTATAAAGTCCTACTTTCTTCCAAGTCCCCTACCCAGAAGCAGCCACCATCAATAGAGCAGTAACAACTTACACTTACCAGTAGTCCCTCAACAATGCATATATCTACACAGCACTGTATTAAATCCAACTCTTTTTGCCAGCTTGGTCCCTAAAAAAATTAAAGAATAAAGAAGGGCTCCCAATTGATTGACCTTTCATATATTTCAGCAATACCCTTGAGGTTAGCATTTGGCAGTTTAATTTCCCAACACGGATATTGTCATATTTTGTCTCTCTAGGATAAGTCTCAAATACACAGAGTCCAACACCGTGCAGGGGTAGCAATCACTTCCTTCTGAACAACTGCTTCTCTTCCTAATATTTCAAAATCTCATGTTCGAGATTATTTTTAAGTTTGATAGTTCTGTGGTCTGTAAGCTGACAGAAGTGCTTTATGTTGAATACATACATGTGGAAAACTGCACTGAAAGCTACCTCTAGATTTTTCTGTAATTTATCAGTGTAAAGTTATAACTTTGTTCAACTCGGACTATAAAATATAAGAGAGGTCTGAGACTAACTGTTAAAGAAACACATTCTATTATTCTGCCACATTGTTTTGATGCTGGTAAGTATCAGGACATACAAAGCTCTAAATATCAAATGAGAGTTTTCATGCTAGGAATTGCAGACAGTGTTTAAGAGCAAAGTGCTTCTCTGAGCTTTAGTAAAAGATCAGAAAGTCTGCTAGGCTGATACTAAAATCCTCATTAACACCAACTTTGCAGCAGCTAAAGATGCAGATAGAGTATAATCTGATAAAAACCAGGAAGTTCACAGGAGCTCCAGCAATAAGATGACTTTTGTTACAACTGGAGACTTATTTTCAATTTGGAATACTTTTTCAAGACTAACTGGTACAGTTCAATGGAGGAGCTATCAAGTTTAAGAGTGTTCACAAGTACAATACTTTACATTGCCAGTGTAAACAGAAAGACAAATACCAACGTTATACAACACAGCAATTTTATAACAATCTAATAAGATTTGGCTATTGGTATTACTAGTGCTCTTTACTTCATCCTACACTACTGAATTCTCTATTTATTGATTCCATACATCAGTAAAGAAATTGTTCAAGTACAGCATCAGACTGAAACAGTCATCATACACCTTCAGAAACCACTTCTTTGGATAGGTGCAATGAGTTTATGGACCATACTTGATTGCAGGGCCCACAACACACCCCAGGGGCTCACAGGCAGTTTAAACACATGTAAGCAATCAGGGGCTTAAGCAGAACTGGCTGTGCACAGGTACAGCAGCAAACACAAGGCATCTGATACATAAGCAAGGTTAACACAAACAGGTAAGAGATTCTCAGGAGGTATAAAGTACTATTTCTGCACTAAACTGTAAATAAAATTACAACAAATTTAGAATATATCCTACTGTTTCTCTCCTTTAGCCAGCCTCAGGCACTCAGACCCAACCAACTGGTATTTATTTGTATAATCCTACAGTCACTGTGGCCAGTCAGAAGCAATTCCACCACACACACAATAACAAAGTTTGAAAAAAAGAAGTTGTTATTTACAGCTTGAGTCTTTGAAAGCTGATGCTTTAAAACTCTTTTTTTAGATAGTCACATATAATTTTGGTTTTCATTTAAAAAGTAATACACAAATTTACTCACTATGACTGCAAAATATAAATACTGCCTTAACCCTTATAATAGCTCAATCAGTAAGAGATAACAGCTATACTGATTTATTTAGTGACATAAAGTCAGAATATGGCTGTGCTAGCTTAAAGCAAGTTTGAACATCACATAGCATTTTAGATTCATGCCCTAGGGCACACAAGGGACCTCAGTAGTACCAACACAGGAGACTGTTACTCCCCATCCACAAAGAACACAACTCTAACTGTTCCAGAGAAGCAATGAGCTTTTTCCAAGGTCCGAAATCAGACCTCTCATGGTGTTCACTAAGGGTTCAGCACCAAGGAAGTTGCTGGTTTGTAGCACATACCAAAAGAACACTCTGCACTGTGCCATTATCGTGGCAGGTTTTAGCTAGGAGCATAACCGTGACATGGTAGTAGCTCTAGCTAAAATGAACTTAGCTTTTATATCAGAAAAACAACCTCCTGAGAAATGGAATGCTGCAGAGCTTTTTCTTGTCTTGCCCTTGATAAAACAGCATTACATCATCTGTGTCTCCTACTATTTCTCAGTAGAGTCACAAATGTTTTGGCTAGTCACATGGCTTAAAAAGAAAAAGAAAACACACACCCCCAGCCAGAAAACAAACAAAATATATTTGTATTATGAAACAGAAGCTAAGCAGGGAACAAAATTTTTAAGACTAATTTGAGAGATACTCAGTTGGGTTATCAGTAAGACAAACCTTTCAAAGTTTAGAAATACAAAAAAAAACTGAGAGAAAACTTACTAAAATCCTTCACACTCACAGAAAGAAGAGCGGCCTACCTCTACAGCTGGTGCCAAACACCCATTTTCACAGACTTGCTAGTGCTCTTTTAAAACCTCTACACTCTAAAGTCAGCTTTGTCTTCTAAACCGGTGACCTCTGCAAACCACTGCTTTAAGGTCTGATTCTCCTGCCAGGTGTTACAAGCAGGTGTTGCTTGGCTGACCTGACTAGCACCAGCCTTCATTTACACCTGGGGAAGGTGCTACCCTCTCAGCCCCCCAGCAGCTGAGATCAATGGAGTCATCACATACATGACACTACCCCGTTGCTCTGAGTTTGCAAGACTAGAGGCTAAATAAGAAAAGAAAGAAACTTTGGATCTAAGTTATGTAATTTCTTTAGGTTTGGGGGTTTTTTTAAAGCTTATAACTTTGGAAAGGAAGAGGCTTCACAGCAAAATCTTCTATAATTTGTTGCTGCTTTGAAGGCAGTAAGGGAGGTTTTAAATCACAGAATAATCACATTATCACAAAGAGACTATTGTAAGTCTCCCATTACAAACATTGAAGTCCTTTATTTAAAAAAACAATCCCTCCAACAATCTGAAGTAATTCCCTCATCAAAACTTCTTCGTTCCCCACCCTAATAGCGTGTTTGGAAACACTGAACAAGGAGAGCAATTCATTTCAGGCTGCAGTGCATGTATAAGCCCTCATCATAACCTATATTTGCAAGCTATTGGTTATTCTCCATTTACAGCACCGAGTTTCAAAACAGGTAGATGACTTTATTAAGTTACATGCTTTGATAAGCCAAGATGTGAGCTATTTTGACTTAGTTTCGCTGGAAATTATTTAAATATTTGAACGACCACTCAGAGGTTATGTGGCCAAAAGTTCTCATCTGAAGAATACCACTACGTACTGCAGATGTACTTATATATTTCTAATTCTAACTATTTAGTTAACCTTAAGAGCATGATAAAGTTTATTACAAACAAAAGTATGCCAGAGCGTGACGTTTCCTCAAAGCCTTTACATACCCTGTTTTCTAAACTATCCCTAAATTTAATGCTTTTCTTATCATCATAAATATTAGAAATCTGCGCTGCCAGTATCCGTGCTTGCCACTACCAAAGCTACAAAAAGGGAGGATCATCTTCCTGCTTCTGTTAGTTACTGTCTTGGTTATACATCCAAAATTTGCATTAACCTTCTTAATGGCACTTGAAAACTCTCACTGAGTTATGCTCTGGGTCTGCCTGCCTTCCAGGCTATGGGCCTGAGTTCCTTGATCTTAAATGCATGTTTCATGCTCTTTTTTTCCCCCATAATACTAGAAATTGCAGCACTCATATGCCTCAGATTGGATTCACACATCTTTACAGTGAATGCCACACACGCTTAGACTGATGTTATGATTTTCTACATGCTTTTCTTAAGTGAAAAAATTATTCTTTAAGTAGCACAGGGTTGTACATCACCTTTTTCATGTCCAGTATACTTTCTGCCTCAATAGTTTGCTAGGTAGGATTTCTAATTTCTTATGGATTAATTTTTCTGAGAGGGCATGAAAAAAACCCCAGTTAGTGTTTCTTACCTAAAAGCAGATAATTTTACACATTTTCTTAATGTGTAATAGCAAGGGCATCAAAAGAGCTTGGAATTCCTACCTACACTATTTTAGAAAACCAAGTACACCATGATATTCAGGGCAAAACCCCCAAATAAACAAAACCCCCAAAACAAACAAAATGCGTTTCTAGGTCTCAATAAACATTCACTTTCTTTTTTCAGCTAGGTTTTAACAGAAAAATCTACCCTGAAATGAGATGAAATTTATGACATTTCGGTAGTAGTAGGAAGCTTACAGCTGGCTATTGGCATTCCTTTGTCAGTTTTTGCTCTATCTGCTACAGAATAATACGATACTTCAAACTGAGTGCACCAAACATTAATTGAAGCAGTAATAAGCAGGCAGAGGATATTTCCAGGACATTAGTCAGTGACTGAGAGAAGCCGATACCCTTGGGATTAACCTTAGGTGCTTATTACCAGTTAGGAAATGTCCTGCATGCTGTGCTTTTTTGCTTTGTAAGATTCTAAAGAAAAATCTCTTTTGTTAAGGTATTTTATAATTAACAATGGTTTTGATCAACAAATATAACACAGAATATTTCTAAATATTACTAATATTTAAAATGTGGGAGTTTTTATAGCCTCTGCATCAAGTTCAGCAAATATTTCTCAGTAGAATCAATTTCATCTAATTAGTGGAAAATCTCATTTACTACCCATAAAAGAACTCTTTTGTCCCTGTAGCACTCTACCAAGCATTTTTTCAAGAACTTTTAGAATCTAAAGGATGCACGACAGTTGTCTGTGACACTCCAAAACCATAAGATCTAAAAAATACAGGGATTTCCATCCTGCCTATGTTTCTGACACGTTGCCTCTTCATCTTTGTATAGCAATGAAGAGGTGTCTGTGCCCAGAAATTGAAGTTATTGTTAGCTGGCTTTAAAAAGGTATCTTTAGAGAGATTTATGCTGTATGCTAAACTTAGGGTTTGTCAAACAAAAGTATGCTATAATCTTCTTTAAGCACATGCTAACAACACAGACCCAAGGTCCTGGCCACACAAACCTGTTAACATTAGTGAAACCCTCGTCCCTCTGAAGTCAACAGGAGCTTTACAGCCAAGTTCCACAAGAACTTGGTTCATTAGTATCAAACTTTCATATTTCATCCATTTCTTTGATCACCTATTTTGCCTAAAGTACAGAAAAATATCTTTGCAGGTTTCAGATATCTGCGTGCCTATCAAACAGGTACATTTAGGCCAGCCAGCAAACACCTCTGGAGTAGCAGGTATTGAGAAAAGGAGGACACTGCAAAGCTTCACAAAAAGGTATTATGCTATGTTGGGCCCATCACACGTTGCAAGCAAGGTGAGCACAGGCCATTCTTTTGGGCAAGTTCCCATTCCCTCAAATACTTGTCTAGAAATAAGATTTCATTTTTAATCAAATAAAAATCCTAAAAATAAGTAACCACAGTATGAAACACTTTTTTACTTCTTAAAGGAACAAGAGTTGTGACGGCAGTCATTTGTTTCATTTATTTCCATTCATTCATTCCTTTTCATTTGATGGAAAACAGATGAAGGGAAGAGAGGCAGGCATTTGCCTTGAAACGAATAGCACTTCTACCATTCTTGCCTAAGTCATCTTCCCTGACATGTAGAAAGAGATTCCAACTATATCAGTGTAGGCGTACACATCCCATCATTTCTGTGTAAATTTTTGCCCACACAACTTTGGTGGTTGAACAACTGACGTTATAAAAGTGGTACAGGGCTCTGGCTGGCTGTCCCTAGAAAGTAGCTATGGCACGAAACAGAAGGAATTCAGGTCAGAGTCAAAACACAGAGATAAGCCTCATTCAGGAAGAAAGGTTTAGTTAACATGATTGAACAAGGCATTTTAACACACTTTACCAATCTGTAATGGTTGCATGCATGCACTAGATTAACATGAACTCCAGACCTCAACCTCATCTCGGCTACCCTGGTCTCCCATTGCCTCCCTTGAATACAGTTCTATCATGGAGGTGACCTGATCTTTCCAGGACTATCTCACTTGGCTACACCTTTGAGGGTATAAAGAAAAACTTCTGCACCAAGGCTCAGCTCAGGCACACTTCCCCTAATGATCCCACTCCCCGCCATCTTCTGCTGTCACTTTCCCTGGATCTGCTCTCAAAGTCCTCTCAAGTTCTTTGTGTGGCATACCCCAGAGCTACACAGGGCACTGCAAACCTCCTTTATGCCCCTCATAATCCACATTTACGGAGGAGGAGCTATAGGGTGTAGGGGGTTCTAAATAGTTTGGCTTTTCCTCCCCACTAACATGAATTCTTGCAACTTTGCTCCCACAAATTTCCTCACAGCTGGCCAGCTTGCTTGCCTTTTACAGGACCTTATTGACTGACCTACTCTCACCCATTTGAAGCCAATAATATTACTCAATTCTTCATCAGGGGAATGTGAACCAGAGCAGACGCAGGTGCAACTCAGCTCCAGTGCCCTCTCAGGGCCAATCCACCTTGTGACGTTACCAACAGTCCAGAAAATAAAGACTCAAGCTCCCACGAATCTTGTCATTAGTTTCAAGGCAAGAAGGTCACCAAAATTACCCAGAAAAAAAAAATTATCAGTGACTGCTTATTAATCATGTTTTTCTGAAGATATCTTAGGGGTTTTAATTGTCTTTACCTCTAAGAAAAATGTGTTGATGCTTAGGTCGAGCTCCAGTATACTGTACACCATTTGAGAATAAACTTGGCCTTTGAATGGAAATTGATACCAACACATGACAACAATACAATGCAATAGTTTTAGTTTGTAGAGGAACACAATCTATCAACAGGAAAAATAAATAGGCAAGCCAAAAAAGAAGGTACCAGAATTTGACTTACAGATCAGCTAGATGTGATCAATCTAACCTATAAGCTTGGAGGTATGATAATGTGATATAAAGTATTCTGCCGCAAGGACAATATTGTTTAAAATGAAAGGTTTTTCTTTTCTCATCATCAGAGAATGGCCACTTGTTGTCTTTGAATTTAAGTGAACTGATTTTTTCATCATTTTTTAGTATTCATAAATGATAATTCATTGTCGTTAGTTAACGCCGTACTTCCAAAAGAAGAGGAAACATTTGTAGGGAACTATGTACAGTGTGTGCCTGTTTGCATAAGTGAAGACACTCTCCCTTTTTCATCCCCCCAAAAAATCCGAAGCCCCTTTCTTCCTTTTCCATTTTCTCATAGAAAACACTCAAAAGACTGAGACATGTAACTGATCCTGCTGTCTGCTCTGTAATCTCTTACATGTGGGTAATGACAATGCTTTGCTTTAAATCAGCCTCATTTAGAAGGATCAGAGTGATTTACACAGGTAGGGAGAACCGGCAGACAGATTCAAGTAACATTACTTAGTTAACAATAACACTCTATTGGCAATGACACCTGAAAGCATTTGATTAATCTTGTTCTCCTTGACATGCTGCCTTTATGGGAGCAATACATCATCTCCTGTTTTCAGAGACTTCCTGGATGTCTGACTACTTCACCCTCACAATTGACTGACTTTCTTATATCTTTAATGTATGGTTTTAACAAATCTTACTTGTCTCTAATCTCTTCTTCTCAGACAGCCAGTGGGTCCAATTCTTTCTTCAAAAGAGGTAGAAATCCAAACTCCTTTCCTCCTATCCAAAGTCCTGCCATTCATCTGTCTCCTGGCTTTAAAACAAAACTATAATCCATGGTCACGGCACTCAGCAAAAAAAAGTAGAGTGATCAATTACAACAAGGGAACAAATCTCAAGTTACTTCATACTTAAATGACAATTCAATATGAAGCATAATGGCATTTGGTTGCCTTGAAAACCTGTCTTCACAGCTAGTTAAACAGGTAAGTAAAGCAAAGCCCAAACAACTCAGTAAAACTCTGAAACTTAGTACAACAGCTCACGCACTTCTCCTGCATCCAGCCTATTAGCCAGGTACAAGGACAGAGAAAAGTAGCTAGTGTACATTTACAAACAGGGCAGAGACAGCAGGCAAGGCCTGTTCCCGTGCTCTCTGAAAACAGCAGACGCAGATAAACAGCGCTGGCTGTGTGGGGAGAAAGTCTAATTTAATTCCCAGTACCATACCACACCCCAGACACATCAGTCTGTCTCACTGTCCAGGTGAGAATTTTTTCTCCCAGTGCCACCTGACTGACTAAGCTCTGCTTACTCATGCTCCCCAAAATTTCTTCTGAGGAGCTGAAGGCATGAGGAACTGCTTACACAAAAAGCAAGCAAAGCCTGCTTGGAGTAGCCTTCCTGTTAAAACTGAAAGAAAGATTTTGCCTGCTTCTCAAACGGATAAAAGTAATTTAGGAAACAAACCAGTCAGAGTTCTGCCACCACTGGACACAGGGCAAGTGGGATGGAATTCTGCTGAGAGAGGTGTTCACGCTTTTAACCTTCACAGTTTGGGGGCCAGTTACAAAATGGGATAGTTATGTGTAGCGAAGACTATCTTTGAAATTTCAGCCTACCCCTCTTGCGAAGATGTCTCCAAATGCAAACTTAATTTGTTAGTATTTTGTCTATTCTCATTTTCATTACCAATATCTTTTGTGCTTGAATATGGCCCAGTGAAGCACATTCCTGATTCTGTGGGTCAGTCTTATGTCTACAAAATAAAAAAAAACAAGATGGGATGTCAGATATAAGTCCTCTTATGCACAAATCCTTGCAATATCACTATGTGGCCTCCTTATATTTAAACTCATTACTAGTATAGCTCTTCAGACTTCACTGTCTGGGGCACACCAGTCACAATATAATTCAAAGGTGGTTCACAAGCTTATTACAGGTCTTTAAAATAATGTCACAGGTCTGTTTTCAAAATACACAAAAGCCAGGAGACTGAGAGTAAAGGCTGAAATAGCAGTCCTAAACTTCCTCCTCCTGTCTGTGCCTAAGCGTGATGACATGTGTAAGTGCAGACATACACCTGCAATATACAGGCATGATGAAATAAATTAAGGATGGGGTTTCAGTCCTAATCCTAATTTCATGTGGTTTTTTGCAATTTAAGACAGACTTCTAAACCTGTTTTTCCTCATAGTCCTTTGTAGCAATAAAACTGACACAAGGTACATGGAAGAAAGAAATTGCGTTGAAAATAGATGGAAGGTCCTACTCCAGCTCACTGATGAGATTACCAGAGATAGATCTCCCCATTTATTAGGCAACCGGATGGTCTTCTTTACCTATTGATCATCCATTTAAGTGAAAGGTTAACTCCTTTAATGAGATTCACAGAATTTCATTCATAAAACAAGGGTCCTTCAGACAGTCCTTCATTGATTATATACCCACAAGAAAAACTGCTGGAAATATTCAAATCACTGACAAACGATTCTCAAGAAAATGCCCAAATTAAGCTGCTTCTATAGATGTATCATGGGATTCAAAGCATTCACTCATGCATTTAAAATTAAAACACAACAGCAACCCCCCCAGAACCTCACCACCTTCCCCATCTCCCATATTATATAGACAGGGATAGCAAGCTGCCCACAGATCAGCCCTACTTCTCGGACTGCGTTTCCTCTTTGTGCGCCAGGAAGGTGCTGGAAGTCTCGCCTCAGCTGGAGCTGCCGGCAGGGGAGCTGAGCCCCGTGGCTGCTGGGTGGAAAGGGCAGCGGTGGGACCCTGGCTTGTAGCTGTCACTTCTCGCTAGCTGGGCTGCGCTGGACTTGCCCTCCGCCCCAGCCTGTCATACTGATTTGTCTTCTAGCGGAGGTACAAGAAGGAAGGAGATGGCCTCTTTTACTCTGGCAGTCTCACTGCACTTTCATTAAGATGCCGCACTACAATATTTGTGAACAGAAAATAAAAATAAAATTGGAAAGGAAGAAACAGAACCACTGCTTTTCTCAGCCTTCTCTTGTTCTCCACATGCATCAGTACAGCTGCTCATTTTAGCTCTTGGGTCCCGTGTTTCCAAGGGTATTCAGGCTCCTAATTTCTACTCTGGTTTTTAAAGGAAGAGGGAGAAATATATCAATAAATAAGGCCCAAACCAAATTTGAGTTAGGGCAAGGAAACAATAAGCGAGTGTAGGACTAAGGTAATCCAGCCCCTTTGAGAAGTCAGGCCAAAATTGTCATTGCCAATGCACACCTCACAGCCTCTTCCGCTCTTTGAGAGCTAGTAGACTCAAACAGGGCTGTCTGCTTTGGGAAACTGTGTCACTGTAATATACAGGGTCAGACAACAAGTCTTTAAAAATAGTATACAAAAGCAGTAAGATGCATACATCAGCTTCATTGCCAAGTCCAAATCCCTGCCAAGATGGGAAAGATAAACCAAACTTCTTCCCTCTCCACTGTCTTCCTTCCTGAGTGTAAATAGACATGCGTGCACGTGCACAGCCGCACGTGCTTGTTTTCATTTGTTATGGGCCATGAGTAGCTTGCAAGGTCTCCTCAGCCAACAGACATGAATATCAATTTTTGCAGGGAGGAAATGGAAGCGCTGGTGCAGAAAAACAATAACCCACACGACAATTTAATGAGAAAAGTGTTGACAGGGAGCCTTACTACTAAAACAGAGCATAATACATAAGTACAGTCCTAACAGCACTCAAAAGGAAGAAATTAATGTATACACGTTCTCTCTCAGTTATAGTGATTTGCAAAAAGATAAACCTCTAAAGGTGTACTGGGAGACGTGCCTCTAGTTTCAGGAGCTTTAAATCTAGCGTGCAGAGCAAACCTGATGACCCAGGGGTCAGTACAAGTATTTGTTAGTTTGAATCACTTGCTACTCGAGACTGAGAAAGAAATGAATGTGCTGCAGGTACACTGATCTTCCTCTCTCACATGCCCAAGAAGTCATAAAGGCCTTTGAGATTTCAGCATTGTCTCCGAGAACCTTCCCTGTTGCTTCCCCAGCGTAACAATGTGCCATGGCTAATAGAATAAAATTATGCAAAAAAATCCAGAAAACAAATGAAATAAACATTTCTGTAAATTCTCACCCACAAATCCATAAACATCAAGAGTTAGAATAATCTTCAGCTGGAGTTCCGATTATTTCTTCTAGGTTGTGTTGATACCTTACAGTTAGCAGCCTCTAAGAAGGGCTCCAAATAAGGAGAGAATAGCACATGCAAGAGCTATGGCCTAGGAAACACTCGAGTGGAAGAAAGGATTAAATTTAAGCCCTGTGGACAAAGAAGTTTATAATAACATGCATGAATTTAGATTTTGCTGCTGCAGAGGACACCTTTCGCTTTTATGCAGCACTGCAACTCCACTAACTTCAGCACTGGAAAGAAAAAGAAGCTGTTGAGCAGCAGAAAGCTGTGAGGAACCAAAGCTCACTGCTTACTTTCAGGTCTCTTGCCCTGAGGGTAACTTTAATAATTGTAGAGAACCTGGGGAGAAGTATCTGGAGAGTCCGGATCAATGAGTGTCAGATACGCACTGGCAATGATCACAGGAAGGTGTTAGCAACACCCCTGGACTATCCAATTTTGTAAAGATGCTTGTGTTTGGACTGTCAAAGCCTGGAATTCTTTAAGGAATGCATTAATTTCAGCTGCAGCTTTGGTATGTTAGTTAAAATAGCTTAATAAAGTGCTAATTCTTTCAAACTAAAAGTGCGTGTGAGACATGATAACATATTTGCGATCAAAACACAAGTCAGGTAATTCAGCCAACCAAAGTTTTGTACCAGTGTTGTCAGATGCAGTTCTACAGTTGAATACAAATGTTACTTGGAGGGCGGAGAAAGAAGAATACACTTTTCCAGCAGTTTAGTATTCTGAACGAAAGAACGCAGCAGTGAATAAGGGTAAGTATTATTTTTGAACCGAACTCCATTTCTGATAATCTACAATCAGTTGACATTTCTTTTTTAAATTATTTTTTAATATTTTCCTGAATATTCATCAGGTAACAAGATATGCACCTCTTGGAGCCCTTCCTTCATTATGCACGAAAAGTTTTGTTCAATATACAAAATATTATAATACCCAATGTCTGGCTTTTAATTATTTTTAAGATAAGAGAGAGAGAGAACAAACCCACATTAAAATTGTGTATTCTACTCAAGGGAGTATTCAAAATGTCAATCAGAGTGTCATCCAGGAAACAAGACACAGAAGGAAACAGGATCCAGAGACAACTGCGAACACTTAAATCAGAACTTTTGAGGAAATTATTATGACAACCAGGTGATAAAATTCAGGATTACTAACACAGAACAACAGTCAGGTGTGAAATCATCCTAAAAAGTTTTTTCAAGTGCAAAATTCTAGAGCAGTATACCAGTGCAAAAATATTTCATAAAGCTTTAGACTGTAATTAAAGTTTACAAATACTTTTTCTTATCTGAGACTTATTTTATGCCTTGCTGAGGTTTTTCATAAAAAATGCACACTAAGACTCATCTGTGACAAATGTAGCAAAACACAATTAAGATTTATAGAGAAGGTAATTTTCATTTGTTTATGTCATTGGCAAATGCTCATTTTAGGCTGAAATTCAGTAAATTTGATTTGTTTGAGGGACAATTTGCAAATGACGTTTTAGACCTGTACTGTGAGTCCATCAGAGCCAGGTTTCACTCAGAAGATATTCTTACTGACTGCGTTAAATATAACTGCACAATGTGTTCTGATTAAATAATTAAACAGTTGTCACTCACAACATGCAGGTTATCTGGTAACACTCCACAGGCCTGGAAAGACTTCCTCTTCTATTTTCCCTTCCTTCCCATTCAAAGACACAACCCTTTACAACAGTGCAAATATAGGGAACAGGAGAAAAGATGAGCCACAATTTTGGAATAGTAGAGAAAAGTTACATTTTATACTACATCTTTTTAATCTTATCAACTTGGGTATTTGTGTATTCATCTTCCTGGTCCTCAGAATTAATTGTGGTCCTCCCACAGTAGTAATTTACTTCATAGATAAAAATAGCTATGAGTAGGGCAATAGCTCTTCAGCTGTTTAAATGCAGCTCTTCTACTATGAAATAGTTCCCCTAAATATCCTGTCTGCTCAAGTGGCAAAAGGACATCAGATGATTCAGAGTTGTGTTTGAAAAATTCAAACATGAAAACCAGAACAGAAACATAATTTTTTTAACTTGGATAAAACTAAATCCAAATCCTTATGGTTATTTCTTGTGAAACGAAAAGCAATAAAAGGTTTTGCAAAATAAAAATTTGTCTGCCTTGCAACTAACAACTAACTGATGAGAATCCCCTACTCCTCAGTCAGTGTTTTTTTATTTTTTTTATTCTTCCTCACCCTTCAAGAGTCTCAAACTAAAGGTTATGCCCTTGCATGAAGGAATGACACTGTACTACCTTCCATAAATGTCATTCCCTGACAGCAGATTTATAGTTTCTTGTGAGTACTTGTTAGTGACCATAATCTCATGGGATTTGTTTGGCATCTGGTTCTCATTCAGGTTTACCTGACTTGCTATTCCAAAAGGGTAGTTGAAGATCTGAAGTTACTGCCTGCTAGTATTTTACTGTTTACCTGGTCCCTTGATGCCTTGGGGAAAATGTTTTACATTGATTTTCTCACTTTTAAACATTTTACTTCTTTCTCATCCCTGCCTCACTTCTCTCCTCCCTGGTGATGTAGGTTTGACTAGTTTGCCTGTCTCACATCTGAAGTTGTTTCAGGTTCTGCTCGAAATCACAGTGATACTTCATGTCTCTTCCCCCTGACCCTTTGGACCTATACGTTATCGGCATTCCTTCTTCACAGCCTAACATCTCATGTAGCTTTCTGGGAGCATACCAACAGCTTTCCTTTCCACAGCCTTTTTTTTTTTTAAGGTTAGTATTTAGAGGATGAACTTCTGACCAGTAGTGATTAATGGGTATCAGCTATACATGACGAATTTTCTAAGCTGGAAAGCATCCAAGCTTCATACATTACTGAAACTGAAGTATACGCTTTACAGCACTCTCTGCAAATTAAATACTCTGGCTGAAAAAAAGCCAGTAAGCACCAAGAAGCTAGCCCTGCCTGCATTAAAGTATATTCTTTATCACGATCATAAAAATATTACTATTTAAAAAGACATAATACTTCTTTGTTAGATTTTATCTTGAGACACTAGACAGTAGACTCATTCTTTAATATGCAATAATAAACTCATATAATTAACATACAAATTGACAGTTTTATTTACATTTCCCCCCAAGGTAATGCTTCTCTCTTTCATTATAAAAAATAGCATGAGATCTAAACTACAGTTTGTAGCAGCACTACCTCAAAGTAAGATGAAAAGACTATTGGACCTTCAGGATATTCTCACGACTTTTTGTGGTGAACAATTTTTAATTCATTAAATATGCATGCTAGTTATTAATTTTTGCACTTTGTTGATTTCTCCTCCCACTCAGTTCCCCTTACTTATATCCAGGTTATACTGTTTTCTTCGGATCTGTTTGTTTGTTTGTTTGTAAGAAGCAAAAGACTATTACACACTGCATGTGTTCACATTAGAGTGATAAGGATGAGAACTCTTACACTGTTTACACCAGATCAAAATCAACTATTTAAAAAGCTGCTTCGATAGTGTGTAAATAAGATACTGTTGCACCAAAACAATCTTGGCTAACAATTGTAAAATATTTAGTATAAAAGCAGGCTAATTTTGCATTCTGAAACTACATGGTTTAAAACAATTTTAATCAGCATTGCAACACCATCAAGCAGCCATCAGATGTGAGAATTTGTTACATAGGCTAAGAGTGATTTAGACTTGAACTTGGAACACCTGTTTATAGAAGTAACTGGTTCCAGGTACTTCTTTATGCAAATATTCTTTAACAGAGAATTAGGAAATTATTTGGCTATGGTGAAACATGTTTCTAGATACAGGCAAATATTCCTTCCAAGCAAAAACAAACAAATAAAAAAAATAAAAAAGAAAGAAAGAAAATGAAAAGCAAGTAGTCATTTTGTTTATCTTTAAAATCTTGCCATATTTTACCTGCAAAATCTCAAGTACACTGAACCTTCACAAAGAATGAAAATTAGTCTTCCAGTGTCAAAGCACATTTTTTCAGCTGTCTCTGTATGTAGGAACCACCAAGTCATCAGGCTGAGGAAATTTTGATCACTTTTATGTAAGAGATATCCAAAAGTCTTATTTAGCAGTAGGACAAGATACTCCTTAATTAGGAAAGAGATCTTCCAAACCTGTTAGCATATTGTCTAAGGTTTGCAGCAGTATGGCCTCACTGGCTTTCACCAAATTATGCTGCTGTAAATTGGAAATGACACCAGCATCGGTCACTGTGCTCAGAGGCAAACTTTGTGGGCCTTTTTTTTGTTTGCCTTCCAGCCACAAAACTATGTGGGTTTAGGCTTGCAGAATGGTACATTTCAACACCACAACCACCTGGACATCTTCACCGAGCCCTTGGAATTCACATATTTTTAAGTGAGGTATAAGTGTCTTACCAGATTAGAGTCAGTGTGATACACTGGACTAACATCACTAGAGTAGCTTGCTTTATGTAATTGATCCCAGGTTAGCAACTAAATTCTTTCAGGGAATCTTCATGCTTGTTGCACTATTACTTTTTACTGTTTACAGCGTATCTCCTTTTAAGCCACTCACTGACTCTTTTTGCTTGCATGGAGACACCAGGACTTCATCATGATGGAATGATGGAAAAAAAAAGTTAAAAATCACACAGATCTCTTTCACCAAACTTCAAAGAATAATAAGAAATATCTTCTTCCAGCCTTCTAAATTCTCAGTTTTATATGTGATCTTATCCTCACAAATTCAAAAATCACACTACTTCCATCACTCTGTCACAACTAACATTTTCCCTGTGCGGTGCATACACATTTCCACACTTCCAGAGCACCAGCCACTGCTTCCACTGCAGAAGTCTTCCGCTACGTTGCAAAGATTCACTGTTATTTGGATCTGCCCACATCTTTGGTAAGCTCAGAAGCTTATGGATTTGGCAAATTAGAACAACCCTCCTCAGAAAACTGAAAACAGTCTCCTGAGGATGGTGGATGTCCTCCTAAGTGGGAGAATGGTATAGCAGGAATTTGAAATGTTAAGTCTCCATATATCAAATGAGACCCCCAACCACCAGGCTAACAAAAATTGAGAGATTATCATAATCTTCCATCCTTTTTTTCCTTCCCAAATATTTTAAACTTTCTCATTTAATCTGCAAGTGAAGTGGAATAAGAATTACTTTCGAAATTGCAAACATTTTCATGGGATAGAAATAGAATTTTCCACACAGTTTCAGGGAACTAAATTGAGACAATGGTCTATCCTTCAGTGCTGCTAGTGTTTGTTGGTTGAAAAAGAACAATCTTCCTTTCCATGTCTCCTGATTCCCTTTAAATGAAGTTACAAATACATTTTATTTCTTGTATGCCACAATGCTGTTCCTTCCTATGCTTTAAGACAGTTGCATAGAATTTAACTGCTTTCTTCTTGTCATCACAAACCAAGTATTATTACAACATTTTCATGCAAGATCACGGTATAAGAGGATACCAGTAGCTTGGCAAATATGTTAATCTGGCAAAAGCACTGTTTCCAATCCAAGACTCCCAACTTCTGACTTCTTCATCATGACCTAGCAACCTTTGACTACATTAGGTCCGAAGGCCAAGAAGCCTATGGAAAAGTAGTAGTTAGCTACTTGTCCTACAGTAGACTGAAGTATTAATTGAAAGGACTTCTGTAATCTACAGTTAAAGGTATTTTAAAACATTTTTCCTTTTAAAGGGAGAGAAAATAATTTTAGTACTTGTGCTTTCAATAACTCATTTTTTCCTCTTTTTTAAAATAAAATTAAACTGTAACCCAATTTAGTGATCACGCAGCCTTTCTGGAGCAAACAATATAAAAAACCACACAGTGTAAATACAAGAAATAAAAAATACAGCAAAAAATGTCAAGCGTCTCATTTCTCAAAGCTGACAACTGATTTTTGGAAAGGAAAATTCAAGGAGAAAAAGAGACCACCAGCAGGCCTAAGTATTCAAAACAAAGCAAGAAAACAGAAAAGTGTCATTATCTGAGATTCCCTTTTTAATTTCCCTGTTGTCCCCATGGTCTAAGAAGCCCTAATATAAAACCTGTTTGGATGCAATATAGATTTTTAAGAAGTCTTTTCAGTGGTCTATATGAATTATACTAGTCAACTTGTTAGGAAAGGGAGCATATGAATTCTTGGTTTCAGTATTTTCTTGGAAGAAAGCAAATAGCTAACTTTTCAAAGAAGCCTTAAATATATTTCATTCTAAGAGAATAAATTGCTTTGGGTTTAGGTAAAACTTTTCACTGCCATGACAGGTAGCCCATCTTCTTTAATTTATTTGAAAGCTGAGATAAGCCAGGGCTCCTGTTTCACTGAAAGATACAGTTGAAATAGTGAGTGGTTTACTGAGCATTTTGTTACAGGTCTTCCACATTATTTGAACAATAGTAACAGGCCTGATGGGACCATAACTTGAAAACTGCTTTTGTCAGAGGGATACTCAGGAAAGCAACCCTGGAGTTCACGTTATAAATGAGTGTAATTTAAAGCAAATCAATGAATATGAAAAGGAGTTTCTTGGCCATCAGGAACTAATGAGATAAAAATCTGTAAGCAAACCAAATACCCTTAAAGCATTCAGGCATTAAGCGCCAGCAAATTCTTTAACCAGAAGTTGGTACTCCTGAGTAAACCACAACATTTGTGATTTTCGACTACTTTCCATGCTCTGTGCAACTATTTGCATCTCATCAAGTTTTTCATAGAAGTTATTTACTAGCCAGTGTGGGAAAAAAAGACCTCATTTTAAACAGGAACTATATTCAATGCAACACTACCAAGATCCCATTACAGTTAATATCTTCTATTACTTCTTTGCTTGCAACATCAGTCCTTAAGAAAACTTGTATTTCACTTCCCTTCACTCCCCTGGTTTTCAGTCCTATATATTCACTGTATATTCACTATATATTTAATATAACCTGGGAAGTATTTGGGGATAATTTTGATTAAAGGATATTGCATCAATGCAAGAAATTATCTGTGTGTCTCTGGCTGAACCCACAATGTTTCCTAACTGAGGGGTCTAGGTAATGATCACTTACAGCCAAATAAATCATATTCTCTGGCACTTAAAGCCTCTTTTGGAGAGAAATATGTTAATATTTCTGAGCAAATACAAGATATTTTTAGCAGTAATTTGCTGTAGACAGGGTTTAAGGATATTGGCAGTATTTATTGGTAGCTGGAAAAATCAGATTTCCAGGCATAAAAGTGATTGTATACAAATATGCCCAAAGCAGTCTAATTTTCCTTTTTTTTTTTCAGTTGAATTAATTGGGGATATTATCTCTACCCATAAACTTTGTCCTGACAGGTATCTTTTGCATCCTGCTTTCTGGCTCATTCTCTTACTCGGGTGTTACTCACGCTTGTTGTCCAGGGCTGGCGCCACACTACGTTTTTGCAAACTGGCAAACTTGGGCACATTTTCTTCTGGATTAAAATTAGTGGCACAAGGCAGATCCCCATGACTCTGCAAGCAGGGCTGAAGAGGAGCACCATGACTTGCTTCTGCGGCCATCACAGAACACAACCTTCCTCTTGGTTCCCCAGATGGGCACGTCCTCTCAGGCTCTGTAGATTGGTTGCCCACGGCAAATCCCTGTTTAGACTTTGTCCTCTGACTTCCTACAACATGTAATTTTTGGAAAGGCTACTTGGGAAAGATGGCAAGGCTAAGAATGACCTCCTGGGACCAGCAGTTTAGAAATTCCACTATTCTGTTAATTCTCGGCACCAACATATTTTGGAGTGATATTTTCCCTCAGTTATTACCCCACAAAATGCCAGTAGTGTTGTAACATCTCATTAATGGTCTAAAAGAAATTCACTGATTCAAGATGTTTGTCCCTCTGAAAAAGAGGAAGAATGGGGTTTCCGCTGAGCTGACCTCTCTAATCATGTGAGACATGCTCAGCCAATTAGGGACACAGGATAAATACCATTAGACATACACCATTGCATACATCTTCTCAGGGTAATACTTCATTGACAGTCAGAGCAAAAGGTGACCTCTTCATGAGAAACCTGTGAATTAAAATATTAAAGTACAGGATTGGTAATGGCTCATATGCTAATATTAAAATTCAGAAGCATTTCCTTCAATCCAAATACTTCAGGCTGCTTTGCTGAACAGATAAAGTTTTCTTGGTACTAAAATCCATAATTTTCTTTGTCTTCCATTTTTGTCCAAGTAATGGTTAATATTCAGAACAATCCTTGTGATAGCCCTTGTAACGAGAGGTCAGAAGAACAGCAAAGAGGGATCAACAAAGAGGATTCTGGAGAAGGTTAACAGCTCAAAAGATCACATTTCAAGGAGGTAATTAAATGTGCTGTTGTTGCAGTAATGGAATAAAGATGGGATTTAGTTCTTTTGATATTTGACCGTTTACAGTATATCTTGCAGAGAATGGACTTTTTTGTCATTGTTGCTTATTGCCAAACTACTGAAACTACCAGAAAAGCACCGATAAAATCTCTATGGCTGTGCTCTCTCCTTCAGTAAAAGCTGTACATTTTTTAGTGTATTCTCAGAAGTTGCAGGAAGTGAGTATTGTTTGTTGTCCATTCAAAACTACATATTGCTGCGCCAAGAAATGTAAGTTGTCTTAGTGGTGCTGAAAGCAGTATAATATTCTTTTCTTTTGGCGTGATTTTAACATATTTCCTGGGGCCATTCTGCCACCTGCCTACAGTTGAACAGAGCTATAGGGAACACTATTAACATTTGCAAAAGCTAATTATGTTATACATATACAAAAATATAGGTTGAAGGCATCAACCAGTTATGATGTTTCTCCATCTATATCTTGTCAGGAACACATTCATTACAGTTTTAGTCAATTCATAGAAAAGGTGCAACTGAGGGGAGTTGCTGCAATAATTTGTGGGGTAGAACCTCACCTGAGTCAGTCATGTCATAAGCAACTCTCACAGCCATCAACTTTAACAGCTGCCAAATTCCTCAGCTTGATAATTTTCTGTTTGCCAGCTGGGTGTTGCTCTTCTGTCCCCTTCTAAATGCCTTTATAGATTATTTCACCATGTGAAGAAACATCTTGCCATTCCACTGCCTCTCAAAAAAACATCCTTCCTTCATGCTCTGTGGGAGGCATGACTGATTCAAGCATGTGAAAGGAGACAATCTCTGTTGGTAAACTGAGGAATTTCCTAACCCCTTAAAGTAAAGAAATACCCCATTTTTTCTCAAATACATTTCAAGACTGTTTAGGAAAACCTTGAATGTTGTTCTCATTCTTCAATTTTTACTTCCAAAGTTGTCTCACAGGTGTTATACAGTATTTGGGAATATGGATTCTTTGTCACAGAGATTATAGTTATTGAGACAGCACTAGAAAACAGGTAATTTGGAAAGAGATTTCTCCGGACATCAAATGAGAATGAGTGCAGAGGGATGAAAAGTAGTAGTGTCCAGATGTAATTTACATCAAACATTAATAATTACATTTAGAGAAATATAGTCCATCTATAGCATATATTTCAGCTGAATTTCTAACATCTTTTACAACAACTTGACTCAAGGTCAAGTTCTCTTGAACAACTTGACAACTAAAGAACTGAGCTGGATAATGATTCAGTGCCCTATTTCACTGTTAGCATTCAGCCTGTGATAAGATGCAATTGTTAGTCTGCATAATTTCTGAGGAAAAAGTGCCACTACAACATTGTGATTTTTACATAATTGCAAATGAGTAATGTAGGACAATGTAGAACTTTTAAAGTAATATTAATGTGACCTGTTTTCTCCAGGCTTTACTTTTTCTCCAGACAGATGGGTCTGGTCATGTAATGCCCTCTCCAGCTGTATTCTGATTGGGTTTATGTATGGTTGCCATAGTAAGGTCAAACCTTTTGAATTTCTTTTCTAGGTTTTGAATTCATTTTAATGGAACTTAATGAGTCAGATTAATTTATCAATCTTATTCATGTTTACATTGTGAATAACCCTGGACCTTAAGTAAGGCTCCAAAATACCCCACACAAGTAAATAGGTGTAAGACACAGTAATAGTAGAAAGACATTTTTCCCCCCTCAGTGTGTCCTGAGGGGGAAAGAGAAAAGCTAACTGGGTGGAAATGATCACATGCTCCCAGAAATTACTATCAATTTTGGTACATCATGGCCACGCCTGTTTTTTACCCAAGAAATTTTTTGCAAAAATTTTATCTAAACATCATCTAAGTTATCTATTTCACTACTTTTTCCATAGGAGTCAGTAGTCCTGGTTTAGATAAATTTTTAATGCCACTATTATAATATTTCTAATATAACCATTGAGCCATTATATTTTTTCTAGCACATCTGAAATTCCCATTAACAGTATTAATTTATAATAATAACAAAACCAAAGAGCATTTTGTGGCCATTTCTACTTGATACTCAGCTACTTTTATTAAAGTGCCTCTGCCAAGTGATTGCAAATATGCAACTGAATAGAACAAGTAAAGGAGTTACACATAACTGAACATCCTCTCTTCACATTTTTTGTCTAGTGCACAAAAAACAAATAGGCCCATTTTAAATTACATATGTATGGACCATTTGTAGTTTAGACCATAAACTGGTTATTTTAGGAAAGTGGACCAGACCACTTTTAAACACAGACTCTCTCTAGAACCTGAAACAACTATTTTCTAGTAAACTGAAGCAAGTTACTCACTTGCTAGGAGCCCTAGTCCACCACTATTCTTCCCATACAGGTATACTTTCCTCATGCAGAATGTTCTCTACAGTAAGTGACACAGACCATTTCATTGCCTTTCTGAGGAGTTCAGACCAGGAACTGAACTCTCCTAGTGTAAGGGGAAGATAATATTTTTGTGTCACGGTCACCTGAATGAAAGTGAGCTGATGTAATTATTTAATTTTGTTTTCTGCTTTGTCAACTTTTCCCAATCATTTGGCCCATGAATAGAGGCATTCAGATGGTGGTGTGTCACAATTTGTACTCAGCATATTCTACTCTTCCACAAATAGAACTGCAGCAGTCTTCTACAGCCACCAGGACAGTCACACAGATGAGTTTATAGACAGCTGCTAATAGTGGTACCCAAGTTTTTCTTGCACTTCTTCACCAGGCTATTTAGATGGTGCCTGACCAATAATTGTTGAAAAGGCTTGCAAAGATGTACACTTTTTTTTTTTTTTTTTTGAATGATGGTTGTGCCCTGTTTCATTTGGTAATCTGGCTGCTTTCTAAGAAAGTACTTCATGGACCTTGAACACTGACCCATATATGGTTCTCTCTGCATTTCTCACTGCTCATTGCCAATAGCAATGTAATCTGATTCTTCAGGCTGTCTTGTTTTGCTTACTTGAAGCTGTCTGACTGGAAGGGACAGCTGAATGTTAGAGGCACTTGATGAAATCTGCTACAACACTGTATTGGGTTTGCATGGCAAGGTTTTGGTAGTGGGGGGGCCACAGGGGTGGCTTCTGTGAGAAGCTGCTAGAAGCTTCCCCCATGTCTGACAGAGCCAATACCAGCCGGCTCCAAGACGGACCCGCCGCTGGCCAAGGCTGAGCCCATCAGCAACAGTGGTAGCGCCTCTGGTATAACGGATTTAAGAAGGGGAAAAAGAAAACTGCACAACTGCAGCTGGGAGAGAGGAGTGAGAACACGAGAGAAACAGCCCAGCAGACCCTCAGGTCAGTAAAGAAGGAGGGGGAGGAGGTGCTCCAGGCGGCAGAGCAGAGATTCCCCTGCAGCCCGTGGGGAAGACCATGGTGAGGCAGGCTGTCCTGCAATGGTGTGTTGGATGATGAATTTAGTTTTCAGAACTTGCACGTCAGTGAAACTGATGCACTTTGTGCGATACCATTACTTTTCATTCCATCCTGATGCTACATCATTGCTCTGCCTTGTGTTCAAAGTCCTGACTTTAGAGGCTTGATCAGCACTTGTTCCCCTTCCCTTCCTCCTAAGTAGGAATAAACTGCACCAAACCTTTTGCTGGCACAAGGTACTGGCCTAGTGACACCCTCCTGATGACCTGAGATCCAGGTAGCATATGTAGATTTGCAAGCTGGTGCATTGTTGGCATAGCATGATCAGAGTTTCCTTGGATTTCGATAGGAGTTTATCTTGAAAGGAAGAGTAAGGATTAGGTGACACAGATTTGAGCAGGTAACTCATTTCAGTATTACTGTCAGTGCTGTAATATATCAACTTCAGAATTTATTTCAAGGATGTTTGCATTTGAAAATGGAATTTTTGTAAATGCAAACATGTCAATTTGCATATTTAAAACCTAATCCCTGAGGGGATTGATGCCAGGAGGCTGAACTGACCTTGTTATATTTGGCTGGGTAAGTATATGGTCCTTCTTGTAAGTTGTGCTGTGATTCAGCCTTATATCTCCTGTGGTGATTAATATGTAGCCTGCTTCAGGAAGACTCTCCAGAAAAGCTAAATCTTTATAAATGTTTGTTTTGCATAGTTTAGATTATTCTATTAATATCAATCCAGAGCAGTAATGCTTGTGATACTTTTGAGAGAGGAGAAAAGATGGGGAAAGAAGGTGATACCTAATTCTACCTCCTAGGCAGGTCTGTCTAATCCCTGTCAAAACTGTATTCATTGACAGAATGCAGCCATGTGTCTTTAAAGATTGCCAAGCCTGGCAATAGCTTGACAGCTGTTCATTATTCGGAAAAAGCAGTCTGAATGCAAGTAACTTAAGCTTTCACAGAAGCTGCATGACTGAGTGCTTAGTTGATTGAGAAAGTGAACTCATTTCAGAGTTGTTGTTATGGCCACCTGACATAGTTTGAAGTGAAAAGCATTCTTAAATGCTAGAAAAAAAAAATTTTCTCCTATGACAGAATAAAACTGTAAGATCTGTATAAAACCCAGCAAGAAAAGAGAAATATAGCAGTCTGCACCAGGTCTTTTTAAGTTAGGAAACTGGAAAACACAAAACTCAAGAATCAAGCCTATTATGACACATTTAATTACTGCACAGTTCAACAGACTCCTGCCTGTGCGAGTTTATCAAGTTACACAAGGAACTGACATTTAGAAACTGCTTACTGAGCAAATTTAATGAGTAATTTCTTTGGTCTAATATGCTGGCCACTTCATATTGAAATTTGCACCTATGGTGAAGGAACACTTAAAATTAAAGGCAGCTGACCTAAGCACTTTTACCCTTCAGAGCTTCAGAAGCAATATACCTTCCTTAATTATTCACCTTATCTGCTTTATAATTGTGTTGTGCTTTTGTGAGTAACAACTCATTCTTAGGGTCTATTTAGACTTCCCAAAGTGCATGTTTAGCACATAGTGAAACCTGTTTTGCATACGACAATTGTTTTGTTTATTTTACCATGTCTTAATCATGACATCTTTAAAGTTCAAGAATTAAGAGGAAGTATAAAACTAATCCCAGAAGTTTCGCATGATATATTAGTGTTAGTTCTAAGTATCAGTTGAAGTTTCTCAGCCATAAAAATAGTCAATCCTGTAAAATTGTGCTAAGTTCCCATAATAGTCTTTACAATCTATTTCTAGCCTTCTGACCTAAAACTAGGAATATGCATGGCCCAAGGGGAAAAAAAAAACATTCTGGTTGTTTCCGTGATTCTTTTCTCTAAACTTTGAGTCACGAGTTTTGAAAACTGGCAAAATAAACAGCTACGAACCTGCAAATACTTGACTACCACCCTTTGCATCTATGCATCCAAATCACTGTAGTGCCAATTTGGGACTACCTTGTCAGTTCTCCATGGATAAGCCATCTATGATGTCCAAAGCACTTTACAAGAATGCCTCACCCTTGGAGTTCAGAAAATGCTCTGTCCCTATTGTCCGACACGTTATTAGAAAACTGAGTGCCACATGTCACTTCCCTCACTGGCTTCCTTTCAACATGTGCAAATTTTTCATCTGTTCTCAGGGAGAAATCAAACCTCCATTAAGAAGAAATTCTCCACATATGAAACACATGACTGATAAAGAATAAAACTGAAACAGAAGGAAAAACAACCAAAATAACTATGGAGGAAATAATATATAAAGGAACCGTTATTTTAAAGGTGCTTTTCTTCCTCTAACGTCAGTCTCACGGCACAAAGATTGATATGGCAATAAGTTTTCTGCAGTCAAGTGTAGTTCAGAATTATGTGTACTAATGCTATGACAATAAGTATATACTGCTAATAGCTTTCCAGTTCACAGCTTGAGTATTTCCACTCTGAGCTGTGCAACACCATAAAGTCCTATAGCTTATCACAAGGGCCTGCTGCATTTAAAGCTTACACCATATATTCAGCTGT
This sequence comes from Aviceda cuculoides, assembly GCA_035590195.1. Lineage (NCBI taxonomy): Eukaryota > Metazoa > Chordata > Aves > Accipitriformes > Accipitridae > Aviceda > Aviceda cuculoides. Next base: position 21,227,916 of record JAVJGG010000007.1, read on the forward strand.
ATGTATGCGTGTGTGAGCAAGAGGAAAGGATGAGGTAAAAGAGAGTAAAGAGAGGAAAATTCTTTGACAGTTCTTTAAACACATCTAAAGCTAGGGCATATGTTTATTTGGAAATAAGGTCTACTGCATAGTACTCATGGAAATACTCATCTATTACTTGAGAAGCTGAAGCAGCCCTAAGACACCTGGCTTTTTGTGTTCTCTGCCTTTGCAAGGATAGAAAATATACATATTCCTTCTATAATATCTAAAATAAGGTTATTTATTTCCTAAACTCATTACAATTAGTACTGTTCTCCCCAGTACTATGCCTGTATTCCATATATTTCCCTATATTTCTTTGGCAGCTTTTCCCATAGTAACACTCCCTTCCTCAAATCCACTTATTAACTGAGTGTGGTAGTATTGTTACCCACCCAGGAAACTACATCATCCTGTTTTACCATGGGATAATTCAATTTGGCAAAGAAACATTTGGATGTAAAAAGATGAAGTAGTTCTTTCAGACTAACTACAGTCATTAATGTAGTAACAAATTTAACAGTTCGTTGTAACTTCAAAAGTATATTCTAGGCCTGCCTTAAACTACTTTGTTGGTAAAAATAATCAGGCTCACTGGTTTTAGGAGCAAATTACTCTCTCTGAATTGGAGTATACTTCATTTTTATTTGTAAGCTTCAACGTTACTATAGACAGTGAACACTACACTCCTGAATATTTCTTTTTTTAATACATAAAAGTGTATTTTTCCAGACTAGCTGAAGTTTTCCTATGCTTTCAAAAAGGATTTTTTTCCTAGTCTACCAATGTCTTCTTATTATTTCCTTCCCATTCCTTCCTGACCAGTTCAGAGATGTTCTGCTTTGAAAACTCCCCTTTAAGGATCAAATTAAGCATTTATATTAATCATCCCAACAGCCTATTCGAGATTTTCTTTTTTAATCATGATGCACCCTTTCCTGCAACCAACTTGAAATGCTTTTAAAAAAAGGCAACTCCTCCTCCAGAACCCCACAGCTTCTAGCTACCACTCCAATATCTTTTAACACATATGAAAATAATATAAGGAGAGAAACATATTAAAAGATAAGCCAATTATACCATCTCACACAATTATGCTAATCAAATGCATATATTTGTCCGGAAGTGCAGGAGCTAAATCAACATTCTGTATCCTTACATGAAGGCTAAACTTGGCTTATGTAAGAACTTCTAATAACTGTTAATTAAAAAAAAATGAAATAAAGAGCTATATTGATATATGATAACATTATATATATATATATACATATATACATATATATGTATATACCTGGCTAGAATTTGGTCTGAAACACTAATTTAAAATCTGGTTAGTACTAAAACAACAAAAAGAACTGATTTTCAAAAGCATATTATAGATTGTAAATAATTAGTTTTAACATGTATTTTACAGTAAATTTCCACCTGTTCCAAAAGTGATAGGTAGATAACTGTCCTGCTGTCATTATCTCTATACTTTTACCTATTTTTATCCTGTGAATAGGTGGACAGCTTGCTCTGTACTACATGACGGGTGAAAGCTTAAGATGGAAACCTGAGCCAGCAATCATTCAGGAATGACAGACATTTCCCAGAGCTCTCCTCAGAAGACTTCATCTCTGAAAATTTTCATCTCAGAAAAATTTTAGGGCAATGGTCTCACATAGTAAATCCTTTAAAAAAAAACAGAAAGAAAAAAGAATACTGTCAGAAATAACCTGTAATATCACTTTCATACAGGGACGTGATAGCTTGCTGTCATTTAATGGATTAAATATGCACGGTTACTCACAAAGGGCTCCTCTGGAATTCAGATCACTGGCATTAAGCTTTTCCTTTCTATCTGCAGTGTGTCCCTATAAGCAAACTTAATGCTTGGTTGTAAATAGGGATGTAGAAAAATGTGTAAAATGTCTTTGCATACGCTATCTTAAGTGGAAGTTTTTGTTAGCAATACACTGCAAAAGCATTATGGAAACACAAGCCTTCTAACATTTGAAATCCAAAGAGTACTTTCACTCTTAAGTGAGCTGAGTATTGGTAACAGATCCACGACTACATAGCAAAGATCCCATGCACATAGTAAGTGTGGAGATACGCTAACTACCATCACACAGACTAACCACAGAGCCAGAGGTATGTAAAGGTGTGGTCTGTGGTCACCCAACCCGTCAGCAAAAGGAAGCAGAGATTTGGAAGCCACATTCACAGGATATTGTGTAGAGCCAATAAATGTTGTAGAAGTACTTGCAGACCCAGCCATACTCTTCATGGACATGGCCTGGTGAATTTGCCTTGTGCTGTTACACATAAACTTCCCACCCCAGTTCTCCAGCTACTAGGAAGCATCTGCTTTGTTAAAGTAAGAACCAATTTTGGGAAGACATTCTTGAGGCAAAGGCAATGCATAGTGTCACAATTTGGCTCAAGCAATAGCAGTAGAAGAGTCAATATTAACATCCTCATATCTTCTTTTGTGAGTACTTCTTTTTAGTCTATTATAGATTGAACAAAGATCTCTCTCTTTTTTAAACAAACACGAGTTCAGACTTCATCCAGAGCACATAAAATTATTCCCATTGATTTCACCAGGTTTTTCATCAGGCCAGTCATACTGCACTTGGCAGCTAAAACCAACATACATCCTACCTCCCTAAATGCCCAAAGGAACTTAGAGGGCCAAACACACCCTGAGAGTAGATTCATACAAGTATACCTACTAGTATTACTAGCATTCTGTTAGCAACCAGCATTTCAAATAACTGGAGGGAGGCTGTAGTAAAATGCAGGTAAAGGAAAGGAGGGGTCATATGGCCGACGCTGTTGCAGGGCAAAAGGTGTTTACAAAACACTTCCACACTACTGTTGAAGATACTCGGTGAGGAAAAGTATAGTACAGCAACAGCGCTCTTCCTCTTTTGGCCCTTTACACTGTTTTCTGTTATCTTTGCATCTCTACCTCTCTGCTCTTCCTTTTCTCTGCCAGCACTAATTCCCTTACGTCTTTACCTCACACAGCCCTGCTTGCATTTGTACACAAACCCACCCTATGCTTTCCCTATCAGAGATTGCCCTGGTGCCACCACTTTGCCATCTTTCCCTCCCAAGGCTACTGACGCTTGTTGAATTGAGCTTAATTTAGCAACAGTCTGGAAGATGAGGAATCATCTCCAAAAAGCTAAAGCTTTAATGTGAATGTAATGGAACATTACAGGATTAGAAAAGATGTACAAAATTTACTGGAAGTAAAATGATGTGATTCAGAGTGAGATTTTCAGGATCATTTGGATGGCCCAAAATGCAGTTAGGTGTTTATATAACTTTACATAGCTGATTTTTAAAATATTTCTGAAACTTTCAGTCCATGTCACACAGGCTGGTCAGAATGCTGACCTCTTCTTCCTTCTTCCCTCATTCCTCCAGTTTTTCAACTGGCATGGCTAAGAATTGTAAAAAATTGCCACAAAAAGCATATAGAATATACCATCCTTTCAAGAAGATCCACAGACATTTTAATCAGGGTCTGATGATCAATTTTGACTTTGTGGCAGATGACAGAGCAGCAGCTGCAAGGAGTCAAACCTTCTCCTTGACTGCTTGCTAAGTCACCCTCATTGCTAGTAAAATAGAAGGTGTCTTTGAACTGAAAACTACAACTGGAACAACAGATCACATCAGCTCTTCAGAGTATCCATTCTCTAGACAAGGTTCCGTAATACACATGGAGAAATCAATAGACTCAATTTTTCAAACAGCATCATGGTAAACATTGAATAAAACCAATGTTATTCAACTTTTTGGACAAACTGTTATAACTTTGAATGTATTTTCTGATTCTTTTTTTCAATCACCATTTTCAAAACCATTCACAAATTTCTTCTAACTGTAGAAAATTAAAAAATAAACTGCATCCTTTTTCATGTAACCATGAGACATATCACAGATCACAAATTACCTCTGGGGCAGGCAACTTGGGAGGAGTACAGGGATCTTGTTAGATCATACAGAGAGAAAATTAGAAAGGCAAAAGCTCAGCT
>JAVJGG010000007.1:21232073-21245007 GCA_035590195.1 Aviceda cuculoides
AGGCTGCCCAGGGAAGTGGCTGAGTCACCATCCCTGGAGGTATTCGAAAAGCACGTAGACAAGGCACTTCAGGACATAATTTAGTGGGCATGGTTGACAGTTGGACTCGATGATCTTGAAGGTCTTTTCCAACCTAAATGATTCTATGATTTGTACTACTTACTATCTGAAATAAATTATAAGAAAGAGATTTACAGATTTCAAGGAATATGGGATTTTAACTCTTATCTAAATACAGCCCATATTAAAAATTACCAGGTTATTAAAAGAATTAGGATTTTTTTTCTGCACTTGCAAAAATTCCACAGCACAAATGCCTCCATTCTAAATTGTCACTGATTCCTGAAGAGAAATACTATTTAATTTTGATACATATTCCAGTTCATTGTCAACATGCTCTCTACTGCCAACAGTTCTTCTTTGCAGAGCACTGATCTCTAATTCAGAGTTGTAAAGAATGTTGTGGTGAATTTCTTTAGTTCATTAGTAATTAATGAAAGGCAAAGAGGAAGGATTACTATCCTACATTGCCACACAGGAACAACCACCCAGGCAGACACAAACACACCTCCCATGTGATAATTACATAGCAGCTTTGCCTCCCAGTTTTATATACCTCAGCGTATATCATCCTGATTTAGGCTTCTATGGGTGCAATGTGATTAATTTAAAATCATGGCAAATGCTTCAAAGTTCTATACTGTTTCAGAAGAAAGAGATGCTCCGGCTGTATGCCAGTGGAGTTTATGGAATACACTGTGTTATGACTGATCAGGAAGGTCAAATGCTTCCAATGTTGACAGGTACTGGTTGCACAGGCTTCTTGAAAAGGAAGTACCTTTTCAAACATATTCTTCCTGCGCATCTGTAATGTCTTTTCTGGCTAAATTCGCTTCCTCTCCCATACTATCACTACTGTCAAGTCTTTTAAAACCTAAAGTGTATCACATGCATTCAGCAATAAACTTCACCAGGACTCCTGCCTCAAATGACCTGGCTTGGGAACCTGCAATGTCATAATAGTTTTGCTATTATCACCTTGACTCAGTTCCTCCTTGTTACTGAGAATGTCTGATAAGAAGAATTCCCTTCAACATGTCTATATTATTAGATAGGAAATGATCTTCTGATCTAAAAAATGTTTGAGACTAAAAGAGTATTTCCTTTTCTCAGCTGAGAAATTCGCTTTGCTACCTTCTGTACCTAAAGAACATATACGCACAATGAATAACACATTAGGAATTACTACCTCAACTGACAACCAAATGACTGCATTTCTTCCACTGGCTTGGGAAATACAGCTCAAATACAACTCAAAGCAGTAAATGGTGCCACTGGCAGCAAGGATTCTGAGATTACCTTCTCTGAAATACACCAAGATTATTTAAAAAACCAGGACCCCCAAACTCCTCAAAACCCAATGCAACAAAACACCTCTTCATAGCTCCTTCCCTTCTCTACTGTCTTCATCTCACAAACAGTAAGACTAGCCAGCTTAAATGCTGCTTCTCTGTCTTCATATTTACACAGCCTCCCTCATTTGGAGACAAGGCAAGCCATTCATGAAGAACAAGAAGGCCTCTCTTACTTCAGTTACCAGAAGCTGGTAGAAAACTTGTCAGGAGTGAAACATCTTTTGTCTGGAGCTAAGAACACAGCACTGGGTTTTCTGGCACAAATGGATAGATGTGAGTAAAATTAATAATTAACCCGCAGCAGGGCTTCTTAGCCAAAAATGAGTTTTGCAAGCTGTTATGTATCCCCAGCCTCCAGATACTGCTTGTTGAAGTAGTGGTGATTTTTAAAATTTAAATCCCTGTAGCCCCTTGGATGGAGTATCTGAACTTACATTTTACTCCAAGGAACACCAGGATGGGAACCCAGGGGCAAGTTATAGACAATACGACTTTGGGTGGTGATTAATGGTAGGCTTGTACTTGCCTGATAGGCTAAAATCAGCATTGAAAATCTAGGCTTTCTCTAGTTATTCATAACAAAACAGCTTTCCCAAATCTCATGGGAAACTTTAAGGATATGTTCATAGAACTTCAAGAAAAATGCATGTTCTAATTTGGTTTTGCTTCAGGCTTAGGCTGGGCTTGGTGTGGTCTATTGATAGATGCTTCCAACAGGGGTTTCTGGTTTGCATTTTGCTTGTTTGTTACTTTTTGTAATAATTGTTGTTTTGATTGCTGTGGAACACTGCCTAGCGCCACACATTTCTCAGACTAAAAATAAGTAAATTTACAGTAGCAACATAGTAGCACTTAACTCATTCTTCAACAGGCAATCTGCAAAGCACTCCCTGGTAATCTAGGACTGACTAAACAGCTCTAGCTCTTTCCCTTTACCCTGTTGCATAACAAAAGCACCTGAAAATGCAAACATCTGGCTAATTTCCAAACAAGCAGCTCATATATTCAAAACTAAAACTAGAACTCTGATTTCTGTGACAAGGAGCTCAAAGTGAAAGCAGTGCCTGTGCCATCCCTCTGTACCACACTCTCACCATCTCAATACAGAGAAGCTTTGATGATTTATGGATGAAAGTCCTACCAACTCTTTGCCATCCTTCAAGAAATAGCTTCATCACAAAGCTGAAAATTACCTTGGCATAGAACGGAAGGATATGTGAGAAGACGGCAAATTCACTAACTCATTTCACAGGTCCGTTACCACCCTCACCTCCTTAGCCGCTTGAATATAAACTATTAATGTATCTAAAGACTCTACTTTCTGGCTTACCTAGAGTTGCCTCAACTATATTTGGCTTGCCCTGTCCTGTCTTCTTCCCCCTACCCACCCCTTCATTCTTCACTGAACTTTTGCCAGGGAATTTAGCTCATGGGGTGGAACAATATCCAACCATGCATGAGCCACAGAGCAAGGTGCTCTGTAACCCCAACCCATCTCAAAACGAGTGCCCCAGTGCTGCTACAGCAGTACCAACCGGACAGGGATCACTATTCAGAGGTTTTCTAGCCTCTTGGCAGAACAGAGAGAAAGAAGAAAAAATTCTGTCATGAAAATCCCTGTGGAATGTGGTATGAATGGGCATTAACAAGGCTTTCTACACTGCAAGAAATATTTCTCATTCTTAGAAAGGGTGAAGGTTAGACATAGTGAGCTGCCTATTTTGAGGCTGCTTGTCTGACTGGTGCTTAGAAGAATGTATTTTGTAGTTTGTAAATGTTCTATAAATGCATGACAACCACATTATATATTTGGCAAGATAAAAGCATAGAACTGAAGGCAGTTTTATTCTTGCAGAGATTTCTTACTTATTGCCACAGCTACAGTACAGCCATCAAACAGTGGGAGTTTAGTATATAAGAATACAACTTCTGTGCTTGAAGATCTATGAATTTTCTGGCTTAAGAGGACAATAGCAAGTGTTTCATTCTCTCTCCTACAATCTAGATTTCTAGTCATATGAATAGTTGTTCAATTGTATGATTACTCAGACCCTCTCCTGCATTTTAATTCAGTGTACTGTATTGTGTGCTTCTTCATGGCTAATAGTTACACAATTCCATTATTATTTTTGTATCTGAGTAGCTGCAAATACAGATCTATCATTGTTACCAATCCAATTCAGGAAGAAGTTAAATGACTTATTGTTATGACAAGCACCATAAATGTTGCCAATATTTTTCAAAGCAAGTACTTTTGCCCAAAGTCTCTGAAGAGATAGTTACAACCAGGCCAACCTGATGCTTCAAAATCTGTTTTGGATTTTGTACCCTTTATCTATCTGCCATCAACGTCTGTTCTTGATTTGAGTGAGTTCAGGTTACTCTATCACAACATTTTCTCTGCTTGCTCTTTCTACTCTCCTTAGGTTTAAGCACAGCACGGTTTTTTCTTCATTTCCTTGTAAGAAGTTTCTAACAGCTGTAACAAACATCTGGAGGACATTCTAATTTACAGGAAAGAGGAAAACAAATACCTACTCTTTTGGCAAATCACTTGTAAAGTCAAAATATTTCTGTCTGCATGAGAGCTTTGCTACACTAACAATAAAATTCTGTTTCATGCTCAACTCTTGAACTTGTATTTCATCCCTTTCCATATTGTACAGGTTAGAAGTAATGTTTACATGTGCCCAGGCAACAAACTTGGATCTAAAGTTCAGCTTCTTAATCACTGCTCTTCTTCGTAAGCAGTTCTGTCCAAGAAAGTATCTGGTACAATAGACATTTCCAATAGCACTTGCCCTAAAGCAAGTTCACTGGCACTTTAACTCAGAAGCCTTTTGAGAGCAAGAAAGAGCCTGTTAAAAAACTGACTGACAATTTAATAGAACTTGTAAATGATCTTATAGAGAGTAGAACAACAGACTTTTCTAAAGCGACTCAGGAAGGGGCATTGTATTGACTGATGGACAACATTTATGTTTACTGGAATCTAGTTTTCACAGCAGTCTCTACAACTTCCTCCGGGATTTACAGCTTCAATACCTGTCCACATTTTAGACTTTCAAACTCCACAGAGTAAAACTTGCTTTAATTTTGTCTGCACTGAAGGTCTGACAACACTGCTATAATCTCCTAAGACTGGCAGATTTTTGTATTTCACCATTTTTTGAAGCCTATGCTACCAACTTGGATTCTTGATTAATGAAGATGAGTTGGTAAAAATGGCAGAATAGGAACATTACATTGTGTCATGTCCTTTTGATTTACTTTGAGACTGTATCTGTAAGACTTCACACTCCAAAATGCATGTCAAAGTGATCCTTGAAAGACTGAGCTAGTATTTGAAACCTGTCACCTCCTGTAAGTGGTGTCACACTTGGTCTCATGCCAAACCCAGTAACAGGTGCCTCCATACTAACCTGTGAGTCTCTAGCTGAGAAGGTATGAAAAGCAAGTCACATGAAAAAATGCAGGATTGAATATTTCAACAGCACTTCACAATGTGTTCATTATTTGTTTTAAGAGCTTGGCAACTATGGAAAGTGTCATCTACTATCTCTTTTAGCAGACAAACCATTTCAGGCCAGGTCCAACAAATGCCAGTTACTACAGATCAAGAAGCAGTATAGTAGGACAAAGGGTCAGATGCCCTTCTGCTTAGATTCTGCTTGGCTTAACACAGAGAGGAATATTTTAACCCAAATGACCCTCAATAATGGACTTAGACTATGGTATAGAGGTTTCTCAGGTCTGTACTGTCCTTCGTGAATGTATCACAAAACTGTACAGATGAATGAGAAGTTCTCACCTGGAGATGCCAGGAAGCCTTTGCCAGTTCTTGGCCTTATTGTACTGGGAGAGAGAAACCCTGAAGTAGTGGTATGGAGCTGTTTTCTTCTCACATCAGCTCACCTGTTCCTACAAATGTAATAATCTTACTAAAAGCTAGAGGATTTTTTAAAGAAATATTTTCTATTGGCTTTGAGCTCAAAAAGGGCACTACATAAATCAAGATAGTCTCTGCTCCCATGCTGATTTTCCTCCTCCTCCTCCTCCTCTTGCTTCTGCAAAACATATGTTCTCCAGTTTGTCTGAAGCAGAAAAATTACATTTTCTGTCAGTTGCATAAGTCAGCAAGGCAGTGTTCTGCATCTTCCCCTGACCACCATGAAAGAAGAAAGATTTCTGGCGCCCCATTAGGAACACCCAGAATCATGATGTTCCCAATGGTTCATATAGCAATATACATAGCAGGGTTTCATTTGTTACTTTTCTGGCCTACACTCATTCTGTGTTGGCTGGCTTAGCAGTACTTAGCAATTGTTCCTTGCTTATGTGGAAATATTTCTTGGATTAGAATTCAGTCTCTCTGTGCAGCTTATTTGTTGAACTATGCGGTAACAGAAACATTATTTTGCCCTTAATCATTGTTAACAGAAACATAAGCATGACCGAACTATCTTGGATATACATACGATATTCAATATCATGTATAACAAAAGGCATTGTATTAAAAACTTCTATTGAGTGTCAATGGTTTTAGTTACAACTTATAAAATTACACTTAATGAATCCCATGATGTTTCACTTGCTAGCATTTCTGTCTATAACAAATACTGAATTGAGAACTGCAAAAGGAGTACCACACTGATTCTCATAATAAAAGGGTTCATTGCAGTCATTCTACATAATCCTCCATAACTTGCCGTTTCCAAGTTTGTGATCCTTTGATGCTTATTTGGCTACAAAAAGAAAGCCGTGTCTCCAGTTAATGAAGGAAAGGAAGGTTGTCCTGGACCACTTGAAGGCTGAGAATATTTGATTCTTTCACTGCTTACAGCTAGGCTTGTAAAGGATCAAAAAGAATTTTGCAAGACTGGCTTAGTGTAAAGGCTTATTTCTGATTTGTAGCACAACCACTGACCATAAAGAAGGCATTATCTTTGAGAAGCAATTGCACACAGTTACTAAAAAGCGGACTACAGATCATTTCATAGAACAGGGAGAGGGAGTGGAGAGCTGTTTCAACATGGGAACAACTTCTGTATGTATACTCTTAATTTTAGCCAGAAAACTTGAATTCACCTAGAAGCTAAGATCTCTGTTTACTGAAACGTTCAATTTCTTCTTTTTTTCACTTGTTCTGGAAATCAGCAGACAACTAGATTGCCATTAATGACTGCAACTGATTTCCTTCATGAAGCCATACCTAATTATCCAAATGGAGCACTGAGACACAATAGAATAAAATAGATTTAAAAGTTTGCAGCTTAGTTCTCCATTGAAATTTATCTCCATGGAAAGGAAATTTTCCTCCTCCTAGGATCTGAAGTGAGTCTTACAGTCTATAGAAATGAAGAAGAATCCCACTAAACAGTCTTCTAACAATCCTTACTATATTTTCTTATTTTCAAAGGCATGTTAGTGTGAAGCAGCAGGATGCATAGGCAGCTAAGCCCAGAATATCAAACACTGTTGCAAGAAGGCCATTTGGATCCCACACGAAAGAATAAAAGAGACAGTGGCAGACTAGGAATGCATGATGAGTCCTGTTTATGATAGATTAGTATCTATGCAGCTGAATTAAAACCAAGATTGAAACAAGGACAAAGATAAGACGCCTGATGCATACTGCTTCAAAGGAATTCAGACCTATTTTGGGCCTCATTTAAGTGAAAGCACCTTATATTTCCTGATCAGACCCCAGGATCAGGGGTATGTTATACTTGAGTCAGTGGCTTTGGGAAAGATGTAAACAGGCCATCAGCAGACTTGGTGTTACACCAAGACCAAGGGAACCTGTCCCTTCAGACCCAGGGAAGGGAACAGAGCTTGTGCTGAGCTAAGGGTAAAGTAAACTTGGTACAGAAATTCACATGTGGGATCCTGTTGTGAACATGATTTTCTTTTGGTAAATAAATTTATCTTTGCTCAGAAGATCTCTTTGAATTGTGATTGAAAAGTGGGCTTTCCAATTACAAAAGCATTGGACTGATGGGATTATGAAGAGAGAAGTCAGAGATCCAGTCTGAGACTAAGACCAGGGTCTGTGTGAAGAGAATAGAAAGGATTTCCAAAGGAGTACAAGTGAAAACCTGAAATGCAGTTTTATATATGGAGGACAGAGAGTACCTCATTCATATCGAGGAAAGAGAGCACGTCCATCAAAAACTGTGAATAAGCTACGAGTGTACTCAGCTGTTTTGGGCCTGAGCTACGCATTTTACATTTCCTAGGTGTTGTACCTACACATCCCATTTTCTGGACAAGCACTTAAAGAGCTAAAAAAAAGGTAAAGGTGAACATCAGGACCATTACTTTCACTTTTGCTTCAAAAGAAGGTCTCCATGCACATATTCTGGGGGAACCTGATGAAAGTGTTGAGCATACTGTAAGTATATCTACTAGACTGGGACAGATAAGAATTTTTAAAATATCAGTCCCAGATAGCAGATGATTTGCCTTTCTTCCCCCCCCAGATTAATGTTAACCTTGGGTATTCTCATTAAATTTGCAACTCTACAAATTACAGTCTTGGCACTTACTTCCCTTCTGAGCTGCCTACATTGTAGATTCAAATTTGCACCCTGCCATCCTCAGGAAAATTGATATTTCAGGTCCAAAGCAACAGAAGATTTCTATTTTAGTCTGTAATCTCTAGGTACCCTGTAGATGTCTATTTAGATTACATGAGCAAACAACATATCTAGACATCAAAGTAACTTCCTGAGGCTTTACTTAGCCCCTAAAAAACAGTCCAGCCCGTATAATCTGAATATTAAATATCTGCATCACAGCAGGCTTAGAGAAGTGGATTCTGTTTATGTTAACTAAAGTATTGCCAGATCTTAAGTGATCTGAGGTCACACCTAAACCTAACAGACTCTTTCTGTGACTGCAAGAAAGCCTTGCCTCACACAGAGGTAGCTCTGGACAAGATAGTGCGCTGCGATGCTGCAAAGAACCACCATAAACAGTCCCAGAAGTAGCACTGTGGCTTCAGTACGGAGTAGGGTCTCAGCCACTCCGGTGGCACGTGCTGCCATGCAAAGGTGGCTAAGACTAGTTTGGTGTAGCTGTGCGTTGTATCACACTCTTGATGGATACAGATATTTAAGGTCTTACACTACAATGCCAACCAAAAGCAACAGGAGAATGGAAACATGAAAAATAAGCTCTTGAGCTCTGCATCTCAGCTGTAAAAAAATAAGAAATAGACCTCTGCCTCCTGTGGTGATAACTGCTACCAAAAATCCTGTGCATTAACAGTATGTAAAGTGCACCTAGAAAATCTTCACCATATTTTCACTGCTCACTTGATAGCTCTCAAAATATTCTGACTTGGCAAAGGGTAGAAAAATCATGATCAGACAAATGGTTTCTAAAAAAAAGCTTGATTTATGACAGACACTGTTTACAGAGAATCCTGCTGCTGGGAGAAACTGATCTTGGCACTGACACCTTAACATAATGCTACCAAGGGTGAAAATGAACCCTAACATCACAGCTATGAGAAAGTGTAAGTAGTACTGGCTGCCGGGTTTATATGTAGATGTGCCTATTACTATATCACAACTACTCACAGTGATGCCAAATGTTTGTAGGAAGTTACTATTGCTACTGGGAATATTCTTCTTAACCTCTTTACATAAATAAAAAAATGCCTTGCTTTTTGCAACTATTTCTTCCTGCTAATTACTACAGTAATACATGTTGAGCTTAGGATATTTTAAAACCTGGAGAATGCAAAAGACAGGAACACTTGAACTTCTAATTAAGAAAAAATACTCTGCTTTTTAAGGTGCTTTAAGGTATAAGATGACTGTGGATTTCAGAGTTTATGTGGGTATTGGTCTGCAGCTACTCTGCTGCACACAAAGGACAGGCACAATGGAATGAGTTTATGCATGTCTCTGGCCTGGGCTTATTAAGGCTATAAAAGGGGAGATGAAGAAAGTGCTTAGCCCTACAGTAGTCAGCACAAATGTTAAGTGATTTTGTTTGTTTGATCTCTGACTCTTTTTAAGCGGTTACTGAAATCCACCAACTTTCTGTCTGCATTAATTCCTCCTACGTTGAAGGGTTTGTTGTGATACAGTATTGCACCCCCAGTCACTGAAACAGAGTTAAAAGAAGTTGGACTGCATCTCAGAATCACACAATACTGAAAGATTTGCAGGATGATAGGGAAGACTCACGTTAAAGTAAATACAGTCATGAGCATATACTGACAATCTTTCCCTGGGGTTTTGTGTTTTTTTCCTGCTTCTGTTCTCTGATCATGGGCTATAGAAGAGAACTATCTGACTCTTCACTGCATAGTATGAGATGTTTCCATTTTCACATTCTCAGGTACAAATCTTAACCCTACAGAAGCTATGCTGGACCTTTATCAGCTGGAAATACCAGTTTCTGTTTGTTGGTAGAGACAGACTGTCAGAAGCTTACTTGTGTAAGTACAACATGTTCCCCAGAGACTTTCACCTGCCTCTAATTTGAAGACTGAGAAGTACAAATAGTGTGATACGTCTATGGAGGAGGAAGTTAATTGCTTGTCATCAGTTGATGAAGTCACAGAACAAGATGTTACTCCTGGTTTTATTTGGTTTCTGGTTTATTTTTCTAGTACGAGGGTAACAACTTTTGTAAAAATAATGTTTGCTAAATAAAGCATGATGCTGCTTAGCTGCACAGCTTTCTCTAATAAAGGCATTTATTTTTCTGGATTTTTATTTCTTCTTCTCTTAAACACTGACATTCCCATTTAAACATGAGCTTATATACTAAGAAAATGGCTTGGTTTGTACCCTTCTAGCTTACACATAATGCTGGAATTTTTAAATACCTTGGAACTAAGCTAAAAGTTACTTCTTTTGGGAACATGATGATACAACAAGATATTGAGACAGTTAAGCATAATCATGATACATGTTACAATTTGGTCTCAGAAACATGAGAAGGGGGAACACTCTGCTGACAAAAATTCTCATTATTATTAGTCTTTCATAAATGCTTTTTTCCTGCTCTTTCTCAGACATTTGATGTTTATTAAACAACATATTTCAGCCAGAACAAATAATAGCTTTTCCCTTTTACTTGGGATTGTAAATGGGATTTGCCATTTACTTGGCAAAATGCTCCTCCGAATAATCTGCAAATGGAAGCATGCTATTTATGCCATATGTCAGCTATATTAAAAATATGTTGAAGCAGATTAGAGAAACTACGAGGTAAGTGGGATCTGCTACATTTCACAAAAAACTTTTGGATACTGCCACGAACAAAGACAACTCTCACACCGTAAGTTCCTTCTGAAGGGAAAAAACCATAAATTCTTCTATAAGAGGTCTAAGCATGTGAGGCAAATGTCTGTATAGTTAGCTTTCCAAAAACCAAACGACACTAATGTCACATCCAACCTTTCCAAAACCCAGGTTGTAGAAACCCTTCGGGGTTAACAAGAACTGACAGTCATTCTAGCAGTCAACAGTGCCCCCCAGTGTGAGTTGTTTCCACTTCATTCTACAATGGCTTCCTTTTTCAGTGTTAATAAATACATTTGGCGTGCATTGTTGAGTATGTCATTCCATGACTTAATTTAACTTTAGGAAAACAACTTTAAAAGCTAGTATTTATCAACTGTTACTCTCCTTTCTATGCTACTATCCATGCTATACTATCTATGCTATATCCAACTACTGCAAAAATATAAAGGAATGTGTAAATATAGGAATATTGGTTTATCACTTACATTTGCTTCATGTTGTGTTTAGTATTTTTTAAAAGTTCTACAGGCCCAGTGGATCAGCTTCACAGATGTGTAATCTGGTGCGGATTTGCTTTCTGCAATTATATTTCTATATATTTTAATCTATATGCAAATTTGATAGCGCTTACAGATGTCTATCAAAAAGCTGGCAGAACATACTCATTTAAGCACATACGTGTCTCCTCAATGAATGCCATGAGCTTGTGCATGAGAAAAACAGGTGTATTTGCGTATAAGGACTAATCCAAAATTCACTGACATCAACAGGAATCTCTTCAGTGGACTTTGTGAGAGACGAAGCACTTCATATTTTCATATACTGAGCACTCAAACTACGATCTAACACAAATCACAAAAAATACATCCAGAAAGCATCAACTGCTACAGAAGCAGTTCTGATGAAACCAAGAGTCTTCAGAAGACAGTATTATGAGCCTGTGAGCATCTGCCCTACCTGCCACCTCTAAACTGTCCTACCACACCAGCATCCCTGTGCAGTCAGGCTATGGATCACCACACAACCAAGCTAGTTAGCATTATCCCAACTGGGCAAAAAAAACCATTGTGAGGTTAGCAACAGACAGAAACATTTTGCAAGAACCTTGGCAGATCTTTAAAAGACAGTAAAGATAACCAAAACATTGTTATGCTACCATGCCAGCAGATTTCTCATAGTCCATATAGTATAAAAAAAGAATAAATTCTTTCAAATCAATAACCCCTCCACAAGCCTCAAAGCATCAGGAGCTGTTAATCTCCAGATATATGATTCATCTCATAACAAACACACTGCATGTACATCCACAAAAAAACATCTCAATCTCATTTAGAAATAACTGGGATCGTTATAGGCATAGCTGATTTTAATTTATTACTGAATTATCTTTTTTCTATCATTCATCTAGAATATACTACTGAATTTCAATCCTGAATTGCATTAGAAGATAGCATTAATGCAACACTAAGTTAGTATGCTCAAGTACTCGCAATCAACAAGTTGCAGAAAGGTTAATTTAGCCACGTATTCTCTGTATTTTATATTAACATATTGAACAATTACTGGAGTTTGCATTTCATAAAGAAAAGAAGGGGTTCCTAAGTAGTTTTACTGCTAGCAACTGAAAGAAAGTTTCCATACATTTTGGATTGATCACCATTTAAGATCACCTATGTGTGTCTGCAAGATTTCAGTATTTCTACCATTGCAGAAAGCACTGTAGAGAATAATTTCCATAGTCCAAAACATATACAGCTCTGTGCATGAACCCACACTTCATAGATCAAGGAAACAGAGCTGGTCAAAACTGTCCACCTCAGGGACTGCTTTGTGCAGATTTTGTGCAAACACTTCAACAGACTTCTGCACAAACACTGTGCTACATTCCTGTGTCACACAGGACATTCTTTTAATACAAAAAAATAGGTATCTTCCCAAATTAAGACACTTCCCAGAATTATTCAAGGAAATGGTAGTGTGAAGAAAAAGGTTAGCACAAAGAGCAGTGTGGTCCAAATACAAACTATAGTATATTAAGTCCAGTGTAAAATTAAATTGTAGCTTGCTAAAAATTATTCTGATATTAGTTTTCCTAAGAGCACCAGCTACAGTACATATATTGGAGAACTGTAAGTACTACAGAAATGCAGTGATTTTTTGGTCTAGGATGAATAAGAAATATGTGTTTGACCTGCATGTGTGGAGCTGAAAATTCATATTGAGAGTGGGGGCGGGGGGGATGGGCAAGTC
>JAVJGG010000007.1:21245107-21264814 GCA_035590195.1 Aviceda cuculoides
GGGGGGGGGGGGGGGATGGGGCAAGTCCCAAGGTGGTAATGACAACTCAGTAAATAGCACAAGATAGTCAAGCTGCTGTAATTCTCTACCAAAACATACCATAGAGAAGAAGGCTGGAAAGCACATTACAATCAAGAGGACAAGCAGGTAGGCTATGATTTCATTTTCAATTGTCATGAGAAAAATGATTGGTCCCATTGTTTCCAACCACTTCAAAACAGCTGTTTTGCGATGCTGGTGTGTGTAGCTGTACTTGGCCACCAGGCTGTGAAGTAGCCATGTTCTCTAACACCCTCCATTCCTACATTATGCAGTGCAAACCCCTCAGTTCTACTGTGCACCATTACGTCGAGTTCCCTGGTTCGGTTTGTGTTTCATCTGATCTTTGGGTAAACAAATTCTGATGGAACTGCAGCTCAGCTTGGCTTCTCCTCAACCCCCTGCTGGCACCAGCAGTTGTTCCCAGTCTTTCTATTGCCAGCAATACAGGAGATTTCATGCCAGGCAATTGCAACTGCTCGTGTCAAGGGTCAGCTCCACGGCCTCTCGTCTTTGTCACCAGCTCTCACAGCTGGCTGGCATCAATTTATTCTATTCTTTCAGTTTACAATCAGCTTGAGACTTTCTTCCACACAAAGATTGCTTCCCCCTGCGACCCTAGTAACCTTTACTTGAAATAATTTGTATTGTAATATAATCCTGAGGTAGTTTGGCTGTGCTGCTGGGCATCGATTCAGTTTCTGTGTCCTTTCAACAACCTTGTGTATGTATACGCAGTTGTGAGATGCCATCAAGTGGCAGAACATGTTTCACAGTTTTCTATTCTGCACTGACACAGTCCCAGTATCGACCCCTGGAGTACCCCACTAATGACTGGCCTCCAGCTGGACTTCATGCTGCTGATCACAACCTGTTGAGGCCACAGCACAGCTGGTTTTCAAACCACCTCACTGTCCACTTATTTAGTCTGCACTTCATCAGCTCCTCCATGAGGATGTTATGGGAGACAATGTTGCTAGCTTTGCTAAGGTCGGGGTAAGCAACACCCACTGCTCCTCATCTCCTCCACCAAGCTAGTCATCATGTTGCAGAAGGCTATCCCGTTGGTGAAGGATGACGACTTCTTCATAAATCCTTGCTGACTACCCCTGATAACCATCTTGTCCCTCTTATGTTTGGAAACTGCTTCCAGGATTAGTTGCTCCACCCCCTCCCAAGGGATCGAAGTGAGGCTAACCAACCTGTAGTTCCTCAGACCCTCCTTACCTTTCTTAAAGGCAGCAATGACATTTCTTTCTTCAAGGCAGCAATGACATTTCTTTCTTCCAGTCCTCAGGAATCTCACCCTATAGCCATGACCACTCAAAGATTATTGAAACTGTCTCCTAGTCACTCTTTACACAACACTAGGAGCACCTCTGTTATGGATTTATTAGTTGTGGGCTTCTCACTCCTCATTTTTAAGGAGGCTATAATAGCAGTGTAGAAAGCAACCCCCATTTTTAATTTTTCACAGATAAACCTTTTCACTGAAGCACCAATGGAATAAATACTAATTTACAGATTACTAGTCCCAAGGTGCTAATGACAAGTCACTAAAGAGCTTAAGACAAATTTGTATCGCTCCATCTGGTGGAGGCAAAAGCTGAATATCTACTTCAACAATGACCATGACACAGAAACATTTTGCCATTGTTTTGCACGCTCCCTAAGAAAAAGACCTGAAGGAAAAAATGCTGGTTTTGTACTTGACCATTCTCCAGAGGCACTTCTTGACTTGAAATCTGAGACCAGTTCTCCAATCGTTATCTTCCAATGCAATCTCATTGCTCCAAGTCATTCCAGTGGATAGTTAGAAACTTCCAGAAAAATGGAAATTCAAATATGTTCAGGAGTGATGATAAAAGTACCTCATTGGACAGTGTCGTAAGAACTTTAGTGAAACTGGGGTTATGCTATGGTATAGTTCTATATCTCTTACACAAATTAGTTCCCTCAGTAAATAACTAACATGTTAATTCATAAGCTTTCTACCCCTCCATTTTTCCTCAGGAAACTTTAAATCTCCAAGATGATAAATCACTTTGCCCTTCAATTCTTTTAAGTAAAAATGCTGAAGTCCTACTACGCTTTTCTAGGGCTCAAGCTACACAGAAAAAAGTGGGAGAGCTTTATGCCCTGCAACAAGCCTGCAATAAGCCTGTGGGGAGGCAGTTTATGGTAAACTTAGGAGAAACATTGTACTACAGACCCAGTCAGAGAGCTCTGAAGTAGGCTGTTCTTCCCTTTGAAATATTTTTTTCTTTCCTCCCACTTTAGTCTATCTTTGCATAATCTCTTTTATTTTGTTCAAGTGAAGCAGCAAGAAATTCCCCCTCCTCTCTCTCCTTTTTTTTTTTTTTTTTTTTGGTAGATTGAGAAGAACTGCTGGTACTTAGCCTCTGGTGGGAAAAAGCACAGACTGAGGCACAGTCCTGGCTCACTTCTCCCACATTATTCACTCTGATGCAGTTAGAAGCCAATGCGCACTAATTGCTGTGATCTCTCCATTTGGCTTTTAACTTAAATAGCCATCTGTAGGAGAATCTCAGCTGCTTTCAGCAGCCAGAAGCACTTGAAAACAGCAGCCCCCTAACATTGTTTCATTTTTACAACTTTGAGGTCACGAAAGAGACCACTAACTGTTTCAATGAAACTCCATAGGATGGGCTTGGCTGGATGATTTGTTTCTGCTTTAGGATTTAATTTGAACAATATGGACTTTTCCCCATTAGCATAAAATAAATCAGCACTTTGCACCAGTTTCCCACGCATCACTTTCAACAGGCTGCCAACACTAGGATCATGTGGATAGATGACAAGCACTCAAACTACTTACATCTATTAGAGTCCATTGGTCACATCAGCTCTTGGTTTTGATCATTAAGTTGCATATCACTGTTACTTACTTCCCACAGTCACCAGGTTTAATATACACACATGCCTTGTAATTCAGCCACAGAGCATATTTAGACAGTCATAAATTCAAATCAGGTAGCAGGGGTTTGAATAATATAAGACATTTTCCCTCAGTAAGGCAGTTATTTGAAATACACCATAGCTATGCTTGTAGGATTTCAAGGAGATCAAGTATCGGAATTCATATTTTCCTTCCCCAGCTTTCCATATTCATGTTAGCACATAAAATGCTGCTTTATATATAAATGATTTTGTTCCATAAATCTAACTGAGGTAAGTTTGAGATTTACTGAACTGGAGTCCAGTTACATCAGTTCATCTTTAAAATAATGTGGGATGAAACAAATGATCCAAGTTAACAAAGGTAAGCCACTGAGCTAGCTGGAAAGAAGAGAATATTTTTCCATTAAAGACTTACAGGTTTCTTCTTCCCCCGACACCACCCCTGCCTTATTGCACTCTGCCATAGGGGACATCACAGGTAGACAAGGAAACACACTGGATTTAGGCAAAAAGCAAAAAATTAGCATGTTCTAGATGCCCCTACTCCTTGACAGCTGTACCGTCCCATACCCTTACTGATTATGAGGCACACAAAACTCAGTTTGCAGGCAGGAGGCCAACACTCCATGGAGAGTTTGGTTTCACACAGGTGGTCCCAGCCCCAGGGCCGACATGCTGTGATACAACATGGCCGCCGCCCCACCATGCTAGTCCAAGGCTGCCCCCACCCCACTTCTCAGCAGCCCTCAAGGCTCCACGGTGCCCCCACCCCTTCCCCACAACCACACACTGCTGTGAGCTTTCTGCTTTTGGCCACACAACGCACCCCTCACCCTCAAGAGGACAAGCAGCACCAAGTCTGTCTCCCCTCTGTAATGGCGGGCCTCCTGCCTCCCCCCTGGGCTGGCTGCCTGACCCACCCTGTCCAGCCCAGCCCGCTCCTGGGGAGCTTTTAACCATTTTCTACCCAAAAGAATGGGAGCAGCAACTCACCTCATGCTGTGGGATGCAACAGCAAGCTCTTTAAAATGCCAACAGGATTTTCTGAGGCAGGGTGCCAGGTACCACAGCTGGCACCAACCAAGCTGATTACCAAGGGGGCTGCCTCCTCAGGGGCGGCCAGCAGCCACCTCTTTAAATGCTTTTAAACTGCCACCAAGGAAAGCCCAAATAAGACAACACGTTTCTTATCTACAGGAATCAATATGGTGCCGTGTAAAATGCTGTACTTCTCCATCTCAACGAGTTGTTCACCACTTAAAAAAAAAAATTAAAAATACAAACACAAAATTAAAAGTTACTCCAAACTTTCCCATTACGCCTATGCCTATTGCATTTCTGACCCATACCCGATGCCGGGAAGGTGTCAGTACTGCTGGAGCAGCCTCACTAGTCAGGACACTGCCAGGAGCAGCATATTTTCTGGGGAGAGAGCAATAACGCAGCCACAGGTGTTTCAGCCACCAGCCTGGTGATGTACAGAGGTGATACCCTTGATGGAGCAAAACCAGCCTTTTGTACTTTGCTTTTACAACACAGAGGAGCCGTGACTGTTTTCCATAAGGTGCACATTCAGTGATTAACGCTGAATATATGCTGGGGCAGGGGGGAGCCCTGGCGGTTTGGGGAGCTCATGTCAGAGAAGCTGCCAAAAGCCCTGACTGAGCAGCCTCTGTGAAGAGGGGTGAGCGCAGTAATTAATTACCATATCTGTACAGGTCGTCTCAAACAGCCCACGCTTCCTCCCCTGGCCTGGCTGCATCGGGCAGGACCCCTCCGGTGGTCACCCTTCCCACGGACTGCTTTTAAATACCCGAGACCCCAGGACTCTGCTGCCCAGTCCTGCACCGAAGGAGGTAGCACAGAAAGTGGGTTCAGGCCGAAGCAGTCAGTCTTGCGCTTACTGCTTGATACATTTCCTCACATGCAAAACAAAGCTAAGTACACGCAGTTTTTAGTTGGGTAACCATGAGTTCTGCATACCAAGAAACCACTTAAAAATAACCACATTTTCTGGGGTTTTTTGTGAAGCCATAACCATGTCCTAAACTATCGATGAGATAAGACACAGGATACAAAGGTTTTGGGAGATTTAAAACAACAACAAAAAGAAAGATAAAAATAATCAGAAACTGAACTAGGGCATAGGCGGGAAAAGCATGTGATTCCTGGCTCTGGGTCCAGCAGGCAGGGTTGGCGATCTTCTAGGTGCGTCTGTTGTGGAGAGGATTTCTACAAATAGTTTTCCAAACTACAGCAGAGTTTCCAAAACACTCAGAAACACAGCCTGTCATTCAGCTTTCTGCACCAAGTGAAAATATGTATCCTATCCATGTTAAGGGGCTTTACCTATACCTGGACATTTCTACAATCATCTTTCCAGATCCAGTTATCTCTGGTCCAAATTATCTGTCATGCTTCTTGTCTAGACCAGCCTGTATATTGTCTATGTAAACCTATATGCTAGTTTTAGTTACGAAAGAAAGATGGACTTGCTGAAGAAAGAACTTGAATATGTATCTAAATACTACAATAAAACAAACTGCAGATGCTTCTCTGAAAACCGTGAGAGATTAAATATGCACATTTTTTTCTAAACACTTCATGTTTCAATTGGCAGCTATAAGCCAAATTATTCTGCCTAACCCCAAAACAGCACTTCTACAGAGCATCAAAATTTCATGCAGAAAAGTTTTTTGAAAACGAGGGGATTTTTTTTCTTAAGAGTTTACACGGATAGACTAAACATTTCTAGGTTTTTTTAAACATACAAAAATCAGATGCTGTCCACCTGCTAATCACCAAGGTCAGATAGAAGAAAAACCCAAATTGCTCCACATTCAGATCTGAATTTTTGTGTATGTATAAAAACTTCATGTACAACTGTTAGAACAGTTTGGATTGAACCAAATATTGAACTAAAGAAGTAGCTTCAGATTTTGTTAACAAACAATCATTTTCCCTGCATCGCTGGACAATTCCAGCACAGCTGCAACTGGCCTCACTGGATACAAAGTCTTCCTTTTTTGCATTTGCCCAAGATTCCAGTGCTGCAACAGCTCAGCAAAGGGGTTTCTTTTACCTTGGTAGGAGTGCAGTAAGTCTTCAGAATGTGCATATGTTTGTATTTGCAGAGTAGGTTATAGCTGGGAAAAAAAGGATGTTTTTTTGGTTTATGGGAGGAAAGGGGAAAGGCCAGTGCCATAGACAAGAATTTCATTAAGATAAAGAAATCCCAGTTCTCCAAAGGGAAAAAAAAAAAAAAATTAACCTTTGCCTGAAGATCTTTCATGAAACAATTGAAGTGTGGTCATTATAATTTCAGTTTCTTAAAAAGTGATAGCTGCAGATTTACATGATTGTCTGACCTGGCCTTTAAATTTGAGTTCTTCTTTAGCCTGTTTAAACACTAAATTCCATTCCAACCAACTAAAGACAATTTTTATCAAAAAGCTGTTGCACCAGCATGTAATCTTCCAATGAAATCTATCAAAACCATAGCAATAGGCCTAAAATAAGACACTAAAACTTGAAAACCAAAAAAATTAGCTGCAATTATGTATCATTGTCTTATCCTCACTGCATCTTCTAAAGTAGTCATCCTCTGAAGCACACACAGAGCGTGTTTTTGCATGTCTGCAAATATTTTCATTATCCTAAAGTACAACCGAAGAGTCTCCCAGTGATGTTAAAATGTTGGGAGCAGCAGAAGGAAGCAAGACATTTTTCATATCAGAAAGTGAAACAACCTGCATTAATTAAAAAAAAAAAAAAAAACAAATGAAAAATTGGTTAAGATGGAACAAAACCAATTTATTTACATATTACTTTCCATCATTTTAAAACTTTGTATGTAGTTGGTTTATGGCATTTTTCACTTTCCTTTTCCAGACCAGAAGTGAAAAAGTTTAGTTAAAAATAAAGAAATATAGAGATGAAACCTTCTATAACATTTACAAAATGTCTGTTTCATGTAAAAGATGAAAAGTTTTGTTGTCCTCAAAATCCCCTTTTCGCTCTAGTGTGGCTGAATCTATGTGCCAAAACAGACACATGTTTTATAAGTGGTATTCCTTACGCTTACTGATAAGGCTATGAAGCAGTGTAAGAGAGCAGGAGCTGCTGTCTCAGAGCACATATAAGTGGGTTATTTTTGAGGGAAAGATTCTGATACATAAAACCAATATTATCTAGTTGTTATTAGTGTTTTTCCCTTGTATCGCTCAAAGCATCCCTTAAAGGGAGTCAGGGTCCTTAGTAAAAGGCCTACTATTCTTTTGTAAATAAGACAAACATCATCTACAAGGAGCTTGTTAGCGGACAAGCACTGACGATGGAGAGTAATTATGAATAGACTGCTGTACTCATCATACCTTCTTAAAGCAAGATGGAAACAATTTGAAACGATTCTAATAGCTGACTGGAACAACAATGGAAACATTGAGAAAACTTATTTCATTTTACTGAAGAAGAAACTGGCATCTGACTACACGTGTATAAAGCTCCCTTCTAACAGAATGCAAGCATCTGAAGATCAGAACATTTTTGTGTGTGGCTGCACACCAAGATCAGGTATTTTCAAACCCAGCCTAACACTCAGATGTCTAGTTGAACAGTTGCATGCCTCAACACCCCGGTTTTTGACACAGTTATTTAAATACCTTAAACATGTAGATGTTTTTTGCCAATTTCTACTGTAATTTGCTTTAACTAAAGGAAAAGTTATGAACTAGTAGATACTACTTCACATTTAATCAAGGTACCAAGACAGGAGGTGGGTGAAGGATGAAGAAAAAGGACAGAAAATATTATTCTAGACTACTTGGCCGTATTTACTAAAATTTCTTTAGACAAAAATTGGCTCCTCTGAAGATCCCCAGAAGTTCCTTCACTGATTGTGTAGGAATGCTATGAGAAATACTAGGTAATTTCTACTACCTGGGATCCAGACTTTTTTAACTTCCTGAAGATAGATGCCTCATGGAGTGAGAATAGCTCTTAAAAATAATAAAAATATAATGCCACAGGGCAACACCAGTGACAGTTCTAATACCATCTTGCTTTTCTGCATAATAGTCTAGTGAGTAACACCATTGGCTGGCAAGTGGAAAATCTATGTTCTAGGTTTTCTTAATCTGAAAGGCTCTGAACTTACACCTTCCAACTGGTAGAAGTGTACCTTAAGCAGCAGGTGAAGGCCCTTGTGGGAGGGTTGAAGTGGAAGAGGGGGCACTCTCCAGCTTCCTAAGGCCACGCAGTCAACAATGCCAGTCACGGGGCCAGAAGAAGAGTAGGCAAGCAGGACTCTGCGCTCTCCTCTGAAAGAGGGCACAGTGGGGGCCAGCATGCTCTGCTACCAGGCAACTGCATGTATTTTACCCTAGACTGTCCCTGGTTCAAAACCAGAGGCTATAACCCGAAGTGGGAGAACAGCTGTCAAGATTCATCAATACTGTGGGGCTGAACCTACACCCTACTTGCTTCAGTGACAGGACTAGAATTGACCGACTTCTTATTTCCTCCCTTGTTGACTATTTGACTTTAATCTTCAAATAATAGCATGGCCAACCTTCAAGGGAGGCAAGAAAAACTCATTTTGAATTCACAGTACCCGGTGGCTGAGGTGCTTTCCTGAAATACAGATTAAAACTACCTAGACTGATGCAGCCTTGAAGTAGAGCCCTGCCCTCTTACTCTTGGGGCAGGTGCTGTAGTAACCATCACTATAAGAGCTGGACAGACATCAATAAGCTGTGTTCCAGGAGACCAGGGTTGTGTCTTGGGTGACTTTGGACAAGCCACTTCACCTTAGTTTGCCTCATCAGATTAGTTTCAATTTTGAAAACAACAACAACAACAAAACCCCCCAATGCTAACAACCAAAAATAAATCAACTAAAGCTCACTGGTTTTAGCTACAGTAAATTTTCTTTTCCTCTTAGCCCCATTTTTCACTTTTAGCCCATTACTAAAATACCACAGCTGAGGTAGAGTAGACACAAGAGCTTCATGTTCTACAGTCACAGGAGGGCAGGGGCAAGAGCAAGACTATTTTCTGTGAAAAAACAAGGAATAGTTTGGATATTTCTTTATTTTTTAAAAAAGATAGTTTTTATAACCCATTGCAAGCAAAAAATATTTACTCCTTAATCATTGAAAACCTCTGGAAATTTTCAGTAAGGTCCACAACAGGCCGATTGGAAGAATTACTACAAACAAAGAAACAGTGTTTTGCCAGAATGTCTAGTCAGTTTTTTCTGGAGAAATTGTCATCTGAATTCTTCCTCTTAGTAGCACGTCACCTTGATGTAATGCGTACCACCACCACCACCACCTACCACCCCATAAATTATATTTCACACCTTGGAGTATAGGATTAGATTTCCCTGAAATTTCTAGCTGTCCATGAGTTTCACTTTGGTTTTGTGAAGAGACATGGTGATCTTCCTATCATCTGAAGAGACCATGGTGCTTCAGTTGCTGATGAAAATGTGCATGTGCCATAGTCATAGTATTCAAGCACACTTTTCTTTAGATACTTCTATTTTGGAATTTCCAGCAGGCGAAATACAGATTTCTGTTAAAAGAGGATTATGTATGTTTAGGGAACTTTTATCAGTCATTTCATGAAGCAAACGAAGTAATCTGCATGAGTATCATGCATATTGGAATTGTTCAGGGGACAGCTTCCAAAAATCTGGGCCCGTTCTAGAGTTCAATATTTTTCATTGGAAGAGATTTAAGTTAGGTTGTGATGAAGCAGAAACTGGCTCCTGACCAAAAAAACCCACAACAAAAAAACCCTCCCCCACCAAACCCCCAAATATAAAGGTTTAGCAAGAATTCCCCTGAAGAGAAGAAAAGAAAGATTATTACTAACCTTTCACTTATGGGTATACTGTGCTTCATTAACTTGCATTGCATTTGGTTGTTGAAATTCATACGTGTGTCCACACAACCAGATAGCAGGGCTGTTGTGTAGAAATCACCATAGAAAGGGCTTCTATCATCAGGAAAAAAATAAGACTCATATTTAGAAATACCAGTCCTTCAGTCAAAACTCCTATTTCCTTATTCACCCATTATGTAACATTCAGAGAATGCAAGATTTTCTATTCCATCTTGTGAAGAAACATTGGAAAGAAAACAGTTTTATTGAGTTGATTTCAATCTGAACTGGAAATACCAGTTCATTTGGATTTTTCTGTTAACTAAAAGGCCTTCAAGGAAAATAAAAAAAAGGTAGGTATCCTCTAACCAGCAAGCTGGTACCAATATACCGACTTAAATATAATTGAAGCCTGTGCCCAACAGCTGTGTTTGCAAAGCTGCTGAAGGTACAAATTTTTTTTTTCTTTTAAAACAGAGAATGCTTAATCATCAATATTTGGGCCAAAACACCCTGAGTTCAGGATTGCTTCAAACTACAGTTTTGTTTTTCCCCTTATAAAGACAGTCCTTGCTTCACACATAAGTCACACATAAGCTCTTATTCTGAAACACACTGGTCCTTTCTAACATTTGGACACTTAAATCAATACTCGTGACTTCAGTTTGCACTCATCTTTAGTTGTCCAAGGATAAATGCTGAATTGCTTGATTTCACTCTCTAAATCTCAGCACGTTCCTTCCACTTCCTTCCATCTTACACCTTCAGCCTTCCAAGCCTCCACCTCCGGCTGTGTTCCCTCACTTCAGAGATCTCCACTTCTCAGACTTCATTGTTGGTTGCTTACTATCTTGGCTGCTTTCAGCCTTCAAATCTCAACTCCCCCTCTGTTCTTCTAGTCACTCTCTTTTTATACTCTCTCTGCTATTCCATCCTTTACACTCTTCTGGACTTCTTAGACCTATTCCTTCCATTTATGTAAACTATTTCTAACCCTGATCTCTGTCCTTGCTTCATTCTTGCCCCCCAGGCATCTGACATTGTCACTAAAGCCCTTACATCTGAACCAGAATATTTATCCCATAGTCTTGCTTAATCTCTCCCTTTCATTTATTCTTCATATGCTCCCAGCTCTCACTTCAAATTGAAAACACAGCTTTTTGCATAGCATTTCAGAACTGCACTTTTTGATTTCTTACATCTTAGCAAAGGGGGGCATCTGTATCTGTATTATTTATATGCAGAAAGCATTTTGGTCATGCGCGTTGTGTGACTACATAAAAATTGCATTGTTCTGTGTCTCCACACCACCTCTGAGGGTTCCAGGATTCTGTGTGGTGAAAAAGCACAAGGGAATTTTGGAAGATCGTATTTTCCACTGACAGCTCATTCTGAGCTGAAGTGAGTACACACAGCAGTGACATTTTTAGCTGTGAGTCCAAATGAATTTTTTTTTTTGTGGTAAAAGCCATGCTAGCCCTAGTATTCAAAGGGCTGCTGCTATATCCACTTTCTTCAGTTAATACTTGGCCCAACCACATCTACCTCTAACCTGACATTCAGCTTCAGTCTTGTGGTTTTTTTGAATTTGGCATAATCTACATAGCTGAAAAATACTTAGCGCCAGCCTCCACTAGTCTGGAGTTGTCATTAAAACATACCTAATATGTCTTACAGACAGGAAACTGAAGATTCTATGAAAAGCAGATATGTTCTCATAAAGACAGATCCTGCTGTCAGACGTCGCCTTATGAGGAGCTAGGACTGAGCATAGCACCTCAGTCATACAGCACGCAATCTCACACCCATGTGCAATGCATCCCCCAGGGCGGACGAAGGGATGTTGCCCCATTTCTTAAGCTTGGGTAAAAAACCAGTAGGAGAAAGTTCCTGGCGTTTTTCTCCCACTTGCACCAATGTAAAGGGCAGAGAATGAAGTGCTTTAGTAGGGGAAGATATAAAGCATATTCCTTGATGAATATGGAAGAACTCCCTGGTGTTATTTTTTTCTTCATTGACTGGATTTTGTCCAGAGCAGGGAAACAAACAGAACTCATTAATTGTAACATTAATGAAGTCCAGGTAGGTTGGGCTCAGACACCTATTTGTTCAGTTGTCAGAGTACCTGAATCCAATACAAACACTTGCAAAGAGCAGAGACAGGGATTACAGTATCGTCATAGAGTTCATGACTTTCTTCCAAGATCTTTCTGCTAGGTCCCATTCATGCTTACATCTCACTTCTTGCATTCTCTGTGAACACCCTTCATTGCCCATGAAATAACAGTCCATGAAAGAAAGTTTTAAGACTCTGGAGCCAGGAAGATGGAAAGTACAGCTTTTTCTTCCTTGCTTGCAGTAGTTGTTTCCTCCTCTAAACCCCAGGTGTTAGTTTTGCACAGTCATATCCTGAGTTACCAATTCAAGATTGTTTATGAGATATGGACAACTGTAGCTGCCATAACCTCTCAAACACTGCGTTGCTCTAATTTACATGTATGAAAGTGAAGGGCTTTGCTGCTAACCCCCTCAAACACTTCCATGGCTGACAAAAATTAAAGCAACTGCCTTTATTTTGGATTCCAGTTATCTTCCTGTTACTTGTCTATGGCTGTTTGTTATGTTTGTATGGGCAAGCAGATTATTTAGGTTGATGAGAGCTGCACTCACGAGACAGGATTTTTGTGCATTTCACAACTCTGCTTACAAGAGAAGAGCAGACAGCTCAGAATGGCATACAAGTTGCAGTTTTGCTATTAATTCATTATGAGTGAGAAACTAGTGGCCTTAGCTAGCATTGGTACAGCAAGAAACTGAAAGCTCTAACTTGGTTGAGGAGCTGAATCTGTAGGCCATAAAAAGGTGCCAAATCATCTATCAATGTTCTGGATGATTTCCACCTTAAGTTAAATATTCAGCTGTTTTCCCCACTAGCACACAATCCAATTGTGTTGCCAATCATATTTATAATTAGCACACACAAACCTGCCTCGTTTTCTCAGTTGGCTTCCTAGCAAATACGTGTGTATAGGGAAAAAAACACATGCCCCTTATTGGTACTAACCAAAATGGTTGTTAGTAAAATGTGTGAATGAGAACTGAGATCCAGATTTCCAAAGATCTGTGAAACACCTGTGAACATTTCTATAACCAGTCTAAGCTTCCTGATAAATAAGTAGTCTGTGACCAAGGAGTCACATTTATCTTTTGCTTCATTAGCACAAAGTCAGTAGAACAAAGTTTCTTCATCTTGGCTCCATCAGCACAAGCTCATTGGATTTCCAGGGGAAACAATTTGTGCATTTCTGAGGATTTGACAAATTTAGATTGCTAAAACTTATTTCAACGGCACACAAACAAATTTTGATTTAATGTCTTAAATGTCTAAATGGCTTTCAGAAATGGCATATTTCTACCCAAGACCCTTATAAACTGCAACAGTGAGTGATGCAACATTAAAATAACTTTTTAAACCAGGGGCTGAATTGAACACTGATTAAGGCACTCTCTCTCCTGAAGAGGAAGTCCCATAAGACATTATTTAAACCTAGGAACAGGCAAGCCCTTATAAACCCTAGAATTCCAACTTAGACATCCATAGTAATTATACATAAATGACAATGGGGGGAATTCTGTAAATGGTGATGTAAATACATAATTTAGCATAATAATATCTATTTTAGCAACACCACAACAACCAAGCAAAAAGAAGCTTGCAAAAACTAAGTATGAAACCACATATTCGGGTTTTTATTGTGTCCCCCCTGTCTCCAACCCCCCCCTCAAAAAAACCCCAAACAACCAAACCCGAACCAAATCCCACAACAACAGAGTTCTGTTTAAATGGAACACAAAAATGGAAAAGACTGAGTATTGGCACAGGTTGCCAAGTTGTGGGATCTTCATCCTTGGAGATATTCAACACCCGTCTGGACACGGTCCTGGCCAGCTGGCTGTAGGTGTCCCTGCTTGAGCAGGGGGGTTGGACCAGATGCCCTCCAGAGGTCCCTGCCAGCCTCAGCCGTTCCGTGATTCTGTGAAATGCACAGATGCTTCCACATCTGTGTTAGAATTCAGCAAAATAAAATAAGGGTAGTTGGTTTGTCTAACCTTAAACAGTAAATCAGTAGAGCAATTTCTTGTGAAGCTGCCTGCTTGAATGGCCAGATCGCTTTCTGATAGTTGTAAGAAGTACACAGATCAAAGACATATATGCCAAACTATGTAACAGAAACCACCTCAGTAGTTCTCTTTGCTGAACAATATGGCTTAAACGTTTATCATTCATACCATTTAATCATGGCTACTTTGTCCTGTCACTACTAAGCTACTGTTGAAATTGCTTTCTCTTCCCCATTAGCTTCACCAGCATGTATTTTCTTCTTGCTGTGCTCACAAATTTGTGAGCTTTACTTTGATATGAGCCTTCTTTGATGGCTTATATCTTAGGTGAGAGCCAAACAGGCATTTTCTGCAGCACAGCCGCTTGAGATCCCCTCCCTGTCTTTTTAAGTCTCTGATGACTTGCTTCCCTATCCCAGTACTCTCCAGTCAGTGCCCTTCTGAGCTTTGAGTTTTTTAATTACGAGTATTTGTGTGCATGTGTATATGAAAATCTTTATTCTAGATTCTCTTCTTACCCCTCAGAGCTGTTCTCTGATATATATCCCATGTTCTCTTCCAGTACGCCAAGGCTACTTTCTAAGGCGTAAATTTCTAAGGGGGGAACAGATAGTCCTGGCTCCACTTACTGCAGCTGGTGGCCATCTTCTACTTTCTGACACGGCAACCCACTCCTCAGTCTTTGTTTATATTCCTAATTTGTTCGCTGCTTTTCATCCATACTGGGTGTTCCTGCAAATGCATGTCTGAAAGCAAACAGTTAGAAATTTCAGTCACTACAAATCCCAGAAACTGATTCAGCTTCTTAAACAAATGTGTTAAACAAATATGTTTTGAATAGAAATTTAAAGGCTTTATTAAGATCTAAAAATACCAGGTAGGCATCTTTTAAAAGGTAGCTTCCCCTGGCCCTACATCTTGCCTGATTGTATAACAAATGCAAATCCTGATATTTTTAATCTTCTTTGAAAACCTTAAACACGCTATGCCCTAATTACAGTTGTATATATTCCCTGTTTCAATTTTATTTCGGTTACTAAATGAAAGCTAGCCATAACCTCCTCTGCCTAGTACTGAATCTATGCACTTCAAAGACGTTGATACTTCCTCATTTGCTTTTAAAGCTGTTTGCAATATCATTATTTTAATGAGAAACTTTCCGATGATTACAGACTATTTTTCTATCATCAAGGTCTATCGTTGGTCTTGAAATTCAATATGCAGATAAGAAAGTAAATCCAGCTTTCTGAGTCACCAGAATGTCTCAAGGTGCCAAGATTCAAAATGCAGTGGTGATGAATCCATTCTTCTTCTCATCACAGTAGGATCAGAATTTGGGATGCCATGTTAATCATCCTCACAATAATCCCATTTTAAAATGTTCTTATTTAATGCCAGGATTATACATCTTGATCAAAATGTATTCTCGGGTTACAATAGGGTGCCTATAACAGGGCACAGACAGACTGCCTAGGTGTAATGAGGCTGATAGATGAATAACAATGTTGCTATTCATATAGGCAGACCCTGCTGTATCTGAGCCATCTGCTGCTGAAATTGCAAATCTGTACTGAAGAATGGTAGATTATTTTTTCTCTTCTATTATTCAGACAACCCTTTTCATTTGATGTAACTTGCAGGCACTGGATCTATGTTTACTTGTTCTAAGTGAAAATCCGAGATCAACTTTTTACTGTCAGAAGACACTTTGCAAGCTCAGAATAACATGCAAGTGTGAAATTATATTCCTTAAAAGAATATGCCTAACTGGATGATACTTTAAAAGGAATTCCTTTGTTAACACAAATGAGATCTAAAACTAGAGTTTTACTTGAAAAGAAGTTGTATGGGAGAAGAAAATAGCAGCCCAATATCTACAGCACAGAGCAAGACAAATGAAGCTTAGTAAATTGCTCACATGAATTGTCTTGATGACTCCAGTGGATTAGGGATGTGAGAAAATTTTGCACAGTTTGGGCCACGGTTACAATGAAAATTTGTTTTAGAAGTCATTGGCAATACTGCTTCTGAAGCCTTATGAATGCTCCAGGCTTGCCCCCCCGAGAGGCACAAAGCAGTATGGCTGACTTCTAGAAAGGTCACACAGTTGCTTAAAACCAGTCAACGTCAGACACTAGCATTGCAGAACATCACAAAACTTGTGCTAGATGAAGAAGTGGTCTTTGGGCAAAGATTAGATTTTTGCCAACTACTACAAATGAGGGAAGAAACGACGTCAAAATACATTTTCTCCTAGAAAACAATGGTTAGTTTACATTTTGTGATTCACACTTAAAACACTGCATCTACCACTATTTACTGTTTGTTAACACTAGATTACTGTAGTTTATTGCTATCCCAGAATGCCCTGTTAGTAGTAGCTATGTATCTGAAAGCTTGTTACAGTCACTTACTGACTAAACAGATTTGATTCCTCCACATATTTTTAGCCACTGCTAACAGCAGGGATTATTCTATATCCTGTACAGAAGAGAGGGAGCTCGACTTTGTTTTGTTTCATAGAGTTGACTTTTAACTGATGTTGTCTTTCATAATGAAAAACACAAAACGCTGGCACACGTTCAGCCTCCAGAAGTCCTTCCAACCTCAACCGTTCTGTGATTCTGTGATTCCATGTGCACGTGTTTATGTGTACAAAAGTTCCCAGTCCTAACAGTGCGTGTGACTCTACCCTCACGGGGAATCCTTTACTGGGTAAGAAGCAACTTCCATTGCTCCTAATCACTCTGCAACAGCAACAAGATAAAACACCAGAGCATTCCTGATATATGTATGGTGCCTTGCCAGGAGGGGGCCTTTTTCAAGCGCTCGCCGTATTTTCCCTGATGATCTTCCTCAGAACCCAAGATTTTCCAGACTTTGATCGCAGCACAGCCCCTAGGGCTGATATATTCTTGCACCTTCACTGGCATTGTCTGCAGTTTCACACAGCAAGTAGCATTCTACACCTCATATCTCATTTTTGTAGAGATCTGAAATAATCTATTTTTTTCACTCAGAGAGTAATTATTGCGATACGGTGTCATCCCTGGTAATGTTCATTGTGGAACAGACTTCATTAAGTTAGTCAAAACCCATGTCCCACAGTTCAACTCAGAAGAATTCTGACAACTGGATGGGAGGCTACCTCCTTAGTAAATTCATGACACCATATATATACTCAGTGACTATGTTAACCAGAGTATGTGAAACAGAAATTTTTCTACATTACTTATACATCTCTATGTTTATCTACCCAGTCTGTACTATTGAACTTTCAGAATTCCTGCTGGAGGTAGCTACAAAATATAATAGTCAGCCTGCTGAAAATTTTAAGTAAAGGATCCTCCATAAATTTCTTTTTCCTTTTTGTTTAAATGGAGGTACAAAACTGCTGCCAGGTATGCCTGAAATACACACAAAGTAGTTCCACTAAAATTACCCCAGGTGTTCCACTTACTAAGGCTACACTACAGCTACGCAAAATGATCCCTCACCAGCTACAGATTTCAGGAAAAATTTTCCTTGTCTGGTGTACTTTTAATGGCACAAACCTGGCAAAAGCACCTCTGCTGCTTCTTGTTCAAAACACCTTTTGTATGCAAAAAAAAAGTTATGTTCAGCATAAAGTGACAAAAAGGGTGTTCACAGGTTAACTGAGGCAAGGGAGGGGCACAGGGAAACATATCTCTACAGGGGGATCTCCCACAAACCCTATCAATAACATACATTAGAATACACCCCTTCCTGCTCTTGTACACAGACTGGAGTTCCCAAATCAGACAGCACAGATGTCTTACTCTGGCACTTCTCTCTACTGTACTTGAGCACACATAGGAGGGAATAGAAAGCCATAGTCAATTATTTGAATAGTATTAAAGCATGATTATAAAGTGGTGTCTGAGAGTAAAACTTAGTGCTTTGAAAACAACTGGTTTGAAATTCTCTGTCAATAGACTCATGTCTTTCTATCAAAAGAACAAGTGCTATCAACAAAAACCATCCAGTTCATTTCTAACACGGTTGCTTCCAGCCATCTAGCCTGGTTCAAAGCTTGCTAGCAGGAACATTTATGAGACAGAAAGGTATTTTATGTGTTTGTGTGTGCGCCTTTGATGCTTTACTTCTTGGCAAAGACTGCTGAAGAACAGAAGCAGTCCTACTGATTTTTGACAATTCACTGCAAGGTGCTTTCACAGTGTTGTTTGAGATGGCGAGAAATGGCCTGCAGTGGTGATCACATCTACTGTCTGTCTAAAGACAGACAGACACACATATTGTTAATAATACCCTGGGCCCTTCAGTCATTTCTCACCCTGTATCATATTTACCACCTACAATATTGTCTGGTTTCATTTATAGGCTAGACCTCTATAGACAGGAAAACACGCTAGCTGCTGCTGAGCCTGCTTCTAGCATGTACAAGCAGAAGGGGAATAGAAAAAACCAAATGGATACAAATAAAGTTTTAAAGGCCTGAAGGATGACTTTGCATAAGAAAGGGTTTAAGAGTTAAAAATGCCTAAGTTTTTACTGCTGGGCTTTCAATTTTAATCATATTGAAAATGCTTTTCTCTGTTTATGAGATAAAGGTTAATGCAACTTGTGGGTGAATCCTTCAATGTGTGTTCATCTTGATGTTAAGCATGAGTAAGTCTTTTGGTTTGACCAAGATGGCTAATGTGTATAAAAATAGGGATGATACGTAACTAATATGAGTGACTATATCAAATAGTGTCTATGTTCTTTAGCAAAACATACTCAAACTGAAGAAGCATGCTTTTTTGCTTCTAACTTGTGTTCCACACTGTAAGTCCAGAAGCTAACTTTTAAACATTTTGTAGAAACTGTAAAATTGCAATTATTAACTCAGAAAGTACAGTAAGCTTGCAATTTTCAGCCTCCAGTTATTAAAAACAGATGTACTTTCACATTTTTACAGTGCTAAACTTTAAATCAATGTAGTACAAGCAACACTGTTACTTTGGGGGACAAAGCAGTTATGCTGGAAGTCTATAACACGAATGACATGGAAAAGAGGAAAGAGTAATAGTCCACTGGTTTTGTTCATAGTAAAAAGATAAAGAGGCCAATAAGCCTATTAGCAGATTTTTAAAAAAGAAAAAGAAAAAGAGAGAGAGAGAGAGAAGAGATCTTGAGCTACAGAACTCACACCTTCAGCATGTTGTACAGGTCAAGTCTGCACTGCTGAAAAGGCAGTAAATTTGAAAAGGTTTGAATG
The DNA here is from genome assembly GCA_035590195.1 of Aviceda cuculoides. NCBI lineage: Eukaryota > Metazoa > Chordata > Aves > Accipitriformes > Accipitridae > Aviceda > Aviceda cuculoides. The sequence goes on from JAVJGG010000007.1 coordinate 21,264,321, forward strand.
CAAAGGGAGGAAGATTATGTCTGCCCTGTGCTCATCTTTTTCCTAAGGCACCTGTTACTAGTGTTTCTGGCTTCAGGGTACTGGGCTCAGTGGGCTCTCAGTATTTTCACTTTTTTGCAAGCTATTCACAAATGGAGCTAGCTATTGTACGAACACAGCTAGGTAGCTGTGGTATTTGTTAGAAATTGGAAATTCAGAACTTGAAGGGATCTGCAGAGACTGTTTAATACAACCTTCTTGGCACTGTGCCTGTGTTATGGGTTTGTGTGGTAGGTTTTGTTGGCGGGGGTGGAGGGGGCCGCAGGGGTGACTCTTGTGAGAAGCTGCCAGAAGCTTCCCCGGCTCCAAGTCGGACCCGCCCCTGGCCAAGGCCGAGTCCATCAGTGACAGCAGTAGCGCCTTTGGGAGAACAGAATTTAGAAGGGGAACCTGGAGCGAGCAGGGGGATTGGAAGGTGAGAGGAACCCCTCTGCAGACACCGAGGTCAGTGCAGA
>JAVJGG010000007.1:21265006-21361481 GCA_035590195.1 Aviceda cuculoides
GCCCACGCTGGAGCAGCCTGTGCCTGAAGGACTGCAGCCCACAGCAAGGACCCAGGCCGGAGCAGTTCATGAAGGACTGTCTCCCGTGGGAGGGAGCCCACACTGGAGCAGGGGAAGGGTGAGGAGTCCTCCCCCTGAGGAGGAAGGAGCAGCAGAGACAAGGGGTGGGGAGCTGACCCCAACACCCATTCCCTGTTCCTCTGCGCTGCTGGGGGGAGCAGGCAGAGAAAACCGGGAGTGGTGTTGAGCTGGGATGGAGGGAGGGGTGGGGGGAAGGTGTTCTAAGGTTGGGTTTTACTTCCTAATATCCTTGTTTTGATTTGACTTGTAGTAAATTAAACTCATTTTGTTTCTTCCCCAAGTTGAGCCTGTCTTTTGCCCATGCATATAAGTGGTGAGTGATCCCTCCCCGTCCTTGTCTCAACTCACGAGCCTGCCTTTATATTTTCTCCTCATCCCACCGTGGCCGGGGTGGGGGGGAGTGAGCGGCTGCGTGGTGCTTTGTTACCAGCTGGGCTGAAACCACAACAGCCTGGAATAGGGGTATTTTGTGTAATCTGCTTTTAAAAGTAATCTCCGCTGAGCAAAGTTCCAACACCAGTTTGGGTAGTTTGCTTTTCCCTTCTCATACTCAAAAAGATTTCTCTGCTATTTGATCTAAAACTTATTTCCTGCAAATTAAGGCAATCCCTTCTCATCTTTCCTATACTGGAAAAAAAGTATAAATAAATGAACTTAAAATGAGCTTACCATTCAAATAAATATAAGGGCCATCAAACCATAGGTAGCACATACTGCTGGTCTAACTTCCACGTCCCCAGCCTCTGCAAATCAGGGCTTTCCCAATTTCCACACACTTCTCCCTTTCCATTTTAATAAACACTTCACCTCCCCCAATCTCATGTCCATCCCCTCTAACTTTTCTATAAGATGTGCCTCATTTCCAAATCAGACCCACAGAATACGGCTCTTTTAAGTTTTCTGTTGCCTTATTGTCTAAACCTGCTTTTTCAATAGCATCTCCCCACTGTTTCCCAGCAAGCTGCTACTGCCACCTACCCCATCGGTACGTAATGCCTGTCAGTCTCTGCTGATCGGCTTGCAACGAAACTGCAGTGCAATGAGCCAAACAAATCACTTTGTGAGCGCGTGTGTCAGGCCATATGTTGCAGAGACTTCATTGACACAAATAATTCCAAGTTCACAGGTAGTTTAGCTGCTAAGTAGTCAGCATCCACTCTTGTGCGACTGGTCACCCAAGCTAGAACAAGTTTTGTTAATTACTTCAGCTATCACAAACATTTTAAACAGTGCAATAACAAAATACGAACACCAAATAAAGACTAGTAAATATTAGTTTTAGTACACAAATTCTGTAAAAGTTCAGATAAAATACAACCACTCTGAAAACATTTCTAAAAGCAGAATCATTGACAGAGGCTTGCAAACATCAATTAAAAAAGCACTGTAAACGTGGTTTATCTGAATTATTCCTAGCAAATGATCACATATTTGTTACTCTTACTTCCTCTGCATTCAACTAACACTGTTTGTTGCCCAGGGCACTCTTGATCTAGAATCTAGAAAAGCATTTAAGCACTTATTGAAGTTCTATTTAATGGAATGAAAACAAAAGATGCACATAAAAAAACCCCAAACCATAGGAAGCAGCCATAGCACAACTCTCCCACCTCAAATAATATTGCTGCAGATATAATTCATGTAATTACCTCATTCTTAAGCTCCGAATAATCACACAGAAATGAAAAAAGTATCTTTTTCTATTGAGCAGATGGAAAAAGTGGTGAACTTTCAAATATTCCTTTGCATTTTGTTTCACTGAAGTCAACTGAAGTTCTTTGGCTTTCATGAAGTAAGTGCAGACCCTGGCAAGAAACTGCTTTTATTTGTAGAGAATGTCAATTTCAGTACCTGAAATTGAAAGCTGACATAGTGGTATTCTCTAGTGTTACTGGGAAAAGTTAATACTGGCTTGAGAAGATTTACAGACAAACAGAATCTGTGATTTCCTGCAAATTTACAGCTCTCAGCATAGCTTCATTGCAGTGGCACTGACACACCCCATGCTCTTGCATTTATCTTAACAGCTAAATATGAAGTAGGGACATACTACTGGTTTTGCTCTACAGGCCGGGAGCTCAGTCGCAGAAGTAAAGGTCACTTGTCAAAGCTCACACAGGAATGTTTTGGTAGAGCCATCTCAGATGATCCCCTTACCTCTGCGGTCCTCCTTCATCCACCACGTTACTGGGGGGCAGCCCTTTGGGTGTGTGTCTTCTGGCCCTTTCTGTCCCAGATCCCACAGCTCCACAGCAGTCACTGGCCGCTGAGAGCACCTGACACCGGTTAGTAAGTGCTACTTACTTAGGGGAAGAAGTAGTGGAATAATGACATTATCATCCAATAAAATTCAGGTTTTCTACCTTAATTGACTCTTGATTATTATTATCATCATCATCATCATCAAGGGCTAGAACTAGAGGAAGGAAGGTCTGTCAGTTTATACCACCTGAGGAGTTAACCTTTTAGCTACACAGCTGCTGAATTTAATGGACATAATTTTATCTATGCATTAACTTATTTTTTGCATATAAAAATAGTTTTTTCCTGAAATTTCCTTATTTCCTCTCTTACAAAATGGATTATGTGCTGAAAAGTGAATTGCATGTCTTTTTTCAGGCTATGGAATTTCTCTGGGTACTAGTGGCAGCCTTGTCACAAGAGGGGATTTCACACAGATTAATTTACACAGCCTCGCAGAGCCGTAGGCCAGGAGATGAATTTACATTGGACTAGCGATTTCTGTGTTCGCTCAGTGAGGATGCGAAAGCTTTGGCCTAAGGTCAGGGTGTGAGACTATTCTGTTACTCTAATCTATCATAACATCTACCTAGTGAGAGAGTGCAACAGAGTTCAACTCTGTAAATTCATGCTAAGGCACCATAATAAGCTTTTAGCAATGTGCCTTATATTCAAGCAACTGGCTTTTTAGACAGCTACAATTCAGCAGAAAAACAGAGCACAGTGAGCAAATGAAAGTTTGCAGTGGCCAGTTTTGATTAATCATTGCTAATAAGTATTAATAAATGAGTGAATAGGTACATCAAATATGTAATTTAAAAATAACTTTAAACAATAACACTGTATATCTAGACTAGTAAATTAAACAATGCCCAGAAACTTCCAGGCACTGGAATATTACTGTTTATGCTGGTAAGCTGGTTTTGGCCTGAGACAAATTTTGCAAGCTAGAGCCTTCCAGGAGCCACTTCCAACAGGTAGTTCACATGTATACAAGCATAAACAAGGACTGTTCCAGCTAGTCTCAACAGTAGCAATGTTCTTGTGCAGGTTTAATTTATTAGAACAGACATAGCCTAAGTGTGCCATTTTCTGTACCTAGGATCTCTTTAATTTCAATAAATTAACTTTTTTGAAGATATAGCTCTTTTGAGAGTGCTGTTTAAATAGCTACAATTGAGAGGACTTTCTTCTTTCCTCCTGGAAAGGATGTAAGAAAAGAAAAACATGAATAATATTACTGAAATAAGAGTAGGATGAGAAATACACCTCATTGCAACATATAACAGATCAAATACACAATAAAGGCCATATAAATACCAATGATTAAGTTTCCTAGAGTGCCTAGTATCACACAGTTCTCAGAACCAGATTTAATTACGGTATTGATGAGGAAAGAGATTATAAGGCTTGAGGCTTTGCAGCAGTTTGACCCTTCTCTTGTGCTACAGGCAATGCATGCCGTTTCAGGTGGCATTTAAGAACCTCCCTGGTTTTAATGTTTCCCCCAGTTTAAATACTTTGGTTAATAGCATTGATTGAGATTCTTTTGGTAACAGGATTTTCTTGTTAACTGACATTCCAAATTATTTTGGAGTGATTTGAAATGCTGAAGAAAAAAGGAACATTACTGACTCCAAGTCCCATGGTATGCACGGTTCTGTCATACAGGTGCACAGACCAAAGGGTCATGCAACAGCTCTCTTGCTGTCATTGTAGAGCTCTTTCAAAAGGCCACTCGCATTGGTTTTCATGTGTTGAAATTTTTTTTTTTTTAAGGACAATCCAGGTTCACCAGAGGGGCAGAATTAATTTCTGGAAGCTGATCTTCCCTGTGCAAGAAACACAAATACATTATTAACACCGCAGTATGCATCTCAGCTACACAAATACAAAATCAATAAAGTCAATATAATATTAGCATTAGTTCTGCTGATATTTTTCCTTATATTAATTTTCTTCATTAATACAGTAGACTATTTTTGCATACCTGAATCTATAGTAAGTGTCACTGCATGTATTCTTATTATAAGTTATCTAATATTTTAATTTTTAGCAATATTAACTTATCACAGATAAGACTGTAGTTGCAAAATAATTATAGTATCCAAAGTGACTCAGACAGAAAAAAACTCATTTGAACTGTTCAATTGTCATCTCTCTTGCAGGACCTTTAATGACAAAAACTGTCAATAAAGGGAGAATAAAACTGCAAACCAGGAATGATTCCTACGAAAATGTGAGCAGGTACTACCCAGGAAGGGAAGCCAGCTGAGGTAAATAAAACCTTGATTACAAGGTGATGAATTTTAAGAATGCCATCCACTGGCAAAAAAAAAAATCCCAATGGAAAAGCAACTACAGTGCAAAGAAATACCAGAAATCTGAGTGAAAAGTGAAAAAAAAAAGGGAAGCTGACACTTCATATTCTATGATATATACAGAGAAATATACATACATAAACAAATACCCAAAGGTAAAAGCTTAGACTCACCTTTGATTTTTTCCGTGCATACCAAACACCAACAATTACAAGAATAAAAAGGAACACAAAGGAAATGCTGATACCTGCCACTAGAAGAGCAAAAAGAAAGGTACCCATGACTCTAAGCCATTAAGAAAAGATTAATGCCTACATTTGTGGCAGATAATTATGCAGCATAAAATGCACTAAAATCTAGGTCTTTATTTTTCCTACAAACAAAAATCTCATTCAAGTCTGGACTTGTGCAGAAATGAACCAAGACTATTACAGGTCATTACAGTCAATGATTGTTTTGGCAGTGCAAAGTATGTGCTATATTCATCTCCAACCTTAATATACCAGTAGTTACTGCTGCTCACAATATTACTGGTGCTACAGATTTTACTGAAAGAAAAAGTCTCAAATACTAATTATGGTAATAAGAAAGTAAATTACTATGGTTTAGTCTAGTTGAGTAATATTCTTATTACTCAAATCACCAGAGAAATACCACGATTTGCAGTTAAGGAGTGTCTTTAATATTCTTTTATAAAAACAGAGTTTTTCAGGCTAATGTAGGCAAGTCCATACATAGCTTTTGTTTTCTATAACCAACTGCAGTAGAAGAAGTTAGAAGTTCAAAACTTAGGTAAAGAAAAAAATTATCTAAGCAGAAGTACATATATTGAAGTTGTTGACCCACCTAATAGAGCTGACAGATGGTCCCCTGTTAAAAGGAAAGGAATGAAAATTAAGAAACATGAGAAAACTGTACAACTATGTTTAATGAAGCTAAAGCTGGTTTTCCTACCTTTTTTTTTGCTGATTACAAAGCACTGAATTTACAGTCAGGTGTTAGAAGGAAACTAACGTCTTACTTCCTGTCAAAATAATAGATGGCAGCTATTAACTACTCTGTACCTAAATTCATCATACTTGTATGCTGATTTCTGTTTACCCTCCTTCATACATGCTTTGTCTGTTTGACAGGCAAGGCTTTGTGTGCCACAGCGCTCTCCCATATTTAGAGAGCTGTGCATTTACATATATTTATAATTAGCATAACTAAGTCCAAGTCAGAACAGCAGCTTCTTCAGATCCTGCCATGCTGAACAAGGAAGAAGGAAGCGAGCAGAAAAAAGACTGTCACTGCCAAAAGTTTCCTCCTTTTTTTTGCCTTTCTTCACCACTGAGCCTTGAGTACTGTCTCGGCATAAGAAGCACAAAGAAGACACGAGGAAGAAAGAGGGCAGGAAAATTCCTGACTCTTCAGCTGGCAACATTGCCCTAGCAGCTGCTTCCGAGACCACCACCACCACCACACGAAGCCTCACAAACGTAGGAATTAAGAAAGCATTAATGTTCTGAAGCCCTGGCCTGCACCTATACAGTTTCCTGCAGCTCGTAGCTGTGATCGTAAGAGCAAAGATGGGGCGAGTGGAAGCAGTCACTTCATAAAGCCGCCAGAAAGATCAGCAGGAGCAGGGTATCACTCGAGACACACGCGGAGGCAAGTGCTGGTGATCCTGCACAGAGGGGTGTTGCAGAAAGATTCAAGACACTTAGCAGGTCTATGGGGCCTTCTTCTGTTGTTATCTTCCCCATCAGTTTTCTTTCTTTAGCACAGAATACCAAACTGTCCACTGATCATGAAAAGTGCCTGACATTTTATACTAAATGACATATTTTCTGCTTCTCGACAGACAGTTATTTAGGTTGTGTTATTTGAGATGTCTGAAATATTCTTTGTGCCTCAGCTTCCACCTTTGCAGAAACAGTGGGAAACCTGTTCAATCATGGGGTTATATTACTGCTAAATTGGTATGTGTTTGCATTTTTTGTAAGGCTTTTGGATGGCAAGAGTCATTGGGTGGAAAACAACAGGGCAAAAATGGAACAGTGTATTCACAAGTCTCGAGTGTGCACACTAAGGGGAGAACTGACCCAGGAATTGGGGGAAGCCACAAATTAAAAAACAGACCTGGAACATCATCGTTGTCATGTGGTGGTGTTTCTGATTCAGGAGCTTGTTTGACTTTGGAAGTAGGTGCAAAACTATGTGATGATGGTGTGGCGATTTCAGAAGCTTCTGTAGTGTTACACAGATATCCTAAAATTAAAAAAAAAAAAAAAATATTGCTGGAGTATGCCATACCATTTATTATTAAGGTTGTTTGATAATTTCAGTTATAAAATCCTGCTTTCAAATGCTCATAATTTGGACATCTTGCCTGCTGTTTTACGTTTGGAATGTTTCCTTCCATCTGACTTTTCTGTATGAACATTTCAGCTGAAAGTGTTAAGACATTTCTCAGAAAAAGTTTTGAAAAAACAAGACTGTCATTTACTCAGCTTTAAAAAAAAATAAATTTCATAGATAGTCTTCTCAGATATTGTTTCCTTGCTTTGGAGTAAGAAAATGAAATCCATAAAGGAATAGTAGCAGAGCTATAGCCTTTACTAGATTTAGGCACTCTCTGAAAATTAGCAAAACCATTTTCATTTGTTTTGATGGGGCTTGATAGGATACGGCAGCTAAATTCACCTGGGATGTTCATTGACAGTCACCGCCGTTCTCACTTTTCCTCTTGCCCTCCATGCTTCTCAAACAGGAAGCAATCAATCACATCAATACAGATGATGACGCTCATTAGCTTGCTTTAGTTAAATGAAAACACTCTTTCTTTCACATTCCTCCTCAACTTCAGTTGCAAATCAATGATAAAGATTTGGGGAAGGGTGAAAACCACTTTCCCTAAACTTTTTCTGAATGACAGGAAGAGAGGAAAACTATACTCTTTGTAAAGTTATTGGAGCATTAAGCTGATGCTTTCTTACACGGTCTCAGTTGTGACATGAAAAACAAAACAAAATCTTTTTTATGCCCGTGAAGTCCCAGGAGGTTCCACATGGGAAGTAATTGACTCTGAAGCAGCACAGGGGGACAAAGCTGTGCGATGTGAGATTCTTGGAACATACAAGTTAAAAAAAATTAACACCATCAAACACCTTACATAATTCTGGTCTCCCCTGAGATCTCATTCTCTATAAAGTTCTTCCTAGTATTATAACATCATCTCCAGACATAACACCCACAGCTTCTCCAGAAGGGAGCAACAGATGCACCCGTGATGTTGCAATAAAAACAAACAGCACTTACAGGCAGGCGCTGCCTCTCTCTCTGAGAATATGTTGCACTTGTTAGCAACGGGTTTAAGTTGCTCAGTGGCTGGGAGAAAAACTGGCTTCGTCACTTTGAAGCTTTTACAGGACTTCGCCAAGCAGAGCACAGCTCTACAGAGGGGGCCTGATGATATACTTATCTCCACGAACGCCTTTGAAGAGGGATGGCATAAGTTCTCAGCCAGGCTTGTGCTCTTGAGAGTGCGTGTAGGTTCACGATAAGAAGGTCCATTAGCCAACCCTCTCCACCTCTTAGCACCTTCTTAAATTCTCCCGCTATTGCTGCCTTCAGTGGAACAGAGGTGTAAAGTAGGAAGTGCCTTATGTCTTCACACCAACCTAAGCCTATTTTTTCTTTTTCACAAGGAAACAATGTTGTAGTGAAAATTTATGAAACCAACACAATCAGTCACAAATTCTAACTGCTAACTTGCATTATTATCTAATATTAGACACAAATTATGTAAGGGGTCTCTGTTACATCACATGCAGTCACAAATTCTGAGTATTAAACAAACATGTTCATTAGACAGAAATTTTATAAGAGGCTGGGGCCCTGCCAGTGCTAATAAAACCAATGGTGCTGTTGGGAAGAAGTTCATGAAACTCGCAGAGTGAGATACCACCCCTTCTCACTCTACTCAGTAAATTTACAAAGTCTTTGTGCGACAATTAGGAAGACCTGGTGCTTATTGTTAAATGGCCTGAAATCATTCAATTTTTTGCTTTCTTTGCAGCATCACTGAGATACTGCCACTGTACCTGTAACTAGCAGCGCTGACAAAAAAAAAGGGGGATGAGCTGTATGCGTTGTCATGTCTCTAGTTCTACTATTGATTATTAGAATATTGATCATTATTGATATTAACATTTTTGTCATTCATTAATGAATCCAAGATTACTAATGTTGCAAGAAGTCCTGCCTCTTATTGGCACATGTGTCTTTCTGCACCTGCAAGGGATTTCTTTAAAATACAACAACCTAACTTATTTTTGAGGTTTTATTATTAGGGGTGCTACAGATATTTGTATGGCAAAATAACTGTATGCTTTTTTAGTGAGTTATACCTTGCTGACAGAGATGTAACTAAAGTAATCATTCATGTGGTACAATATAATAATGCACAGAGAAAATACCTTCAATGATTGTACAATGATTTATAGATCAAGTTATATGAATTAACAGTTAGAATATACTTAGGAATATCTTCAAAAAGTAATTACAAGTATTGAAGAGAAAGTAATAGCTGAGAAAACAAGTATAAAGAAATGTTCACTCACCTCTAAACAACAGAATGAACAACAGTATTGTCTCACACATCTTCATTTTTTCCTTCTGTATCTGGAAAAGGGCAAAATCAATGGAAAAACAAACCTGAAAAATCCCCAGGTCACTGTCTCCACAGCAAAGAAGCCATGGTCATTACTCCTTCGAGGCAGCAGACCTCAGAAGCCTAACCCTGCTGCACTTATCATTTCCAGAGCTGCTTATTGGCTGAATCAGCCTGTTTCCTAGAACAGCTGTTTACAAGGGCTCAGATGCCACATTGGCTGTGTAACCCCAGGAGCTTTGGATGTACTGAAAAGAATTTACTTTACTACACAGTGAAGTGTGCAGGGAGCACAAAAATTACAAACCCAACAGCTAAATGACAAGTTCTATTCATATGTAAAACAAGTTCTGAACTGCGTATCTACTAAAATACTCTAGTTGTGATGAGGATATTCTCATGTCACACCTACAGAGAAACTGTGTAGATCTCAAAGCGCTTTGTAAGCATGGAAAATGTATCCTTTCACAGGCAGAAAAGCCTGGACAGATGGAAGTGAAATACCTGTTGATCACAAAAGACAACCATTTTCTTTTGCACTTGCCACAAATCATAATATATTCCTAAATATTCAGAGCACCATAAAAAATAATTATTCAAAGCAAAGACACTGACAGCCTGTAAAGTGCAATAATTAGTCACATACCTAGTTATTTAGGATCATTTAAAGAAACAGTATTCTGCCTTCCATACCTCCTTCCCAAGTGCATCTCAAAATTGTAGGTCAATGTTCCAGGTGGTCTGACACAGGTATGTACTTCATCCGAGGGTATACCACAGATGATGCTGAGTTAACTACTGATAATTTGAATAAAACAGAAATAAATTTGTCAAGCAAAAGGAGTTTGCTTGGCAAATGATCATCCCACTGTCAAAAATGTCACCCTCTTTCTCTGCTGAGACTATTTCTTTCAAAGTATACAATAGTACAACATGGAATACTTGTGTCTCCATGGACTCATGCACTGTATGTACTACAGCTCATCGTTAGTAGGCTTTTCCTGGATGTTCCTCAGCCATGAAACTCCACACATGAAAAACACACCAGTTAGACTTTCAGGACTGACAAGTTGCTGTCTCACCAAATATTAACAGAACCCCCCACAACTGTTTACAGTGTCTCTATATAAATAAATTGCCAAATAGCACTAAAACCAAGCAAACAGGAGTAACAAGCATTTGGACAGACATCTCCATTCCATAAGACAGCATAAAGCTTGCAACAATGTTACATTAACAGCTTTTTTTCAGTGCACACATCCTTATCTTTTCTTCTGAACATTTCTTTATCAGGTCATAGCAGACCTTTGCAGCAACAGATGCTGGCACAGAGTTTTGTGTCTTCCAAGTCTATTGCTAACCAGCACAAGAAACCACTCTCATTATGCATCCTTTTTCTTTCAAAGATTGCTCCCAAATTATTGTGTAACAGACGTTTTCTTCTCAGACTTTCTTTGAAGAATATCTCCAAGAAAATGATGTTTTCTGTCCCTTCTGATAATATCTTATGAATATTTTTACTGGAGTAATAAATTAATATCTTCATGCATCTCCTATGTACACCGAAAAAATGTATTCATGCAAATTCACTATACAAGTGGAGAACCACAGCTCTTTCTACAGCCAATGGAAAGAGGCAATTCAGAGGGAGAGCCCCAAAAAGGCATTGTGAATTTCTGAAGTGCCAAAGCCTGTCCATCAGTTCAGATGGACCCTAGGAAAGACTGGCCTCTTTTGCCTGAAGTCTGACCATCTAGTTAACTTGTCTAAAAGCTGTCTATTCTGCCTACCTTTTCTACCTTCAGACACTCACCTGTAAACACCGAGGAGGGAAAAGAAACAAATAATGAATGCACCTACCCACGGGAGAGGAAGAGGCTATACCAAATGTGTAGGATGCTCATTCGTAACTAAACACAACAGAAAGCTTCCCTTGGACCACAGAGGAGCTCTGTAACCCATAAAGGTCAGCTCTGCATTGATAGTGCTTCTGTTTCCCCTGCTTAAAGTGTAAAACCCTCAAGCCCACTGTTGCCTGATAAAAACGTCCCAGTACTGACAAAATCTCTTTCCAATGTACACTTTATAAAATGGTACCAAAACCCCCAGACCTCCTCTTTAGGAAAGATTCCTCATCTAGGTGACCTGACTTACCAGGGAGCACTGATCCCTATTATTTCATGACCTTTCCTGAATTATTTCTTTGCCTTTCAGAAACACTTTCAGAAGGAAGGACTGGGGACAAAGCAGTGTACACAGGCGAGATGGTTCCACCTCTTTACAGAGATCAAAGATTTAAAGGAGAAATATATTTAATACTCTAGGTTCATTGTGCATTGTACCAAACTTGTATCCCATAAACGTCACGCCTACTAGATCAACTACACTTTGCTCAATGATGAAAGTTCTATTCAGTGTTAGAAAAGAGGGAAAAAGAGATATATACATATATGTGTGTGTATACATGTTTTTTCTAAGTACTTGCTCTTACACGCTGGCTTTGGAAAGTTCAGTTTCTAATAAACAGTGCCAGTTAGATGCCCAGGTAATTATATAGTTGGTGGCTACCATATCTCCATTTCTCCTCATACTTTGCAGCAACCAGTTAGATGTTATGCTACAGGTACAGGTGCTTTCCCTCTTAGCTCCTCTCCAAAGTTTTGAGACTTGCTTTGTTTGCTCCTACTAGAATTGTTTGGAAAAAAAGCCCTACAATATGTTTTTGTTAGAATATTTTGATTTTGAAATAGTTTTAGGATGGTTCAGTTCTGAAAAATCTCTGATAGAAAACCATTAAAATCCTGCCTGCCTGGAAAGCTGTGCTCCCAGAGTTTGCCACTTCATGACAGACTTACATGTGGATTCTTTTGGACATGGGAATGCACAGAACTCAAACTCATAAGCAGCCTTATGATAGGAAGCCCCACAGCCAGGATTTTTAGAGTTCCCAGGTGTATTATATGCAAGAAACAAGTTTAGAAGTTTTAACTGAGAAGGCATATTTCCCAGATTTCCATCCCTTTGTCATCTGGAGGCTGAAGTGAGCCTTGAAATCCTGGGATCTGTGGGTCAGCAATACTGTACAGCTACATTTGTGGCACTCAACATTTAAAAAACAAAGTAAGGTGCTAAAACTTAAGTCATATATCTCTGAAATCAAACACAATACAAAACCTATGGCAAATCAAATAGAATTGCTTTGTTTTGTAGAAGTTATTTATATATGAATCTGGCCATGTCTGCCAAATTTTATTCTCAGTAGAAATCATAGAAACAATAATTAATCTAACAGACAATTTTTAAATTAAAAAAAGTGGGCAGTAGTTTTTATGGGTTGTTGGTCTAAAAAAATACTCGATGGACACCATATGATTCCACATGGTCTACCAGAATTTGCACTGCCATGCTGTGGGCACTGTACAGATGCTTCACCAGGAAACAATGTTTGCTTAAGAAATGCTTGAGCCTTACATTTCTGACCCTATATACCAGACACATAGTCTATAGACATCTGGATTCAGGCACAGGTGCCTGAATGAATGTTTAGGACTCATTTGACCTAATCCCAGGCCAGTGAGTTCAGATTCAACCCTAATTCTGTTCTCAAGTGCAGAGATGAAGTACTGAGAGACAGGCTGTTAATGTATTTTCCTTTCTCCCTTGCAGGGAATTCGAGTCTCCCCTGAGGTGGCATCATATACAGATCTTCTCCACAGAAAATCAACAGCCAAGATGTCAGTGGAATTGTCATTGACTGGTTATTGACTGCTGAAGAGCAGATGAATTTTGCTTCTAGTGTGATTTTATGACCTTGATCCTTCTTTCAATTCCTCCATCTCTCTTAGAGCCCATATTCTCTATAGAATGCTCTTAATCTTCACACCTGTCAATCTCTCTACTCTTGTTGCCATATCTTGCACTTCTGAAATGTGTTGTCATTGCCACTGCTAGCAAGAATGCCAGAGTGACTCCAGTCTTCTAATTTTAAAAAGTGCCACAGCAGCAATAGATACACTGTATGACAAACCACAGTGATTTAAGAAACAAAGTGGAACTGGGAGAGAAAATTCAGAAAGACACCTCTGAACAACTTTGCTGAAACTGCAAAATTAAGAACAATTTCATCAGCCCAGTTCTCACTAGTAAATTGTCTAAATATCTGGGACCCTTCTCCAATCCTTCTCAACTCCATATTCTCATTTGAAGTCATTTTCTTGTCCTCACACATTTAAATATAGGCACCTCAGAATTTCTGAAGTGACAGCAAATGTAGATACAGGCAACAGAGAAATAACTAGCCAAGAAAATAGACCATCTTCATGGTGGCAGCAAAGTCTCAGCACCCTGAGGTTCAGGTGAATGCAGGCCACCAGGTGAAGGTACAATTGAGCTCAGGTAATGCAAGGAAGAACTCAAATCAGTATACTTAACAACTCTTCACATAAGTACGTTAATCATCAGTAACAAAGTTATCTGCAGTGGTTGACGTATTGCCAGCATGTGCAAAAATGATCAGCCATTAACATCAGTGGAGTTGCATTAACTACTGCCCCTCAGGAACTGAACTGTAAAAGGTAAGAGTATGATCAAGTATGAACAAAAAGCAATGAAGCATAGTATCTCACTACTGTAAAAGTTGCCCCTTCTCTTTCTACAGCCTCTTAGCCTGTAGAAGTAATTCTATTTAAAATTAAATGAAATCTTCTAGCTCTATGGGACAGAAAGCTTGTCTCCAAATTTGTGCACAAAGAAGCTGGCTTCTGTATGCTGTCAAAAATCAACTGTCTTTGGTAATAAATGTTCCTGACAACAAGTACTGGAGAATAGTATGAAATTATCCTTTTGGAGTAACTTGCAAAATGTCTGAAGAGCTAAATATTTTTCCAGTTACTTCAGTGTCATGTGATCATTCAATGGCTTGTTACAGCATTTAAAAAACATATGGCTTGAAGATCCAAAATTTTGGATTTTTGCAGACTAATATTGCCAACAGGAAAGTCCAAGTTTTAAGTTGAGAAAAAATCTCATTTGCCCTGTACCTCATGGTAATGCTATGTTATGTCAAAACAAATCAATGGGTGATTCCTTCCATCTTCTATACAGACCTCTTGAAGTTAATTTAAAAAAAGAATTCACTAGGAATCACATCATTCAGCATTATCAGCACTGCTTTGTATTCTACATAGCAGGTTAGGTTCTACTTACAGAATTTTTTTGTTACTATTTTCAATAGTGCAGAACCCTCCATATATTTAGAAACTTCTCAAGTATCACATGATTGCAAATAGCAGTTTTTGCATCATGTGTCACACACATTGATTTTCACGTCTACACTACTGTATGTGACTGAGAGCTGTGAATGATACAAAGTAGCAGATTGGTATGAACAGAAAATTATGGTTGGGAAAAATAATAACGATTAAATTAGAAACTGTATTACATTTAATGATCTATTCCCAAGACAGCTTCTACTTACTTATAAAATAACACGTGGCATACCTCCTAAACCAACAGACATTTGTAACAAGACATTTCCTATAAGGTGACTCAGAATCATTACTGCCGCAGATCGTCATACACATTGTAGTCTACCAGTCTCTTTTTCTGGTTCCCATACATATATACATGTACACCCACACTTACGGTTCTTTTTCCAAGAGAGGCTGAAGAGAAGCTCCAGGGATACGCCTGCTGAATTTTCCTCAAAATTAGTCCACTGAGGAAACAGGACTTAGCCCCCTGAGCAACGAGCTGCCAGGATTCCTCTTTTGCAGGTTTTCATGGAGCTAGTGGCCATTTGTTGCTGACTTGTACAGTATTCTTGTTACACAATTCCATCACCCACAACTGAGATAACTGAACGGAGCAGCCTTCTTGAATCTCAGTGGTTAATGAGCAACATTGTTGTCACATGTGGAAGAAATTTTCCCTAGTCTGATCTGCAGAGACTTACCAGTAGGCTCTCTCTCAAAAGTTTATGCAGCGCCTAGTGGATATAGGACATGGAGGTAAGTAGTTCATTCCTCTTCCTGCTGACCTTGGCATAATTACTGACACCACACAAGAAGTCTCAGTATTACGGACAGCAAGCAGAAATCACTGCTGTCTTTCACCTCATATTTGGAGAACTTCAAAATTCATCCTATTATTTTTGCCTTTTGAAGTAGAAGTAACATGTTGGCCTTTTACATTGAGTCATTGTTCCAGCTGTCTGTACTAGGGCACCAAATGTTGTTTAATTTGAAGAAACTGTCCTCTTTATGCTAGAAACTGCAGACATGTATAACACAAAATTTCTGTCTCAAAGCACTTTTTGTTTCATTTAGGTCTGTCGTGTTTCTCCTACCTGCCAAAACTATGGATTTCCCATAACGCCTACAGGAACAGACAAGATTGATCCGTATATTGAATTAAATTCCCTCTAAGTTATTCCACAAAATGATCCCATTTATTGTGGAAGGATCTTTCACAGGCCTGGTGAAAAACTAACCCCTAAACCAGATGAAAGTTTGCCTCCTGTAGCAACAGCTCTCATTTTCGTGCTTCCATGTTTGTTTTACAGTGGCATAGTCCTTCATTCACAGACTGTAGGTAGTAGTTTGAATTCAGCACCATATACAAGTTGTTGAAGTGAGAGACTGTCAGCTATTTATTTTTTCGCATATGAGCATTTCACTCAGGAACTATAAAATGCTTCATCCTTTCTGCATTTTGTAACGGAGAATAACATTGAGCCCCTTGTGTTTTAGTTCCCTTGATCTATTGACCACACATTTTAAGGAGAGGCTGACAGCTAGCATGTCAGTTATTTTCAGATATCTGTCTCTGTCAAATTCAGAAATCCCAAGAAAATAAACGAAGTGCAGGATTATAAATACATGTGAAATTAGAGCTGTCATCACTCTCAAGGATTTTCCATTGTGCCTGCTGCACTATTTTTAAGCTAAGATTTCCCAGATGTTTAGTCGGAATGTTTAGAGAGTAAAGCATTTCATTTTTCTGATGGCTGCAACATTCTTAAAGTTAACCTATTCAAAATTGGGGTGTTGTGCCTGATTTGTTTTTCTCAATTGTATAAGTGGAATAGAATAACAAAAACAAAGTTTAGCAAGCCTACACAGCTCTTGATGGCCTGAGAGCTGTTGTTTCAAATTTTCAGGTACACTTCATTACTCAGAAGACTAAAATGTGACAGAGACCCCCTGAAAAGATGCTCTTTGTGTGTGTTCACCCTGGTCTTCAGAAGCCAGCACTGGGTCTGTATTGCTCTGAGCCACAAAGGAGCAGACCAGGAATTACACTCCATATCATGCTCCTTCTGCTAACCAGTGGTTTATTTAATGCAGCTCAGACAAACTGATTTAAATTACAAATTTTAATTACGATTTAAAATAGGAAGAAGGAAATTTTATCTCAAAAGTTTATCTTATTTTACCTTGCTGATTGATATAACTGAATACCTCCATCTTTCTGGTCAAGCAGGAGGATAGCTATACATTTTAATGTAAGTAAATATAGTCTGAACATACTTACTTAGAAACCTAATTTTTTTGTTGGTTGAGAATATTGACTGACCCATTTTCTATGTCCCCTAAAATGGTTCATTTTTTCTTGCTTTTTTTGTCAAACTGCACTTGGAAGGAAATTGGATTCCAGCTGGAAATATACAAAAGTTCTAGAACTACTAGATCTTATACCCTTACACTCATAATGAGTCATCTTGTGATTTGTACTCTCATTCTGTCTCAGACAATGGATGATCCAGTTATTAACACAATCTTAAAGGCAGGAAATATCCCCTCTGAATCCTTGGAAGAGGCTGCCATTACCAGAATACGTCTAAGGTACCCACAGCCTCCAGGTGCTTGAACAGTGGTGCCCCCACCAGAGCAGTGCTTTGGCTTTCTTTAAAACACCAGTAGTGCACATTTACTACCTGAGTACTATTTTTCAGTGAAACTTTTTTTTTTTTTTAATTTATAACAGTGACTTTTCCCTCAAAATAAGTTCCCAAGCTTCAAGTTCAGCTGTATATGGCTGCTAGGTATGA
Source organism: Aviceda cuculoides (assembly GCA_035590195.1). Classification (NCBI taxonomy): domain Eukaryota; kingdom Metazoa; phylum Chordata; class Aves; order Accipitriformes; family Accipitridae; genus Aviceda; species Aviceda cuculoides. The sequence continues at coordinate 21,282,357 of JAVJGG010000007.1, forward strand.
CATGGGACATATAGCAGATATGTGCCTTCTAGAGTATTAAGGTACTGTAAGATATGCCAAGTGGCACTACACATGGTGGGCAACTGAATCAAGACCCTACAGGAAGCCTAGTAATAAACTGCTGTAAGAATAAGCAGGAGAATCTACTATGATAGATCAATAATCCCCAAATTTCTTTTTTCACAGACTTTCCTGAAAAATAGGAACTGATGCAGGTTTCATCTTCATTGGTTTGTGTCAGGCATGACAGGCAAATTGTGTGTTACAAGCGGGGATGTCGAACAGGCTCCCAGGGGCAAAGGGGCTAATTACGGCAATGCACTTCCCTTTCTGTGACACATGTACCAATATACATCGGTAGTAAGTTGTACCTCTATACTACTTCCGAAAGCGCGCCTCTTGTGTTCCTCGGGCAATGCGCACAGCGCTCTGGATCGCTACCACCTTACAGACCCTAGTCAGAGGACCACTGCTAGATAGCCAACTTGATAACAGGATAAAAATGTTTACCTTAAGAATGTTCTGCTCATGTTTGAATTAAGATTCAAGCTGTTTCCTATGCCTTTAATAAAATAAAAGTTTCCTCATTCCAAAATTTTCCTGCACTTTGTATACAGTCAGCTACAGTAATTTAGTGTCCTGTTAAGTTCTTACATAAGCTGCAGAAAGCTTAAGAAGTTGTAGCTAGGTGGCTTGTGTTCACTGCCCACAGTCATCAAATTACATCAGAAATGAAGTCATGTAATTGGTTTTGCCACCCAACACACCGATTTTAAGATTGCAGTTATGTCTCTCTATGTGTAAGTGGATTTGGCACAGTTTATATTACAGGGAAGACTAGCTTCTGTACACACCTTCTTTTCTTCCCACACTCTCTTTTTCTCTCTCTCACACATACATACACATGCTTTTACTCAAGAAATGTTCAATAACTACAATGCTAAAGTTCTTTGACCCTAGGCCATTAGCCCTCTCAGGACAGACCCAATAAACAACCGAAACAGCTAAGAGTTTTAGGCATCTGATCTCTGGAGAAAACACCAGAACTCTGCAGAAGATGTCTGTGCGGTGACGAGTGAGATGACGGCAAGTCGGAGTGGCAACCTACAGAGCTTGCACGCTGACCTGTGTGCTACTGTCTCGTAGGAAATGTTCATGCTGCAACAGTGACTGCTGTCTGCAACACTGCAGTTCTGAGCCTCTCTGTAGCTTAGACACTCGACATAGTGCTGCAGGAAGATGCCTTCAGTTGTCCAGGATTCTCAATTAAGAACCCATCACAGGGTCCTTCTCTTTTAAAATGTAATCAGAAAAGAGGGCAACCGTCCACTTCTTCTGTAACAGATTACATTTCAGAGCACTCAGAGATTCAATTCCTTTGTCGATATGAGAAGACTCAAGTCCACATTGCCAGTGTCCTTTGCCACCAACAAGGAGACTACTGTGAGTCTTTCTTTTAAAATTGGATTACAGTGCACAAAGTGCTTAAGAATGGCAGGCGGGATGTGAGAGCAGAACTCTTCTTGCTGTTGGTTAGGGTACAGTCTTGGAAGGAGAGATCTGAGATTCCTAGCCCTGCTGTAAGCATAATTTCTGTACTTTATCTTGTTTCTATTACAATACATATCTACAAAGTATTATTGCATACATGCAGTTATTAACTCATCTCTATATAATTTTCTACTACTTCTCTCTAGCATGCTTCTCTCAGAGCATAGTTTAATACACTTCTGTTAACACTGTTAAACATGCTATTTGCACATCACCAAGTTAACATTAGCCAAAGAAAATTTCTTAAAGTCCAAGTGGCATACAGAGATCCACTTCAAGGGACATACCCATACATCCTTTAGAAGTTAGATCTACCAAGGCACTTTACCTAAGTGACATGGAGTTCCTGGACCCCTGTAACTGCCCATCGCTTCCATAGATGACAGGATAGCTGTGGAGTTCAGAACTTCTTTGCAGTTTGATCTCCATTTGACAATATTGTTGTGAAGGAAATATATGAGATACATTTTCCTATCTTTATGCCTTCCCATAGGAAACAACAGCCTGATCTCACGTCACAGTGTGCTATATTAAAAGAAAGGTCATAACAACTAAAATCTCAAGCTCTGAACCATTGTGGTCTTTGAATGGGTACTTAGGCATCCCATTTTCTCAGCTAAATTCCAACTGGCTAATAACAATGTTACCTCCTTAAGCCTCATGCATGGCTTGGAGGGCATCCTGAGCCTCTGCATTGTAGTCTGCACTGGCTGAAGCACGACATCTCCAGTGTAGGTTTGGTTCCTTTTCACAGAGTGAGGACGTGACAAATGCCTGAAACAGATGATCCAAATGTGAATATTCTTGCACAGTATTCATTTTTACAAATAAGTAATTTTCTGTGGTCTTACAATTAGCATAAGTCCTTTTGCTTACCCTAATACACCAAGTTTCTGTATTATTACTTTGCATTTAAAATATTGCGAACTGAAAGCCGATGTCAGAATTTTTAGCACTGAAGAAAAGGACGCTACTGTATTTCATGTTCTGGCAAAGAAATGCTTTGGAGAAACTTTGAATACCTGTTCTCTTCCTTGGGCACTAGAGGTCACCAGTGGTACAGACACGGGGAAAGGGATTGGTTTTATGACCTTCAGCAACACAGAGAGCGGCCTCAATCCCTCTCCTGTAACTTTCATTTAAGTTGTTACTGGAAGTCCTTTGCCATCTCGATTTTTGGAAAAGCGAGATTAAAATATTTCTTTCAAGCGCAATACATCTCAGATACGTAGCTGTGTATCTATTTGAAAGGGATGGGTGTCTCCTGAAAATATGATTTATTTGTCCCTCTGATACTTGAGAGTTCCTTGGCTGATACCTGCTGTATTTGAGCTCTGTGTAATGTTGTTGAGACAGAACCACAGAACACCCAGCAGAAACACATGTTGTTTCAAACGAAACAGCATGGCCCATTTCAAGAAAGAAACAGTGCTCCTTTACTGGTTCCATGTGTGGCGTGTGAAGGGTTCACTGAAGCAGAACATTCAAGAACATCAGTTGCGTTTTTTGACTAAGAGACCACACCATCTTTTAATACATTCAGGGCTTTCCATTTCTATGAGTGACGCTTATGACAAAATACCCCAAGTCCTCTTGCATGTGAAGAGCTTCAGAAATGCTTAGAAATGTGTGCTAGAGCACAGCCATTCCTTAGAGAAAATATATCCAGCTTTTAACCTCTGAAAGATGGAAATTTGCTTAAAATATTTTTTATCAGATCAGTAGTTAAATATAACAACCATCAAGTCTGTACACTCTATCAGCTATTTATATAATGCATGATACTAATATAATCCTAAATAAGAAGCAGGTTTTTTTAGTAATGATTCATTCTATAAAAGTGTTGAACTGGTACACTGTAATAAACACACTACTGCAATTATGGAGACTGAATATAATCAAACAGTACTACCTTACAGAAAGTCTTCTTGGTGCGTCAAAAGTTATTCCTATGTTAAATATCAACTCAAAGATTGTTTGTCAAAAGATTTCATAAGATTTTGGATATTAAACCTACCTCAGATTGAAATTTTGGTGAAAAGTCTATTGAAACTCTATAAACCCTGAAACCTGCAGTAAGTAGCAATACCACACAGGCTTTTTTCATGCTTGCTTTCTTCACCTAGGTTTCATCTAACTTTGAACTCCTTTCACTTTGAGGTGCAGTACAGAAAGAATTTTTGAAGTTACGCAAAGTTAAAAATTAGGCAGGCAGGAGAAATCTTACCCTTGAAAGAAGTAAAAACAACTGGACACTATATTCTACATATTTTCACTACTTTGTTTAAAATAGCATATTGATGTACTTAAAACACTTCAGATCTGTGTGTTATTTATGATGCTGTAAACATCCAGAAAAGCATGAAAGTCATATTTTCCACTGCATCCAAGGAGACAAATTTAAAATTACAGCTATTGGAAATCTGTTTTACGAGCTGTGTGAAAGGTGTAGTTAAATGGAATGCTATAAACTTTGGTTACAATACCCTACATATTGCAACTCCTAGATAGTGTTAACGAAAAGAAAAATCAAACTAGATTAAGACTTCTGGCTACGTTCTGATTTTTCTACATCCTTCTGAAAGGAATGTGAGAGCACATGTGAATCTAGCCCACATCTTACACATCCTTGTATTAGCAAGACACAAAATAAGAATACTGCAATATACAAGTTAAAGCACTACTTATGATCAAAGGTAAGCAGGGAAGACAGCTCAGCTCAGCAGGGAAGACTATCAAGGGGTTGTGTGAAGCTTTGTGAGTCAGACACAGATCTGGGACGCAGAACTTGGTGGAGGGTCTTTTCTTGTGAGCTCCTGCAGCTTCTGCTCAAGGGCTTTTTTCCCTTCTCTCCTCCTCCCCCTTCTCTCACTAGCCCACAGCAAATGCCAGCTGAGTGTAAGCGGAGCATGATGTGGCATACCTACAATACTTCCATGCCTGTGCCTAACACAAGGTATCTCTTATACCAGGACCAGTGCACACGGGAAGGAGGACGAAGCACCAGCAATAGCTGAGAACTGTGCTTGCATGGGGAATTCACCATGGGGCAAACCTAATTGCTTCCGTCTTCCTTTGGGCAACCCATCTGTGCAACAGATATGTATCAGACACGGTCTTCACTGCCCACAGTATTTGTCCAGTAACTCTGAACTGGACTTATTTAAACAAATGTTTTTTTTTTTACTTAGTGCATTTGTAAAAAGGCTGGTACCAGTGAAGCAAGGGAGTTCGATATTAGATTATGAGATACAGTTCTGCAATCACTCTACAACAACAGCAACAAAAAGTTAGCTTTCACCTGGACAAGTTCTCTGTTGCCTGTTCCCTGTAGTCAGAGAAGTGTGTGTTATGCCGGCACAAATGCTGGTGCTGGCATAAAATAGCAGGAAGGGACAATGGGACAAACCCTTTCAGCAAAAGTCTGAATGAGTTCGACTGAAAAGTCACCACTGCAGCATGTATTTTATGAATATGCCCATGAAAGACAGAAGTTGGCATCAAAAGACCTGAGAGTGGGCCACAAATTTCCCCTTTAACGTAAAACATCCACTGGTGTTGATATTCAGGATATGCTACTAAGCTTATCCCATGCCTTTGTGGATATGGGTCTCAGCAGAGGGTAAGGATATTAGCATATGAGATGGGGCTATGTAGCCGGGTTTGAAGAACCAAGGATTTTTTCTTTGCTGATCTCAGGGAAGCTTCTGACATTTTTACTGTCATAATTTACTACAGTTTTCATATTTGGTGAATATATGTAGGTCCTGGAAAAGCTCTTCTGTATTTACATAAATCTACTACAAATAAGACTCATTTACCTTAGTCCACCCATCATATAGCTCTGGAACTAGAGGAAGTAAATATTGGACCTGGCAAATATAATATTTTATGCCTCTGGTCCCTTCCCATTTTCTTAACTTTCATCGCCTTCCAAAATTATGTTTCTATTTCTATTATTCAGTTGTTGTGCTGGCTTGGTTTTTTTTTTGTTTGTTTGTTTGGGTTTTTTTTTCCTAAAAATGTCTGCTTGATGAGAAAACTGTGTTCAGCTGGAAAACAGCATTCTGATTAGGAGAATATATGTTCAGGTTGGTGAACCCAACAGCTGGGCATCAGTTTTCTGATTCTTTCCTCTAAGTAGCGGAAAGCCTCACTGGTTTCCACAGAGGATCAATGTGTTTCTCGGGTTCTTAGCCTTGCTCTACCTGCTTTGCACTGACCCTGCAGAGTAAGGTACTTGGGCATTTGTGTCTCTCTCTCTAGCTCGTAAGGAGCTCCCCTCACCTGGATCCAGGTCTGTGCTCGAAGAGGCTGCACCCATCGCCACGCTGGCTCAGAGGAACCTGGCTGCTCATGTTTCTTAAGAGCTTTGGCTTTCTGACTAAGTCAGGGTAACTTTTGGCACACATAAATTGCTTAGACTCGAGACCTGAGCACATAGCCCTGCAGCATCAGGGAGGTGACGGAGGTGACTTAGAGCTCCCTGCGTGCTTTGTTCATGAACCTCAGCGTGCGTTTCCAAACTTGTTAAGGTTTTCCACCAGACTTGTGCCATACCAGGAGTGAAGTTAACCATCACGGTTACCTTTGCTGTCAGAGCCCCTGCAGTCAAGGCAGGAATGCAAGTACAGGCTGATAGCCAGCTATCCTGAGACTGTAGTTGCTGGACTTCAACAGAAATCAACTTGTAACACAGAGACTATGTTGGTGGGGGAAGGGACAGCACTCTATCCATGGCCACCCACTGCCTAGAAAAAGTCTGGCAACAGGGGTGTTATTCTTGTTCCATTGGCAATCGTGGGACTTCTGCTAGACTTGATCCTAAATGAATGCATTTTTCTGACCCAGAGTCCTTTTATGTGGTTCGGCATGGAAAACTGCCATGGTATTTGTCACAAAAAGTCCTCGCTGGCTAATCTGTTTTTAGGATTGTTGATGGTTTATAAATTAGAATTATTAGTCAAACATTGCTCTGTGTGTGCAAACTCCTAGTACAGACTGGGGCTATAGGGCCAGCATGGAACCACCTTTCTATCTATGACAAATTGTTTTGACATAAGGGAAAGGTAGTTGGAGCAAAATCAAAAGGGTACATAAGCATTTTACCCCTGACATGTACTCCAACATATCTGAGTCGTTGTATGGGCCACAGAACATTTATACATCTCCAATAAAAGTGAACTTTTTACATACCAAAGCCTCAGCAGGTCCCATTTAAATATGCCATATGCTCTGTGGCAACCAACTGCCTTGTTATTTCTTTCCACGTTAAACAGAACAGGGACACATTAACAATTTAGACAGGCAAAACTGGGTGAGTCTGCTAGCTCTCTTTAATCAAAGGACAAGTCCTTCAGTAGTGCACCAGCCTGTCTTTCCTAGGCATACAGGATGGTCACCCTAGAGGTGAGCTGAAAGAGGCATTAAGTGGTGAAGAACCCTTCCACGTGCATGACCATAAATCCCAAGTCAGGGAAATTCTGTTACTGACAATAGACTGAAATAATGAGAAAATGAAAGTTGGCAGGCACTTACGTACATCCATGTGTTGCTGTGCTAACCCGACTTTCAGATGTTGCACTGCCAGATTCTCTTATTCCCTTTATATTCCAAAGTCCTTGTTTATCCAATTAGCATGAGTAAAATTATATATAAATATACACATAATGCTAAATTCTATGACAAATGTAGATCTGAGTCTTGAACCGCAGAACGTTCAAAACAGCAAGAACATCTCAGGTCATATAGACCCTGTAATTTTTTGTCATTCCACACCTGGCTGAGTTTTGGAGCCTTTTTGCCCGTTCTCTGAATGGACCTTACATTAAAATGTTCTTGCTGAAATGCAGACTAGATGATAAACATAAAACCAATATGGATTCATTTTTCTAAAAATAGGGAATTTTTTGCCTTTGTTCATCCCTGGCCCTAAAATTCAAAGCTTGAAACTCAGAAATGGGCAATGTCATCAAACGTGGAAGAAAAAGCTGCTCCTGAAGCCCTAGAAGTAGGCCACTTCCAATTGGATGATGTTTCAAATGGAACATGGATCTTTCGTACTAAGCGTCATGTGCAAATCTGTCCCTGCAGCTGTTGGTAACTGCTTTTTTTTTTCTTTTTGTCATATCCACACAAGCAGATATGCACAGCTTTGGGAGAATGACTTCTTTGACCCGTAGTTTTTCTGGTGATGGAATCCAAATTCTGTACATTCCACTCTTTTTCCAGGAATGCTAACTACAAAATTAATACAATGTGCAAAACAAAGGACAAATCTAAGGATCAAATGGGGGGAAAAAAACCACCAAAACCAAACTCCTGTTTACACTAACACAGAGTTTAACACCACAGAGTAACTATGCTTGCTGTTTCCCCTACCCAATTTCATTTAAGAACCCACTAAATATATTTGCTTTGATATGCCTTTCAGCCAAAGGATTTCACTCTCTTTTCTTTTACAAGGCAACCTGAAATATGTTATTTGTTTTGTGTTTGGCAAAAGATATTAGAAAGATTAGAAACGCTTGTATTATTCACAGTCACATTAGAGTGAGAGCGTATGGCAGCTGCTAACTGCCTAGTATTTAAGTAAAAATTCTCCGTTGAGCTTTCTATATACATACATGCGTGTGTGTGTATTAAAAAAAATAAATTTGTATATGTATACATATACACACACAGAGTATATATAAGTATATAAGGTCAGCTTCCAGACAATTCCTCTAGAGCATTTGATACAGCTGCTGACAGAAGCAAGGCTACAAAGCTATATGAACAACTGGTAAATCTATAGCGGCAACTTTTCCTTGCCAAAATTTGTTGGGCAACTTCTCATGCAGAGGAGGGTGCCAAAGCAGACTTGAATGGTCTGAACCTTCACCTGGCTACGCAGCCAGAACTCCACACCATTTTTAATCCTCTTCACCTCACAGGGGAGAAAGGGTCCTCAGAACTGTTACTTCTCTAAAAGACGCGCATATGTCTGAGTGGAGATCAGAATTCCTTGGACTTCTGGGCAATGGAGGCTTTAATGGTGTAGTGTGGAAGGAAAGAAAGGCTGTCTCCCTATTAGTACTTGATGTTCTTTTTTAATCTAGCACTATCAAAAGCCAAGTTATGACACACAACTAAGAGAATTCATTTCATGTGAAGTCTATGACACTGGAGATGTGCTCAGCTTCTAAAACACAAACATTAAAAACTCCTAGAAGTATGATCTGTAACGGTGCCATTTAATGTCTCGTAATTAATATTCCTTGATATCAAACATCTCTAACAGACACATCTGTGCAGACTAGAACAAAACCTGCTGTATCAATAGGTGACAACAACGTCTGAAGTTGAGCCCATGCTCTTCATGTGCAGAGTGAGATAATATGCACAGAGTACCAACCTACCATACATTCTACCATGTATGTGAACATGTTTTATCCTTGTCTACAATTACAGCTGAGGATAAGCACCCATTCATTTGCATCTTTTAGCGGTACACATTGTCAGCAACACGTGATTTTCCAAGTGTTAACAATGTGCCAACTTAAGACATTTGCAGTCACAAAGCATTATTTTATTTTTTCTAAAAAAAGTGAATGTGTGAAAACAGGAAAGAAAAACGTGAATTGCTGAAAAATGCAAACTCATAGACTATACAGTTCTGACCATAAGACAGACTGCCATTTACATTAATGGACTGTATCTACCACATAAACCTACAGAAGAACTGAAAAAACTTAGAGCCTATAAAGTGGCTGGGGCTGAACTTGAGATGTGAATTTGGTTAAAATATTTCCTGCTTTTGGGGGTCTTTGTTGATTGTTTTTTGTTGTTGTTGTTGTTGTTGTTTTCATGGTTTAGTTCACCTCAGTCAGTCAGTCCAAGTTAAGACTGTGGGTTTTTGCAGCATGGACAGCTCAAGTGCCACTGGTAGTGGTGATTAATACACCCACGTTTTTCCAAGTCTGGCTAAGACAGATCTTTCTTTCCTTTCTCTTTCTCAACCTCTCTCCTGTTTTAATTTAGAACATTCTCTAAAACATAAGATAGATCCTGAATAGAGAAACAATGGGAATTTCATGACTGGACAGAGGTACATTGGATCTAAAATACAGAAATTTCTCAATTTGACATTAGCTGCAGTTGCTTACAAGCCGCTGCTTCAGTCATGGTTTAATACTGTTTACAAGAAAAGGAAAGGAATGGTCAACATATGTTGTGGAAAGAATGAGTGACCTTGGTGGAATGGGTATCAGAGACCATGTATATTGCTCACCAGCAAGACATCTGTTTTCAACTATGGGGCTTTTATTCAAGAACTGATGAATAAAGTCTCATGATATCTAAGTACCGTTGCTAACTCTCATGACAGTCACAGAATTTCTCAAACATCAGTCCTACCATCCCGCACTAGTGATGTTGCCCATGCCAGCCTGTTTGCAAAGTATACTGTGGTCAGTAGATGTGCATTTGACTGACTTCTAACTTGGAGTTGCTACTACTACATTTCAGTTCATCATGCCAGGCTAGGCCATGATGGACCTAAGTCCAATTAATTTAAATACGGAAATTAGAATGGGACATATAAGCAGTATTACATCTCTGAAAATGAATTAACCCATAGAATCTTCCTCCCCATTTCGCTAAAAACATTCCTTCAAAAATACTTACAATACAACACAAGTCTGAAACTTACCTGCATATTGCCACTGAACTGGTTTGCTCCTATACAGGAACCTCTACAACACAGAAAAATCAATTAAATATCCTTTGAAAGGACAGTCAGATGTAATGCAGACAAAATGCAAATAAGCTCCAAGCGCCAGACTTTTTTTAAAAGGTAATTCACTGTTATTGGGAGGGAGGAGATGTTTATAGTAGTCTTATCCCAAAAGGCCACCACATACAATATTCCCACTGACTTTAATAGTTATAGTAGGTGCAGATTTATGGTTGGGTGTAAGAACGTTTCAGTCTTCACCTCTTCACCTCTTATTAGCACTTGTCTTCTGCTTCCTTGCCACAGTTTAAGCAGTCCCAGATGCTGTGCAGTTCCAAAGCTCCCCTCTAGCTCCCATAAAACCAGAAAAAAAGTATATTGTGGAGTACATTGTGAGTGGTAGAGATGGGGTAGGAGGGCAAAGAGGAAGGATTCCCCATGGAATATGATCTGACGAGCAACGGATGGTCTCAGCTTACAGTTAGTTAGAGTTAAATCTAACCCTGCCCTCAATATACAAAAATTTTCAAGCTTAATGCTTTCATTAGTACAAGTATCTTCAGCAAAGCTCAACTCATTTAATTTCTTAGTAAGAAAACATAACAGTGAGGAGATAATGCATATTAATAACCTAAACATCAGAAACATGAAAAAAACAAACCCATATAAATCTAAAACAATTATAAATTTTTCACTGCTTTCATGAATGAATCTGTTTAGGCATTTCAAAATTACAGCAATTTGGCCAGTTATAATTTCTGTGATTAGGATAAATGAAACTATGAAATATTTATATAGAATAAAACAATTAAGGCTAATGCAATTTTATTTGAATAAGAATGCATGGGATTTACTTTATCCTAAAATTGCCATTTAAAAATATCACTTACATTGCTCTAAATCTGGAAGAGGTTCCTACAAAATGTCTTGGGCTGTAAAGTAATGTGGAGAAATGGATATAATTCTCTCTGGAGATGAATATATTCTTCTCAGAGTATTACAGGTCTTGCAGTTATGAATGATACTTTCCACAGTGCTGCAGTAAACAGGATTTTTAGCTTACCATATTCTAGCTATAATTAAGAAAGATGGTTTATTCGCTTTGTCTCTTTCTATCTTTGCCAGAAGGTCAAGATTCATATAAAGATACACAACCATCTCTCCAGTATTCTTTTTCTTAGTAGCCAAATGCCTCTCCCTTTTCTGGCAATCACACTCAGCCCTCGTTACTGTGGAGTCAGAGATTCTGCCTCTAATATTACAATTAAAATGGCATACAGGGGGCAATTTGATAAGACAATGACACATGTGCATCAAATGCCATCGCTATTCAGTTCTGAAACTCCTTCAACTTTTTCTAAGCCATTCCCTACATCAATAAATAAAAGCCACAACAAAAAAATACCTTTTTCTTATTAGACTGCCAGAGATCCCCAAATCTAGTTGATATCTGTTTCCAATTTGTCTTTGTGGAAAGGAGGCCAAAGAGTTGCTTTTCTTCCTCCTTGCAGAATGCAGCCAAAATGTAGTCTAACCTGGGTGCACCCACCCACACTCACCAGTGTACGCATTCTAGTCATGACTCAAGTTAATAAATTTGATTAGCTCGTACAGTACTCCAAGCCAGCAGCCCACAAGGCAGGTTCAACCAATACCTTTGCTTCACTCACTGCTCTCAGCAGACCACCAAGGCTCTAGTTTGTATTTTTAAACCTGGGTTAAATTGTGGCATAACCACAAACCATTGTATGCGATTAACAGTGGGGTTCCAATGACTGACTGACAAACAAAATCTTAGCACACTGAGTCTGCTTCTCCCAGTAGTAAACACATGTTATTAATGAAATGATTCTAACAGGCTACACAATTGGAAGCTTTTTTCTTGATTGACAGACTATGCTTTTCTTAACAGGCCAAATAAAGAGGGCATTAAGAGTACACTTGTATTTTTTACTTTGTGAAGTAAAGACATGAAATTATTGCAATAGTTTCTCCATTCAGTTATAACCTAATGGAATGTTTCTCAGGCCAGTCACTGAGTGATGCATTACCTTGATACACACGCTCTGTTACTCCGAACAGAAGGGACTAGCATTTTTAAAAAGCACCGCCCTCCAATCTCTATTGCTTCCTTTCCACTGCTGCCCCACTCCTCTGTCATCACTGACATAGCTTTACAGGAGAACAGTTGATTGGAAAAAAAAATAAAATTACATCAACATGCATGTGGCATGAGATCATGACACCATCACTCAAAACTACTGCAGACTGGTACAGTTTAATTGCCAGCTGCTCGAAACAACACTCGCTGAGCTAGACTGGGTATTAAGCAGCAGGATGAAACAGATGGGTTTGCTCATTCATAGAGCCTATAGTTCATACTCTTCAGAAGAAACATCAATGGCCAAAACTCAGGATGAGTAGTGTTACACAATTTCACCACGTTTTTTTTCTTTCCACAAGGAGTGGATGAACTACATATCCAACACATCTTCAATGACACAATTCATACCTAAATTGTCATCACAACTGCCAAGGCCCCTAAATCGGACCTACAACATTCAGGCAGGGGATTTAGTTACACATTCAGTAGCTGTGTTCTTCAGGCTACTAAGCAGTCCTCACTACTTTGGTGTCTGCCTTGACTGTTCACATGTGCTACTAGAGTGTCATTTGCCAGGCTGGTGGAGGACAGAGGGAGGAAGCAGGGGGTTGTCTCAGTGCTGCTGCCACAAGATAAAAATGCAAGTTGAACTCTGATGGAACTGCCCCATTTTATGGGCAGTTCACCCATTTGGATTATCACTACATCCAGTGATGCTACGAGCCAGTAAACAGTAACGCACATGTGTACTCTCATAGTAAACTTGCTCCTGTGCTCAAAAAGAAGGTTTGGAATATTTGTCTTACACAGCCTGTCATGCCATTTGTACAGAAAAACCACTATCATTACACCACATGCTTGGCCTCCAGAGCTGCAAAGAGAGGATGAGATGAAACACTTGACTTTCAGGGAAGGTTCTTACTAGGGAACAGAAAAGTAGTGTTTTATACTGACCACACTCAGTACTCTACTATCATCACTATCTCATGCTTTTTTTTTTTTTTTTCATATGGAATACAGCAGCAACTAAAATAAAAGGTCAATATTAATATCGCTGTTTTGAGGTTATTACAAGAATTGTTCTGTTGCATCACCTACATGTGAATGGCAATTTTGCTGGAGAAAGTCAGTTTTCATGGGATTCACTGTTTCATTTCAAAGAAACAAGCTGTGAATGCTGAAGGGAGATTTCTTCCATGTAAAAGGTCAGAGTGCATGTTAGAGCAATCCATCACAGTTGAGTCAGTGATATTTCCATGCTGCATTATTCTCCCTGTACATGGTGTACAGCATGCTGAACTGCCTGAATTGGGTATGGTCAGGCTAGAAAAGGGTTTGGTTGATCACTTTTTTAATTTATTATTGACCTCCCTCTTGGAGACAGATCTCACGTCTTCCAACTTTGCAGCCTTCTTGGGCAGACGAGTAAATTTATGGGTGGGAGGGAACAGAAAAGGAAGGACTGGAGAGAATGAAACAGCAGTGGTGCAGTCAGGCAGGATTATCTGTCAGGCTGTGACTCTGCCTTCTTCTAAAGGTCCACAAGGGATGGTGTGGATTCCCTCCAAACAACTAATGCAGATTTTCCTGGATGGTTCCTGTAGTCTGATATCTACTGCACATTTATGCACCCACTCTTGTCCTTACTCCTTCCTGTTCATGTGGGAATAAAATGCTTCCTCCTCTGCAAAAAAGTGACTAAACCCAGAAAGCCAGTTGTCCCACTACCGCTGTTCACCACCTCGGGTTTGTGGCTAAGTAGCAGCCACAGGCTTAACCTAGAAGTTCTCTTCAGATTCTGCTCCTGAGGATCTCTCTTCCCAAGAAAAGAATAATTTTTCTTCAAATGGAACTTCAGGGAAAGAGCTAAATTGGTTTTTGCCTGCTCAGTTAGTGTTGCATTATCTTCTGTTTCCCTCATTAATAATAGAACAGCAAACAAGACTCCCCCTCCTTCGACAGAGGAGAGAAGGAATGGCAAAACAATAGAAAATGATCCAGCTGTAAATTGCTTTAAACACTGGACTTAAGCAACGATTTCAGTCAAGGCACTTCTGAATCACTCATGGCATGGAGTATTCAAAAATAAAGTGACACCCTCCCATTAAACCTTAGAAACCAACAAGTAACTGTCTTAAACCTTAAACTTGTTGAAAGTAGTTTCAATGGGATTAATGGCTTAAATGAACCGGTATAAATGTTGATACTAATTTTCATTATTATAGATTAGGAATCATGCTAAAGGTAATCTGAGATATTGCTAACCAGGGATTCCTGCCTCTCAAGGACCAAGGACTGAGAATATGAAGTCTGAGTTTTATTGCTCCAGCTTGGCTGGCTGTGATGAGGGCTTGGTTCTCCTATCATAAAGCACAGGCACGTCCTGTTGTCAATTAGGCTCACCGGTATTCTGTGGCAGCAGCATTGGGCCCCTGGGATGTTATATAGTTTGTTTTGCTATGTAAACAGCATGAAGTAATCCAGGCAGCGAAGGACACAGATGAGCAGACAATCTGCAGCATACTAAGTGAAAGAATAAAAGTCTGTGAGTGAGAGTCAGAGAATAAACAGTAACAACATCCCTGGGATATAATATCCACTGGTCTGAGGTCATCAAAAATATATACAAAAGAAAGTTAAGGGACTAATTAAAATAAAATATACCCGTTCTTTTGCTTCTGTGGATAGAGCAAGAGAAAGACTTAGTGTAGGGAAAAAAATAGTTACTCACTTTGATTTTAGTACATATCAAATACAGCTTCCAGGTGGATTTTTTTTTTGTTTTATATAGCACATATTCCAGGACCTGATCCAAAACTCAATCAATTGTTGAAAAACTTTGCCCCTCCCTTGTTTTCAGTAGGCTTTGAATCAGGTTATAAAATCAAATGTTCATTCTGTACCTGTAGATTTATCTATTCTGTGAAAGTAAAATGTAAGATAATGTCCTTAGACACATTTGTAAATGGCGCAACTTAGGCCCCCTTTGTTTGAAAACACAGTCTCATATAGTATCAGAAAAATCTCTCTATTTGTGATACTAGCACAAACTTGTACAAAAATGGGACTGCAACAGATTTAAGAATATGCTCCTGAGTCTTTCTTCCTCTCCTTTTGGACACACAGAAATGAGATATACAGGACATTTAAAATCTATCAGAGTTCATCGATCAAAGAAAACATATAAATCCATGTTTATTAACAATGTTTGTGTTTAAATAAAACTTTCCACAGCACACAAACATCAAAATATTTCCCTTAGTCCCTTGGTGCTCATTGTTTATGGCATTCAGCAAAGAGTGCGCCTTCCCACCCTCTCATTTATAAATAGTGCTTCCCTGATGGTACTTTTCTATTATCAGTTTTACAACAGCATGTCATTCCATCTTTGAAATTTCTAGATAACACTGTGGAAATATTGCATGGTTTACTGTTTTGAACACAAGCTTGAGAACCAGGACTCCTGGTTTCTAGTCCTCTCTCTGTCAGCACTTTGCTGTGTGACCGTGGCCAAGTTACTCATCTTTCCTACTCTTTGTTCTGCTGTATCTGCCATTTCCCAGATCCTTCATCCATCCTAATTTCAGATAGGTGCAAGCAGTTTTCTGGAGTTTTCGCTCACCATTTACAATAGAATAGAAACTACTGAAGGCAGGGATAGAAAAGATACTCTCTGCCCCAGTGAATTTTTTTGTATGAAGAGACCAGAGATGGCACAGGAAATAAAACCCAAGCAGCAATGAGAACAGCCCTATGCAATGTCCAATGCACTCAGGAAGGAGCAACTGAGCACTCGAGAAAAAATGTGGGAAGAGGGAATGTGGAGATGCATGGCAAAGAAAGAAATTCAGCAAAAAGAGAGAGAAAAAGTTTTAAAAAAAAGTACAGTAAAAGCTTCCTTTCTCATGTAGAAAAATAAAGAAATTAATCATTCCCTATCCTTCACTTTCTCTCAAACAATAGTATAGAAAATGGGGGGATAAAACAGAGTAGAAAGGAAGGAAAACAATAATGAGCAAGGATGATAACAGGCAAGTCAAAACCCATGTATTGCTAAGGTACAGAAATGAGAGCCACGAATGGTAGCCAGGGAGTAGGGGTTGAGGAGGAGCGGTCCTGATGTTACAGGAAAATTCCCTTTAAAATTTACAAGGAACGTCCTCAACCTACAACCCACATTTTCACACTTCAAGATGTAAAAGGCACATACCTCAAAGATTAGAGAGGGAGCTCGCAAGAAGGTTCACAGTCGGGAGGTGACGGTGGCTTCCCAGAGCCTGCCCTGCCAGCCGCAGGGGCTCAGCTGGCCGTGCGGCACAATCCCAGGACAACCCAGCAGCTCTGGCTCCGCTGGCTCCTGCTGCTTTGCTTCCTCCCATAGCCAGGGAAGTCAGTAACCAGCAGCCCATGACTACCCAGTTGTTGCTGCCTGGCTGACACGGTCTGGCACGGAAGATGTGCTTCAACTGCTTGATAACTGCGGGCAGCTCTACGGCAACACTTGGACATCCCTCTGACAGACAGCATTAAAACTGCTTGCTAGGAATTATCATCAGTGTTTAAGTTTTCCCTCTCTTCCCCTCATTCCCTCCTATCAGAATGAAAATGTCAGCTCCTCATTCGAGATGGCCATTGCAAAACCAGTTGACCCAGAGCAGGCATCTTTCAAGGACTTTTTGTAGTCTTTCCTTTCAGTAGGGAGAGTTTTGAGGCTTCCATAACCAATACTATTATAAAAGAACTGACATCTCCTCTTTTGTAAAAGCATCTCACATTTTACATAGAGACGGGAGTTTAGCCTTCTAGAAAAGACTGAAAGGCAGGTCACTATTCTAGAGACAGTGAATTAATGGGGAGGTAGTGCAAAAACAGATTCAAACTTAACATTTTTTTTAGTTCACACAAAGACAGAATAAAAAATAGATTATTTTATGACAATGTGAGCAATGGATCTGCCAAACTGAATTTAAACTCAGCTCCATAACAGAATTATATCCCATCAAGTGGTGTGACATGTAATATTTCATTTTCTGGCTCACTACTACATTGTCTGTGAGAAAACAGAAACCCAGTATCTTTGCAGACCCTATTATTCACATATTCTGAAACTGTGTGGTATTAATTAATCAGAAAGGAAGCCAGGATTCTTAGGCGAAATATCTTTCCATTTTAATCCTAATTAAAACAAGCTGAGCCCCAAAATTGTAAGAACTGATCATAATCACTAATTGCAAAAGAGGAAATAGGGAATATATTTACCAAAAAGATGTCCATTGATTCACTTTTAATTTTACTTCTCTTTTTTCCTGAATGAATAATGGAAAGATTACTTTTTTCCAAATAATTAATCTTCTATTTATAAAATTGAAAAAGTCAGATTTTTGATCACTTCTATTTACTATTGCACTGGAGAATAAGTTTCAGAACATAACGGTTAGTTTATATTTAGACAAATGATTGCATTACTTTAGAGCCATCCAGAAACCCACCTTCCTGTGCTGGCACTATACAGCCCTTGGGATTTCCAGAAGAGAAGTAATGCTAGCAAAGATGTCCTTGTTTGAACATATATCCCGTATTTTTCATGAATGTGTGCATATATTTACATTCCTCAGCTGGTGGACTTTGATGAGGTAATTGTTCACACTGTTCAACTCTTTAAATAGCTGATAGTACATTCTGGTCTGTAGGATGTACTGCAACAAATAATAAGCATCCTCCAAGTATAACATTCGCAGTTCTGAAGATGGCCACAAGCGTCAGGTCTGAAGTGATTAGGTAGTTTACTATATTATATCAACATCCAAAATGGAAAGCATTCATCAATAATTATTGCCTAGACAAGAAACATATTTCTAAGGTACAAAATTGCAAACTATGTCAAAACCATATGCTGAACAAGATTCATGTTTGTGAAACTTGAGCTGACATAAAGTATAGTAGCAGAGCAATACAGCTTCAGAGAAATGTTATAGCTGGCTCCTATGAGATGTACCTTCATTTTTTCATTAAAAAAATAAAATTTCAATTAGCACAGGAAATAAAAGCTGATGACAAATCTATCAGCCGACTGACTGCTAACTCAGTTTCGATCTTCAGTAAACAACAGTGCTCATAAGCATGGAATGATAGCTTTCTTTGGAAACATGTTATATCTGTTCTAATTTCTACGTGAAATATCTAATAGACATATCTCCTATTGTTTTCACGTACAAAACTCTTGGCAAACCAGAAGAGATTTGCTTGGTGGTGAAGACAGAGAAGTGGCGTTTTTCCCAGTCTCGTGCTGCTGCTGTCCTGCACTCCTTCACATCTCTAACCCTTCCTGAATAAGCAGCTCTCTGTTGAGGGCATTTCATACGACAGGCTCCCCCGTAAATACTACATTCCAGCCTTTCTTCCAGCTCTTTCTCAGAAGACCCAGAGATTTGGACAGAGAGGACAGCAAAGGAGAAACAATCCAGGAATATCTGGGGGAGGATACAGGAACAGAAAGAGAAAAAAGCACGAGTCATTGCATTCCCTGTGCCATCTGGCAAATCTCCTCTGGGGATGTTCCTAGGGTGGGACCTGGTGAAGACCTATTTGCAGATGAGTTGTGGGAAGTAACATTCCTTTTCCTTATTTTCCTCTTTCAGTGTTGAGTTTTTTCATTCACCGCCTAGATTGTATTTTAGCCCACCACACAAAATGGTTCTGCCAGAGTTCTCTGTATACCTCTTGGCCTCAGGGGATGGAGTTACAAGCTGTCTATCATTTACTACCCACTCCGGAGGAAACCAACCGTACAGAGAGATGTTTGGTTAGCTTTGCTTTCTCCAGAACATTTCTCCAAGAACTAAAGCCTTAGGAGACTTCTGTTCATTTACATAGGGAACTGATGTTTCTAGATTTTCATTGTTGCCCTCCTCCTTCATTTATATAACAATATCGTACTTACACATTCATAC
Organism: Aviceda cuculoides; assembly: GCA_035590195.1. Lineage (NCBI taxonomy): Eukaryota > Metazoa > Chordata > Aves > Accipitriformes > Accipitridae > Aviceda > Aviceda cuculoides. The sequence goes on from JAVJGG010000007.1 coordinate 21,301,678, forward strand.
ACATTTGAGTTGCTGTGAAAACAGCATCCCAGAACTCCTCAAAATCCAATAATACACTAGACGAGGCATTTTTTTCAGACAAAATCTGCAGCAATTAAAACTTAAAGAGTGACAATAAAGCCATTGAACTTAGAACACCGACCACAGAGGAAGTTAAAACCAAAGGTGCTGAAAGACTATTATTCTACTTCCAAATCTATCAAAATAGCTAGCATGTTTCTAGTAAAAAGAGAACACAGAAAACTGAAGGATGCTGATACTAAAAAGTTGTTGAAGCCTTTAAAGAAAATCACTTGGCCAAAATTTTTTTATGCCTGAAAAACTTTGCAAAAAACGTTTCTCATAATTTGCCACTTCAAGACTATTCTAAAGTGGTTACAAGTTGCCACAGATAATGAACTGTTCTTTGACCAAAATAAAGAAGGAAAACCAGGTATGTCTACTGTAGAAATGTGCCCAAAACCTGAAAACAATTGTGGATCCCCAATGGCCCACCCACAGACTCAAAAGTAGAGCAAGTTAAAATATTTATTCCTAGACTACAGTAACTTTTGCACATCTTTGATGCAATAAAGATCAGTGTAGCATCCTGTTAACGTAATACAGGCTGTTCACTACAATAAATTGTTCTTAAGAGGTGACAGAGTCCATTGAGTACTGGACTGGGTCTGGGGTGATTCTCTTGCTGGATACCCTAACAGTCGTCTATGATCTTAGAAAACTACCATACTTCTTCATGCCTCAGAGCAAGAGTTTGCAATAATGCTTTCCTGCCTTTTCAGAGCATTTAGTAATCTACACATGAAAATGTATTCTTCTAAGTATTTTGTGGTACATACATTTTATACCAGAAATTCTAGATTTTGGTAGATTTTCATACAGTAATAAAAATCTCCATCTCTTTCTCTGCCAATATTCCAGTCTGACTATTTTAACATAATTTTTTGTATTGTTCCACTGTTATTCTCTGTAAGATTAGAAACACAAGAAATACATGTGAATCAATAGGAATATTTGGGGTCCAAGTTTTCAATTTGTACACACTGTCCAACTAAAGTAAATGAAACATACCCTAGCTGAGAATCTAGTCCTTGAGTCTACTTATGGGTACTGAGGATGTCTAATCACAGTAATGTACACGTACACATAAGCAGAAGTAACTTTGCAATCCAGTATGCGATCTCAGCCTGACTGGTAGAGCTGTACAGATACCTTGTCAAGACCTTATCATGCAATATAGGAGTTTACTCCACACCTAGCAATGGCAAAGCTCACTGTACTGTCCCCTGCAGTAAACTTGTCCCTGGAAGTTATCTAGGTTTTCTGTATGTTTTCAAGACATTGAGCAAAACGGCAATCTTCCTCTTTTGGACATATGGGGTAGAATATCACACCACTGAAGAAAATGCCAGTATTTCCTATTAATTTAATGGGTTCCTGGTATCTCTTAGGGAAAATTTTTCTCTCTTAAAATTTACTTTGGACATCAATGCTTTAAAAACACTTACTGGAAGCACATTACACTAAAGGTTCATTATTAAAACAAATGAAAGATTTAAGAAATGTCTTTTTACCCTACAGACTTTTAAAATATAAAGTCTCTTCCTATATAAACCATTGAGAACCAGAATTGTGCTGAAGTTTTGAAAAGCCATGGCCATTTTGTTATTTGGAATCTGCATTCCATAACAAGGACTATGGACTTGTAGAACTGGGGATTGAGACAAAGAACTGACTGCAATGGGACACTAGTAAAACTTCAACTCTTCATACAGTTGAATTTGCATCGACTATCCCTTCCTTGCTCTTTGTTGTTTACTTTTAAATACTGAGGAGTGGGTTTTGGCACTTCTTTTTAAAGGAAGAAGTTGCTCTAGTCTGATTTTGTCTTCGGTGGTATCTTGCCAGTTGTGCTAACTGTGTTACATGGTGTAATAGACAAAACAGAGTCATTCCAGGCTGCTAAACTAATTTTCACTTTTCAGTAAAGTAAGTTTTAACCAATTTTTTAAAAGGTGAAAAGCCAGTGCATTAACATACTAATACAGACCGTGAGATTTCCAGTCTAGAATTTAAAGTCTTCCATTGTAAAACCAAGTAATATATTACATGCCATACAGATTAAGCTGATCCATAAGCCACCTTTGTTCCAGAGACTGTTACCCTCCATGGAATGGAATTCTCAAGTCTCTGTGGAGAAAGGTTCTTTTTACAGAGGAAGAAAATATTTCCTAACGAGAGTATTTACTGGAAATACTGTAAATTCATGCCACATAATAAAGATGACTGGTAACTCCTTCAGTATCTTCAGGAATGACAAAAAACAAAGCCAAATGGGTGTTGAATTACTTCAAGGCTTTCCTTTGCTCGATCTGGATGAGAGCTTGAGGTTTTATCATAAAGGGAGAAAACTGGAAACTGAACTGACTGGCTTGCAATTGTTGAGAAAAGGCATCAACATCTGTTTCTGGTCTTTTGCTGAAGAATCCCTTCAGCTGATCATTTGGATTGAAAGTAAAACGGTTTGTTTTCACAGGTCCATTTCTTCCAAGTTCAGATAAAACAAACCTCTCCTGTGGGCCTGATGGTTTGTGTTCTGAATTCTTGTTTCATGTGGCAGAGATTCTCTGTATTATATTGCTAACATATTATCCATCTTGAAGAATACAAAGTGGGCTATGCCTTGGCATGTTTCTGTAACTTTCCTTGTCTAGTTATGAGATCTTGTGAAAGCTTGAAAATGGGATCCTGATAAATTCCCTATGGCCAAAGAAGAATATGTGTGTGCACATGTGTTTATATATATAAAAAATGACATTTGTCACAAATGTCAGCTACAGCATTCTAGAAGGAAATCCAGCAGTTCTTCTCTGCTAGTAAATTCTACTCCTAGACATGACAAATACTGTTTAGGTCACATTACAGCCCTGCTTTAGCCATGAATTCAAGGTTTGGCTATAAGATTCCTCAAAGTTAGTGCCCATGTGCAACCGGAATTATCTTCAAGTCCCACCTCCAACGAACAGGAATTAAAAACAACTCTGTAGTCTCATCCCCTTTATACAGGTTTTCTGAAACTTTCCTGAAAGCCTGAACAGGGGAAGAAGAGCAAAATGACAGTTTAAAGAGTATGTCCTCGAGGACGGTTTCAATCTCTAGCCCCAAAGTACAATGAAACCATAAAATATGATTCTTACAGTGAGATTCCCATTCTGATGATTCTCCATGGGACTAAGTACTTTCTTAAGAGCAGAAAAATGTAAAGTCATCAGAACTTTAATTGGGGAGACAAAATTACAAATATACACCTATTCTAAAGCTGTGATTTGTTGTGAAATATTTTGCTTGAGCACTGTAATAAATGAAAAGTTTTCCATTTCTTTACATCTCAGTGGGAGTAATAATATAAGAAGAAACAGGAAACTATCAAGTCTCATGAACGAATGAGAAATTATCATTACCATAATTCATCAACAGGAGCAATTCTATCAAAGACGTTCCTTCTGACCACTTGTACAATTTTTCACGACACTATTAACATCGGGCAACTACACTCAAGAAGCTAGTCAGGGAAAAAGCAGTATTTTAATGTAGTTTAACATCTTAATATAGGATGAATGAAATGACCGTTCCTTTCTCTTTTTTTCATCTCTAGACTGATTATATTTACAGGATGGTATTTACATTTTCATCATCTTACTTCCCTTGAAAGAAGAGCAAGTATTTTCTTTATTTTTATTACCGCATTAAAACCCCAGAGGATCAACGGAAATCATGAACATTTTGCTTACAGTGCCTCCTGTTCGGACTGACATGGCTGATGAATGCTTTTAGAAGGGCACAACGACAGCTGAGGCAGTGCCATTGCAAACTGTAAGAGTTAGAAAAGGCTGCCATTGACCATCATGTTCCCACCTGGTCTCGTGCATTTTTGAGGAGGTTCAGTAGAGCGCTATTACCAGGCAGTCGGTAGTAGCACCCACCTCAGCATACCCTTTACTGGCTTCCCTACTGGCTTACAACCTCCTGACAGGCCTGCTGCCCATTCCATAGCAGAGCTCCATGCAATCAACCTGCTCCTACCTGTACAGTACAACCTCCCTTCTTTGCCATTTTATAGGATTGAAATGCATATTTCAGTGCACTTCAAGCATTTAATCTTTTTTCTGGCTGGGGTTTTGTTTCATTAGAAACGATATATTCTTTAATTGTATTAAAGAAAAAGCTGATTAATTCCATTTTCATCAAAAAAATGGAAAATACTGTTAACTCTAGTAGGTCTCAACTGACCACTATCACTATTTTCAGCAGCACATGCATGAGATTTGTTACATAAATGCAGTAACAGTTGTGCTGAAAAGAAGATTGGCATCTGAGATATCTTTTAGATAAATGCAAGAAACTACATGCATCACAGTTCATTCAGAAGTCAAGGTTTAAATGGACGTAAAAAGCACTGCTTTTCGAGGATCAATAGCATTTGGAAATGAAACCAAATTCTGACTGCTGCGAGCCATAGAGGTACAATAAAATACAAAAACATAATAAAAATACTATCTTTCTGTTATTTAACTTCAGCTATACACAGACTTTTAAATGCCAACTGAAGAAGACTCAAAGCTTTAGTCTGATTTCTAGTCAATGTACAAATACAGACTTCTCTGTACACAATGATCAGAGTTTTATTTCTGTTGAGTAAAATAGTTTTGTCTGGAACCTAATCTTAACTTCATTGCACCAAATATAAAAAACAGTTACAACTTACTGAGAGGTGGTCCCTTCCTTTGCCAGGTAGCAAACAAAGAAAAAGGACTTCATTCAATTAAATAGATTAAACATGTAATTTAAAAATGCTAAGAAAATGCTCACAGACACATCCAAAATCTCAGTGAAATCTGGTCTGAGAACATACACCTCAAGAACCCCTTCTGATGTGCAGAAAATCCTGCAAGAGTGGCACATTCTTGTAACAAAGGTTATTTACAGTGTGAAACAAAACATGGGCAATCTGGGATGACACAGTTACGCAAACTTCTGTATTAGGAAGTCCAAAAGGAAGAAATAGTGTTTACAGACATTTACAAGCAGTCTCACAAAAGACTTCAGAATTTCTGAGTGAGATCTTCTAAAATTATATACCTATTGGTAAAATTTCAAAACCTAAAACATAGCCTTCAAAAAGCTTATAGAAACTTTTTGTATTTCACTGGAAATGCAATTTTACATTAGAAAATCATAATTCTAGTCAAAATTCACTTCTCCTTAAATACTGGTAAGGACACTTATTCTGAGGACACTTCTCTCACTTAAGAGACCTTAGTACCCAGCTAAACTACCTACTTTACAGATACTAAGTATGGAATTCTAAATGAAATTAATGTATTATGTTTTTTGAACCAGAAATAAGTTCTTTTGACAAAGGATGATTTATTTCTTTCTTCTAATGATTGTAAATGACTTTGTCATCCAGATCTCTATACCCAGGGCCACCATCTTCATTCAAGGCTTGGAAGTGTGGCAGCTAAGTAACAGCAGCGCATGATACAGCGTTCCTCTACACCTGCCTGAACAAAGAGCAGGCTGGTCTTGATAACGCAAACGTGATACAGCGGACAGCACGAAATGGTGAGCCAGCAGACCGTAACTGAAAAATAAAAGGGATATTTCTTAAGGCTTACTAGTGACTCAAGAAGCCATTTGTAACCAGTAAATCATCACCATCTTTAATACCTACTAATACTGTTACGAAAATTTACTCACATAGGTCATTTTTAATGGCCGAGTATAACATTTTTTTTCCACCTTCATCAACTTCACGGTAAAAGATTTTGGTTAAGAAAGTCTACTCCACAGGCTGGGAAGGCTTCTTTATAAAACCATAAAGATCACATTTAGCATTAGATTTTGCTGCCACTTCACATTTTAAATTGTATGCTAAATGCACAGGCAACAATTTCATTTGCCTGGCATTTTTTATTGGTAAATATCCTAGAGCCACCTATGGGGGCTCTGTACAATCAGAAAAAGGTTGTTTGCATTTTCTGACTATACTTTTTCTGTAAGACACCATTTAGTTTTCAGTATGAGCATTTAAAACATGAAAATAATCTGCAAATAAGTAAAATGAAAATATGCTACAAGCATGTTAGATCACTCAAGATCTGCAATTAGAAATCTTCATTCTTGACTCCATGTAGCTGTCCGATGAATCGTAAGTGATTCTTCAGCTGCTGGAACTTAAGAACCCAAAATTTCCAGTGACTTTTCTATTATATCCAATTATGACTGGTGTTTTCTTTAGGGTTGCCAGCTTTTCTCATGAAAGTAGCTGACTTTTCCAGATGTTTCTTCAGTAAAGAGAGCTACTTCTGCTTTGCAGTATCAGATCTTTCCTAAATACTATCATTTTCTTTTCACAAGATATTATCAAACATGACCACTATCACTATTCTTCCAGCTTCACATTTTACATTTACACTGTTGAGTTAATTTAGCAAAAAACCATGAAGTAATTCAAACATGGCAAGTTCTGCTTGAATTGAGTTCTGGGTAATCTTGCTGTTCCTGAACTAATGACAGCTTCTTTCAGCACTCCTCATAAAACAACGAAGTATATCTCACTGGCTTTGTCATCTAACTTATATCATAACATTATGGGATATTGGGACTTTCTTCAAAGTATTTTGAAGTTTTGATCATTGAGAATCCTGCAACTTGCATCACCATTCCAGTAGATTTTCAAGTGTCTGCTAAACTTGCTTTTGAGCATATTACCTCCTGAAATGTAACACTGCAAATCCTATTAGAAAAAAAATGCCTTATAGTTGATCAGGCAATAATCTCCTTCTACTTAATTAATAAAGCATATAAGGCATTAATATCTGATATAATAAATATCTGAAGTATACAAAACAATGTCTTTATTTACACATCTGCCAAAACCAGAAATACTGCACTGCTAGCCCATTTATTTTCTTGCAGTAAATGACATAGGGCATAGAGTAGTTAGAATGGAAAAGAATAAAAATTCAAAATGTCATTAAATATTAATTAGAGCATTATGAAAAAATTGTTCCAGCAGTAATTTTAAATTTCAAATTGCTTGCCTGCTGTTGATCATCACCACAATAATGCTAATAATTTCAAGGCAAAATTGAGACAAATTGAACTGTTGGGATGCTGAACATGAGAGTATTGAAAGACAGCCAGTAGATGAGTGGAACCTAGACCATTACATCTGAGACAGTTCTCAAGAATCCCTTTATAGCCTGTGGAGAAAAATCAATACTATTAAGGCATGAGACATCTCATTCCAAGGTTACACAGGTTAGATGAATCATACTCAAGAAATGCCTATTTTTTTCCACTGTTTTTAAAGGGAGTTTAGTGACTAGTTCATATATTTGTCCTATACTGCTGGTGTCTAGTTAACCAAAGAGAATCCTGCCCAGGATACCTGAACTGGAGCTGCTGGAGGACAGAAAGGAACATGATGATTTGAGCCTCTAACACTTTGTGAAGCAGTAAGAACAGAGCCTGGATCTGTGAAGTTTCATGAACATGTTTAACTTCCTTAGTGCTTAAATGAACCAAACCACAGAAACTTGAGGCTTGCCCTTCATAAGCTGGCAGATTAATATTTTTTGGCACTCCATTTTTGGGATGATGTCAGATTGATTATTTTATCATAATCAAATTCTGAATGTATATGACATTTTGTTTATGCCAGTCCTCTTTTTGTTCTCCATGTGTATAAATAGATATACCAGCACTAAACAACTACAGTTTTGTGTCACAGACACAGATGTGGAGCAGTATGGAGGTTTTCAAGAAGTTCAGAGGTGCCAAAAATAATCTTCCACCTATCATCTTGCAACAGCGTTTCAGAAGACTGTGTACACCACATATACTGCAACCTACTACTCACATGAAGAAAAACTAGTATTTTGCAGGATTGCACAACAAAGAAGATGGTACACCTACAAGTTCTACAATGAATATATACCTAAACATACTTTAACAAAGTTTCAGCCTCATTCTGAACGTCTGAATTTTATCAGAATTTCATAGTGTTGAGGTACATTGAACAACTTCAACACTGTAAGACCAAGCTGCATCTTAATGTGTTTACCACTGTAACTGTAATCGGACTTTGCAAGAAAGCAGTTTTTTTCTGGTGTTTTCCCACAAGTACATGGGCAATTTAAAGCTCCTTAATTCATAAATAGCTTTTTAAAAAACCCTAGAGCTTGCAATCTACAAAGGTGAAGTTCTCACTGAAAATACCTTTATCAAATCAAACAGCAGCCTCCTAACCCACTGGTTCTCTGGTGTGTCCTTAACAAAAGAAGTGCCTACTTTGCAGCCAGAGGTGTGACAGTGGTACCTTTAGGCACTCCTGAGCTAGCCCTAATCTTGCCAATAGCATTGCAAATGTAGCGGCAAAGATTTCAACACAGGCTGTATAACCCCGTGAGACTGTGGTACTCATGCCAGCTGAATTAAACCTAGCTGGGATATGTCTCTTTTTGCTGCAGGCACACTTCTGATTGCTTTGCAGACATAAGTCACCCAGCTTGATTTTGCGTATCTATGACTGAGTCAAACTTTCCTCATGCTACCAAGCCTCATGCTGGCAAGCTTTCTTTCTGTGTACAGTGAGTCAATATACTCTGACTCTATTTTCAAGATTCTAGAAAGACAAGGCTGGAAAAGCAGTATAAATCATCCCATATTGGAAATAATTACTTACATTTGAATTCTGTAATCCTTATTTGAACAAAACTCACATAGACCTTGGTGGGAGTTCAGCTCAGTTAATGACTGAAGTACTTGGCCCTTGATTCCTTTTTCTGCCCTGCTATCAGATGTATTATTATTATGAGAAACATCTGTAATAATACTTTACACTTCCATAGCCCCTGACATCTGGAGGCTTCAACAAACTCTCTCTGAAATTACTATTAAGTATTCTTATGTTACTAAGGATGTCAAGTAATTTGCCCAAGCCAGAGATATAATGTTTACGCTTTATGCAGTTCTTAAAAAATTAAATGAAGTTGCATTGATAAATACTATCTATCATACAACCCATTTCTTTATTAACCAACTGGAGAGAAAGACGACTAAAATATGACTGATGCTGAGGATTAAAAAGAACCATAGACGCCTAATATCGAGTAATGTCAAATTCAGCTATCCATACTTGAAAATTCTTGTTTTGCTTTTCAGACTCTAGAAATCACTTAACAAACACAAGGCCAGAAGTCTGAGTGGGACAATAATGTGGTTTCTGTTTATGCTTGCTAGCTTGTCTGTCTGTGTTTATCTGTGGGCTGCAGCTAACTGATCACATACCATATCTGCTCCACTGTGGCAAACCAGCACTATTTGCTTTGTTTTTTTTTCTCAAGGTACTTTTTAAAATGCTTCCAGATATCAAGCAACCAATTATTTTAGGAGATCTTGGACCTGATCATGTTCCATCACACAAAATGTGGCACACGGTAAGCAAACGCTCAAAAAAGCACATGAAATGAGGTACATGATGTACATATGGTCGTTCCAAAAGAAAAAACAACAAACCTATGTACTATAAGGAAAGAAATTACAGATTCATCTCATTATATGAGGACAAAAAAATAGAAAAGCTGTAATATCATAAACTATCTGGCAAACCAATCATAAACAGCAACATGTTCATGCAATGAAAGAGAAGGGTCTATTTTCAGTCCACAGCTCGTTACAATTCATACCTCATTATAAGGCACTCTGTTATCAAGACTCAAGAATAATAGTTCATTGTTCTGTTAGCTCTTTCAGACGCTCAGAACCACAGGACTGCAATTCTCCTCTGAATATCCCTGTCGCTGTAAAAATATAGAATACTTTACAGCTATGTATGTCAGCTGTTATATCCCCTTGTACCTTCTTTATGTAGGCTCTCAGAGTAATAAGGCAGCACAGTACCTCACTTTCTGGACACTTCTAGCTGTAATTTGTCCTTTATCAGATGAAGAAATACTGCATTAAGGTTCAGAGTAGCTGTTATGCTGAAACATGAATGGGCCCAGAGCCAAAACAAGTACTTCTGCTTTAAAACATAATGTACGACTTACCTGTATTAACTTAATCATGTAACAATCTACAGACAGAAACAGATTCGGTTGTCTTAAAAATCTGCCAGGATGCAGTGCCTTGCTGAAGCATTTGAATGGCTTAGAAATGGAAAATGCATGCTTCACAACCCTAAGCCTTCACATGCATGTTCTTTTAAGGGTAGAGGGCTGTCTGAAAGCATTGCCTTAGAGGAGAGGGAGTGAAAGAAAGTGAGACCAAGTGTGCTGCCTAGCTGCCTACAACTTTTGGCAGTGGATCAGACAAACAAGTTCAGCAGAAAGTCGATGTAATTTTATTGGACCACACTGTCTCAAGCAATTAGAAAAATATTTGTAAAACATCAGATGAGAAGGGGAAACGTAGAGCCCAATAATGCAAAACAACATTTATAAGACAGAAATTGTGAAACTGGAAGAATAAACACAATTACTCTATCAGCACCTCCACTTCTTCTGAAGATTACTTAGCTTAAAAGCAAAATGTTTTCCTGTTGCATTTAAAAGAATTCATAGCTAAAAAAAACCCCTACAAATGTACATGTATATAAAGAAAAAGTGTTATATAGAGATTTTTACTGTGACAGTGTCAGTGCTCATCAACAGAAAATTACATGCTACATGAATGCATTTTATATACTGCCATTCCCATGCATATTTGGGCAAGGAATTCAAATCCATGGTTGTGCAAGAAGAATAATTTTTAGATCCACAGATTCTTTTTAGAAGAACTACAGATCATCCAGTGCATGTGTAAGCTGTTCAGATAAATTAATACTGTGTGAGGTAAAAATCTTTCTTTGTAATTATTATTTCCCCCCCTTTAAATATTATGCTGAGAAAAAGTTTTGACAACTTGCATATTGCAAGCTTAGACACACACAACAGTAAAAGTGGCCATATGCACTTCTTTTTAAGTTGCTGGCAAGTCAGAAATTTGTCTGCATCTTAAGTTGGGACATTTGTTCTTTTCTACCAAGTAGAAATATTTCATTTTCTGCCCCAATTAACATCATAAGACTTGTCACATTAACTGTTCTGTTAAAACTCCAGCTACTTAGGCATTAGCGCATGGGGAAGATTTATCTGTTAATTCTAGGATAACACAGTACTGCCTGACTGTTGGCAGTTATCTGAGTAATAGGATTGAACAAAAAGCAAATATTACTATGTCCAATAGAGGTTCTATCAAGATTAATGATGGCCGTTAATGAATCAGAAGATGATTCTGAGCTCCCTGGAATTCAGGTGTGTTGTGCATATCAATTCAAATCTATCTTCAGCCAAGATGGAAATCTGCTGTCCATGCTTACTCTACGTAAAGAGTCAAAGAATTCAAGCTGTTGAAAGGACTGTTTTGACGTGAATCTTAACGAAAAGCACAGCATGCCAAATAAGAGAGATATTCAGGTGAGAGATGGGTGTCCTGAGCAAAGATTCATGCTGTTGAGTGACGGAGGCAGGACTTTCACAAATACAGGCTGCTTCAAGCTAACAAGATGGCAGCCCAGGCTCTTGAAGAATGCTGCTGTTCCGACACCGGGAAGAATTCTTGGTATAGCAAAGATAGGGACCCAGGAGCTGGAACTACTAAAAGTTTCAATAGTTTATAGACTACTACAGTTACTCAGTTGCAACCTCAGCAAAAGCAGGAACAGCCCTTTATAACACCAACCATCGAGTTTACCTTCCAGGCTCGAATCCAGTGCCAACATATTCAAATAAAATCCAGAGAGAACAGCCTGTGTTGCCCAAACAGTCTACTTGTACCTAGCTATACAGCAATGATTTCTGGGCAACAGTGAAAATTGTCTACAGCGTAACAGACTTTCCCCACAAGCACATTCACAATGAAAACAAGCTGCGAATTTCAGGATAAACGTAAGTCTAGAGAAAGCAGCTCTGTTTGAAGTTGTGTTTACAGTGAAAATTTGGCAGTCCCAAAAAACAGCTAAGCTCCGATTTCCGTACATCTATATACTCTGCAATATATCTTGTGTGGACTAGAAATGAATCCGTTGCATTCCAGAAGCATCAAAGAACGACTGCTGAAGAAGACTAAAACTTCTGTGAGTGATTGCTGGGGGGGGGGGGTGTGTGTGGTGTGACATAGCTGTAGCCAGACAGGACATTATATGTCCTAGCAGAGCTGTTGCTTTCACACATCCTTTAGTGTACTGTCAACACTGAAAAAGAATCTGCACTGGAAAATACTGAGAAATTATATTTTTCAATACATATTACATAGTCAGTGGAGCTAAGAAGAAGTAAAAGCACATGAATAAAAAGCTGATACCCTAAGTTCAACCAGCAGCATGGAAAAAACCATGAAGACAAAAATGGACAGAGAAAAGGAACTAGGCAGACGGAATGAGAGCATGGAAGACTAAGCAGAGAGAGAGTGGTATGAATAGATTGCATATGGGGTTTGTATGATTTTAAGAAAAAAAGTTTAAAGCATGTCATATAAGCAAATTTCATTCTGAGAGAAGTACTTCAGCAGATCCATTTTCTACTGGATGTCGTCACTGACCACACAAGATTTTTTTTTTCAAGGATTAATGCTGAGCAAATACAGGGTAAAGAAACCCTTTGCAAGAAGTATTTACAAACATCCATTTGAATAAAGCCACAAAGTGCTTTAGATGGTATTTGGTTTACCTCATCATTCAAACTCTAAATAATTAAAATTACTTGTATTTGCAGTGAGGAAACAAAATTCTCCATTAATATTTTTGAGATTATTAAATAGAATTAAACACACAATAATACCTTTAAAGTTTGTGTCTGGAAGTTACAGTTGTATAAAGGGTGAGACACAACAGCTATGTTTATAAAGCCTTTCAGGAAAGACTGCAAGTGTATGAACATTGTTGACTTTCCCACCTACCATACATGTACCCTTCACCTCTTCAGATAGCTTGCAAACGTAATTATCTGTGTGGCATACTGACCTACCTAATAACAGAGCACGCTATCATATATGTTATATATGCTGCCTCCCATGCTTGCAGGCTCACGATCTGGAGAGCAAATGTGGCCTCAGTGGAGCATTCAAAGAACAGGCTAATGGGTATCCAGTGCTTTTCTGTCTTGGTGAGGACTGCCTCGTTCCCAAAAATCAAGGCCAAAGGCATTAATAGAGCTATCAAAACACAACTGACAAGGTATCCTGTGCACATGGGACCCTGAACCTCACTGGCCTGATTCCTTGAACAATTAGTGTGCTCCATAAGTTTATCTTTCCTATACAAACATATTTTAAAGTTAAGGATTCACAAATTTAGCACTCCTAACACTTAAAATTTCCTATGTTGATTATGTCCTACTCTCCTCTCTCCTTTAAAGAGGTCCCATCCCAACCTTGAAAGTAAAAGAGCTTGCTGGAGTTTTTCAAGATGTCCTCCTCCTTACAAAGCAATGTTGCTTAATTAGAAATAACTACATTCTCAGGGAATTCAAGATTAGACATGTCTGTGGATAATGAAAATATCAAAGTTTATGTTAAATTTTACTTTTTTTAGGAATAGTATAAACTGATGTACTTTAGGAAATATGCTAACCTACAAATATTTTGAGGACAGAACGTTCCTTTCTGGACATAATATTCTTAGTCTTCCACTATAGTTTTTTTGTTGATTGAGGTGGGGCTTTTTTTTCAGTCTTCTTGAAGCATTTGCTGTTAATCACTGTCAGGACAGAGCACTGGCCTAGATAGCTTAACAGCTTACTCCAATAAAACAATTCATATACTGGTATCCATTAAGTCAATAGTCTTCCTCGACAGAGCATTTTTTCCAATCCAGAAGGAAGGGAAAGGAAAGAATCATGCTGCCAATTTTTCTGGCCTTACAGGTCATTGTTGTTTCTTGTTAATCTCTCTGCATCTTTTCTTCATAGCATCTCTCTGGAACGCAAGCAGCAGCATTTTTACAAGGCAGGAAACAATCTCATTCTCCAAGGACACAACTTCACAATCACAAGTAAGTGACAGAGCCAGTGACAGGGTTCATAACATATCTTCCTACAGGGGGACACTAATTTTCCTGAAGAACTGGGATATTTCCTGCATTCCTCTTCATCTTTCCTTTCATATTCTTGATGTACAGGTGGGGTTGAGGGACTTCTTTGTAAATGAACAGAATAAGTGCTTATCTTCCTTACATTAGTAAATATGGCAAGATAATTTATTCTGAAAATGCTTCCTTTTCACACAAGCACAGAGCAGAGACTAATTCTGAATCAGTCTTGCAGCTGAAGGAAAAATATGTTAACCTATGCCAAATTTTTATTTTTCTAGACAACCACTTTATTTCAGCATTGAAATTTTGCTTCTAGGTGCAGTCAAAGATGTTCTACCTTTGTGAGTTCTGGACGGCTGGCAGTCCAGCTGGTACTATTATACAGTTTGTAAAGCGGCACTGCCACAGCAAATGGACATTTCTACTGCACAATACATGAGATTTGTGCATGCACAGTAAGTGCAGTGCTTCTCAAATACATTAAATCTGCTCATGTGCACTTCTTTGCTGTGTCCATGCATTGGATCAAATACTTGCCACATACTTTACCAATGGTCGAAACTGTGTTTGCATGTATTCCTCTACTGGAAAACTCAGGTGCAAACTTGGTAGCTTTACATATCGGATGCCTGAGATGTAATTATTAGAGGCAGCCCTCCTTTCTGAAACATGTAGGTTAAGGTCAGAAAACTACTGTTCTTCAATATGTCAATGAATTGTGAGACAATATGGAAAAAAGTGTAAGATATGAGTATCATCTTCCCACTGGCATATTAATCTGCTTTCCTCACATGGTAAAGAAGTGAGAACTAACAGAAACAATGCTTTAATTGGGATGCTCTCTAAATTACACAGAAATTGGGGACATTTCACATAGAGTTCTAACATAGTCTTTGATTCAAATGGCATTGTTTCAGTCATCTTCAAATACAAATCAGCATTTTTCAACAGTTTTTTCCTGTCACGCCTCTTACAATCTCAAGAGATACTATGCACTAAATCTACATCTACCCCTAGGTAGAGCATAAAAGGGAATGATTAGGGTGATCTTTCTCCTGATGTAGTCACCTAACCTGGCAAAGTATATACCATGACATGATTGCAAACATCCCAAAATACAATACACTCAAGTGCAAGATGAAAATACCATTTCTGAAAACATTTCAAACAAATCCAGGACACATTTGTGAGAAACTCTGTACTCCTTTCCTCTTTGCCATCTTAATTACCTCCACAAAAATGTCAACTACATTTGGCAACAGATGAAGAGTAGGAATCTACAATACAGCCAAAAAACTGAACTAGGAAAATGCTGTTTCAATGGAAACTAGTTCAAATTACTGTAAAGACTTGTATGTTAACTTCACTTAGAATAAGTTACTAATCCTGAATGCCAGTTCATTCTAGCTGTTTAGGTATGAGGCGGTGAAACAACCCATGAACAAGAAAAATACACACAGTGGTTATGCAGTATGCACTAAATAATCTGAAGCAGGAGGCAGCGATAGCAGTTTTATCTTGCAAGTTCCCGCAGTGGCTCTTTAAAGAAGGTAGGATAGAAAAGAAAATGTATGGATCATACTTCTACATTGAAAAAGTAAATGGAAGAGGGTTTCAGCTGGTCACATACAGATGCATTAGCTTAAACCTCTCAAATAAAAAAAGAAAACCAAACAAAGCCATCTTTGTCTTGCTTACTTGCATCAGTTGACAATCGTGGTCCATCACAATCAGCTTACACTCAGGTATAATAAACAGTATTGAGGAGGTTATATTTTAATGTGAGAGATGTAATTTGCTGCTGGTGACAGGTTCAAACCATGCCTGTAAACCCATCATATAACACATCCTCTTTTAGTCCTACTTAGATTAAAAATAATAATACTGAAGGATAGGTTTTGGCTTTGGTACTCACTGCAGGCACTTCAAAAGGACACACAGGGAACTGGATGCATTTTGTTTGACTCATCCAGAGGGCTTTCTGGGTGCATCCAAAAAACCAACTTAAAGAAAGTATGCACATGCTCCCATCACATAATGGTGCTCCATTATTTAGCGCATGTGGGGATATGCACGTCTGTGTAGGATACAGAGAAAGACAGAGAAGGAGGAAACTTCTCACCCCATTAGGCACTGAGTGCTTCCAGAAGCTCTGCAAACCATAACAGCAATTTCCCTTCCTGCCCTGCCCCCAGGGTTCATCTAGTCCTTGCACCATCATAAAAGCAGGAAAGCTGTAGAATCACACAATTCTTGCCCTATTTCTTACACTTATTCCTTAAGCATCTTCTTGTTGACATCTTAGGTTAAATAGACCTCTGGCCTGCTCCAACACAAGCATTGTTATGTTTTGATGTTATGTTCTTCTCTTTTCCTTTGTGGAGAAAAAAACCTGTGAATTCAAGCTGAACAAATTCCTGCTTTGATGTATTCTCTTGTATTAAATGACATAGCATTACAAATTAACTGCCCCCAAACTGTAAACTTAACAGATTTAGTAAATCTGAAGAGTGATTTATCTCAAATAAGTCTGGAGAAACCAGTTTGCCTCCAAATATTTGCCCCAAAACTAAAACAAGTCAAGCCTTTGTAAAAATTTAGTTGGTTTATTTCATTAATATTTTCCATTTTCGTATCCCTGGCAATAACCAGACCAGATCTGAAAGGCTGGAACTTTTGCAAGAAAGTTCGCCTTCTCCGATGGTCTAGTCCCCCACCTCAGATTCTGAATGTCAGGGCAGTTTAGACAAATGTTCATGATTTTAGGCACCTATCCAAGACTGTTGCTGTTTGCTTATTAGGATATAAGAAGTTAATTGGAAGGACACACTTTTCCTTAGTGGTAGAAGCAACTGATTGACTACATTATGTGTAATCTCCTATTCATAGAAACAGCAGAACATAGCATTCTACAGGCTGAGATAAAGAGTGTTTGTGTGTGTGTGGCTGAGGGGAAGGGGCACAGCAGGGGAGTAAAATACTAAGAATATCGGTGCACCAGATGAGATGTCAGTGGAATAGAAAGTCATCACAGGATAATGGTCTCCTGCTGCTAAATGAAGGCCAAGGCAAAGCAGATGTTGACTCAGAGCAAAGAAGTTTATTTTTAAAGCACAAGACACTGATCCTGTCGTAGTAGTTACTCTGCTAAACTGCCGGTAAAGTATCATTCATTTCACTTGACAGACATCTTTAAGAAAAGCATTACTTATTCCATGTTATTACTAAGTTGTTATATTTTTATTGACTTGAAAAAATTCAACAAAAAATCCCCCACCAACTCACTGTTATGTTCCGTCAAGCAGAAATGAAACTAGTAGTGAAAGGACAACCTTACTTGAAAATTGCACTGAACTTTCATGGTTCTGCAACTTTCTAACCGAGGTTGGTTTACTGATGAGCTTCAGGCCATTGAGAACTAAGTTATCTAACAGTGCAACTGGCTGACTTCAATTACATCTACTTTTGTGAAAATCCATCAGTTGTCCTAATGTCCAAATGCAGGAAGGAAAAAAGAATGTTTGAGTAAGGAAGCCCACCTTTTTGTTAAAGTAGACACTTCTATTTTCAAAGCTCAGACAAGACCGACAGTTCTAGAAAAACATCTTGTCTGAAATCTTGGTTCCACTTATATCACTGGTAATATACACATTGATCCATAGGGACTAATGATCTAAGTCTGCAAAAAGGATGTAGATGAAAAGTGGCCAGTGCTGGACACTCTTCTGTCTGCTGCCCACTGATACACTTCAACTTTGGTGTTGGCAAACCACCTCTGTGATGGATCTAGTATCTTCTCTCACTTGTTTATGGCCTTTGGAAAACCCTTTAATCCCCAGTTTCTCATTTGTACATTATAGAATCCCTCGTCTCCCTTTATTTTGGTTACAGGATCTTCAGGACAGACACTGTCCTGATCAGAAAATGCATGGAGGGTGGCTAAAATTCTCAGGCACTGATCTCAGCTATTGTCACTGAAACTGCTATGCCAAAAGATAATAAAATACATCTGACACCTCACCCAGTATGCTTGTCTGTTCACTGGTTTTCTGATGAATGCAAAGACAAATGAAAGGCCTTGACAGTCACATCCAAAATCTTTTACAGATTTGGGTATGGTTATTTGAATAATTATCTTAACTTGAGTTATGACTTTTCATCAAAACTACTTTTGGAAGAAGAGAACTCCTAAACCAAGCGGACAAGAAACTTTCCTACTGAGTTCTGAACAGCTGTGTTTCCAAAGAATTCTACTCTGGAAAAAAACATAATAACTACAAACTTAGTGTCTTCTTCTTCTTCTGGGATCCATTAGTAAATCCTTCTTTAGAGTCCATATTTTAAAAAATCATGGACACTTATGAGCAGAGGTCACCTTAAAGACCAATGGAAACCAGGCTCCCAAGTCTCTGTGTTCTTCTAGAGAATCACCATTACACTGTAAGTCACTCAGGTGCTTCAGAATTGTATAGCTGTTCATCTCTCAATAACCTCTTGGGTATAATAGACAGCATTCCTAAAAAATTAGCTCATCTGTTAAACTCTTCTAAGCAATGCAATATAAGTGTCAGGCAAATCCATTTAATCTGGTTTTCTTTTTGAATCTGATGTATATTGACCACCTCTTTACTAAATTAAACATGCTGTACTAAAGTAAACATCTGTACTATAATTTTCATACTTTTCCCAGCACATTCCCATCGGTCAAAGTATAGTTCAAATGTACACACAGAATATATGCTCTTACAAAAATCTCAATTGTAAAAATCTAATTAACAATACAGACAATTACATCAGAACTAGTTGGAAACATACACATACTGCAGAGACAGCAGATTGCAGCTCTAAGGAAAGAAAGTAGCCACTACTCAAAAAATAGTAGGTATATCATTGACCACAGCTTGTTTTTAAATACTAATCTGTTCGTGCATTCTGGTCAAGAGATGACAAAAAATGGATTCATTAAAATGTGTTAGCCAATGAACCTGCTAAACTCACCTTAGTTTCTCAGTCTAGACAGAGCTTTAACCTGTTTGAATTTAGGTTCACCCAGCTGTAAAATGGGGATAATGATGCCTTCTTTCCTCTACTCTTTAACTTGTCTGTATAGACTCTTAACTCCATTGGGCAGGAATGATCTCATTGGGCATTTTACATCACCCAGCACAGTGGGACAGTAATCTTGGCTTGTACATTGATATACTATTATAAATCACCATTTTTCAATGCTCCTAACAAAGTCCATATTTAAGTGAATCCATTTTATTGTTAGGTTTTTTGTTTGTTTATTTTGTGTTGGTTTTGGTTGTTTCTTTTGGCGTTTTTAAATATATATAGGAAAGTGATATATAAGAATCATATAAAAAATTACAAAAAGATATTGTATTGCCAATTAGATAAGGAATTACAAAGTAGGCAGCTATATTTTAGAAATAACCCAGACAGATTTTTAAACAGAAGCAGTAGGGTACCATGAAACAAAGGCAGAAAAGATAACAAGGTTTCCTTACTGGGGACAGCAGGAAGAATATAAACTTCCTAGGGATACAATTATTTTATATGCAAGTATTCTCACTGCAGTTAAGGATAGTTCAATAGCTAAATGTTTTAGTCTCAGCTTTGTTTTCAAATACATGAGATATATAATATCCACTGAAGTCCCTGGCAGCTATGACGATGTATCTGAGAATATAACTAAGCCAACTGAATCTAAAACTGGGCCAAAAATTTGTGAAGTTTTTGCCAGATATTTGGTGGTGCCGCTACTGTTGTCATCCACAGCTAGGAAGTTGAGAGACATGCATAAAAGAAAAATAACTAGAACAAGGACTAACATAAAAAGTATAGGAACTTTGATTCTGAAATTTAGTAGAGATTTATAACTGTAATTTAACACTGGCAATGAATTTGGCTTAACACAAGACATAAAGGTTTAATGAGAGCACCCTGCCGGTCTAATAGATGGTCATGTGGCATTGATCCAGCTGGTGGTCTAGGTTGAATGGGTTTCTACAAATCCTAGTAGCCACTGGTTCTTCCACAATAAAACTTTACCATTTCAATAAGGTGTTGCACTTAGTTTAAATATTTATTTAAAGAAAATTGGAGGCTATCAGTACCACCACTGGCAGCTTGGAATTTTCTGTGCTTGAACTGCTTCATAACATCTCACTAACTCATAAGAATGCAGAACAGTACTTATCTGACAAAAGAGACAAGAAAAAATTTCAAATGGACAAACCATCTTGGATAAAGTAGTAAGCAATCAGAAAACTAACTTAAAAACTCAACTGGAATGCTCTGGAGTAGGGACTAATGTTTAAATTAACCGTTCATGGACTTGTGTAAACGTCTGCTGGAATCAACTGCAATCTTCTACATTTACTCCATGGGCAGTAGGTCAAGACCAAAGTACGTACATTCAGATTCTCATCTGCATAGATTGTTATCAACTCAGGTAAGCCAAGCAAGCTCTGAGAACCCATGCTAGGAGAGCATCTACTCATTAGAATTAAAAAGGCTACTGACTGTAACATAAACAACTAAAGTATATCTTTTTCTTAAAAAGAATCAAGCATTGCACCAGTACAAAATAGTAAATACCTCAAGAATTTTGTCACTTAAATATAAATACCAAATTATGACCATGAGAACAGGTTTCATGTCACCTAAAAATCAGGCATCTGATCTGTCAGCTGGGTTCCCAGTAAACGAAATAGGTACTACCGAATGCAAAACACCTTATCTATCCACGTTATGCTTTTAAGGTGGGATGGAAATTTGTTAAGTGCTATGGATATCCCACACCAGGATATAAAGAATCTTGGTAAATAACCTAGCTTTGTTTTCTTAACTTAAAAAATGTCTAAAATCAGGTAAGAGAAATACCACTCCAAATATCCAACTTTAGACATCCTGTTGTGAAAATTTTGCATTGATAAATCTTGATAGCGTGTAATTTTTCTATTGCTTTGATTGATGAAGAAGAATAAGCACAACATTTAGCTGTTTTCAATTTATGAAATGCCACAAAATTAAATTAGGTCATTTTGCTGTAGTCTTGTTTGTAATTTCATGACTGGAAACATTACTGTTTGAAAACATTTCATACTTGTATAAAATATGATCTTAAGCTCTCTTTCTAATAGCTATAGTAACAGTCACAAACATAAGAAACAAGCAGGATATGCATTCATGCTTTTTAAAGCATGTTACACAATTATAGCACTTGCTAATACAGTTCAGCTACTGTTGCATATTTGCCCTATGTTTCTAGAAAATGAAACTTTTCAGTTGTGGCACATCAACTACCATGAAAGGACATTAGGGACAGGAAATGGAAAGATTTATATTATTTCAATTAGTTATTACTCATAAAGGATTTTCATTTAAGAATCTGAAGAACTTGGATGCAACCATGAAGCTCATTTACCATTTAGATATTTCAGATGAACCTTCAAACTACTTTAACATTGCCCAGTGATAACAGGAATAAAAAGTGCTTTTATATCCAACCGATTTTTTCAAAGACATTAAGATATTAGTACTAGTTAACACAGATGAAGTACATGTTTTAAACATGCGTGGTGTTATTGGTAGTAGACTTCAGATGGAACTTAAAACATACTACTTAAATGGTACTTAATTTAGTTTTTAGTTAAACACCATTTTCTACTGTAGTCAGCTTTCAGAGCATAGGTAAAAGTTGGCTGTTCTTTGGATCATCCATTTTAGGAGTGGGTCTGAAGCCCCTTTGCTCTTCTCCACCTCTGTCATATTCCCCTGTCCTCATGGATTTGCGGGGCTGTACTAAAGAACAGCAAATCCATAATCCACTATTCCTTTATTCCCTGGTTATTCTGTATGTCATTCTGCAGGTAACCACTGCAGATGTTATAAAAAAAATGAAACTCACAAGATGTTTAAGAATTAATGATTGGAAAAAGTAAGAGGGACAAAAAGATTTTGGGGTTAAAAATGACTCGTGGAACTAGACATCACTGTCCGGGCTGTACAATAGAGTTAACTTTTTGAGCCATCATTCACCAGATGCATAACATTACAGGTAAAACATGACCTAAGATGACGGTCAATGAGTTCACATTTTGGGTATAGCTGACTGCAAGTAAGAACTTCTTTGAATAACCACAAAAGTGAAGCGGGGGTGCGTGCACAAGCAGGAAAGCGACAGAGCGAGCGCACACAGAGCCTCATTCAGGTGAATCTGAGTGGTTGGTGGAAAGGCTGGTGAATGTGGATTTCACCATCTGGAAATGAAGCTGCTATATGTTTACTAGAGTTCTCACAAAGAAGATTGATCATTTCCAGATTTCCCATTTTGCTGGGATGGATTAACATCTGGAGAGAAGAAAAGCTGTGTTTGCTCTTGCAGAAATTTCTACTTGTATGCATTTATTGAAGCCTGCGAAGTCCTGGGATATCAGAGATTCCAACTGCTGACCAAGTCTTTACACTTCCTAGATAGCGAAATTAAGCTAAGAAGGATTGTGTCTGGTTTTGGTAAAATAGTTACTGCTGCTATATAGAATGACAGGATAAAACTCACTTTGAGAAGTTTATGCTAGATTCTTGCTCAAAGAAAAGTCTCATAACATCAATGCTTTTGTGAGAAATCTGTTCTGGTGAAAGCAATGGTGGGAAATTTTTTATAAGACAGACAATCAAGTCTAACCATTATCAGTCTGCCAGGTTTTGCTGTTATCTTGTCTGAGTAATTGTCAGGAGTTCTGCATGACAACTATTCAAGAACTATAAATATTTAAAGAATCAAGTACGTACTTAATATCATTGATACCCTGGATTAACAATTCATGTATCAAAACCTTTTTGGACAGAAGAATTAGAGCTAATAAAAATTACAGATTTGCATTTTTATTTAACCATTAAGCAAACTACTTATTTTGTAGACTGTTTCACTTAATTGAACATAATTCTGAATATGAATCATAAGAAGGCACTTTTCTGAAAAACTGTGTTTCATATATGTTTCATAATATAATCTGGAATACCTCATTGCACATGAATGAAAATCTGTGATGGTTTTGGACAGGCTTTACGGCTCACACCAACTTTTTTCAGATATGTATTAATTTTTTAAAAAAGATGGAAGACATTTCCTATGAGAAAACACAGGCATTGAAGCTAATGTATTGATGGAATTCAATGAAAGTTATTTTGAAAAGAAAATGGAACATCATTTTTAGAAAATAGAGCTTCTTATCTTCAGCCTGATTAGGAATTGCCTTTATAGATTTCAGGGGAAAAAAGATAGCTTTTATAAGCTCTAAATCAGCAGTTTGTTTGTACTCAGGAAAGTGATTTAGTACATGTTTAACTTTAGGCACATGCTTAAATTCCATTGATTCCAATGGAAATAAAGCAGATGTGCTTGGAGTTGATCACATGCTTAAATAGTGTTGAATTAGGGCCTTTACACTTTACAAGTTCAATATACCAAATGTTAATTAATCCTCACTGCAGTTCTCAAGGAATGTCTCATTTCTAAATGCAACTAGTGGGAGTGGAGATTGCCTAATAACTCATGTAGTAACTAATTAGTTTGTGGTACAAAATGTAGCTACAGACTTCCTAAGCTGTCTCATTTTTCTTGCACAGCAGAATTGCGGATAGGAAGGAGGTGCTAATGGTAAAAAAAAAAAAAAAAGTTTCTTGTCAATAGGAGGACTTTAATGAATGCTTCTGTGTTTGTGTGTGCATTCATAGTAAGCAGCCTGTATTTCAATCATTGTTGGTGATATACTGAGAATAAGAAAATAAATACATGCAGTGTGTAGGCAGAATGTATTATTAGTGGTCAAAACAATATAAACAAGAGGTGAGGAAGAATGATAGGGAAAAGAAGTGAATTCGATAGCACACTATAAAAACTAAAGCCTCATTACTGTTGAAATGTCTAAAACAAGTAGACTCTGACAAGCAAAATCTTTCAAACTTTTTAAAACAAATAATTATAAACAACAGCTTGTGAAGCATTTAATTGAAACTTGCCATTACTTTACAAGCATAGTCTGTATAAGAGAGTGGGAGGGCACTTCCATCATGTCGAACTGCCAAACGGCCAATATTTTTTAATATCAGAAAAGGGTTGAGTAAAAAGGAGGTTCTTTATATTTTAGGTAGTTTGTGGTAAGCATGGTTAAAAACTACAAACCAAAGACAACCAGGCTTTCACCAGTCCCACAACAAGTTTTCAGGGTTGACTTCATTAACAAATATACATATGCCTCCAACTAGATATTTCGGTTATTTGACTTAATCAAGAACAGATTAAGCTTTATAGTTCTAGTACAAGACATATCCAGACTTCAACCAATTCCGTTAAGATCATTTTCTACAATGCTTTAATAACACACCACTTTATTACTAGATCTACATAGTTCCACCTTCATCTAATCCCTCCTTCACATCAGAGTTTGTCAGGCATTAATATTGCCATAGGTAAGAGCCTTTCAGTATTCATCAATACCAGAGTTTACCCATATTCAACCTTCTTTGCACAGAGAAGAATCTGCTTGAAAATGCTGGGATATCTGACTTCCCTCTCTCTCCCCAGTAATTTTAAGAATGGATCTGAAAAAAATTAATTAGTGGAGAATATTTTAAAATTAATAGCTCAGTTCCCTTACAATTTTTCTTCCCCCTCCCATCCCCCCAACAGTCTTAATGTGCATAAGGTTTCTGAAGAAAATACCAGCATTGGCCTTATTTACTTTGAAAAGCAAGAATCTGATGTGGAACAAAGCATTCATTAGAAACAGGACATCATGAGGAGCTAGACTGTTTTTACTCATACCCCTGAGTATCTTCTTTAAAGATGTGCTGCCTAAATCCATTTTTCCATACTGACTCTGTGCTATATCCTTCAGATGAAACACCCTCCACGACATCTCCCTTTAACAGGTAGCACAGGGGGGAAAAAATGCCTTCCCTAGGAATCCCCAGTGTCAATACTGAAAATGTGACTATAGACAAGAAATCTGTTGTCTGATTTATACATCCTGGTGTAAACTGGGGTAAAAGGTTTCCCAATGCCAACGGGTTGGCTCATTGGAATAAACATAGTGGTCAGTGGCTTGAACCTCCTGTGGCCAAGTGTGTCATCAAAACCTGGTGGTCCATGTGTAAGGTGAAACCACGGCCATATAAACACACATGCCATTTCCCACACGTCCAAAGGAATGCTAGAACCTCCTACTTCCCCACTGAGTGATGCTGTTTTGTGGGCAACGGAACCTGGGAAGCAAACGTAACAGGCTGCCTTTTTGCTCCCTTCTTAAAATTCAGTCGCTCCCCAGGAATACTTCTGTGGTAGTGCAAATGACGAAACGAAGCATCAAAGATCATCTCCACAACAAAAATGACTGATTAAACTGGATCATATCAAACACAAAAATTCTCTCTAATGCATATTCCTGGATAAACAGTTTTCTACCAATGAAACAGAAAATTTAACATGAGACTTGCACCATTAACCCACAGAAACTCTTGATGTTTCTAATGTTAACTGTTATTTGGGATCAAGGCGAGAACACTGACATTGTCATAAGATCAAGACCAGGTTTAATCTAAGGGTAGTACACATCCTTGTAAAATGCTTTGGTGCAGTGACACAGAAACAGCAATGTACTATGAAACAAAATAGAAAGCTGATGTAGCACTAAGTAATCATTTTCAAAAGTAAACCTAAGATGAAGTTTTTAAC
This sequence comes from Aviceda cuculoides, assembly GCA_035590195.1. NCBI lineage: Eukaryota > Metazoa > Chordata > Aves > Accipitriformes > Accipitridae > Aviceda > Aviceda cuculoides. The sequence continues at coordinate 21,327,558 of JAVJGG010000007.1, forward strand.
CGGCTAGCTGCTTGGTTATCATTGCCTTCAACTCTAATATGTCACTCAACAGGCATTACCAAATCAAGTATCATAGTCAAGAACCCTTACGCGGTAGGGACAGGGTTGAAATCTAGAAAAAGGAGTTCAGTCTTGCTCCAGTTATTGATGATTGCAAGAGTTGTTCCCCCTTCTGCCAGGAATGGACAGAATATTGAAGATGGCAAATAACAACCAAGAAAAAAACCCAAACAAAACACAAAAGAGAAGAAAATATGAAGCAAAAGAATGGCATGGAAATAAAGATAAAGCTATGTTGGCAGAGCTGTAGGGAGGAATTTTATCAGTTCCTGGCACACGCAGCTCTGCTCCCGACAGATCCAGAGAAACCCATTTTCAGATTCAGAGTGAAAAATACTGGGCAACACCCCCAATAGCAACTTTCAGGTGCCTTTCCTAGTGCTTATGAGGGTTGCCCTGGCTGGGAACAAGTTTTGCTCAGGAGAGCCTTTAATTCCACTACAAATTCTGCCACGCAGTACCTCAAACCTGATCTGATATACTGCCTGCAAGATTATCCAGGCAGTAGCTATGCAGCTTATTTAGGATAATCATTTTGAATGTGGTCTATTTAGAAGCATTAATTGCAGCAAAAGCATGCTTTCCTTTAACTCTCCAGCAAGCCAAAAAGAAACAACAACATAGTGGCAGAATTATCCCAGAAGTATTTACATGCTGATATATTTTAAGAATACTAATTATTTATTTTAGAATGGCTCTTTGTTCTAATTTTCCTAATTTGGAATGGTCTTTCGTTAATGCTTTAAAGCCATATGCTGTAGTAAGGCCCAAAATAATGTTTAGTATGTATCTTAAAAACTGCAGTGAGTAGTGCAAAGTAAACACTTATGTTTTGATTAGCCCCATTCCATGCTATGTGTCAGAACAAAAACTCTTAAAAACATTGGCCCTACTGTATTGTAGGACCTATGCATAATTATTTCAAAACACACAGAAAGTGGCATACAGAAAAGTAACGAATAAAATATGCAAAAAAAAAATCAAGAAATGTTTTGGATATTACAAACAAAGCATTTTCTGTAGGACTAGCTTCTTTTAAATCCAACATATTTATAAGGGTACCCTGCTTTAAAAAAAAGAGAAGCTGTATATAAACTAGATAGCATACATAGCTGCTCTGTTTAGAAAACAGCAAAGTACCATGTAAAAAAGTCTCTGTTTAGTCAGCCCACCCACTATGAAAGAAAAAAAAAAGCTGACATTTAGAAAACAGGATATACTGAACAGTTTTCACAATTGTGCCCAGCAAATCTGATAGAGCTTTTCGTATAAATTCTACAGCATGGGCCCAATCCTGCAAGTTACCACCTATTGGGAAACGAAAGGTGTTCAGGATAAAAGTTAAAACAGCATTATAAGCCCAGCCTTCCTTTACAATATGGCCTTTAAAGAAACCACTACTTATCAGTGAAATAGTAAATCAAACAGTAAGTGTGAGGCAAATATCAAAACCCCACCTTTTGGAAAAGTGATCTTTTCAGTCCTACTATAGATAAGACAAAATATTGTTACTAACAGACCAAAAGAGAGGTTAAAAAACCTGCAAACCCGAAGTAAGTACTTAGAAACATGAGAACAAAATCCAAATACTGTTAAATAAAATTTTCAGAGCACAGATTTTCCTATGTGTTTGGAAAACGCTAAACACAATGAGGTCCAGATGCTGATTGGAGCCAACAAGCTTAATGCAAAGCAAATACTGCACAGAATTATCATGCGCATCACTTTCTGCACAACGCTGCCTGATGCAGAGGCAGTCTGTGTGCACTGCTTAGGGTAGTCTCCGTCTGGGTATGACGTCAGCGCTCTCACGCTGCGACGAATTAAACGTGTTACGGTGCGGCAGCGTATGATCTTCTGAGCGCAGGTATACTGTGGGCGACATTCAGCCTCTGAAACCACATCAATATGCGCAGTCCTTCAAGTTTCAGGCTTTCAACAGTCATGAAGTCTGTATTTACACACACACTCGCGCACGCGTATATATATATATATATATATGCATGCATTTCTGCTTGAAAATACTGCAACCGGGAGCACATTTATTGTGAAAAACAGACTAATAAGGAAATGTCACTCTTTATCTAGCCAATCCAAAACCATTCCTAAGAACCAGGCCTACCTTTGCCTCTGCTCCTGGCTTGCTTGCCTGCCTGCCTCCCTTTACCCCTGCCCCCAGTCCCTGGTACTTGGTAGTTTGACCTAGAAGGCTAATAGAAACACGCATATACAACTAAGAATGCTGAGGTTATGTCTACAAAGCCCTCCCCAGTCTCTGAGCCACTGAGCCAGCCAAGGAGCTCTCAACTCCTCATCACTGCCCCCTGAAGGAGTTTAATTAGACTCTAAGATCAGCCAACAAAGACGCCCATCTGAGCCCTCCAGCCTGTTCCCCGCTATGTGAGATGGGTTAATTTAAACAGCAGGTCTTTTCTATCTCCCTCAGACCTATGAATGATAAAGGACATAGTCAACAGATAAGAAATAACTTTGAACACTGCAGAAACATAAACAAAACTTTAACTGCAAGCTGAGTGTTTTTTTTTAAAAGTGCACACAGTCCAACAGAGCCATCCTATGCTAAAAATTCCAACACAGAATTCCTGCAAAAGGCAAAATCTAGTGCCAAGGAGTCTCCCCTTGAGTATTCACTGAACCTTACCAACTAGACAGCGGTTCCACTGGGGCACTCACAAAATCAGCCCTTGTACAGGTCTGTGTCAGCCTTGCATCTCAGAAACCGAGCAGTCGAAGAAACAGCAGCACACTGTCAGCCCAATGGCAAGCCCAGCAATCCAGCTCCTGACAGGTTAAAACAGTGCTCATTGTCTGAGCAGCAAGTCAATGCAAGCCAGGAAAAACTTTCAGAGATTAGACCAGTGGCTAAACTTCAAGGAACAGAGGAAGTTATGCTGAGGAATCCACTGCTTTTTTTCTTCCTCTCTCCTTCCTGCCAGGGAAAAGAAGGTTGGAGCTGCTGGGCAGGCTGGCAGGGAAAGCAACAAAATGAAGGAAGCTTCCCTTTAGCTCCTTCTCATCCAAAATTATAGTGTGTTCTCTCACTTAGTTTCCTTGAATACTGCTGAAAGATAAGAAATTACTCTAAAAGCAAATGTTTTGCCTTTGTCTTCTGAGCAGAGGTAAAGGGTTTAACTCTCTGAAGAACCACTAACTGCAGGATCATCCCTAGGAATAAATCCTAAAGGGTACTTCCAGTAAGAATGTGTTCGTTAAGCTTTCAATCACCCTATTTTGAGGAATCCTAATTTCAAATTACAATTCCAACAAAGACAGAAAGACTACATATGCAATTTTCATTAGTGTCTCTCCAAGTTTAAAAAGATATTTCATATTTCTCTTGCTCAGTGAATGGGCACTTAGCTCCTGTATATCCCGCCAGACAGATGTATGTTAGACAGAGATGCATTTCAAGTGACTGAGTTCTATTAAAAGGCCTTAAGCTATTAAAAATACTATTACATTATCTAAACTTTTTAGATGCATATGCCATTCTTTCCACAAAAAAAAAAGTCCTAGAATTTTTCCGAACTGGACATTCAACAGTTAAAAACTGGAATTCATTAATGTAGGGTTCAGATAACAAGTCTGACCATCACTTTTTGCATCCACTTGCCCTGGAAGAAGCAATGGCACTTCCATTAAAAACTTGTCATTGAAAATGTTCAGAACTTTCACTACTCACTTTATGCTTTTTCAACTGAATTTTTATCATACTTGAGGACATGCACTTTTGGAGTTTGGTCTAAACGTGGCAGAACCGAGAGCAAACAAAACTAATCCAATTGTCATTGAATAATGATATACAGGAAGAGAAGATAAGCAGATGAATAAATCCTTGTTTTCTTCCTGGAGTCTCAAGGACTGCACACTTCAGGAAAACTTCTGTTGTTTTTTAGGTAGTGGACAACTCCAGGTATGGAAAAGTGCTAAATTCATGCCCCTGTCCTCATTCACATCTTTTTTAGACTCATGAAGTGTCCCATGGCAATACCAGAAGTTAGAGATATGTTCTGTTCTTTGCCTGTACCATATTTAGGACCACTACAGAAAGTGGTAAAAAAATTATGTGTTTCTTTTGCCTCCTCTTCCAAATTTTATGGTTCCTCCCTGCCTGTCTCTAAACTCAATTGGGGCTTTGTTATCTGCTGCCATCTATTTGGCAAACAGAAATTAATATGCAACTGTATGACTGCAACTAACACAGTAAAGAACTTGCAGTCTGGCAATTGGATTGAACAGGGTGGCTAATAGCAGGGGATATATGTCAGAAATTGTACATTAACCTAAAACTGTGCCTCCAAAATGCCTTGCACAAAACCAGGTAAAGGTGGAATAGCATTATCAAAGAAAAGCGAAGCAGAATCTATTCACTCTGAAACCTGATAAAGTCTCAGTAAATGTAAGGACTATCATTCTGTATCTTTGTTAAATGTGGTCTTAAAAATATTTACTAAATGGCTAACCACAAGACTAAACAAAAGCATTACCACCATTGTAAATCAAGATCAAGGCAGTTTCATGCCAGGCAGGGAGGCAGCTGATAATTTAAGAAGAGTGCTACAGATATTATGAGAGGTGAGAGATGATGACGATCCCATTGCTGCTTTTTCTCGAGATGCTGAAAATGTATTTAATAGGGTAGGATCAAATGCTAATATCTACAATATGCCTCTTGCAAGTTTTGTTTTGGATTAAAACTCAGAAACCTAATTAAAACAATTTACTTTCACCCATTAGCCTTAATCCTTATGAATGGCTTACTGTCTTCTCTGGTTATTTTACCAAGAGGCACTTGAAAATGATGTCCTCCCTCTCCTGTCCTACTTTGCACTTGACCTTGAACCTTTGGCCATCTCCTGCATTTTTATTCTGAAAAAGTATGTGGCATCCAGAAACTATGGGTATGTGTAGGTGACATCCAGAAAGTTATTAAAAGGCATTTTCAAAGAACAACAAAGACTTCTGAATAGCTCAATTCTATTTTCATTTACAATAGTATCCTCTTTCATTCCCTTGCACAACCAACCTATATCTCCATTACAATGCACTGGTGTACCAGAGTCATAACAACTAAAATATCACATCTAAAATTTCATCTAGATACACAAATAGCTGCTTTGCAGAACTGTAGATTACAGCCTGACTCCCACTGAGATCAATTACTGTTAAGGACTTTGCTTGCTTACAGTTTTTTAGAAAAAGTAAATACCCAAAATTTTAAAAACATGGGTTACTTCTCTAAGTAAGAAACAGGCCTATCATAATTTAGTAGTTCAAAGAAACAAAGCTCTGCCAACTACAGAATGAAGTTCCTAATTCTCAGCACTTAGCTTTTAATCTTTAATAATTTTTCCAAAATGTAAAATGCTTACAAGTAAATTTGGAACTCAAACAAAAGGAAGAGAGATAAAATGATAAAAGCATAGAAAATCAGTGAATGTTAAAAGCATAGAAAATAATTTACAAGGTTTCAAAACTGAGATCCTCTGAACTGTAGCGTTTCAAAGAGACTGTTAAGAAGCTTATATAGACAGCTTAAGTTCCTCTCCATTTGCAAGCAATATACAGCTTTAAAGAAACAAAATACACTTCTAGCAGAATAAATTCATACCCCTGGGAAGTATATGAAGTGTTGTTTCTGTAACTGACTTACCCAGGTTCCTACTCTTGCATCAAAGAAAACACGCATCTTTAAAGATGTTTCCAACTAAATCCCTAGTAGCATAGTTACAGACATGAAAAGGAGAAAAAAAGAGATTCAGATTGTGTGATACGTCTCAATCCAGGGTGGCCCATAGATTTCCTAAGGGAGGTTATAAGTCTTCTCCTAGTGCAAATGCCCCTCATTCTAAGGTACAAAAAATTACAGGCTTTGTCACGTTACTGCAATACTATTTCAGAAGACAGCCTTCTATCCATTACAAATCTCACCATATACTAGCGAAAGGGTTTTCCTGACAACATAATTTCACCTGCTTGCAGCAGAAAATACATTTTAGATTATAAAGTATTTTTCAATGGTGCTTTATTTTTAGATTTTTAGCAGCAACATTCAGATTGTTTTTTGTCAAAGGTCCTGGCCAGCTTTCAAAGTCTACAAAGCCAGTACACACAAAATCTCACCTATGAACAAGCAAAAGATACAGCTGACTAGGCTTTATGACTCACTCAATGGATCTGTGCATGTCAGAGACTGTCAACAGCTTTGGAAATATCAGTAATCCACGTACAGTAGCATTTCCAGCTTTTAAGAAAAACAAGACTCACTCTTCAGTAAAACTGAGAAAACTGGATGTTGTTGAAAGAAATATCCTTGAAAAATCTTAAAACACAGAGAAAACTAAACAAAAAACTAAACAAAGATATTGTTGTTGAATATTTTCTTCATTACATATTGGTTTTAAACCTTTCCACTATACAGGAAAGACCAGCTTGCCAGTGTGTGCTTTTGCCCTTCCAGGCTCTCACTGCTACTCTGGCCCTGCCATTTTTCAATTTTTAAAGTCTTTATAAAACCCTACTTCAATTGACGTATTTTTCTCTCTGTCCATACACCCAGGTAGAAAAAATACCAATAGGTCTCCAGGTAAAAGCCACAGAATTCCTGAGGTTCACCTACAGCAGGTTGCCCAGGATCTTGTCCAGTTGGGTTTTGAGTATCTCCAAGGACAGCAACTCCATGACCTCTCTAGGCAACCTGTGCCAGTATTTGAGCATCCCCACAGTAAAAAAAAAAAATAAATCCAAAACAAAAACCAAACAAAATTTTTTAAAAAAAAGTTAAAAAAACCCACAAAACCCCCACATGATTATTTCAAAAGCATACCATATATGATAATCTTCCACTCAAAAAAAAAAAATTTACACACTGTGAATGACTATTTATTAGGCATATGCAAATATGAGTACCTAGGCACCTGCATATATGCAATTCTCTTCTTTGTTTATTTAAGTATTTCAATAGGAAATGGCCCATTCAGATAAAATCTTTTATCTCCAACGATGTCCTAGGGCAGGACAAAACCAAGACAGGAATATGTATCAGTATACATTTCAAGATAGAAAACATGTTAAAAACAGCTGCTCACCGTATTTTCTTGAGAAGAGACATTGTAAATTCTGCCCAGCTGAAATATAACATATTTAGTAATATCTTATGTTATTCTTTTCAATATATGAACTTTCAATATATGAACTTATATAATGTATATAATCATATACATTAATTTTAAAATATTCTTCTTATGATTAGGTACAGAGTGTATTTATTAGATAACATATCAAGTGTAATGCATATAATTCTGTATCTAGAAATGGATTTGATACATTCTATTTTGAAGAAAAGGATGGGCAGAACCATGTTTTATGCATGACATTTCACTACAACAGAGGAAAAGAACAGTTTTCAACAAAGAAAAATAGGTGAAACCCTGCTCTTAGAAAACATGCCATTGTTTTCTTAAGCTTTTAGATGGAGTAAGAGAAAATGTCATTTTAAAGTCTCAGCTGACAGTTCGCCACCAATGCTGTAAACCCAAGGTTCACATTTATTAAGCACAACAGCAATCTCTGTCTTTCTTAAAATCTTTACTTTCTTGGTAGCTGTCCTCCTCCACCTCCCTTAAGGCCCTGAAATATGTGACTTTCCTGTGCTTTGAACAGGTCTGCATTTAGGAGATCTGAGAAAGATCACATTTCCTCAGTAGTGTCATTTCAGGGAGCTTGGCTGGAAGCTTTTCAAAAGAGAAAAGGCGGCACCCAATTCCCACTGATTTTCTGTGGCACATATTCTTAGGAAAACCTCAGCTCTTGCCTGTACTTTCTAGCAATGAATGCTTTATATACTCTAAGTCTCTTCTTTACCTATTGCTGCAGATAGTCCTCATCACTTGAACACCCACAATGATCTTCTTTGACTACTTGTGTGTAAAGGTTCTAATAAATTTCACGTGTTCAAATCCAACACTGACATTGCTGTTGCCAAAAAGTTCAAATGTCTCTTCAGCCAATAATAATATTGGTGTCAGCTGCCAGGTCCTTTCCTTTGTGAACTTTTGCCCATTTAAACTAATGGTGTCTTATTTGTTTTATGACTTTTTTTTTTTCTAGTAGCTGCTCTTCTGTGAAGCTTTCCCTTGGCTATGTAAGTCATACACCAATCTGGAGGACACCTGCTTTTTAGTACTTGCTGCCAGACCTATTTGAAAAGTCAGATCTCCACTAAGCACATCAAAAAATCTGGTCTCACTGGATCAGAAACACTGTGAGTTGTTTAAGAATGTGGCTTGACATTATACATAATCTGGTCTAGCTGCAGGTGGCTGCCAAAGGGGGAAATTCTGCTCCTCCTACCCCCCATATCCCATGACCTGAATGCTCATCCCATCCCCTCACTTCCATTTGGAAGTGAAGATCCTGAGGCCCTCGGCTGAACCAGTTCGGTGAGCTGCTCCAATGGAAAAATCATTTCTTCCCCCATCAAGAAATGAATGATGTTTGCTGAACCGACACCCTGGCAGCAGCACGACGTGCTAGACCTAATGTAAGGGAGAATGAACTGCTGGAGAGGAGAGAAAGGAAGACGACAAGAGCACCTCCTCTTCTGGTGACAACCAGCAGTGGGCTGTTAGATAAAATGACATAAAACGTCAAGCAGCAAGTACATGAGCAACAGGTAAGACAATGAGTCAAGATACAGAGCTAAAGAAAAATATGAGAATGAGCTAATATGTAGGCATAATGCAATTTCTTGTAAAAGATTTTGGCAAAGAAAGATAGTATTGATTAGAAAGATTAATTCAACAGAGAATGTTCTGAGCTTCGAACCTCCATCCCAACTGTGGTTTTCTTAGATAGAGTAAGATCTAAATAGCTTCAAGGTGAATTCTTGGAACATTTTTTTCCCAAGACTATTTATAATCTACTTTTCACAGACTGGGCTTTACTCTCATGTATTGCAGAATACAGAGTCTCAAAAGGGCAGATAGGGGAAATGAAGAGATCATCCTATCCTGAGACTGTAGAATACATTTGGCAAATCACCATATGGGAGATAAATGTCTACATACAAAAACATAGATGAAGGCAAGAGTTAGTGCAATGAATAGAAAATACATTAAAAAAGCAAAGCAAAACAAGAAGCTATAAGCTATGTGTGGTAACTATAGTGTCAGGGTCTGCATCTAGCATTTGCCGATGTTAACGATTGATTCTAAATTTGAAAAAAGTAATTTAAAATTAGGTAAAAATCCACAGAAATTAATTTTCATAGTGACTTTCATCTGAGGATCTGAAATTGTTTGGCAAGTAGTAAGGAATTAAGATGCACAGATCACTTGCCTGTTTAGGGAATATTATAAACACATTTCAATGAGAAGAAATTAAATACCAAGCAGAATGTGACATGCCCAAGAATATTCTATGACAGAACCAAAAATAAAACCCAAACCACTTGCCTCTTGAAGACCTATACAAATGCAAGCAATTACATCACAGACAATAACATCTACATGATTAAATATTTCAGCATATTGATTGGTGAAAGGCAAAATTCCCACCTGTTTAGAAAACCTTCTCCTAGACAACTGCATCGCTGACTTACATGTTACATAGTACTAACAATAGTTTGGTCCAAGAAGATGCATATAACAATGTATGTGCTATAGAGACTGATTGCCCACCAAACATATTCAATGAACTACTGCACAGTATTAATAAAGCAGCTCCCTGGACAAGGAAAGTAAGCCTCAAGGATGAAGAAACAGGCTAGAGCCTGACTTTCGCTGTAATAATTTAACCATACTAAACACTCTAAAACTGTACCAGAAATTCCAGCAAGCAAAGGCATCTTAGCTTAGGCTTTGGTGACATGGAAGTTGCAGACAATGTTCCCACAAACTAACAGATGAAAATCTTTCAGATCTTATGACTAGCTAACAGAGAATCATGAGAAAACTCTGCCCTATGACTCAAAAGCAAAACCAAGCTGTATGGGAAATGATGCTGACAGAATGGGAACCAAAGCAGAACAAACAGAAGAAGCATGTTACAGTCTTCTTTACTCTAAGTAAGTGATAGCTATCACTGTTCAAACAGCAGAAGCAAACTGAGCATTTAGCAAGACTGGCAGTAAGGGCTGGCAGGTAGTAGAGTGAACCATCAAGCTACAGTCAAGCCAGAGTACAGATTACATGAAGTGACGTGAAAGAGCCAGCAGCTGATTAAATGGGTCAGATCTCTTTGTTTTACCCTATGAACTCTGTATGCCATGAACATACGCACCCAGCTCTTTAGCCTCCATGAGCAAGCACTGGGGGATTATGGTTCCAACGCAGCCTTGACAAAACTAAAAAATGGTTGATGAGATTTCAGTATAATATATATCCCAAATGAGGATAGATTCAACCTCCAAGTGGCATCTGGTAGTAATACTGTACTATAGCAAATAAAATAACAGTAATAATAATTTACATTTCTATATACTCCCCTTTAAGGCATCTGAAACTGGCTACTGTCAGAGAACAGATGTAGGACTAAATGGCATGTGTCCAATATAGATGAAAAACCTGATTCCTGACTGCTACATTTATATGAGGAGAAAAAAACAAAGAAAAAGGAGAAATGAGGAAAACCAGCTTTTAACTGTAATATTAATGTGGGTACAGGCAGACCCCAGTAATTTATACTAGGACCTCATCGTCAAAAGCCTGACTTGCACAAAACAGTGAAGTTAAGCCAGCAGATCACAGAACACAACTGCCTACAACTTCTCTGAGTTGGTCCGCATCTTGACTTAGGTGAGTATATCCCAAGAGCTGCTCTAGCTTTTACCACTTGTCAATCACTACCAAGGATTTCAGAAATTCACATAACTTCTCCATGCCCTTCATATTTTAGTCAGAGAAGGCAAGTGCTGTCATGATATCTTGAATATATTATCTTCAGAAAAGATGTTCCCAAGGAAGGTTCTAAAGCTACTGAATGTATAGCCACTTAATGACGCCAAAGCAGTTCATAGTGACACAAATCACTATGTGACTTCTCAGGGAAAAAGAAACCTACTGAAGAGAAAGTTGAGGTTTTCAGTCAAGAAAGGCCAGAGTCAAGTTTACAACTTGCAACCTAGAACTCCTGGAGTACTAACAGAATCCTCATAAGTCAAAAAACGAAGAGGCTGTCTTCACAGGAGAGAGAAAAACATCCCAAGTCTGTACCATTTGATTTATACTTGCAAAGGAAAGCTGAGCCAGTTATATGTGTAAACAGGGGTTGAGCTGATGTGTTCCTTTTCTCCTCTTCCATTCCGGGAAATGACTGTGGGTGATCCCTCCTTCTTTCTTTACCTCCCACTGTCTCTTCCTCCTCCATCAGAAAAAAAAAAAAAAAGAAAAGAAAAAAAGAAATCTGTTTGCCTGTAGACAGTGTGAATACCAGCTGAAACACCTGCATGCCAGACACATACAGCTGTCCTCTCCCATGCCTCTTGCTGACAAGGCATCTGTGCTGCACACCACACACACCAGTTTGCATGCTGTAGGTAAGTAGACTTTTAGTATTATTATTCCCACTGCTCTTGTACAGTTCTTTTTACCATCCCCCACAGCCCAAAAAGGGGAACTTCTCCCCAGTGTATAGCAGCCCAGCAAAAATGCTCTGTATAACCCAAAGCAATGACTTTTCAAATTCTCTTCTGGTACAATCACCACATCCTCCTAGTCTTGGGTTACAGGGCAGCCTGAAGTCAGAGCCCTCCTCTAAACAGGAAATACAAACATTTATAAGGTTAAAACAGGCCTAATCCTCTAGCACAGAACCCCCTCACCCCATTTTCACAAATTTCTGTGCTTAGAAAACAGCATCACTGCTGATTTCTTCACAATTTTTCTTCCTGGTCATGCAAGAATGGGGAATAAACTAAGCACAGCAGGAAGTCTTCACCTTGAGATTTCTAACCTTATTTCACATATCCCAGAAAACTGGACAGGAAGGGTAAACTTCAAACCAAGAGTCAAGCAAAAATTTCAAACCTCTGTGTTTTAAGTTTATGAAATGGAACTGTATGAATAACTCCTTTCAGTTCCTGTCTAAAAGGAAAAAGGATTTTTAAAAACTGTTTCAGATTAACGATTTATTTTTAGGTGTTTCATTTGACAAGATACAACCAATTATTTGGAATTCATTAAAACAAAAGAAGTACTACACATATACGAGATTGTTTCAATATGCAAAACTGAAATATATTCTTTTAATAAATGTAAAAATAATATACTTGGACTTTTTCAACTAAGTATTTTTCATCAAATAATTCACCATATTTGCCTACATATATAATATCCTTCATCTGATGCCCAAATTTGACTTTCTGTAAATACAAATGTTGCATGGTTTTTTTCCCAATAATATTTATAAGTAAAAATGGCCTGAATCTCAAAACTGCAAACCATTTGCAGCACCCTTTCACTTCAGTTACTTCTGTTTTGTGGGTTCTCAGCATTTATAGAAATTGATGCCTGTGTGCAGAAATACGATTTAGGATCCTAACATTTGTCATCTAGATTTTAAAACTTTGGCTAAAGATTGCAAGACAAAATGCAAAAACATACACATAAGGTATTGTTGTTCACATAAAAGCTGTTAAATTTTATTTTTTTCCCATTTTCCAGAACTTAGGGACAAGAAATGGCCACTTTTGCATTGTCAGATATTTGATACTAAAAGACATAATACATGATATACTTGATTTTTTTCCTTTCTCTACAGGCTTGCCAATAATTCAATAATTAAAATAAATACTAACACCAAATCTAGTTTTCAGTTATACTGGATTGCCTTATACTTACTGGAGCTGACCAAGATCTAACTATGGGAGGATGGAAGGAATCTGGAACATCAGTTCCTAGACCTCTGTATCTTTTTTATTTTTCTCATTTTCTTCTAGATCTCTTTTTAAAAGGCGTGCTCACCATTTTCAGATAACAAAGAATGTTTTTCAGAAAACAAACAAAACCACTAGCAAAGTGTTTGTGATTAATTTGTAATGTTCCACTGGTTTTCATACATAGCATGAAAAAAGATATTAGAGCTGGGAACAGAGAATTTCTAAATGCTTTTAAGGACTAAAAAACACCTTAATTTTTTTTCTCTCAATATAGGTGGTGGTGGTGGGTTTGTTTTTGATGTATCTCTGTGAAGACACAGTTACCTATCAGTATGCAAATAGACATAGAGTACCTTAACCTGCCCTCAAAAGTCAGCAAAATCAAGTAAAACTAGTGGCAGTGCTGCTGTAATAAAACAGACTGATTTCAATTTCTTCCCAATGAAGAGTATGTGTTTATGCCATTCTCTTGAGTAAGGACGGACGCAGACTCCTATCTAGCCCACAGTTTCATCCTTTAAATCAGAGACAGTAGTGTAACTAGCCTCAAGCAATCATGCTTAAATGTCTTCCAAACCTGTTTTCCTTTACAGTTCTAAGCAATATGTAAAGAAAAACAGTATTAGAAAGTCATGTTAACATGAAGAAAAGTAGGAGATGGGAAAATGTAAACAATAAGCCCCATAAAACTCATGAACAAACCAGTACATTTTGAATTGCTCTTTGGTAACTGATGAAAAAAAGTGTTATGAGGCAAATCCTTCACTGGGTCACTCACTGGGGAGACTGGTAAAAATAAATTGCACAGCTCTAATTTTCCTAGCAGCTTCCATGCTATTCTTTGAAACCGAGTAAGAAACCCTTGGCCTAATCCCAAGAGCCAATCTATAGTAAATAGTGCACACTTAATGCCTAAGTTCCTTTTTAGCACCATTCAGACAGTGACTTCAGCCACACAGCTTAGTCATAGCAGACATTTTTGTGGTGAAAGCATTAAACCCACATGCAGCTCTCTTTCTGTGGCCACTGGGGGTCATGCTCCTTTCCCATTAGCTGAATAAATCATAAAGTCTGCACAGACCACACAAGAAGCAAGGCTAGCAAACCACAGGCAGTGCCTACAGCCTGCTATTTCTTTTCAGAATGAAAAAAAAAAAGTAAGAAAAGAAAAACAGGAGAGAAACACAGCAAAACAGCCTAGCTTTAAGAAATTATTTGCTTTTTTAAATTTGATCTCTTTGAAGTCCACAGAGATTTGTTTGTTTGTTTGTCTTTTAACCCAAGCAGCTATAGTGAAGAAGAAAAGCAGAGAAAAATAAAAAGAGCGGCATGCAATTCCTTTGTCCTATGCTGCAACAGCAGAAGGTAAAAAATCCTGGTAGTCTGTTAAATAATAGAGGCTGTCATACAATATAGGACCTCATCAGATACCCAGAGAAAATGAAATAGATGCTGATAGATAATACATAATATAGGACTGAACGAGGCATCAAAATAGTGCATAATATTTTTTGCATAAAATGGTTTATTCTGCAAATGAGAATGACAGTAACTGAGCAAGGTCTGGAAGTCTAGAGGTTGGTTCAAGTTCCCATCAATCAGGAAACAAGATAAGGAGGAATTTTAAACATGGCCATTAGCATGCAACTAATGAACATGAAGAAGATATGCAGAGCTCATTATGCTAAGGAGCATTTCTTTAAAATGTACCAAACCCCAAAATATTTTAAAAAGTGCACTGAACTTTAGACAGACTTTACATAACAGCTTGATTGGCAACTAGAACATGCCCCGATTCTCAAAGAACCCAGATGGGGTGGGTGGGGGGAGTGTGTGGGAGGGTAGCTTTTCAAACTATGTTCTGTTCCATGATCCCGTCTAGATCATTTGGACATGCAGTGTTTAGAAAATAACATTTACATGCTTCACTGTCTACATGCTGAAAAACTTTTTTTGAGCAGGGAGGACAGCTGAATCAAATTGCTGAGTCTATTTACGCACTGTCAGCTGAACCTTTGTTTGCTAACCTATTTTGTGTTGGCATTTTTGGTGCAATCTAGGATATTTTTTAGCACGACAAAAAAGCACAACAGAGAAAAAATAATACAAAAACAAACCAAAAAAAGCCCAAAGGACAACAGAACCAAAAAAAAAGAGGAAATAAAAGAAAGTGAGTACCAGCTAGGGTCAGATAGGCTTAGACCAGAGTTTTGAAAGCTCTTTCAATCAGCTCTACCAGTAATCCTATATTCTTACCTGCAATATAACTTACTCTTTAGCTATTATAGTTCTCCTGAGCAAAGACAGATAATCATGTTGAATTGTGACAAATTATACAGTGGTTTTGAGATGTGAGCAAGCACTCACAAGGGAGTAGGGCAAGACCACTTAAATCCATTTCATTTGTGACTTAATATTGTGGGTTAAAACTTGTGTGACCTTTGCCAAAGACATCTCATATATGTGCAGGAGAAAAATCAAATCCCAAGTCTCAAAAGATTCCTAGCAATAAGATATACAGTTTCTGACAGGTCACCCAAGGCACAGCCTGAATTTTATCATGGAATTCTTACTGATGGATTAAGTACCACTTTAACCAGAATAACAATAAATAAAAATCCCTCAGTGGAAAAATGTAGAACGGTGTAAAATTTAGGATTTCACTCATACCAATGGAACAGCTAGCTTTTAACATCTTCATACATGCATTTTCCACACCAGTAAAAGACATTCTTAGACAGCTCATACAGGGCATCCTTCCTGAAACTGGAGTGCCCAAAAAGATCTCCAATACTCGAGATTTCAAACTGATGTAGTTACCAAAAGGAGCTGAGTGAAGCACAACTCCCTTCTGGCCATTATAAGCCAAATTTTTAACCTTTTCCTCAGGCAAAACTTGTGTTGATCTCACTGGGAGATTTGCTCAAGTGAGGACAGCAATATTAAACTCCACTAGCAGCAAGAACCAAGGATACCACTTCAATAATTTTAAAATGAAAACCATATAAATATACTTGTTTTGTCCAAGTGTGTATGAACATTAGCAACATAAAACATTTCATAGGCCTGTGTAATACAAGGATAGCTACAGACTCAAACTTGGCTACTTTCAAAGCACCCTTAGTTGTAATGAGCAAACACAATGCAAACATTGTGAGGCCAAATTCTCTCTCCACAATCTGGCATGGGTACATGCTCTCCAGAATCTGGCACGAGCCCAGGATAGGGTAATGCAATATGTGTAAGCGAAGGGAAGAAAGGCTTTCTCAAGGCAAGCAGAAGGGAACCTAAAAGGTTCAGGTGAGGGAGAAAAGGCCAATCTTCCCCTCTCACTTTCCCCCTCTGCCTAAATGCCATACTAAGGAAAGAGTAAGCATAGTTCAATCAAAACTTTCAACTGAGTTTAGCTCTGCCATTCCCAGAATACAGAAGTTCTTGTGTATTTTTGCCCTTCTGCAAACAAAGAGATGAGGAAATGGTTTAATCCTTGATAATATGTGCTACCAGCAACATAGTACCAGGCCTCTGTCCTCAGATGTACTGAAGAGAAAATAGACAAAGGTTTGAGATAGGGTTACAGCATATGCCAACCAGAACAATCGCATTGATTCCCATTGTATACCATTATTTCTACCTCTGCAAATGAACTTAAGATTCAGGATGTTTAAATGGAAGAATAGTATCTGACAAATTACTCTCCATTGGCTTATTCTGTACCAATGAGTACCATCAACAGCGAAACACAACCACACAAATCCTAAGAGATAGAAGTTTTCCTGAGTAAATATGGGGTCTTCCATCCTCACTGATCAAATGCCATGAACAGCAGAAGTGCATTAAAGCTCACATCTTCATGCAGTGCAAACCAACCAACATAATACATTCTATAAAAAATATGAGCATCTCCCACACCAGTAAAGGCTGAGAGAGCTGGGGCTGCGTAGCTTAGAGAAGGCTTGGGGAGCAAGGGTGTGTGTCTTATCAATGTATATAAATACCTGGTGGGAGGGTGCTCAGAAGATGGAGCGAGGCTATTGACAGTAGTGTCCAGTGAAAGGACATTGGGCACATGCTGAAATGCAAGAGGTTCCCTCTGAACATCAGAAAACATGGTTTTACTGTGAGGGTGACAGAGCACAGGCACAGGTTGCCCAGGGAGGCTGTGGAACCTCTATCCCTGGAGATATTCAGAAGCCGTTTGGACACGGTCCTGGCCAGCTGGCTGTAGGTGTCCCTGCTTGAGCAGGGGGGTTGGACCAGATGCCCTCCAGAGGTCCCTGCCAGCCTCAGCCATTCTGTGATCATGTTGATTAAAAAAAACCTGAAATTTTCAAATTTCCAGGTTGAATTTGTAATATTAAATACCTTTCCACTTGGACACCACAAATTCTAGACAAAACCATAGTATTACTAATTGTACTGATGTTGCATGAATTGGGTAAGGCAGTCACTAAAGGTTCGTGTTTTCTGTATTTTTAAATAAGAGTGCACATGTTTTACAACATAATACTAAAATTAGCTGACTCTGCAACAACACTTCAATATAAGAATGTTGCTCACTCTATAATTCCATATTATGTGTGACTAGGTGTGCATTGAATTTCAAGTGCTCTGGACTACTATCTCATCACTATTTTCCAACATGCACAAGCACACAGACATAAAACACAGTCTCTCTTTCCAGAAAAGGTCTTATAAAAACACTAGGGTAAAGCTAGGGGGGTGGTTTTGTCGAGACAGTACCAGCCACTCCTATTTTAGAGATACCTGTTCCATGTTGAACTTGTGATATCCAAGATAAGGAGTATCTCATGCTAATCAGCCTCTCTTTGTGCCTAATTGCTTAATTACTCTTTTGCTACCTTCCTCTGCATCTTCACCACCCCTTAACATTACAACAATATGAGGGTTTTTTTTCATCTTACTCTCGTTGATCTCAGAATTTTACTAACCAGTGAGTTGATAAATTTAGGAAAACTGTTAAAGGCATGCTATTCACAATATTATAGGTAGGTATATTCACAAAATATAAGTGTATTCTTCCATTATTACATAACTATCTAGAACTGATAAGCAATGTCCACGGATAACATGCACAGTGCTTCCATTAATTTCACAGGAAATTATTGAGGACATAAGGAGCACATAGAGCTGTGAAGTGCCATTTGCCTACATCCCATCAGTTAAGATTAAACCTTAAAATTTATTATCACAATGAGTGATTATTTTATATTCTTGAATCCAAATGCTACTAGAGCTATACAAAGAAGCTCATACCTTGGCATGCAACGGTAGATTAGGACTTGCTAAAACAAGACTAAATTTGGTTATGTTAGACACTTGTCAAAAGGTAGAAAGTGTTAAGTTCTTAAAAAATGTTTCTTCAAAAATGCAATACAATTGGATTCATTCTGTTTCTAAGAATAGTGCTGTAGACCAGATTCTGAGACTGTTATTCAAGAGTAAAACGTATTTGTACAAATATTCCTAATTTTGAAAATGCTGGTGTAAGAACTGCTTATTGAAAGGACAGCAGATTGTTCCTTTTAAATGCCAAAATTAAAATAATGTACCAGTTGGTCAAATATTTTGCTAGGGAAAAAATATATGAAATAAGCCATGTCCCTGAAATTATCATAAGAAATCCTATCCGTGTAAAACATACTTATCTAACTCTTTATTTATCAATAGGAGTATTGCCACAAACTTAAGAGAGAGTTTCTGCTGTGTCTTATTATGAATTGTTGCTGCTGCATCCCCTCTCCCATTTAAAATCACTTTACTTAGAATGATATACATTTTGAGCATTGGAGTATATTTGTAAAACTAGTAGTTGTGGTAACAAGACGAGGTTTACATGTCTGTCCACATCAGCACCATGTACTCAAGATGGATTTCAGCTGCCAAAAAGGTCAATCCAAACTGCTTGCACAAACCTGTCTTTATGCTCCTGTTTATTATGCTCCCATGTAGTAGATGTCTCGTGCACTAAAACAGTGCAGCCATATGTCAACATCTCTCTGGTGGTTCCGAATGTTCTAAACAAGAGCAAGGGTGCACTGAACCTCCCATGTAAACTTTATACAACAGATTCAGCAGAACTGTAATTATTTACAAAATGATGGCATGAGAAATCTCTGGATTTATATCTCACTTTAAAGTAACAGGGATTGTGTCCACATCATTCTTGAGTTCATGGTAGGTTTTTAATTTACTTTCTTATTTTTGGTATCAGACACAACTCAGCACTCTTTAAAAATCAATGTCATTACTTTTTAAGTCATTAATTTCTTTCCAAAAAGCACTCTTCTCTTGCTTTCTTCTTTTTTTTTTCTTTTAATAAAGACACTGTGTTTAATTACAGAGGAACCTGTATGTTGAGTTATTGGCACTACATGACACTTGTGTCTTGGATTCCAGTTATTCCCTGGATAGAAAGGAGTAGGTAAACAAGGAGAGCACAGAATTCAGTCATCGGCAGAGAATAAGTACAGAGCATGATTGGTAGGTAAATTCCAGTGAACTCAATTTTCAAGCTTCTCTCAAAGCCTGACATATTTGTCATTATGTCAGGTCCTCAACTTAAAAACAAAGTATTACGCCTTTTACATTGGTATATAGAGACAGGCCTACCTGAAACAAACTGCACTTGGGGATTCTGACCCCAACTGATACCAGTTTTAGAGAATTATACCTCTGAACTTAAAATTTGTCCCTCTCTGTCTTCTTCCTTCTTCCTTTTGCCATCTTCTTCTAAATATTTTTTCTCTTCCCCCAAACAGTACATGCTCAATGAATCAAGCTGCTTCTGTAAGATCAGACCATGTGACTAAGTAAATGTGACACCTCAGATTTTAACTTAATTATACCTCTTCTACAGATAGCCACAATGTTTATGAACATTTGCATCAACTGTTTTTCAGTTACTTTAACATTTTCATATGCAATTAATATATATTTTAAGTTGTTCCTACATAATGTATATTGAATTACCTTACTGCATGTACAAAAGTCTTCAGTTGTTTTTGTTGCAAACCTAATATATAATGAAATAATAATGATTATTTGTAATACAGTGCTTCTTGACTTAGGATCTCCAATAATTGAGTATAATGAAGTATTTATTATTTCTAGTACAGGACAAGCAAACAGTGTTAAATGGCTTCTCCAGCATCCAGGGCTTATGGTCCTGTGCTCCAGCCACTCTCCTACTACAGTTTGTTATTCCTCTATGCTGGTGGGCCTCTTGCCTGACTTTAAGACAGTTAAATAATGTAATTAAACAATTAAGATGATTGTCCTTAAATGATCAATTAAGACAGAATTCTAAACATGCTTCCTCATTTGGAATTTAGCCTACTTTCTATCTCCTTCTGTGTATCAAAGACAAGGCAGCCAGGCTAAATCCTGAAGTCACTGCACTTCTTACATTATATGGTTTATCCTAAGCTTATACAAGTGCTATGTGGTAAGTGCTATTTTCTTAGGGCTTGGGAAAACTTACTCTACACAGCCAGTCAATGCAGCCAGCAGATGCATTGACTTAACATGAAGAAAAGATAATTTTTATTTCTTGCAGTACTATATATATAGATGTGTGTTACTTTCCTCAATACCTGGCAAATCTAACAAATAAGTTCTAGAGTTGCAATGAATGTCCACGTTAAGCATCTGAAGTCTTCTGAAATAACCTTCACAGGCTTACTTAGAACACTCTTTGTTAATTACATTTCGGCTGCGGCAGTAAAAACCAAAGCCAGCAATAGCACTTACCATACCTGTATTTAAATAATTACCAGGCAGAACTGAGCTGATAGAAATAGAGAGACTACAGGGATTTTGTGATATGTAAATAAAACTGGTATGCCTAAAACATGTTTCATCTCTAATTGCAGATATGGCAATTTAATTTAAAAGGAATAATATTTAAATAAAAGATTACCCACTTAAACAAGTCTTCTCTCCAAGCCTCCCTCTCTCAGTTTTAAGCCACTCTGTTTAGATCCTTTGCAGAACTGGTGTCTTTCTTTACTACTTACATTCTGTATCATAAACATTCAGTGTTATTACAGACATCATGGTATCAAACTCCAGATAGTCTGATGTTTTAGGGGAAAAAATTAGGCTATTTAAAGTGATTATAACTTTCCACTTGATAGTTTAACATTCTACAATCATTACTGAGACTGCAGGCACTGTTAACCTGTTCTGGTGAGACAAACATGTCTTTTCTAATGTTTACTGAGATATTGTAAATTACTTAACGTACAGCAGAGTACGTTTTTCTCAGTTAATCTAGATCTGATCCCTAAGGGGCTATTTATTACATATGTATACAACCTGTCTGTAGAAGTGAAGTTAATGTAATATGACACAAGTAGCACACATTGTTTAAATGTGTTCCAGAAAGTTAGCAAATTTAGTTAAAAGAATACTTACATGCTCTTCTGCCTAGAAAACAATGAGGGAAAGGGTTCTAAATATTAAACAGTGCTGTTCACTGTAGGTGGCCAATTAATACACTGTATCCAAGCTGGAACAAATCCTTCAAATATATACATAAAGCATATAATCTCTTATCTGCTTAGGCATTATCAAATTTTTAACAAATCCTAGTAACTTCAAACACAGCTTTAATGGGATGTAGTACTAAAACATGCAAAGTAAAGAACAGAGTTTTTAAGAACATAATCTGTTTTAGAATGTTTCAAGAGAACTGCTTTGAAATGCAATTATAATCTTAACCCATGAGTAAATGCGTGCCATCTTGCAGAATTATGTTACATGAATTAGTATATATAGAAAGAGATAGCCTCATGTTCCTAACACCTATCACAATTTGAAAATGGGGGTTTAGACAGAAGTATCTTGAGATGGTTCTAAAGGGTAGCTATGTTTGAACACAGAAGCACATTTATGGCTACAAGTTTGGTCCCTGTAAATGTTTTATTTGATAATGAGAGAGAGAGTTTACTTGAGAGAAACTTCTAGCAGGATTTTAGAAATATTCTAGCCCTGATAAATCATCAGAACGTATTTTAATAGAATCTACCTGTACTTTGGGGTCTTTACCTAAAGACTAACCTAAAATTAACACAATGTATCTTTGTCTCAGGGTGCAAAAAGGTCAGTGAGTGAGTTGCTGCTTCCTCAGACTGTCTCAGCTTTCCATTACACATATACTGAAATCTCTTATTCCAAAGGCTACACTTCCAGTTTTCTTTGTGTGTGCAGAACATGCATTTTTCACACTGGCTTGGTCTCTCTCTGTTCTGGTTTACAGTTCCCTTGTCTGCACGACCGACATAAATGAGACCTATTTTGAAAACAGCAAATGCGTTTAAAATCTGTTGTACTACTTTGAAGACAAAGTGACAAACTGTTTCAGATCATAGAATCATAGAATCATTTAGGCTGGAAAAGACCTTTAAGAAGGTCAGTATGTTCTGTACAAATAAGTACAGTTCAGACTCACTGCTTTTTGTTCTGAGACAAAAATTATTACCTGGTAAATTAAATTTCCCTTCTTTTCCCAAAACATGTTGCAATTCTTGCTTAGGAAAAGAAACAGACTGTATGAATGTGATGCAAGCCTTGTACTTTAATATAGCAAACCTATAGACTACGGACTACCCTGTTAAAGACTGTCAGTGAACTCAGTGAAGATGCTTTTTTTAGTGTTTTCATGTTAAAAGGAAAATAAAAAGCAGCGGGTTTTGGCCATCTACGGTAACCACACAAGGTGTGATTTTGATCTTTATTCAGTGAACAGACATGGCCAGATGCAAAAGAAGATGCAGAAATATAACTGAAATTTAGGTAGAATTTAGGCAATCATGAAAAGGCTATTCAGCTACCGCCAATACAATCAAACTCTGAACACACCTTGGTTTTCAAGAGTCCCGAGTACCTTCATTGCTGCTTTCATACCTGCCTCTAAACAAGTGGTTACCACAGAGCAGAGCAGCTCAGACCTTAGTTCCCACCTGACCACTAACATCCCGAGGATCTCTGTCAATGCAGTTCGTAGACATTCTACATAAGGTTCCAAAACCAATGCAATAGCAACTACAGCTACTTTTTTTTTTAAGGTATAGAAAACATTTAGGCTACCACTTCTTTTTATTAACAGTTCAGCACTTGCAGAATCCTCCTTATATGAAGGTGGTAGAGTTTCAGCTCCATCCTCTGCCTAAAAGGATTCAAATCCTGATTGCTTACTTGCCAGGGAAGTTACCATTGCAGAGTGGAAGAAAGGCATGTGTATGTGTGGAGAGCAACAAGAATCATTGTGCTGAAGCTGTTCTTGAAAACTCAAGGTTTCAAGGTTTCTATTCTAAGACTAGAACGCAACAGGAAAACATGAGGAACTAGAGTTTTGACTCATGCTTCAAGAACAGTGTATATAAATTACATGGGAAAAAAATAGTAACAAGTCCATAAAAAGATGATTCTAGCACTGGTAAGGTCCTAGGTCTCCTGTTGCTTGACTGAAGGCTTTAACACCAAGTCTAACAACTGTGTTCATACTTGCCTCAAGCAGTTCATCTATAGTAGCTAAGATTCAAAAGAAAAGTTAGTGTCCCTCTATCCCGCTGAGCCAAGTATGGCCATACTAATTCATAGCCGAGGATAGGTTTGAGTCCTCTAAAGTGGAAGAAGGACTCTGTACTTCCCATGCACGGTGTGTGAGCACTAATAATAGACGCTTTATTGTTTTGGAGGTGGTCATGGCCACTGGAAGATTCAAAAAAAAAAAAAAAATACTGAGCTTTATTCTGTGAAGACTTAGGAAGTTATATTGGGAGAGGGACCTCTGCTGCAAAGTACTAACAGAAGAAAGTGGTTAACTCTCAAACATCTTAAGGCAGGCTTCAACATTCACCTCTGCCTTCGCCACTCTCTACTGAATAACTAGACGCTCAGTGGCTCTGGTGCATTCAAAGGCCTTTCTCTCCCTATACATAATATTACTATTTTAAGTCTACTGTGTTGGCCACATATATAAAATTACCCATTGCGGAACATCGGCATGGCAGTACGGAGTAGTGAGCTCTGGCCCCTTTTGTGCCTGGTCTCTAGTGTGGAATGGCATTGCTTGTACCTTAGTATCTGTGTGTTTTTTGAAACATAGCACATCCTGTTTAGATTTGCAAGTGCCAAGATATCATTCACTATATATTTCCTGGGTTTAGCACTACTTGAAGGTCTTTTTTTCCTAAAGAATAGTATCCTGAAGAGGAGAGGAAGAAGAGCTTAAAATGAACTTATTTGTTTCTCTTCAAATGACTAAATAAGCTGTTTTCTTTGTTTTTGTTTTTTTTTTAGTTTTTGCCAGAAAGATTATACTATTTGTTCCATGTTGTACTACACAACATGCAGATTAAAACTATATTACAAACCTGACTTACATAGCTTTCTACACCTACAATAGATCTGGTTCTAAAGGGAGTAATGGGCATGTCAAGTATCCAAACAGAAGTAACTCCTTCTGTAGTCAGTATAAAGCAGGGAAAAAGAAGAATTCTGCAGTAATCTGTACTAGTTTGGGAGTGCCTCTAAAATGCATATAAGACTACAGATTCCAAAATAGGATCTTGATCCAAATCCCAGTGAGTTCAACGGAAAGAGTCCCCACCAAACAGCGCAAATTCAGTAGGTTTTGAATCAGGTCCTAATATCTTTACAGTGATTTGAATGTCTTTTTCCATGTTAATGGAAGATGACAAGTATATTCAGGGACAACATTGCAAACACTTATTACTGGTCCCAGTAAAGTCACTGCAAGTTCTACTAACCTGAAAAATATGTTTATGTGAAATAGCTTCAGCACTATAATCACTTAAGTTTATGAGTCAACATTTTCTTAGCACTGTTTGACTAATGGCTAAATCCTTGTATCAATGACATATACAACAAGGGTTATTTTATCAAAATATTCCTACATTATATGGTTGTTTTCCTTTGAAGAATTCCAGATAAAATATAAGTATTTCTAAGATCTTTTTTTAGAAATGGAGACACTAAAGAATAGGGAGAAAGCAATTTTCTTAGTGTTGCACAACAAGCTAGGAGCAGGTTATTAGGCCACAAGAAACCATTGCAATCCTCCTGTCTGATCTCATAAATAACACCGGTCAAGAACTCTCCAGAGTTTATCTTGTTTAAAATAAAGCATATCCTCTAGAAATAAATGGATAGAAGTAAGAAATAAAGTATAATTTAAAAATGTTCAGTGACAGATAATCTATCACAACTGTTCTGTTCGTGCACTATTCCAAAGGTTAATTACCTTTTCTCCTCAAAATAACACCTTAGTTGAAGTCAAAATTTTTCTAGCTAAGCTATCAGTTGCACTGACTTCTAACTTTGCCTGCTAGAATGAAGAACTCTCTATTAGAAGATTTCTGTTCCACATATACTTACTTATATGGATGAAAATGCAAGAATAGAATTTCAGTTTTCCATCTGATTGGCAGTAAGCCACTGTCACTAGAGTCCCCCAGGACATCCTCCCACAACTATAGCTAAGTATAGTTTTACATTCACTTTTGAAAATAATGCATCATACATATTACTTTGGTATAAAATTAATGACATACGGAAAGCACAACGTACCTTTGCAACAAATTAATTTGGATTGTATTGAAGTTACAAGGGAATAAAAAAAAAGGCATCTTACCTCAAATTCTCTGTGGACCTTTATCAATTTGTTTTCCTTAAACTGTTGGCAAACTCTTAACATTCACCTATACAGAGATTTTTATTGTTAAGTTAACTATTTGATATTAACTATATGGACTACATAAATCTGCCTTTTAATAAAACAAGAAAAAATCTTCCAGTATTCAGTTGTGCTATAGCATATCTCCACAAAAAACAGAAAATTATATAGCAAATCTCTGACCTATATGGTTAGTATATGATATAAAACTAAGCTGCCTCATTGCAACTTCTATCCCAGCCTCTCCCCTCCAATTAGAGGTGGTTAGAAGTAGACCATTAAGTCCCAACTAATATAAGTTCTCCAGATCCATCAGTTCCCCAGTTCCCCAGATCTACAAGAATGAAGAATAAACTGAACAAACTAATCTTAATGATAGCATAGTCTAGAAAGCAAAATTTCTGCCTGTAAATGAATAAATTAAGTTCATGTTATGTTAACATTGGATCAATTTATTTAATGAATACATATCACTATAGTATACATATCAATAGTTTGTATGTTTTCTGAAAAAAGTTTTACAGATTTCTTAAAGGCTGTAAAGCAGAGGTTATCCTGCTTCACAGTAGAGAAAAGAGTAAATTTATATTTGAAGAACAGCCATCTTCTTTTAATTTCCTGAAGTGCTCTTCAGCTCAGGAAAATACAGAGGAAATGACAAACATCCAGGAACTTGGGCTGCAATTTACCTCACGAAATCCAATACGTATACTTTCTAAATTATAATTTATTGTGTACTTTTCACATTTACAACTATTTTTGCTTATAAAGCTATAAATGGTCCATTGCTTCCAAAATTAGGAAAAGAAGGGTTTAAATATAACAAGAACAGTGTCTAGGTCTGTTTGGTGCTCTGCCAGCACTTATTCTAAATACTTAACATGATACAGACTACTTAAAGATACTTATTTAAAGTACACAGTCACCTTACTTAAATCACATTAGAACTAAACATAAGTTGCATTCCATACTGAGAAAAAGATTAATAAAGGTGAAAACAAGATCATATTTCTCCAGTTAGCCTCTTGTCAACTCTGTAGGTCTAGATGATATCAAGATGCTTTAGAGAGAACCAAGCACTCCAGCTAAATAGCTGGTAAGGTATTTGTTTTATCAAAACCTGCACACACAAAACGATTTGAAACTTCACCACCCAGAACAAATACATAGGTCCTTATGGGTTTGTTTTTCTTCGTTTTCATTTTCTAAGAGTAATAAAGATCTTGGGGCAGGGCATTTCCTTTGGATTAATGACTGGCTGGGGTTAATGGCCAGGAGCTGTTCTTTGGGCCATCAACTCCTCTCAGCCGGTCATTAATCCCCAGGAAATGCTCTGTGCCTCAATCATTATTGCTTAATTTCAGTGCAAACAAACTACTGTGGCAGACAGCATGCTGTATGCTATCCCTTAAACACAAGCAACACAGATTCAGTTAATTTAATCAATTGTTTACACTACGGTCTATTTTCTGTAGCAAGAGGAAATCACAGCTCTTCTGACTGTGCTATGAAATCTGTTGGTTGGTCTCATGATCATTTGATAGACTGGACTATTTCCACATGAGTTATTCTGTTTGTCACTTACATTGTCATTGTTATTAACTACAAGCTGGATGGCCATTGCTCACTTTATGTCCTGGCAAAATTCAAATAAACGCCCTAAACATTATTTGCAAAACACATTTTCCAATGACAGTGTTACCCACCCATGCACGCACCTCATCTTAAGTATGAGGTTATTAAATTTTACAGGATACCTCACTTGACACATCCTGACATTTACTGTACAATTTCAGGCATGCCATAGAGTTATTAAATTATCAACAGTAAAATATAACATGGACTTTCTCCAGGCTTGTGCTATACAAATATTTACTAGAGCACAGAACTTTGTTATATTTCTCTAGTCTACTTGATAATCCCCTGATTAGACATCCACATGGTTGGTGGAGCCAAAGAAAAACTGTAAATGGTCAAAGGCAATGCAGCATATTTGTTTTTAAAGGCTAACTTTACAATAGTTTGACTTAAGAAAACTATTTAATCAAACTGGCCAGCCTCATTGATTTCTCAGCTTTGGGATTATAACAAAAGGATTCAAAGAAGCTATTAGTGGTAACTGAAAGCCACTTTTACTACAGCTCTAAGGCTGAAAACTTCAGGAATGTAGATACTGCTAACTAATTGGGGCACTTATCCTCTGCCTTTAATGTGAAAAACTGAGTTAAAACTTCAAAATATAGACAATAGGTAGGTGATTATGGTCAAAAGCATTTATTCTTTTCCAAACCTCTACTCTTAATTCAAATACTAGTATAAAGATGATACTATGCTAAAAAAGTGGAATGGAGTAAGTGGAATAAACAGAATTTAAATTACCATCTTCAAGTACCTGGTGTATTCTTCACAGTTAGATGTATTTACCATCCATGGAACTTCTTTGTGGTATGAAAAGTGTGTACCACATCCTGTGATTATTCACAGCCTTACAGTGTTGTGCTAGGCACCTCAGTGACTGTTTCTCTGAATCCAATAGAGAGAGGATTACGCTGTGAAGACAGCGACAGATAAAGTGGTTGGGTAATAAAAAATCTTCATCATCATCATCTTGACTGGGCAGAACTCAAAGTACAAAACCTAAACAGATATCTAGGCTGCATTTCCAAACAGGTTACCCACCTCACACAAGCAATATGAGTTCCTAGAAAAGATGTGGGAAGCTGTATTCGTATATTCTATTACTACTACTCTGCTAGAAGGCATTCAAACTCTAATGGTGTGCAGCATGTCCATGAAGAGCCTGGGCTGAAATGCTGCTAACAAACTTGAGGTGAAGGTAGTGGGGCAGGGAAGCCTCTTGCAGAATCTGTTTCGACAACACCTTCTCTTTTTTTGCCTGAAAGACAGGGTATGTCTTCAGACGCCTTTTATATGGGTCTGCCATTTAGGAGGTTGTTTCGGATAATTCTGTGCTTTCAGATGTTAATATATATACGAGAAAAACACCTCCACAAAGGCTTGCCTTATTTGTCTAGACTACAATATAGTAATGGGAACACACACACTTCTACTTAAAAATAGTTTTAAATATACTATATGGAAGAAGGTTCGCAAGTTGAAAAGGTATGATAGAGCTCAAAGCAAAAAGCTTTGTTAAGATTGTAGAAGTGGAAAGAAGTACACAACAGGCTAAAAAAAACCCCCCAAACCACTAAATATATTTCAGATCCAAATATGGCATTTTAATCTAAAAAATATGAACAATTGGTTGCATGAAGTCACCCAGGTCATTCTAAGCATACAGATGTCAGGTATTGAAAAACACTATCGCACTTTGATTCTCTGAACAAGAATTTCCAGTCTTTTCCTGCATGGTTTTGCTTTCAAGTATAAGCAGACCACATTCATTAAAACCAGATGCTACTGTCTCTTTGCTCCATTTCAGTTATCAATATCATGTTTGAAAGATTCAAAACATTTTAATAAAAATTTGACTGTATTTGTGATCACATCAGGCGAGGCCGGGTTAAGATGCCAAATTCCGTAGGCTTTCTTGCAAAGAGGAAAGAAAAATCCAGATAATTCAAACTGTACTCCCCCCTCTTCTTTAAAACAGTTTTAAAATTACTTGTGCATTCCAGAGCAAAAAGCAAACAAATAAAAAAATCATCAAACCTAAACAAAAGCTAAAACCCTAGGTAATAAGAAAACATATGTCATCTGACGATGCACCCTGGGGACTTTCTGTCAGCTGGATGGAGTACCAGCCATGCTTTTTCCCTGTTTTCTTCTACTGTGGGAGGCCTCAGAGGAGGAAAATACAGAATACATCTACTTTGACTTTGCTTTTGCTTCACTAGTCAATGTTATTCTAAGGGGATCTATTCTCTGCTTCCTGCATGCTACTCCGATAGCTGAAATGGAGGTGGTCCAGAAAAATCATGTGTTCAAAGCTTGGATGCTTACTTTGCAGCTCAAGCCCATTCTCATATTCTGAGATCTACTAGGCTCCAGGGTTTATGCCAAAGTTCAGAAATCATTGCTCTAATTTAGGTTATTATCATTACGGGAGCTTTTAATGGATTAGTGTTCTACATTTTCCTTGTTTAGGCAGATACACACAGTATGGCACTTAGAATTGCTCTGAGCTGCTACATTTTGATCTTTTCATTTCTCAGATTTCTTACCATTTACCAGGTAACAGCTACAATATTATTCTCAAATATTCCATTGCTGGCAGTTGTTAGATATGACTCCGTAGCCTGTTCAGATCCCATTACCTTTTGATTTATTGATTTCTCCTCTCTTTGTTGCTGCTTCTTTACAGAGCAGATTTTCTTCCTTCTAATTATGTTACAGATTCCTATAACGAGAATGGGTCCTTCATTTCTTTCACATATAGTGTTTCTTTTTAATAAAAGTATCTATATTTGCGAGAAGCTACTGTGGTCCATGAGAACCCTGTAATAAATCACCGAATGTGTCCTACTTCATCGTGAACACTTGCTTCCATCACAGAACAGCTCTAGAAAAAGACAGTATTGGTTCAAGTGATAACAGCTGAGTCTGGACACCAGTGAATTAAGCAGTAAAAAGATTTGTTTTACCCAGGCCAGAGTTTCACTCCAGAACTGGAATAAAAACAGGGCAAGGATGAGATTGAGGCACACTTATGTGAGGAAACTTGCAAATATGTCCTAAAAAGTTCTAATTCTTCAAATGGTATGTCTATTTCACTTCCCACTCCTAAAATAATACATAATGGATCTTTCTGTGAGGTTATGAATAGCTGGATATTTCAATAACAGGTAATGGTCTGTTGTTCTTTTTATTTTATTTTTGCCTAATTTTAAAACAAAGCCATTTGACTGAGACAAGAACAAACAGGCAGTGACATGACTAACTTCAGTGATCCTTTCTATGAGAAAAATACAATTGCCTTAAAGCTACTCCACTTCATAAAGGTACATTACTTTGAAAGCATGTTAGGAAACCTCCCTTCAATATCCAAAGATACTTCATATATTCATATGCTTCAGATTTCAAGATACTTAAATGTGCATATGTCAAAATGAATGGGAATACAATGCAGCTCTTAAATAGTAATATATTGTTAAAGAAGCACTCTGTTTCAGTCTTCTATGGGCCTCATTTTAGACAATTCATTCTGAAATTGTCCAGTGTCCCTATGTCCTCAAAAAAAGACTATGAAAAATATAACCCTGGTGGAACTATCCTGATAGATTCCAAAATTTGGCTCGTGAGCACTGTTAATTCACACATTTTTATCTCACAGGTCACAAAAATTCTGCTGAGTAATACAGTTCTACCTCCACATCATTTCTATCTACCAAACCACAGTTAAAAGCTGTTAAAACAGAAGATCCTGTCTGCACAGCTGCAGATTGGAGGGTCCCACTGTGATCATGAGGATGAAACATACTTTGTGTGATTGCAAACTACATATCTAAAGAGGTACTATGTAGGACCATCTCTATATTTTGATGTGATCCACACTAAAAATGATTGGGAACTTGAGGTAGGAGAACGTACCATGAACTGTAAGCACTTTTTGGTAGGCTGAATTAGATTTTGTAAAGAAAGACAGTTTGAAAGAAACAGATCTTTTCAAAGAAAAAATGGACTTCCCATTAGTTCTGTTTTGTGGTACAATGGCCACTCTAGTGTCTACACTACTGCTACACTACACTGCTGATTTCTGTTTTATTTTCCTATGTTGAAACTAAAGCTGAGATACTGTACATTTTAGTCCTCCCAGCCATGACATTCTTTTTCCAGCTGTAAATTTTGCCTGGACAGACAAAGTGGACTCTGATGATTCGTCAGAGATTTACAGACAGCCAGAAGAGAAAGGCGGCCTTAGCTGTAGGCCTGGTCTGCATCTGCACAAACTAGCTGGGCAGTACGCGTGCAGTTGATCCAATACAAATTTGCCTTGTTGGACTCTCCACACGTGCACTACATAACACCTACACAAAGATTTCTCTTCAGAAAGAGTCAGACAGAAGTATCAGTAATCTTGAAAATCTTGTTTAGTAAAGTCCCAATGATCCTAAAAAGTGTTCCCTGAGTGGGAATTTTAATCTTAGTTTACTTTCTTGCTCCTTTTTTTTCTCTGAGAGGTTTCCATTCTCTCACAGTGTAAATACTATTAAACTTACCTCATTCAAATGGAGCAAATAAGAAATAGGCATAGATGTTCTCCTTGGGATAAAGGATTTCCTTAGCTATTGGGTGGTAGTGAAATCCATTTGTCCACACTGAACACACCACAGTTAGAATGGAGATTAGTATTTTTTAGTGTCAAAATGACATTATAAATTCCCATTTATCCAGGTGGTCCTGATGGCTCGGCATGACTTTCTGAGGGATTTTCTTTGGACGAAAGGAAGAATTACTAAAATAGAAGGCATTCTGTCTCACATGCCATGCCTTCAGGGAGTGGCAGCTCTTACTTGGAAACCTTCACTTCTCAGATTAACACAGATGATTTATATAGCACTGAAGACACAGTTGTCTAAATAAGAGAGAGGAAGGAAAATCATATTGTAGGGCCACCATGATGGTTAAAAGAGTGGCCAAATTCAAAGAAACTCTTACAAAATTGTCCTGTTTACCAAGTAAAGCCTGAGATAGTCACGTACTATCTACCCAGCGAATTTCATTCTAAGGGCCCCGTTTCTGTTGAGGTTTTTGGTGTTTTTAAAACTTTACCTACAATCTCTTCAGGCATTCTGTGCTGTAGTTTGTATTTCCTCAGGTCACACGCTATGTGTATTTGAAACATAAGGAATCACAAAAGACTACAACTGCAAAGGAACATTTTCTGTAACAACTCCCCCAGGTACTACTCTCTGTAGCCTTCTATTCCTGAGACGCCGTGTGTGTTGTCTTTGAGGAAGGGTCCTAAAACTGCATTGTAGGTCACACCTGATACTTGTGGATCATAACACTTCAGTAACTGTAGTGCACAAAGGAAGCTGACAGTTATGTTGCTCCTTGAAATTCTTGGGTATTTTCTAAAATAAATGCCTGGCTTGTCTGCACTCACAGTTATCAAGCCAAATGGAATTTTGAAAGCTCAAGGAATTTACATTTCTGGGTTTAATTCTTGCCTAAGGACCAATTCACTCTACCTAGAAGAATGCATTACTAAAAGCAGGAGTTAAAATATGCAATGTCATTGGCAATGCTTCTTTAATTTCCTCCTACTGTCATCACTGGCACAAATAAGTAAAAGCCCACCTATCGATGAAATAGAAACTCATTGGGAGACAGCAACAGTTTAGTAAAAAATAAAGTGATGAGACTGGGATTTCTTGACACACCATTAAAGCCTTTCCTTGTCACATGTCATGAAGCATCTGCTACACTGTGTGGTGCTAAGTGGAGGCTAATGACCCTTTAGGTCCCCTGGCAAGTTCTCCTTGACAACAAAGTGTAAATGGCTCTTTAATACAGCCAACCCCTATTGAAATGAAACTTCTAAAGCCAACAAGTAGTACTGGGGTCTTCTTCAGCATGGCATCTTATCTCTTTAGGACTGCAGTGAAGGAGAGGACCTAGAGTTAGTTGAAAAATTATTTTTGTAGGCTTTACGCATGAACAGTAACTTATAATTCCCTGAGTTCTGTGGTTCACTGTAAGACTACTTGTGGGTGCAGCACATCTTAAATGCTGTACACAGGAAAGTGAATCAGAAGGAGAAAAGTTTTCCAAATTAAGAAGCAGAAGAGGTATACCTAAAGGAAAATAAGCTGACTGCTATGAAAGAAGTAAAAGTTAGCCTCTTTTTAGTTGCACCAAGAGAAAAGAAGTGAAATGCCAAAAGAAACCTAGAAAATAACAGAGATACAAAAAACTAGAATTTATATAGATGCCTTTGAATTTCTTTAAATATAAACACAAGGACACTGAGACATTTTTTCAGGGATCCAAAAAGAAAATAAATAATTTTACTCAGTTGTTGGATGAGGAAATAAACAGCAGGACTTCTGACCTAATTTCAGGTCTGCCATTATCCTGATTAGCAATATTTATATTTATATTTATATTTCTGAAATTATTTATTTCAGTTTAGTTATTTCTTAGAACCATTGAATTGTTTAGGTTGGAAAAGCCCTTTAAGATCAAATACAACCATTAACCTAACACTGCCAAGTCCACCACTAAACCATGTCCCTAAGTGCCACATCTACACATCTTTTAAATACCTCCAGGG
>JAVJGG010000007.1:21361581-21383257 GCA_035590195.1 Aviceda cuculoides
TTTCTGTTCTATTAAACTGTTCTTATCTCAACCCACGAGTTTTACTTCTTTTCCTGATTTTCTCCCCCACCCCACTGTGGGGGGGGGGAGCGAGTGAGTGTCTGCGTGGTGCTTAGTTGCTGGCTGGTGTTAAACCACGACACATGCCATGTTGCATTCACTTTTTCACAGAGTAAGCTCCCCAGCTCTGCTGCCTAATTCCTGCTAGCTTCTGACTCCTTAAATCCATATGCCTTTTCCTAAACCTGATCTGGTCCCACATGCTCCAGCAGAAAGGCAAGTCCTTGATGTGGCTGAATTCCTGAGCCAGCTTCTGCTGTGCATACAGCAGGGAAGGTGCAGGAGAAAGTTACTCCAGAGAAGGTCACAGCGTTGCCTCCACTTAAGACAACATCTGTTGCTCCCATACCAGTTTTCTTAATTGAGATTACTGCCACAGAGAAAGTACTTCCCTGTTGTAGAGAGCAATACTGCAATACAGGGAGCCCAGAAAACATCCAGCCATTTAAGTGTGCTATGCCTGAACCGCCTCAGCTGCACTTTTCTGGTAACAAGGGTCTCACCTGCCACAGCTCGGTGTTTGGCATCAGCCTGAGAGGGTTTGCCTGAGTTATTGTCGCCATAGTTTTTGGTTTTTTTTTTCTGGGACAGAACAAGAGATGATGACTCTTCAGCCTAGTCCTATGCTCCAGCCTGGGACTCAGATTTTTCATGTCCTTTGTCCTTGGTCTAAAACAAGCTGCTGGGGGACTTGAGGCTGGGTCTCTCCTGCCCCACAGATGAACAACCCAGGCTGTTGGGTCACTGGATGTTCTTCAGTTATTCTCACAGGTGCTCATTATCAAAATACATCAATTCCGTGAAATAGTAAAGAAATAACAACCCCCCTCCCCCTTCAAACCAAACCCTTTGACTAGTTTTCAGAAAAGTGGCTGAGAAGATTCCATCCACTTGTGTTATTTGGTTTCCTAATTCAGAACTGACTGCATTTGCTCCAGTCAGTTACTAATCTAATTTGCAGTACTGAGAGGTAATGTTTTAAATAATTTGATTGAACTGAGGTGATTTTGGCCAATAAGTATTTCCTCATAGGAGCTTGACACGAGATGAAAGTGACAGAATTTAATTTTGTTGAGCGTATAAATTTAAAAACAAACCAAAACTGAGCCAGGACTGTTGTGTGCCTGTGAACGCTGGGTCTGCTGCTGTCATGGTGCATGGAGGGCCAGGTCCCAGGAGCCGCAGGGCCTCCTCATGGCAGGGGTGTCAGGGCAGGGCCTGCCAGCCAGGGCCTGTCCTGCCACCCCAGCCAGGGAGCAGGGTGGCCTGGGGGGACGGGGTGCAGCCCCAGGCATTGGGCACCTCCCTGAGGCCAGGCTGAGATGTGGGCCTGTGGGTGGGCCGGGCCCAGCTCAGCAGGGCCCATGGCAGGGCAGGACTGTGACACAGCAAGGCTGTAGCTCAGGCAGAGCCCAAGCACAGGAGCCGCAGCCAAAAGCAGCTCCCACAGGGAGGGGTTGGCTGTGGCTGTAGGCTGCAGGGTCCTTTGTCACGCAGCACTGTTACGGTGTCTGTCCCCATGGCTTCAGTGGGATGGGGCTGCCCTGGGCTGTGCTGGCTCTAAGCGGGCCCTGAGCCTCCATGGGCAAATGCCCATGAGGGGAGACATGATCCTGAGGCCCTTATACCTGGGAAGGAAATGCTGGTGTTGATTTAACTGGGTGGTTGAGAGTGAACACTTCCATAAATGTAGTTTCTGTGACTTTACACTACACCCCGTCACATTGTGACACGGTGTTATGCAGCATTACTGTCTTGGGATTTGACTGAACTAATGGAACTTGTTTTAAAGATCTGTAAGATGACTGTATAAATAACCTATGCAGTTAGACTCTGCTTATGTCAGCCTGTTGCTTTAAGCAAGAGAAAAAAATGTGTATAACCATAATCTGGCATTTGAAGCCAAGATTTACAAATATCACCCTATCAGCTGTATGCTGCTACATTACTTGAACAGCTGAGACAGACACCGTGGTCCTTGTAAACAGAAATACCTTCTCAAACTGACGTT
Organism: Aviceda cuculoides; assembly: GCA_035590195.1. Classification (NCBI taxonomy): domain Eukaryota; kingdom Metazoa; phylum Chordata; class Aves; order Accipitriformes; family Accipitridae; genus Aviceda; species Aviceda cuculoides. The sequence goes on from JAVJGG010000007.1 coordinate 21,363,653, forward strand.
GCATTTTTTTCCTGGAGGGTACTTGTCTTGGTAGTTCTTACTTAAACAGCAGAATTTCATGCTGTCTGTGAAGAATGAGGCAGAGCACCTTAGAAGGTGTAATAACAACAATACTGTGTTTGTTCCTTTTTAAATGCAGTTTAGATTGTAAACCCCACATTCAACAACATACACCTACAGCTCTGGAAGTAAGTGATCTTGCTGCTCTAGGGTCATCAACCAGCAGACCCAGGGACTCTCCTTCATGTTGGAGATAACTTCAAAGTATTCCACTTGATTTTTTGTTTGTTTGTTTGTTTGACTTATTGCATTTACAGAGGCATACAATTTATAAAACTTACACAATTTGAACAAGTTTCTCCTTATGACAAAATATAGTCCAGTGGTTTGCACCTGTGAGTTGGCAGCCTGGCACTGGGAAGCTCCTGAGCTCCAAAGATGATAGGGGCAGAAATACAGAAACTTTTTTGTGGTGGGGAAAGGGGGAGAGTGAAGTGGCAGATAATGTGGTTTATAATGAAAAGAGAAGAGTAGGAAATAATTAAAATCATAGAATTGTTTAGGTGGAAAAAGACCTGTAAGATGGAGTCCAACCATCAATGCAATACCACCATGCCCATTAAACCAAGTCTTGAAGTGCCTTGTCTATGCATTTTTTGAATACCTCAAGGGATGGTGACATCACCACTTCCCTGGGCAGCCTGTTCCAATGTCTGACAACCCTCTCAGTAAAGAAATTTTTCCTAATATCCAATCTAAACCTCCCCTGGTGCAACTTGAGGCCATTTCCTCTTGGCCTATTGCTTGTTACTTAGGAGAAGAGACCGACCCCCACCTCGCTACAACCCCCCTTCAGGTAGCTGTAGAGAGCGGTAAGGTCTCCCCTCAGCCTCCTTTTCTCCAGGCTAAACAACCCCAGTTTCCTCAGCCTCTTAAGTGGGAATGAAAAATAATCTCATTGAGGAAATTTTACAATTTCTCTTTTGTATAATGATTTAAAGATGAAAAGCCCTATTTTAAAGGCTATTAATGCAGTAAGTATATTCTTTTATTGAACAGTTTATACAGCCTTCAAGCACAGTCTATGGCCCCTAGTAAAAGAGAGACTGACAAATTGGATTGAGTCCAGAGGAGGACCACTAAAGTGGTCTGGAGCACACGACGTAAGAGAAGAGGCTGAGACCTGAGTCTGTGAAGACAAGTCTCAGGGTTTCTGTTGTTCATCTACCTGGTGGGCAGCTCTCCAGAAGAGTCAGGCTCTTTGAAGAAATGTAGAGCAAATGAAATTCTGACCATGAAATTCTGATTGCATATAAGCCAAAAAACCTTGAAAAGAAGGTGGCTATGCAGGCAACAAGCTGCTTAGAGAGGCTGTGAAATGTCTGTCCTTGGATGTATTCAAAGCTTTACTAGGCAAGACATGGAGCAACCTGATACAACATAGAAGCTGGCCCTGCTTAGAGCAAGGGACTGGACCAGATGACATTCAGACCTAAAATATTCTATTATCCTATATACATATACATTGATATCAAATTTTGATGCACATGTCTCAAGAAAATTTTATTAGCCAAAACTACCCCATAACCCACCAAACAAACCTCATTTCAACTGATTCAGCATAATATTCTTCACTGTTATTGACCAGCGATGAAACTGTTTCATCATTTTTAACTATCATGAAAGACAAGCCAGCAATTATTACTCTGTCCTCTTTCCTAAGCCCCTTCAAGTGTCCCTTAAGTATTACAGTTATTACCATATAGTTAAATTATAAGCAAATATGACCTTAAATTAGACTTCAGAGACAGCCCTCCGAACCTGTGCAAAAGATGGATCCATAGCCAAACTTAGAAACCCTAAGCTTTTAACACCCTGAATTTAAGAGGGGCTTATTCTGTCAATGTCTTAAAAGAAATGGTTTGCCCAGCTCCTCTAGGAAGCATAAGAGGATGAAATCTTGGCACCACTAAAATGATAGTAATTTTGGTGTAGACTTGATAATTAAATTATAATTTCCCAAGTTTGTAAATTTTATAGTCTCGAAGTTTGTGAACTTCATTCAGTCATCTTTTTGATGCAAATGTCATTTGTATGAGCAAGGCACACGGAAGTTGGAGCTATCTTTGGAAAATGTCCCATGGGCTTTTTAAGAACTTTCAGAAAGATTCTGCTTTAAATCTCTGGGTACATTTATAAAATAGGTTTATAAAAATATGCATATTATCACAAATTATTTTAGTCTTGACAAGAGCATATGAATGTAAAGAACATGAGTCATAAAGGCAAAACTTCATTTAGATAGAAGAATCCAATTTAGGGTTTCCATTAGCTTGCATGTTACAATACTGAGTGAACTTTATTTCACTTTCTTGAGCAGTACATTCCAAAGCAGTATTTCAGTCAGAACAACAGTAAACACTAATAAAAAAGTGTTCTCTTCTCTATATTACAGTAACATAATCTTTAGTAGAATGCTGGAAACTGTGTGAGGATTCCTTGAAGTAAAAAGGACTGCAGTTTACTGTTCAACCAAACTGCAATGTGTAGGAAATGCCTCTGGAAAGTGTTTATATCAAGTAGATATAGGAGAATAAGTACAAAGAAAGAGATGGGTCATCTGTTGACAAATTTCTACTTCTTCAACTAACAATTGATGCCAAGCAGGATATTGCACAGAACTATTAATTCAACTCAGATCAGCAGTTCATTGTAATGGTTCAGTCTCTGAAAGACTGCATGTAAAATGCAAATAGGAGGATCTTTCTCCTGAGCAAGTTTTCTATTATCTTTGTGAGATTCATGCAACTACTGAAAAACATAAATATGCACGTGTTTGGGTATCAGTATCACCACATACATCTATATTTACTGATGGTTTGGCTCAAATTTAATGTGGAAATCTTATAGTATTCCAGAAAGTGCCATACCTACTACAGCAGCTTGCTTAGTATTCTTGTGAAGGGGGCTCTAAACAGAAGAGCATGGTAGTGATACTGTACTTTCACTACCTTCTAGAGTTACAACGGTCCTGGAGATATATGCAGCCATGAAACATCTCTCCTGAAAACCTGTCTAAAGGGAGTAATTCCAAAGCTGTGAAAGTCACTCCTGCATGTACTTATGCAAGCAAGGTAGGGTGGGAGACTATGCCACTGCTAAACATTTTCAATTAACCTAGAAAGACTAATAGCTTTGTTATGTCAGGAAAGGAAGACACTTGAACATTTTAAAATTGTACACCACAACTATGCAATTTGATTCATTCATGGAAAACCAGACTGAGGCTAAAGGCATACCTATATGCAAAGGAATACCTCGTTGCAGTGTAAAATCTGTTTTTTTCACTATCATATTCAGTGTACAAGGCAATGTATTTTTTTAATATTTGAAAGATACCTCTTCACATGTTTAAATTGCTATTAGCACTACTTGTTTTTTCTGAGTAAGATGGCAAGGTAGGTGGAATCTAATATAAAAACCTCTTTTAAAAAATTATATAAATATTTTGGATTTATTGCCTTTATTACAGCCTGCATCTTGAATTCCTCAGTTTTTACACCCCTGTTTAGAAGATAATTTAAAGTGGCTTGATTTTCACAGGTTTCTGCACCCATTCCTAAAATTGGTCTTGATGACTTCATACTTTTGAAACTGCCAACAACAGACAGGAATGAAAAAGATCCAGTTGCAAACAGTCTATATTCCTTGAAGATGACACATTGGGAGACAGCCTAAGATTTGTTACTGTATCACTATAAATGACTGTGTTTATCATAATTTATATGGAAAATATTTTCTCTAAAATTAATGACAGGCAAAAATCCCAGAAAAAATACCCATGCCGAGATCATTAACACTCTATAGAAAAATGAAATGCATACTGAATGTTTGTGCTCTCTTGCTGGTTTGAATCAAATAATATGTGCCAGCATTCCCCTTGGTTCACAGCTGATACACAGAAAACAGGTAGCCTCATTCAAAATGGCAGAGCAGATTGGCAGAGATTCAGCATATGAGGTGACAAAACCCTCTGAATTAGAATCAGCAATCAGCTTTCTAAATGATCGCTTATGACTCTCTTGTATAATATGCTATCTTTCCCCAAATGACAGTCAGGGGTGGTGTCTTGCTAACATACCTGAAACTAGCATCTTACTGCTATTTTGCACAGCAACATCAAGATGGATCCTGAAGTGAAATCTAAAAAGATGCACTCTTTGTGCCACTTCTAAGTACCACTGAATTCAGTGTTATTTGAGTTAACCAGGAAAAACAAAACACAGAAGTAGAGACAAATATGAACTATAGCTAACATGATACATGGCATGGCAGTGGTGACTCCTCTTGCTGTGAATTTTTTTGAAGTGTTTTCTTTTCCCTGTTAAACTTGTTGAATGAATATTAGCTTGTTAGTTAAAAAGCACCCACAACCCTGCATTAAGCGTGTGTGTGTGTGTGTGTGTGTGTACTTTATTCTAGGATTTACCAGTACACTTCCTTTTAACTAAACAACTCCATACTCACATTGGAACCTGCAATCTGGCATTACAGAATCTTTTAAAAACAATGGCCAAAATAGAAATGGCCTATTTCTTTAAATCCGTAGGATCTCTCACTCCCTATCTGCAACTTCCCAAGTGTATTTTACAGTTACCTCGGACTGTTCCCTTTGGAGGTGTGAGGAACTAAGGTGCTTACATCAAAAAGAATTCAGCACTGTGGCCTTTCTAGAGTTTTTTACTGTACTGTTTAATAAAAGCTCAAATTCCTTTTACATCTGGTTACTATGCTCAAGAAGTGGTATAAGAAGCTGGACCACACTCCCAAAGGCAAAGTACAAATATTTAGTGGTGAGATGAATGTAACAGCTATCTGTGTCATGTTTGCTAAGAAAGCAGATCCCTTTGCTTTCTAATGTTTTGGTTTGTGTTTTTTTTTAAAAAATGTTGCTGTCTTTTTTTTTTTTATATTTTTTTCTTTTTTTTTAAAAAAAGCTCTCATTGCTCAAAATCTTATATTTAGGCTGCTTTCTTGAGCTGCTTGATACCTTCTATTGAGCCATGGTGTTAGGTGGAGAAAAACTGAGAAAGTCCACTCAATTAAGTTAAGCTATGCTAACTGACAGCAGAAGAAGGCATGCAGACCCACAGTTTATCTCTGTATTGCACAACACAAATTATGACCTGGCTTCAACATGGCAAAAGACTAAAGGCAAGTTAGCTGAGTTTTCAGCTGCTGGTTCTTTGTGGTCTCTGTTGGAATACTGCATGAAAAACACCTACAACATTTTTAACTTGTCACGGTATTAGCAATTTTCATGGGTTTTAACAGTAAAGACTTAAGCGGAAACCATTATGGTGGCTTTGAACAGTAATAAATTCTGATGAAATATCTCCTACCCCTGCAGACTACCTTAATCTCTTTCAGGCATGTACTGGATAACCTCCAGGAAGATCAGCACTCTGCTGGAGTACTGGAAAAGGGGGAAAAAACTGTGGATGATAGTCCAGCTGAGAGATAAAACTCAACAACTTTCTTTGAAAATTATCTTAGGACACAAACCGAATAAAAATATTTTAGATACTGGCTTGTCAAAGTACCATGTAAAACAAATTTCTGCTTTCTGTGCCAAGGCATGACAAGGTTGTGATCAAGAATCAACCCACATCTGAATGGGCAACTTAATGCCATGCTCCATCAGAAGAAGGAAATCACTATTTCTTGTAATTGGGGGGAAAAAAGGGAAACAGCTTCTTTTAACGGGAAATAAAAGAATCGTACAGCTTTTCATTATTTTCATGCTACTAAATAACTACTCTTCTTTTAATGCTTTCAATTTCTTCCCACAAAAGCCCCAGCTCTCATTTTTTAAATTAGTACAGTAGCAAAGCTAACTCGCTTCTTGTTGGGAACTACTTCTCTAGCAGAAACCTCAAACTGAAAATTTAGACACAGAAATGCTTTAAGTTAGAAACTTATTTCTTGCATATATGGAGAGATCCTGTAGTAACTTAAAAAATCTGCAAAGCCAGCGACTAGACTGACAGAAATGGCTCTTGCGCTTCCTATTGTTCATCTTGTCCCTTTTGCTTTTCATGAATAAACACCTCAATAAATTAGAAGATAGGACGATGAAGGTCAATATTAAAAATATATGCATTCTAGTAATGAAGTCAAGTCAGGCTTTTGCACATCACGATCAGCGTATACCAGCAGTACTATAAGGCAAGCTGTGCCATAAGGCAACATGCAGTATGATCAATGGCAGTATTCAATTTCATTATCTCCACAGTACATACTTTTTGAAAAGATATTCACACCACAGTGCATACATTTTAGAAAGATGATCACAAGATACTGGGCAATAATGACTGGATAATATCATAATGTCCATATTCTACCATCCCCAAAGTCTATGATATTTAGTTCGTAACCTTTCTATGGAATGCTTGTGGAGGAAGTAAGCTAGTCTTTATCAATCAACATTTAGTTTGCTTGTTTTAAGTCCAGTACAAAACCCATGAAGTCAAAGAAGTTCCTTCCAACAGACAAAGATGTCATGCTGGCAGTTACTGGCTGAATTGTAAAAACATCTTTCACATTACTCTCTTACAAAAATTCCACAAACCATTTACAAATACAAAAGCCAGCAGATGTGTTTTTCTGATATTTAGTACATCACATAAGGGTATTTTAGGTCTTCATTACTGAAGACTAACAAGTTAGTTTGGATAAAATAAAAATGCTAAACCCCTAGCATTACCCGGACTGGGACTTTAAAATATGTATGCCAATTATTCTAATGCCAGAAAGCTGAGTGAAAACCAGGTTTTGTTTCCAAACTTTCAAAGAGTTTGGTTAGCTGAAACAAACAAGCAAAAAATCACACTTCTCCACACTTTCTGATCACAGTTGGAAGTGGAAGTATCAAATATCTGCAAAAGAGACTATCTCAGTGATATTTCTGACATGTCTGAAGCCAGAATACTCATGAAACACCCTGATGCAAGAATTCCAGAGCAAAAGGTTAGCAGTTCAAATAAGCAAACGTTTTTTCCCCTCCAACTTTGGAATTACAAGAACAAGCAAAACTATTCGGTTATTCTGTGAACATTTTTCTCCTCTGTACTTAAGAGTAATATAACCATAATAATAAAAAAGCAACTAAAAGTGGCAAGTGGATGCAATGGGAGTGATTTACTTGCTGCAAATCACCCATGTTCTATAGCAAATATATACATAATATCTATAATTGCCACGTAACATCATGAATTCTTCTGAAAACTCTTTTCAATTTCAGTTATTTGATATATAAGGAGCATTCTGGTTAGCAATCTAACTTCTTCATTAAATTAATTTTTGGGAAATATGTAATTTAACCACAGTTAAATTGATTGCCTACAACTTGTAATGCATTATTGTGGGTTTCCCATCATTGATTACTAACATTTACATTTAAAAATATAAGAACACAGGAAATATCATACTGGGTCAGACCCATGGTCCATCTTAGCCTGGGATCCTGAACAGTGGCAATAGGAGATGCTAACTAGGGAGAATACACAAGCCTGGTCTTTATCTAGTCATTCCTCTGTTCTCCAACAATCAAAATCTCCAGATTAGGGATGTTAAAGAGTACCTCCCTGCCTATTTTGTTTAGTGTCTTTTTATGGACCAGATGTTCATGGATTCATTTAAACCCTTTTGAACCCACTGATACCGTCTCCACAGCCTTTTGTGGCAACATATACCAAAATTAGCTATCAGCCTGTAAGAAAGGATTATCTGTTTTAAATGGATCTCCTGTTAGTTTCAACAAGTGTGCCTTCTAATTCTAACACTGCCATGTTAGCAGCTAATTAACATTTTGCATTCATTTTATCTACCACCTTCATGTCTTTGTAAACCTTGATGATAATCCTTTCCAGCCTTCTCTGTTTCAAACTGAACAGTCCTAGCTGTTTCAGTTGCTCTGCATAAGGCAGATGTTCCATCCCCATTATCATTTAAGTTGCCCTCCTACGAACCTTCTTTACCTCCACTGTCTCCTCTTGAAATGCAGAAATCAGAAGTACACACAGTAGTCAGCATGTGGGCACATCAGGGTTTTACATAATTAAGCTCTCTGTCCTGTTCTCACTACCCTTCCTGATAATGCCAGCAATTTATTAGCTTTTTTTAGCTGTGCTGCACACTGACCTGGTGATTTCAGAGAACTTTCAATTATGACTATGGATTCTCTTTCTTTAGGTGTAACTGCCCGTTCCGATGCAGCTTCATGTAAGCATTATTGAATGATCTTTAATTTACCATATTGCATTTTAAATGATACAGTTACTCAGGACTCAGAATTCCTCTGACTAGTACCTGTGAACACACACTTGTATAAGAAAGCTTATGCCAACTTTCTTAGTGCATTGTACGTTTCAGAATGACCTCTGTAGAAACTTGCAAATAACAATGCTGCAAAGCACACATTTTTATAATGCTCCCTTTTTTCTTGCATTACTTGTTGTGGCCCACCATAGCTCCAAAGAAATAATAATCAAAGAGAAATGACTGAAACCATAACCACTGTTTTCCTATCAAGACAGTGGCAGCCTCCATTAAGATGGCTGCTCCAGATACCCTAGCTCAGCAAGAGCAAACTAAGCAATGTGTCAGAGACCATCATTTTTTGTTGCACTCAAGAAAACTTGCTACAAATCATGTTAGACTCAACAAATCATGTCAAGGATGTAATATCATGCTACATGTATTGACATTCATGGGTTCAGTTGAGACTCTTAATGTTATTTGACTAGTTTTCCTGTGGTTGACTTTTTCTGTGGTTGACTTTTATGGATAGCACATTTCCCCTCCAGTTTTGGCCCTGGCAGAAACTGGGTTGACTGAAACCACACAAAATTCCAAAACTGGTAGCCCAGGTACCCACATCAAAGTGGGAGGAATTATCATACTGGTGGTTCTGGCCACACAACAAAGCCAGACCTTCTACACTTTATCATTCCTAACAGTAAATTTAAACCTATTATATCTTCAGTAGGTTTAAGTCAGCACTTGTTAAACACTTACTGTTTACAGTCCTCCTGGTATTTCTTTTAAATTTCAGGACCTCCTGGAGTCTTTATTAGCCTTCCAGATATTTGATTCACTCACGTGTTCTCCTGGATGAATTTCAGACACCTCTGCACATTAGATGCAGTGGATACATCTTTAAATTACTCTACTGAAAACCAATTATTTTGCTACTATTCATAAAATACAGTTTCCAAAGAAATATAATTACATCACAGTCACTTTTAAGATGAGAACATCCCTTTCTAATGTGTTCAAAAGTTACTACTTATCCACTGATTCTTTGTAGTTTTGGCCACATGATCAGCTAAAGCCAGGGACTTTTTTTAATGGGGATAGACAGAATATCAAGCAAACTTCACTCTAGAAAATGGTTTAAGCCTTTATTTGAAGTCTCTAAGTTTGTCATGCCTTAAAAAGCCCTGTAGAGAACTCTGGTGCAGTCCTAAACCTTAATGCAACCAGATAGATGCACAAGAGAAGATTAAAAAATAGAAACCATTTTACACCTTCAATACCTGATGATAAGCACAACTGTTTGTAGGTTGGTGACTTCAGTTGTCTAACTGCTGCCACCACCTTCTTTCTAATGAGCCATTGATAATACTTTGAAGGGATTTTTCTTTTGCTTGCTGTAGGAGGCATTCCTATTCCTGGTTGCAACAAGACACGCTTCAAGCTAGTAGAAAGTTTAGGTTGAATTTAAATACTTGGACTGGGTGGAAGATGCTTCCTAAAACCTGTGTGTCCTGCTGATAAGGTTTAAATCATTTATGTAATTTTACTGCTGTTCCTGCAGTAACTTAAAAGAGCCGAGGAGCTCAGCAGGAACACTGAAGAAGCAGAGGCAGGCTGATAGACATGGTGGCAGATATTATACTGTCTCTTACCACCAATATAAGACCACCAAAGCAGTACAACAGACCCAAACAGAAGGAACAGAGCAAAATAAAATAAAGAAACAATTCTGAATCAATGCAAACATTTGAAAAAGGCTTGGAATCAGTCTGTAAACATTTTAAAACAACAGACTGGGTTTGTTTGTTTTTCTAAATCAGTTCACCCTTTCCTAATTCACTTAAGACAAAAATGTCTTTGGAGGGTTACCTCTGCAAGCGTTTTGTACATCAGCCATACTGTGCATGCAATATGGCAGGGCTCTGAGTGCACTAACAGGCCTTAACGGCCCTGACCAGTCTCTTCTGGGCCCATACTCACACACTCTGCCTATTTTTCATTCAGAAGAACAGAACACGGTATCTGGAACCAGCATTCTCTCTATTCACCTTCAGCAAGAGGTGAAGTGATCTAATAAGAAATTGTTCCCCACATGAATCATCAAAGTTTGAAAAATCCATTAATTAGTTCCTACAAACTCTTGTGATAGTTCTGCCTTCATTACATGGATACCTGAATTTAGATTCATTCTGAAAAGTTAAGGATAAGTTAAGTAAAACTATCAAGAGAAATTATGGTAATAAGCATAGCCCATAGTCCTCCTCAGCCTTTAAGACAGTCAAAATAAAGTAAATTAAAAGCCAGCTTATAGTTAATCACAAATGTCAGATATGTAAGTTGCTAGAAGAAAAGATAGTAGGAGCCAGGTTCAAAGAAACCAACCAAAAAAAAAACCCCAAAGAGGTTATTTTTTATGCTGGGAGTAGTAATTCTATATAACTCTTTGCCAAAGGATGTGAATACAAAATGTTTTCATGGACTCAAAGTAAGACTGGATAAGTACTGGAGAGAAAGACCTGTTGCAGGTAACTAAACAGACAAGTCACATCAGGCTCACAAAATCCCCTGAGCTAAAAATTACTGGTAGCTAAAAAAGTATTAGAGGGATCACATATGTTCTTACTGTTCCTATTCCTACTCTTCCCTAGTCACTATCTTATGGCTAACAAAAACAAAATACTGTTGAAATAATTGCTTGTGTTGAAAGCAGAATACTAGACCAGATGAACCCTTTGCTCTGAACTGGTAAAACTGTTCTTAGCACTTACTGTGTAAAACTAGGAAAAAAAATGGTAAGACATTTTCCCTCTCATTTCAGGTTTTCTCATAATGACAGGTCTTCTTTCAAAGAACTCAGCAATTCATCCACAGAGATGCTAGTACTTCCACATGTTTGGGGTTTTTTTGGTTTGGGGTTTGGGGGGGGGGGGGTTGGTATGCTATACCTATGCAGTCTTTGAGAGAAAAACACAGATGCATTCCTTTAAGACCACCTGTTTTAAACACAACTTCTCATGGATGGCCACGCTCTAACCTAAGAACAGCATCTGGCCCAGTTTTGTACTCCATACTGCAGCAGAAATGGTCCCTTCTGTGGCCCCTCTGCAAGACAGGTAGGCCACAGCCAGCTGCTTCTATTTGTTCTGTCATCTTCACGAGCTACTTGAGACAGAGATAGGAGGGGAGCCCAGCACAAAACAGAAATAATGGAGTGTTTTGCGCCAGAAGGAAATGTGGGATAAGAACTATAATAAGACTGCAAGGGTAAGCAAAGAGTTTGCGGCTTAAAGCGGTGCAATGTGTCAGCGAGAGAGAACAGCAGCCTTGCTGGCACCGTTGCAGACCAGAGCCTTAATCTGTAAATCACTGTGCAGCCAACATGTCAAAAAAGTTTGGCCACCCCTGGTGTACAGGCATCAGGCAACAAAATAACCTACTGTGCTAACCTCCAGCGGATAACCCGTGCAAGCATGCAAAACACCCAGCAGTCCAAGAAAGAGGAAAAGTGAAATTGCCAAAGTCCAATTACTTTTAATCAAGAGGCCGCAAGTGATGAGAGCCTGTCCTATAATCCTAAAGCAGAAAAAAGTCTCAAGAACAGTAGTCTGTAAATTTCCTCTTCTCCATTTGGGAAATCACTCCAGAATTATTGGCACTAAGATGAGAAGTCAGTAGCAATTTAACTGAAATGTCAAACATTACTGCCAAGTGTTGGTAGCTATTTCAAGGTATAAACCCAGGTTACCCTGAAAGTCTGAACTGCTACCTTCTTCCCCACTATCACCACTAGTATTTTACAGGAATCGTTTAGACATGCCGGAGAGGCTCAGATTTTTAAACAAAACTAGAGATTTGCGAATTTAAAGTTCTTTCCTCCACTCCTGTATCCAGTACAAGTTGCGTTCTCTGAATCATCACATCTGGAAGTGACACATAAGGTGGGGTGTGATCTCCTGTGAGGACTGGAGAGTTACCATGGTGAAGAACACAGCGCGCCTCACTACGGCGAATGCCCTAAATAATCACACTGAGAGATAAATATCGCATAGAACCACCTAAGATTTCTTTTTTCCTCCTCTCCTTTCTCCTCTCCTTACATAAATTTCGGTTTTCTAACTCAGAATATCCATGCACCTAAACAATTGCTCATGGAAACGTACCAAGTTTTCACCAAAAAGTTCTATCCTGGCCTTACAGAAATTTCCAGCCAAATCTAAGGTCAGAAAGCTCGATTTTGCACCTATCCTGAAGCTTATGTCACTAAGACAGGACGTGGGACATACAGATTCAAATTTTTGCTTTATTTAATTTGAAGCAAGAACATAACTTAGATTTCCCAGAAGAACATCCTAACTACTGGGACACCGAATCAGTCCTTTCCCAAAAAATTATTTCACTTTTTTGCGGACAAGCAAATACTCATTAGGACACACTAAAAAGAAACAAACTCTGTGGTCTAGTAGCATGGGAGCTCTCTTCGGTTGAAAGAACCCCAAACTGATGCTCATGTTTTCATTGAGAAAATAACTCAGACTTGAGTGTCTATCACGTCAGAGGCCTACTCAATAACTGGTTTGGTACAGATCACTCTCCTGTGTTCATTCACAATACATACTGAGAGCTCCTGTTTCTGTTTTGTACTACAAAAAACCTCCCAAATCTTTGAAATTATTAATAACAATGTTTTTGTATAGTTTTAATACTGGAATGCTGAACCTGCCTACCAGCAAAAGCAGTAGTAACTCCTAAGCCTACTAATGAAAACAATCTTTGCAACTGGTTCACTATGAAGGAAACAGAAAAAACAAAGTGGGGAAATAGTGACACAAAATGGTAACCATTTTCCCACTGGTCTCTCATGGGAGATCTTTATGAAATTTTATTTTAGCTCTGACAGTCTCTTCTCTGATATATACTTGCTAATCTTTATTAATGTACCTCTACTAACCTCAAGAGATAAGGTTATTCTAGATTCTAGATTAAGGAATCTAGAAAGATGTCTTTTTATTAAATGATTTGCAAACAAAAAATTTAAATCTCCTACTGTGACTTATTCAGAGTTGTATTTTTTGTTACCAGACATGTATTGGTTTCATTTGTGCCATTTACAGAAGTGCAAACCTTCAAGGGTCAGGCTAGAAAACCTAAACCTTAATTATTGAGATTAAAGTAGTGCTGATTTGATTTCTGTTCTTAAAGTAACCACTTTCCTGCTTAAGAAATGCTTTATAAAATGACAGCACTTATTCTTTGAGAGCCTGTTTTCTGGATATTTACAAGTAAATCCCTTAATTGGCTGATGAAGTAAAAGTTCCAAAATTTGACCTTTTAAGAAACAAAGTAATCCTATAGCCTGAGATCAAATAATAGGAAGAAACCCACATTAGCTTCTCCTTTTTGTAAAACTTCAATGTAAATGCAAATGTGTAGTTAAAAGAATTATCTTTCAGCATCACCAACCTCCAAATTTGCCCTTGTTACAGGCTGTTACTATGTTCCTTCCCAGGGGTGACCTCTGTTTTCTCTATTAACAGAAGACTGCCTAGTGAAATGGGAAGGGCAAATACAATTCCACTTCTCACAGGAGTTCAGGAAAAGATAAACACCATTACACTAGCATAACAGGGTGCCCAGTGCTAATCTGTAAATGAGATGAGAATCTAAGACACTCACTAAAAACCTGATGGTCTAGTAGCAATATTTTAATAGTCAGATTTTAGGCTTTCTAAAATGTATGTGTCATCAATGTCACAGTAAGCGCACACCTCCCTCACAGTGCTAGCATCCCCAAAAATACTTTTAGAACTCTTTTTTTTTTTAATTGAAGAGTTCTTCTATTCAAAGCTAGCACATATTAATAATACTGAGTGAATGTAATTGCAATAGAACAGACTTTTTTCCATGCCAACTGCCAAACATTTATTAAGTCAGGTTCATACTGGCATAAAAATTACTTTTAAAAATATAAAATAAATAATATTCTTTGAAAATGTTGTAACACCCTGACATTTTGGCTAGCATACAAGTACCCATAAATGAGTCACACCTTGTTTTCCCCCTTAGGAGATACTGCTTTAACTGAATTGAAAACCGTAGCAGAAATTCCATGAGGATACATCATTTCGCTTAATTTCAATATAAGAAAGGGATATTTTAAATTAAGGAGCTGAGTTTTCAAATCATTTAGCACATAGTGTTTTTATCAAAATTGAAATTTCATAAAGGTCTTCTCACTGAGAACTCTAATTCATTGTAGTTAAGCACAGAACCAAAAAAGTATTCTTGGTTCTTCATTTTTTCCATCAAATTGGAACAATGTTGAACTATTTAAATTTCCTCTGGTACAAATGTCCTCCTTCTTGGTCACCTCTAAATGAATCTAAAATTAAAACACTGCCAGGCAGAAACTACCACTGACAATTACTTATCTGGGCTTGGTTTGAACCAAAAATCTTAAGCCAGACAGCTACCAACATAAGGTACCAATTCTCTAAAACTTCTATTTGAATACTGTTAAAGAGAACTATGAAGAAAAAAAACCTAGGAAATTGTTTTGTGTCCAAAGTTTATGACTGAATCTAAATGGAGTCATTAAAGAGTCTTCTTGGCTACGGTTCTTTTAATAGCTATGTCAGAATTTAGGCTCATATTTACTAGCTTGAACTAACAGTTTCCATATCACTAGGCTTTATCTGTCTGTAGTATCAGCTACATCCACATGGAGCAGGGCTCCACTTGGGTTTACCACCTGTCTCTAACACCTTTGTGCCTGTATATGTCTACCATTTCCCAAAGGACTATAATGGTATTAATGAAAGGGACTCTACTACATCATAATAAAGGCTCTAGTAGACCAGTGGGGCCTTGTGTGGACAATACGATGGGGTATATAAAAGACTGCCTTGTAATGAGAATTTGGGGCTCTTCATCCTTGGCCAGACTGCCATAGACAGCAACATTAGCAGGTAGCAATTTGCATTCCACCCAATATACACATCCTCCCTCTGCAAACTGTCACAAATCCCTGGCTAAACAAGAGTAACTCTCACAGGCTCTTTAACTAAGTTTCTAGTTCCTACAAAGTGGTCATATGGCTTTTGGACTGTTCAAGGCAAAACGGAAAACTGCAATAGTTGCGCACCTGGGCACTGGTATCTCAAATACTGTACGCATTCTCACAGTCTGTTCCACATTCCCCTAGCGCACTAGGCCATTTCACCAAAACTACTACCAATAGTAAAGATTCCTAGGGCTACCCTCATGTAGTCCAATACCACTGGAGGCAGTGGTCTAGCTGCAAAGGAAGCGCAGTTTATGAGGCTGAACTTGTCTACATTGCCCCAGATAACTGCCACAGGCACCTAGGTAAAAACCACGAAGGCCATCATGGCCTGAAGCATTGCTCCCTGACAGTCTTTAGTCATTTCCTTCTCTCTCTCCCTCAGTCATTCACCTCTGACATTCTTCCCTTCTGTTCCAGCTGCCATAAACAGTGGTCTTTTTTCCTCTAGTTTCCCCTGAAAGAGACAGTTGCTTTCACCAAAGCTGAAGAATGCAACTGCCTCTTGGTCATCTGGGAAGGCTTGGCTGCACCTACTATGACTTAGTAGGTGTACATGGTAGCATGAGTAAAGACCAGCTTGTTTCTTCAGAGCAGTTGATCTTGCTTAATAATCTTTGGAAAATAAGGCAAGGCAGCTAACGATGCCAATTAGGTGTTGGTTATTTCCATACTGCTGCTAAGAGCAGAGTTTGGACTAGTTCCCCATCAGTGTGTACATTTCTCTCCATTTTAAAGTGAGTCAGAGTATGATCCAACATGAAAACATAGTGGACATTTGCAGTTCAGACTAAATGACAGACATTGTTTTCTAATGGTGATCTTCTTCCATAGTTAACACTTCTCTTCCCTCCACAGAGACTACTACAGAATGAATCATTCAGCCTTCTTATCCACAGAATTAAAATTCTTGTGCCTTTCACCATTTTTTGTGTGTGTTTCTTTTTTTTTAAATCAACTTTCAGGTTAAAACTTTCTCTTGAATACTTACTGCTTGAAAAGGCAAAAATCATATGCCATCTTACAAAAGGCTATTGACTGCACTGCAGATAGTAAAAGCTTACATTAAAACAAGCTAGTGTGAGAACAGATAGCACTCCAAAAATGGCAGTAAAGGAATCAATGCAGGTTAATTTAGACATAACTCCAAAGTTTGTCAAACATTCTATTTAAAAGAGCCATGTGAACTTTCATAGTGTAAGAAGCTGTTCTTAGCACATAATTATTATAAAATACACAATACTTGAAAATAAAGTTTTGATTAAAATGAATGTCTTGCTGGCTCTCAAGTCAGCTAGCTGCCTGAAAAATGATACCTTTTGGGGCTACATTAGTTGTATGGAAGCTTAGTTAAGAGACTGCAACTAATTTCTATCCTGCTTTAATAATGGTTTAACAAAAGAAGTGCTTAGTTCCCACACTGCTTCTACAGTGAATATAGTCCAAACATTTCCCTCCCTGGGCCCTGTCTTTTTTGCAAACACACAGCAGTGGCTACAAAGCATAAATCAAAGTGCAAGTTCTCTTCTGAGCTTGACTGCTTGATGTGTTTTTTCACTGCTAGACCAGCCACTTTTGTCCCTTGTTCCCTTATTTAGGGTCTCCCCTTATCTACCTTGACAAGATAGAAACACAGAACCTCTTTTATATTCGCTTATTAAAAGAGTAGGCATAGTTGGTCTAATGGCAGCATGAGTTAGCAAAGCCACCTTAATCTCTGGGTAGGGTCCTAAGAATACTTAGTATTCCTCAAATAATAATCTCTTTGTATTATTAAGCCAGTGTGATTGATTGCCCAGTGTTGATACTCAGTATTTTATGGTATATTGTGTGGCCTGTCACAAAATCTGTTACTTGTCAACAAGTAGGCCACCAGCAGCAGCATGCCAAATGTTGTGGAATGACAAACGTAATTACAAATGGTATTCTGAAATGCATCTCACAGTTTCGATGTGGAGCAGGATTACTAGTTTATTCAGTATTCTTAGAAAAGCCTAGCAATAGAAACGCAGGGAAGGAATCTGGGAACATCTGAGTTCAACTCAGAATGTGAAAGGGAAGCCCATTACAGTTTATAATACTTACAATCATGCTCTAAGATAATTCAAGAATCAGCTGGCACACGTGTGGTAAGGCCTTTCATATAAAAGCACAGCATAGCTGTCCATTAACATATGAATATGCTGAAATTCTGCAGAGGAAACAGTACAGAGCAAGAGGAAAGGACTAAGGGTATATGACCAGTGGATGGAAAACACATTGCTTTCAACTACTAGAAAGATGAAGCATATTACAGAAACAAATTGTGTGGGCAGACAAAGACATGATGAAGGAGAAGGAACATAAGAGCACAAAAGGAGGGGCAATAAGAGGTCATAAAACTAGCAAGTCAGATGCAGAGATTCAAGCTATTGGGGAAACCCAGAGGAGCAACTGGAATGTGCTTAATATATTCCATGTGAATATATGTCTGCCAGCTCCCTTTCACCATCCTCTGTTCCCACAACCCACCACACTTCTGTGGAAGAACCTGCTTTGAAAGGCCTCAGATGGAGGACTTCCCACACACACTATGTGGGTCTTCCCACATACCCTATGCATCATTCACTTCACATATCTAGGGCCTCTTTACAGAAACTGGGATGAAGAAACAAAGATCTTTATTAAAAAAGAGGGAAAGTTGAACATATGTTTCAGTGAAGTCCACTAACTCCTGTAAACAAGTACTGTGTGTACTATTCCAGAACTATTGTCCTGTGAAAATCCTTAAATTAGAAATATCTGGAACACAACAGTAACAGGATCTGTTCCCTCTGGCCCATATAATCCTTCCTAGCTTACACCACCCACTCAATTTAACGTTGCTCTGTCATAAAATTGGCAAAAGCATATGCAGAGGTCAAGATAATATATTGCTAGAAGATTGTCTGAATCGCATTTCTTATTCAAGAGTCTCATTTCCTAATAAATATCCTAGTGATCTGTGGTTTTGACTCTTGCATGTAGTTCTATGAATACTAATAAGAAATTGTCAAGTACACAGTGAAAACTGGGTGGGCAATAATGAGTGATAATAGATCTAATGGCAGTTGGGAACTAGTTGGAGCACTCTCTTCATTCTTAGGTTTTCCTCATAGTTGAGGTTTTAGAAGTGTAGATACTTTCAGTGTGTAGATTGCTTTGGGTTGTTGGTAGGGGTCCATTAAAAAGCTTCTGATTTTTCTGACCACCACCAACCACTGTCGTTCTCAGCTGGCTAAGAGATGTGGTCCCAAAAGGGCAAGTGCACAGTGCTGTTGGGGTGGTCAGTCAGAGAGACGACGAAAGGTACTCCCAGAACAGCAGAAGCACATCATGAGGGATTGTTTCTGTTCACTAAAGATGATCACATCCAGAACATGAATTTGATTGTCTCTAGGTATCATTAACCTCTTTTTTATTCTTTTTGAGTCGTCTGATTGACTCTAATTTATTTTTCACAATTCCTATGCAACATCTCAGTGGCAGTCATTATTATTTCATATGGAGGAAAATAACCTGCATGTCGACAATATCTGCCAGCCACAATGAAGAAATAAGTTGTCATGGTACGCCATGGCTTTTCAACTACATGACCTGGGCCAGTATCCAGCCAGCACAGAATCAACTCTTAAGAGGTACATTGGTATAATTAGAGAGGAAAAGGAAGAGATCACCATGGTGTTGCTTGAAAGCAAAACCAACCCATCAATCTCTTGCTAATGCACAGCTTAACCCCTTGTCTCCAGCCAAATTTGTGAGCCACTATTGTGGTCAATCACACGATACTTTTTTTCCCACACAGAAACAGTGCAGTATACAACCCATTATTTCCTGTAAACAATACCTTATTGGTATGTAATTTCATTTTCATTGCCCTCTTAATCACAGCTAACTTGCCTTCTTTCATAAGTTCTATTTTTGACCAGATCCCTCTTCAAAATTATGCAAACAAAACTCAGAGTTCTTGTCCAAACCAGTCATTATTGCAGATTTCTTTTGAGTGCTAAAGACTGAATTCAGTGATGGCATGAAATAATTCTTTTAGACTGCTGAGGCATAGATCCAGACATCTCCTTTTTTTCCCCTAGTAGTTTGATATAGAAGACTACAAAATATTTTCATCATAACTTAATAAACACAATACCGATTATACAACTAGACTTAGAGTGCATGACTGGAGGAAATCAGCACGTTCCTAAAGAAAA
>JAVJGG010000007.1:21383267-21395756 GCA_035590195.1 Aviceda cuculoides
TAAATAAAAAAAAAAAAAAAAAAAAAAAACAAAGGAAGGCTGTAATTTAAATAGTTTTCCTGTTATGTCACAGGTCTTGCATCAAAAACCTCCTGGAATTAGCTGCAATGAAGTGAACAGACATATAAAGAAAGGCATAGGGCCTGGTCTTGCTCCTATTTAATCACAGCCACTTTTGAAAACTGATGGGTTGCACAAACGCAACAGTAAACTGAAAATAGATTACTGAGTCAGTCATGCTCCCTGCAACATGCTGCAACTAAGGACAACAGTCTATGCAAGGACATATGCAGTCCTTTGAAGAAAGCATTCTGGCAAGCTTCCAGCTACAGCTGCCCTTCCCTCTTTGAAAATCTCACCACTGCATGGCATTTCTTTTTTGTGCTTTTTTCGCAACCCTAGACCCAGCGTGCTGTAAAACTGCTGGCATGTCAATGATTTTAAATTGTTCTGTCAGGTCTATTTTTTGCATCATAGCAAATAATCTCTCAAAATAAGCACAAGTGAGATGCAAGATATGTTGTCCTAGCACTTGAAGAATTATGAACACGTGGCCAATAAAAATAGAATTCCTCATATCAATATTTTTGACTGTAAAATTATTTACAATATTTTGCAATTATGCACCGAGAATAGTGAGAGACGGTGGCTTCATTTCAGTTATCTCTAAACCAGGGATATAGAGGTGAGATATTTGTACAAGCTATACACTTTAAATAATTGTATTGAAAAAGGGTTTTTTACAGTATCACGGTACAAATACTTCAAAACCAGACTAAATCTTAATTGTCCAAATTCCAAATCTAAATGCATCAGCATTACCTTAGAAGCCTGTTCTGTTAAGCAAGTAAATACAGGCTTGATTTTAGTGACATCAGTGGAGCTACTCCCATCCTTAAGTACATGCCTCATTAAATGGCCTTGGCCAGTGCTGAATACCTCAGGTATTTCTCCAGGAAGTATTAAAGCTAGTAGTTTTAATTCTGACCTTTGATACCTTTAGCTCAAATACAACTATTTGACAGAGTTACAGGAAAGGCAGAGGCTGTATACTGCAAAGAAGAGGAGGTACTCCTCTAGGTCTTCAATCTTTTATTACTTTTTAGTGTTGAAATCCATATAGTGCGGTGACTGATGGATGAAATAGTAGAAATAAAAGTATTATGGGATTCTTAAGTCATTTGTTTCTTTCTTGTTTCATTCTCCAAAACACACATCCCTGTTTTATATTTGATTGTAAACATTTCAGGTAGAGTACGTCTAATACTTTGAAAAGAATTAGCATCCTACACAAAGATGCAGAAGTGCATGCTATAATTCTTTAAAATAATAATCTGAAATCTTACTATCTTTTTCAAGTATTCAGTGATACAAAACTCACAGTTCTTAGCGTGACTTTTGCTAAAGCTGGGAATTTAAAAAATAAACAGACTGAAAAGTACTTCAATATTTAGTTAAAAAGAAATAATTACTGATGAAATGGTAAAGTCTAAATCCTATAAAACCAAGCAAAATTTCCATTAAATTCAGTAGTGGAGTAAAAATTAGATGAGCAGACTTTACTAACACCTTCAAAATGATATTTTAAAATAAATTTTCCTAGAGAAACACTATAGGGTAGTGCATTAATCCAGGAGCTTCTGATTTCTGAGAGCATTTTTGCTTTATCTTTCATTTGGCCTGGATATAGAATTGCAACAATGCTGTTCTGCTGCTCTGTAAATGTTTTATAGCCTTTTTCAAAGAATCATTTTATAGCAACAGAATATTACCAGCTGAGCTGACAATTAGTAAAGCCCATTAGAGAGTATCTTACACCATGCTTGTCGTATCCTACTGTCCTTTTTCCCCCCCAAAACAATTACTTTTCACCTGCATAATGTATGTTTAAATGGTTTTTGGAGCATGACCAAGAAATTAATAAATCTGAACTCCATCTGGGCAAATTCCAGAACCAGAATTCTTCAAGTTTTCTTCAACTTTTTCTCCTTCATGAAAGGCCAGATCCTGCTCTTTTTTCAGCCCTGAGACTTGTTCAATGAAAGACAAATGGACATTGAAATACTTCTATCTCACATGCTTCTGTTATTTGGAGAAAGTCAGCAAAGGACAGTAGCTCTGATTTAGACATGACAGTATAATTTTGTTCTGTATCTGCCTTCTGAGATGGAAAAACAGGCATGAAATGAGAAACAAACTGAAGACTAATAGGATGACTATCTCTTCCTACAGGATAAAAACGTAGTACAAAGACTAGACAAGGTGCCTTGCCACATGGGCAAAGACTGCAGATCCAAGAATATGAAGATGGAAATTTGAAAAAAGAGTACCTTTATTTTACTAAGAAAGTTTAAAAAAATATTGTTTGGACAAATACTTGTTCTCCAACTAAGTCTGGTTGTTAAAAATTAAATTATAATCCTCATTCAGCAAAATTGTTAACATTGAACATGTGTNNNNATTATTCAGCAAAATTTACTAAATAATTGTTTAACTTAATATAAGAAGATTAGAATTAAGCCTCACACAAGTTAAGGGGGGACACTATGATTCTTGACAAAGGCTAACTGATTAAATTGGCAACATATCAATAGGCAGAAATAAAAACAAAAAATCTACCACTGATTATATCATGGATGGAAAATTTTGCCCAGCAATGACACCTTAATTAGTACCACTGTCAGCTGCAAAAGGTCATCTATTTTCAACTGCAATAGCAGCATTGTACAAATTATGGTTGGCAGACTGGTATCTCCTCAATCAAAATAAAACATAAAGTGATCCTTAGTGGACCAACTGCAGCTGTCCAATCATAATAAACAAAATTCCTTAGTTGATTTCTTTTTCTCGATCTATGTTTTCTTCACCTTTTCCAAAAATTAAATGGATAGAACAGAGATGAAGGAAAAGACATCTTAGCCTGACTTGTGTATGTGTTGGATTATCTGAGATACACAGATAAAGCTGGGTGTTAGCCTGAAAATTGAGCAGTGTCAATTTCAAAATAAATAATGTTAATGGTATTTTCAGGATCAGCTTTTTTTTCTTTTCATGTTCATTGCCAAAGCATTTAGAGTACTCTGTTGTACTCATAACGTAATGTGGGTGGTGAAAAGTGTTACCTCTACACATCTGTTGTTTCTAGAGAACCTATTGCATGTTGCTTTAGAGCACTGAATGCAAAAATTAACATAATTAACCTCAATGCTGCTATAATGCAGAAGAGCACATTAAGCAAAGCATTTAAAATAATGGAATTAGTTACTAAATACCGAGTTTGAAATGTTTACAGTAATTGGCCCAATCAAATGCTGTAGAAAGAGCAAATAAAGTGTGTGTTTTTTCCAAACCAAATCTGTTTGGGCTAAAATCTGAAAGCCTTAGTAACACAGTACCAATTTACTCCACAATCCCACAAATTTACCTGAAGAAAATACAACCCAACAATGACATATCATCAGTAGGCTTGAGTTTAAACACAGTAACAACATCATAGTTTCTCACTGGAAGGATCATTGCATGCTGAAGTTATGAACAGATGAACAAGCTTTGAAGGTGGACTACGCAAGCCCACTTTGTTTTATCATGAAACAAATTATCGGTGTGCACAGTTAGTTCCTGTATCACAGATCAATACCAGTAATTTTCAACTAATTTAATGTGACTTTCACTTCTCAAACTGCTCTATCAATTATTACATGTATTTGCCTAATTTTACTCATGGGTGATTTGTGTAAATCCAAGAAAAACACCTAAGCTATTACACAATGTGAGGTATCAGACTCAGACAGTATTTATTAAATACCATGTATACATTTAGTACCAAGTGTACAACAAAATACAAAAAATCCTTCCTCCAAGGTCTCAGATCAGCAGAACATGATCTGGTCTACTGTAATCCAGTAAATGATAACAACAAACCTTTGATACCCATTAAAAATGTGTTATTACATTATGAATGGCATTAAACTCACCTAACTCTAATAACTGCATCTAGACTAAATTTACAAGCTAAACTCCATTTCTAGTAGATTCAGAGAGACAGGCACTTACACAGGATGATTTATCCTACCTCAGCGTGAGAGCTTAGATAAGGCTATGATTAAACTTAAAACACAGGCAAAATTTTGCTTCAATTCACAAAGGTCTGACCCCAAATTAAGCAGAATGAAATCAGTGTAATCGAGACTAGAAAGAATGCCTATAGAATATTTGCTGGTTTTAAGAGTTTTGAAGTTATTCTGTACCTTATTTCAAGACACAGTTTCCAGTCACAGTTTGTCATTATGCATCCACTTTAGAGTGATTTAATAAACTTTTACTTATTATTCACAGCTAAGAAGTAATGAATAAATTAATTTCATAGCAGATCTCCCTTTAAACCTCTTAGGCAAAGTTTTATTGTGGATCTCAGTTTAATCCTCCTTCTCAGAAGCTACTGTGTTTGATCTTTTCCTCAGCATCATCTTCCCAGTAGACCTGTGTCTAGCATCCTTAATGGATGAGCCTCAAGTGTTCTTAAAGTCCTTTCCTGCAGCCTTCCAATACAGATCAGTAAAATCTCCCTATGGGTAGCAACTCTCTATTCTGCCATTTCTCAACCAAATGCTGGCAGTCAGACAAATATTCATTCCATGGTGATTCCCAGCAACTGGCTGGGTCTTTATGGAAGCTTTTGATGATAAATACCAACCACAAGTTCATTTTACACAATCCTGTACATGAAAATATGATTAACTCACCACTTTACCTAGTAGTTTCGTCACCTTGCTTTCCAATGTACATTCATTCAATTGCCAGATGCTCAGCAATGTATCGGCCAAGTAGCTGCATATCAGTAACCAGGTTTGACAAAGATTAGCCAGAACTCAGAAAAGGAGTATGATATAGTGAAAAGAACCTAAAATCATGATTAAGAAGACTTACATTCTCATCCTAGCTGTATACCTGATTCACTAGATGGCCCTTGTTTCTTAGCTTCCTCTTCCACAACTTGTCTAGAGCCTCAGTTCTGTACCATGCCTTAAACAGAGAACACTGATTTAACTGGCTTTTCAACTTTTCTACTCTTTCCAAGATTGCATCCAAAGTGGCATAGTGTAAACAGGTCACAAATGAGTGGTACAAGCTACAAAATGAGCCATTGGAAGAGATTGGTACAGTCACAATTGATCTATTGCCCAAAAGCAAGGAAATTTTTCAAAGGGAAGCTGCTAGAGAAAGAATCATCAAGGTGAGGTAATTCCACAGAACTGATTAAGCCAGTGGAAAGAGTGCTGCTCTAAATGTATTTCTCCATATATTCATCAAATTCCACAAACATGGACTTCTCAGGGTTAGGTAATGTCTGTTTAAGCCAATGGTTCACAGTCATTTTAGATGTGCAACATACTTCAAATAAGCTTAAAATGCTAAAGCATCATTTTCCTGATTTAATAGTCTTCCATCAGAAAGAATCTCACTTAAAAGCAACTGTCTTCTCTAATTTCCAGAGAGACTGTAGGAAAAGCTACAAAAATACATATGAAGTAAATGGATTTATTTTTCAGTCTGATATGTCTGTTGATGTTCTCCATACAAAAGACTGTTTTCATACTAGTGACTGAGGAACTACTCCCAAAAAATCCTCAATTTCTTCTGCAGAGAGATCTCCCAGAAGCTTCTGCTATGTCTTTCGCAGCATTTTAATAACTCATTTTCTTGATTACATTTTTTTCAGTTAAAATTTATATTTACACTGGAAGTATGAAAATGATTGTTTTCATCTGTTTTCAGAGACAACAATTCTTCATTAAATATTATTTCATTTTTCTCTGAAATATACTCCTGAAAAAACGATCTAGTTAAACAAAATTTTAAGGTAACTAATAATCTGCGTTGACGAAAGTGTACAAAGAAAGACAAAGAATCTTATATTCCAATTGCTGTTGTTCTCATGAGGGAGAAAATATTGGTGACACAATCCCTCAGGTGGTTTCAGAAAAGCTGAATCTTAGGAGTATTATTTAACCCCACAATGATAAAATAAGCAATTTTAAAAATGTGAGAGAAGTTTTAGGGGGAAAATAGATAAATTCCACAATTACCTCTAGATCCTGCTCCTATAAATGTTTATAAGTTTAATATATTTACATCTACAAAAATTTTCTTTATATCAACCACAATAAGTGTATTTGTGAAAATTCATTGGCCTGACAGAAGCTGAAGTCACGGTAGAGGTGATGCTAGATGTTTGGGAGGGAAAAACAAGGTTCCATTGCACTTGAGCATGACCTAGTGGCTGGTTCATTGAGTGGCATTTATGGTAGAAACAGAAAAGACTACTTGTCTGCTCTCCAAGCGTCAGAGTAATTAATGTGCATGCAGCTGCTCATTGAGGATTGGATAAAGGGAAAAAATAGTGGCCTGGAATGAGGTGTGTAGATGAAAGACCCACACTCCCACACAAATTAGCCAGTCGGGACTCATGCGCCTGGTACTTGGACCCACCAAATACACTCTGTTTTGTGACTAAACAAAATGTTCTAACAGATTTGCTCTGAGGATCAAAATCTGTAAGCTTTCTCATTCTTTCCAAAGTATTTAGTATAAAGCCTATTTGAACTATATAAAGGCTTAATGGGCTAAAAAAATAGACTTAGTAGCACACAGTTAGTATCACTATTAAACCAGAGGTTGATATTTTTTACATTCTGTATTTAAATTGTATATGATTCCAGTTAGAAAACAAGTGAAAACTCTGCTAGTAAAATAAATGGTAAAAGAGTATATAATCTATATTGTTTACATGTTCAAATCATATCTACAGTTTCTCTAGAAAGACTGTATACTTATTCTTTAGACCTATCAAATAGTTTCCTCAAAGTTAGCCAAACTGTTATTTAACTTGAGTACCCTGGATAAACTATCTGATATATGAATCTGTGCCTATTCAAGCTTTATTGATGCTACTTACAACACAAAAATTTAATGTGATTGCCTTCAATTTGGAACACATTAGTTTGTCTTAACCATGAAATATCCCACCCATAGTATACTCTACACATTCAAGGCAATAAAATATAAAGCTGTTTGACCTGTATGTGTCAAACCAAAATGGCAAATGGAAATATGTATTATGTTTTCATTACTAATTTTTAGCTAAATCCCTTGAAATGTAAAACAAACTCACATTACTGAAGCTGAAACAACTTTAATACTGCTGTGTCAACAGAATCTGAATGCCTGTTGATGATGACTGACAGATAAAGATAAATATTTCCAATATAAAATGTAAGCCCCCCATCCTCTTTATCCACGTCCTATGACATCAAACAGGCTTCTGTACCTCTTCGTTTTAGTGGTCAAAACACTTAGACTTCCAATCATTAAAAAAATTACTTATATGGGCATTACATTGAGCTACTTAATCGCCCTAGCTACTCCTTGACAGTCATTCAACCACAAAACATTTACCTTGCTATAGTGATCTGATCCACAGTGAAGATGAATATCTTGGCTCTGATCTACACTTTCATTCATTCAGCTGTCTTCTCCCTTAATAAATCAAGAGGATCCAAAAAAGGAATAAATTTAATGGTTCAGTCACACTTGTCTATGTTTCAGCAAGATATAGTTTGCCCCCATGTTGACCCTTAGTTCAAAAATTCACAAGCAAAGGGAGTAGGTATATAATTCTGCTTGTAAATCATTAAAGCCTGGATCTATTACTTTGACTGTGAGCTCAGACTTTAGTCTCAGAATTTTCTTTCAGGCTGCCAGAAAACACTTCATATTAAAGCAGAAAATATACAATTATAGTGATTGGTATACTCCTTTCTGAGTAAACATGTGTCACTTCAAGAAGGACAGAACACATTGGGAGTGAGAAAATATATTCCAAAAAGAACAAAAATAGCATTGTCTTTGGTCCTGATTCCTGAACGGGACATATTCAAAAGTCTGGGAAAAAAAATCATGCACTATGTCATCTCCTGTTTAACTAATGAAAAATTATTCTTAGTTGAGATAATTCTTCATAACACCACCCTACAGAGTTCATAAGTCAAATTTATTATATGCAGCCTTTTTGGATGAGCAAACTGCATAAGGCTACTCACTGTACACAGGCTGCAAATACGTCAACCAAGGGAAAGGCAAGCCTACGGCACAAAGCCACATATGAAAGAGGAGAAACCTCCACAACAGGAAGTTGTGGAGCTGCCTGTGGGGTGGAAAGCACATGAAACTAAGCTCCTTGCCACCCACACACTCAAATTTTACTGGAGCCAGGTACAATATCTTGTATGATTTCCTTCTGTGTCAGTGCTTCAGTAACTTTCCTGCACAGGCCTGCATGCATAAAGGACCTACTCTGTTAATTTGCTTAGGGGATGAACAGAAAGTTAGGAACGTTTTGTGGTAAGGAATAATGCCTTCCTTTCCCTTCCTCCCTCCTTCCCCAACTACCATTTTGTTTTAGTTGGATTTGTTATAATGAAATGGCCAATACTCTTCTGCACAGAACATCCACAGCTATGTAATCATCAGGAGTCTCCAGCTTTCATATGAACAGAATTAGATTGAATCAGCAAATCCATGTCAGAAAAGGAAGCCCTGGGTACCCGTAGCGACAGACCTATACTGACATTTAGTCATTACATAGGTGTTTCTAAGAGAGAGACACCTACACCTGTGTTACTCGTATAGTCCTCCGTATATTTTCCCAGTTCCTCCAGATCTTAAAGTATACACTCATTTGCTTTTTGAACCCACACTTAATTTGCACTCGGTGGCAGGAATTAAAGCCCACTCTGTGCTTTTGCTTGCGCTGAACCCCCCACACCTGCAGTAAGGACAGCCTTTCAACACCCTTTTCATACTTCTTACCAGAAGCCATACTAGTTCTTCTGCAGTAGAACTAAATAACTGCAAAAGAATCCTAGCGTGTCCACACAAAATTGAAGAGTTGTGTGGCCTGCACAAATAAGAAAAGCACATCAGTGCTTTTGTGTCAATGGAAAAGGCCCAGATAACTTGTTCTACAGACTCCTCACAACTGATACTTGAGCAAGTGCTTAGCTAGGCAACTGTTGATGGCTTTTTGCTGTAAAAAGACAGTAGGAAACGAAAGAGGGTGAGAAGAAAGCAACCACAAATGAGCAAAGAACTGTGATTCATGAATGAGAAAACACTAATCTTGGCAGTGTTACAAAAGTAATATTTTCACTAGAATGAACTGTTCTCAAACAATTTCTCCAATATGTTAGATACAAACAAGTTCTCCTTCAGTATTAGGCATGCATGTCTTCTCTTTCCACCTCTTTTTTTTAGTTCCAAACCCAAATTTATTGTGGCCAAAAGTTTTCAGAAAAATCCAAGTCTCTGTCTGTATTTTAGCTGTGTTTCTCTCTCATGGTATACCAGAGCAGTGACGCAGTATGGGAACACGTTCCAAAACAATATTTCTTTTTCTCTATCCTTCTCTTTTAATAGTCCCTTGCCATAGAGAAACTACTAGCATTTAGTGAGTTTCTACGCCAGTAGTACTCAATTTTGGAAATGAATGGGATTTTCTTTGTCTCTCAATGATACTAGTAACTCAAAGAAATACTAATGCTTTGACAAACTCATAGTAACCAATAACATGTTATGGATTACTTAAACCACAAGTGAAACATAACTGCCTGTGGGAGGAAATGTGGCAATTGTTAAACAGTGGTTAGCTTCAGAAACACTTTTAAAGTTTAGACAAGAAGCAAAGTAAAGAACCAAACTTAACTGAAACAAAAAAGGGGATGCAGACAGGCAAATCAAACCTGGAGCTTGGCCACAATTAATCCCTCTGCTTTTGCAGATACAGTTTAGTAACTGCAAATATGATGATCACCACCAGTTTACAGTTTTGATGAAGTCCAAATCGTCTGTCACCTGAAGGGATGCAATTCCAGCCATTTTTGGTGGGAAACTGAATATGGTCTTCTAACTGCAAAAGCACTGTATTAGGGGACTTACTTTGCTATTGATTCAGACGAGAGACCTGAAATTGGCACTGCTGCTCATGACAGCAGCCTGGGGGGATCTCCACTTTAAACATAGATTTTGTATCTGAAAATTACGTACTATTTCTTCATTGCCCTGGGAAGACAGTGGCATTAGCAGCAAACAGCTTCCTGTTGGATATCATGAGTGCGGATTCTGATTACATCTTGGGGCAGGGGCAGGACCAGTGCGGAAGTGGTCTTCCTCTACTGCTTTGGTTACAGCTTCCCCAGTGAGGCTTTACTAGAAACTGAATTCAAGTTGCATTAAGGTCTAGCACTACAAACAAGGTTCAAATTCTTTTGTTATAAGGGAAAGCAATAGCTTTATCCTCCCTCCCCAGAATGGTAGCACTCTAGCAGTACTTACTGTTAGAATAGAAAATAGGTAACTTAGAAAGCTAGCAATAAATAAACACAGGAGTTTAATTTTATGCTCTCAAAAGGGCTGAACTGACATCCCTGGCCTAGTAGTGTTTTGTGTTATGCCACCTTACAAACAGCTTTGTTTTAATACTAAGATTTTTGTTAGCTGAAACTCTAAACAAGCCAATGCATTACTTATTTTTAAATAATAGCCCTGTTAGCATTTTTTACTATGGGTAAGCTTTCTACAGTCTTTTAAAAATGGGTTAAATCCTCACACTGAAAAAATTCTAGAGTATCACGATTACGACACTGAAAACTTGCACTCTTCTGAGATCACACAGAACCATCTGAATTAGTTTCCTGATTTCCAGACTTCTGAGATTCTCTAGATGTTCCATAAAGCAAGAACTTTTACTGAGAATGAATTTGATAATGTTTCATAAAGCAAGAACTTTTACTGAGAATGAATTTGATAATGTCCTAAAAAGCATGACAAGAAATTGGCTATAACCCATCATGCTAAACTGACTGCCAGAGTCTCTTTTCAGTGGATGTAATTCCTATTTATTACTTGAAAAAGTTAGAAACTAAAGAAAAGTCTTAAAACATTTCTTGAAAGAAGACAACATTTCTAAAAATATTTTAGTATAATACAGTGTTGTGAACACTTGGGTTTTGTTGCAACATCAGTTCATCTCTATCCCTATCTTTCTCCATATAAATATTATCTTTAATATGGAAAAAACTGGTGTGTGATGTTTTTGCAAGAAAAGGATGTGTTCCACCTGTGGAAAGTTCACAGATTTAAGCCCAAATCACGTAAATTATTTGGAGCAAGAAAACTCTTACTCCAAAATACTCTGTGAAGTAACAGTGAGATTTTGTGTTTCAATGATGGTCTGTCACATCAAGGATCTAAAGTAAATTTCTGAAGCTTTAAGAGATTTGAAGAGAACAGGGCATGGTTATGGAAATATATGGCTATTAGAAAATCAGATTAAAATGGGACTAATAAGCTACTACACATATACAACTTGAGCATTTTTGTTTGTTTTTTACATAGGTATAAGTCTTCTAAATATATTTATCTGAATAGTGTCAGAAAGTAAAACCTGGCAAAGGGCAGTTTTGGTGCCCTTATATCCCTTCAGCACTGGGATGTTAATTGAAAGGAGTAAAAGGTCAGAGAAAAAATCTGAGTCAATTAAGAATGCAAAGGAATGCACAGTATGAAAATAGGATTTTAGATAGAGATGTCTGCTTGTCTGTCAGTGAATTTATATTGTCCCTATCACCATAAGATCCCCAATGCTGTAAATCTCAGAGGTAAAAAATGAAAAAGCAAATATTGCCTACTGTGCCTCTGAGATAGCGCTGCATCACCCACATAACTACCAGCTGAGATTATGAGCTCTTTACATAGACAAATGAGGAAACGACTGAATGTTCTAATTGAGAATCATTCTTGTCAGATCCATAAATTATGGGTTCTCAGAATTTTTGGCTAGAGTCTCACAATGTTGTGTAAACAGCAATCTACCACATATTTTCCTGGCTACATAATAGCAAAACAAATGGTAATACTTTACATCACAGCAATTTAGCATTTTGCATTGCTGAACAATAAACATAGGATAGAAGGTATGTCATAAGTTCAAAAAGGAGCTTTGTAGTCTAGCTTCCATAGTATATGTAAGACAGGAATCTCACTGGAAATTTCTGAAGACTAATGGAGTTAGCATCACTATGCACAGGAAGAGCACGTGAAGCGTGTGAGTAAATTTAATGAAGCAGAAAAATGTACGCAAAAACCTACAGACTCAAGAAAATATCTTATTTGTCATGTAAAGCTAATTAATCACTTCCTGTCATTTCATATGCAAACCCCTCTGATATTGCAAGTCCACTCAAGCAGCACGTTGGATTAAAACTGTATTTTCCTATCTATGAAGTAAAATACACTGCACAGCACCATATGCCAAGTTCATATTATTATCCATTGTGGTGGGTTGACCCTGGCTGGACACCAGGAGCCCACCAAAGCCACTCTATCACTCCCCTCCTCAGCTGGACAGGGGAGAGAAAATATAACAAAAGGTTC
>JAVJGG010000007.1:21396348-21413955 GCA_035590195.1 Aviceda cuculoides
CTCTGGCGTGGGGTCCTCCCCGGGCTGCAGGTGGAGATCTGCTCCACCGTGGACCTCCCTGGGCTGCAGGGGGACAGGACAGCCTGCCTCACCATGGTCTTCCCCATGGATTGCAGGGGAATCTCTGCTCCGGCGCCTGGAGCATCTCCTCCTCCTCTTTCTCCACTGACCTGGGGGTCTGCAGGGATGTTTCTCTCACATATTCTCACTTCTCTCTCTGGCTGCAGTTTTCTTGTGCAGTTTTTCTGCCCTTCTTAAATCTGTTATCCCAGAGGCTCTACCAGCATTGGTGATTGGCTCGGCCTCGGCCAACAGCAGGTCTGACTTGGAGCCAGCTGGCATTGGCTTTATCAGACAGGGGGGAAGCTTCTAGCAGCTTCTCACAGAAGCCACCCCTAGCCCCCCACTATCAAAACCTTGCTATGCAAACCCAATATATCCATAGATCAGAATGCCCGACCTTTCACCTGCATGTCTTATACAGCGTTTAGTTGGACGAAGTTCATTCCTGGCATCCCTTTTTGGCAATGGGCCAGGAAGGATCCTAAGTAAAATTGTTATTTTGGATATATTTCTAGTCATGCAATGAAACAGGGACCAAGGGACACTCAGGAAATGCAGTGTCTAGTTTGTACTTGCTCCTTGGAAGTTACTGAAAAATCACTAAGAAAGAGATGAGGTGGAAGCCATTTATATGAATTATTCTGATACTGGGAGTCAGTCTGGTCATGCAGGAGACTAGTGAGACTCTCCATGGACTTTCTGAAGTATACACCTTACCAGCTTCTGAGAAATGTCTAACATACTGCTCATGGAACACCACATCAGTAATGTTCAACTCTTTCCAAGTAGTAACAGAAAAGACTGGTGACTGTAGCCCTTGACTATACATACAAATGTGGGAATAAATGTTCTCATTCAGAAGCTCTTTGGAACAAAAGAAACACTTTGACAAATGTAATAAAGACAGCAAAAGTATTCTAGTTTCAGTCCTTTATCTCTCTCTCTCTCCCCCCCTCGCTGCAACGTGTCTACATCCCAGAAGAGTTTTTAATTACCAGGCTTTAAGGTCTGCATATTTGTCAGCTCTCTTGCACTGAAGCTGTTCCACCTTGCATTCATACTTAAATATTTATTAAAGCGAGAAAAAATGCTTCTACAATCCTAGAAACTATGGGCAACTCAACAAGGAAATTATTCCAGTCCTACCATGTAAACGGCTGTGTCAGTTCTCAAGCCCTGCAGGCAGGACAGAGGGAGCAATGCCTGTTTTACAAATCATGATGGGATGTTAGCATGAGCAATGTAGCTATTTATCTAGGACAGTCAAGACTAAGGCAATTCTAGACTTGAACAGAGCATGTACTCAGAAGATTTTAGAAAGGAAAATTCAAGCAGCTATGGGCATTACACACTGTCTGCAGCAGCAAAAGCTAAGGGTTTTGCTTATAGAAACTTCACACCTGGTTAACAAAAGTGAGCTGCCAACACCATAAGACCATAAGAAAATAAATGCCTTACTGGGTCAGAGAATGGTCCACCTAGCCCACTGTTTCGTTTTCAACAGTGGCAGTAGCAGATGGTATTCTGGGAGCGTGCTCAAGCCTGGCCATTGTGTACAGGTACCTTTTTTTAAGGCCTTATTTGAATGACATTGTCAATATCACATGCTGTTGCTACACATGCTTATTTATTAGCTATCAGGAAGTTTGAAAGAAATCATACACAATTATAAAACAGATCAATTTGCAATATAAAGCAAAAGGATTTCTCCAGGTGTTTCCATTGAAACTTAGTGTCAGCAAAAATTAGCTTTCTAAATACAAATATAAAAAAGACAACCAAAGATTGATCTGATAACACACATTTGAAAAGCAGCTATGTTAAACCATCAGGAATAGTTTAATAAATTCTGGGTCATAAAGATATATTTAAGTTCTGAACAAATAAATCAAAACATCATTTAGATCAGTATTTGAACACCGTTCATCAGCATTTTTCTATGTTGCTTCCTTTTACAAATGCTGCTAAAATACAATGGAATTTCAGATG
This sequence comes from Aviceda cuculoides, assembly GCA_035590195.1. Classification (NCBI taxonomy): domain Eukaryota; kingdom Metazoa; phylum Chordata; class Aves; order Accipitriformes; family Accipitridae; genus Aviceda; species Aviceda cuculoides. The sequence goes on from JAVJGG010000007.1 coordinate 21,398,401, forward strand.
CTCTCCACATTGATTTAACTCATCTGTTATTGAAATCAATTGGGAATTCTTTTGAATGTCCCACTTACAAGAGAACAATTTCACCAGCCCATCCTTGTCTCCAAAAGCCAGAGTTCCAGTGCAGTAGCTTGCTGTTACAATTTAAATATTTCCATAAAACCAAATGTCAGAGGGTTTTCTGACAGTAGAATATGTAGTGAAAATTGAAAACATGTTATAAACAGACGGAATTACTGTATAATTAGGATTTCCAAGAAGGCAGCTTGCAGACTAGTCAGCATTTTAAAGATGCAGAAATAATAAATAATGGATTGTTCATGTAATCGCTTCCCAATAAATACAAGTCTGTTAACACAGATCCAACTGACATGGATCCAACATTTTATGACTTTTCTAAATCAGTATTTCTTAGTCTGCAATTCCATTTGCTTTATCAAAAATCAGTAGAATATGGAAATGGTCTATCAGTGTGAAGTTTTAAAATAGTATGAAATGAACAGAATACTGTGGGACTTCCTGCTGCACCAAGTAACAAGTGCAGGTGACTAAGCATGGAGGTATAGAACATTTTTCACCTAACTCTCATTATATATTAATATAAACAATTCACTTTTATGTTCTCTGTAAAATACAGATGTACTCTTCCTGGTCTGATCATGCAAGTCCAAACTCAGTGAGCTCAGCTGAATCAGAAACCTGGAGTTGAAGAACACTATATTCTACATGGTGTAATAAACAGAAACACTTCAGGCTTCCTCAATAATTTTTGAGTTGCATTCTCCCCCTAAGAATCTTTGCCTGCCTCAGTGGCAGTTTTCACTCAGCTGAACTGTAGCAAAATGATATTTTTGGATTTGTTTGATCCGACTAATCTCACTATCTTGCTGTTGGCAATGAACCAGGATCATCCTTAAGAAGCTGGTGACAAATGGATTCATTAAATTGTTTTATTTCTAAGTCTGCACTTCAATAAATTAAAGTTCTAGTGGAATTGTACGAATGGAAAATAATAATCAAAGTTTACAAATAAAAATTGACTTTCTGTTTTAACTTGGCTAAGGAGTAGGGCCCACCCTCACACCTTTGCTTGGTTTATTTGGACAACAGCTGTCAGTCAATGCCGTGCAACTATATAGGAACTTAACTTATTGCTCATATAAACTATCAAATAATGTTTTGTTACTAGAATAAAAAGTGATATATGCAGGGTACTCTAGGGATGATCTGACTGCAAATTCTAAAACTAATGACTTCCCTGAAAATGCTCCTGGAATTTTAGTGAACATAAACCTTGGAACCATTTTAAAATCACTGTAGTACAATTCTTTTTTTTTCCACGCATAAGTTTACACGTAAGTATAAATAATTACCAGTTCTCACACTCTTACACATTAAAAATAGACAAGAGTTACAGTTATTATTTCATTGCACAGAATTTTAACTTACGGGGCTGCTGTTGTTTGGGTGAGTAATTTGAACATATTACTACGTGTAGCACTTTGCTTTTAAAATATAGAAAGAAATGAAAAGCATAGAAGAGATTAATCCTGCCGTTTTATTAAGGCCATGAAATAGCACAAAAATTATGACTGCAAGCTGTGGCAAGAGTAGGCCATAAAATGCCTGTCATCTCACCATACTATTTACCACGCATCTCAGGAGATGTGTTATACTCAAGATAACCTGTCCCTACCAGTACAGACTCCTTATATTACATCTTCCTCCAGAGCGATGTCTGATACAGTGCAATTGCTATTTCTTTCTGTGAGGTGATTCGGAATTAGATAGTCCTGTACTTAAATGTGAAGCCACTAGAGTGAATAGGACTGTTTGCATCAAAAGGTTCATGTACTGAATGTATTAATCACAGAAGTCAAGGGAGTTTTATAAATCAAACTCCTAAACCATGCCATGTATGTCTCTTAGGGACGTTGTAAAGCTGGCCACTTTCATCTATCTATCTGTCTCTGACAAATAAGCAGCAACTTGTCACTTCATAGGCCTAGGACCTTATCTGTTATCATTCTTCACACTCAGGACCATTATCATATTAACCATGACTGTATCCGTTGAAGCAGCATGTTGCTATGACTACTCTTACTGTGTCTGACACTTCAGAAGGTATTTCATCAAATGATATTTGTAATGGACTTACAACAGATATGTATATAGCAACCATGTAAATACAACTAATTTTGTTTCTTCCAACTTTAGTTCTTCTTACTTCTTGAGCTACTAAATCCCTTCAACAGTTTATAGGAGCAATCATATACAGGATCTGTTTTTAACTTGGTAACCATGTGGTCGATAGATCAAAACTGTAAGCAAAACTTGCGCTTTGCAAGCAAGCGAATGTGCAGGTACATATTGCTATTAAAAATAGCTTTGTGCAAAACATGACAATATATAACAAAGCACAAAGCAGAAAAACACAGCGCCGTCAGAGCCAAGAAACACAGAAACTACTCTGAAATACCTACCTTAAGTACTTTTACCTGGACCACCCATTTAAATATTTCACACGTTTTTGAAAAGGGGTTGGTGGACAATCAAAGGAAAATTATTCTAACTATTAACTGTCAGATAACAGGAAAGAATGCTGTCATGCTGTGATATACTTTTGAAAGATGAGCGAGGAAAGGAAAAAGAAACTACAATAAGTCCACATTGCGAGCTGAAAACAGCATGGATATAGCATTTTCTCTTCCTGCTTGAGCAATGAAGAACAAGAATTTCTGCATCTCCTGGACCTTTCTGAGGATCAGAACAAGATCAGAGCACCTGAGCTGTGTGCTTTTCCTCATTTGCCTGTATTCTTTCAAATTACCTGTTAAATTACTGCTTTGTGAGTTGTAAAGGGGGAAAACGTTGTTTCATCTCCTTAACATGACAAAAGCCAAATACAAAATGCATATATGGTCAGTAAAAGATATTCAGATCTACCAAACTGTGCTCACACAAGGGAACAAAATGTAAATTTTCATTTTAAAAATACTTTCCTACAATGCTTTCACAACTTGCTTCTAAAAACAACAGTATGTATCAGCAACAGCAAGAACCCTTTTTCTACAGTGGTCATCCATTAGATAAACTGATACAAAAGTTGGAGCTATTTATTACCAACAGCACCCTGATATTCAGTCAGAGTGATATCATACTTTTAATAACATTTTCCTTCAGTTCCAAACTCCAATTATTCATTATAAAGGCATTCCAACAGAGATTAACATCACACTCCATATCAATCGCTAATCTAAAGACTGCCTGACAGTGATTGGTTTAGTATTTCAAAACTCTTCTTAATAGCGGATACTAAACATACTGAGGTCATGATTTTTTCTCCCCACAAGATAATTATTCATAGAGTTTTCCTACAAGATAATTATTCATAGAGTATCTCCTTTATCAACACAAGGAAACAGATGAAGAGAATTATGCATGTCGGTAAATATTGAAGGATTTAAGCTTCTAATTATATTTATGTCTCTCCAGAAATTTTCATTATGAAAAAATGACTAAAATTTGTTGTAGTAAATCTGCATCTCCTAGCACCATGTTTCCTGGTTAAGATTGACAATTTTTCAGAACTATTTTTTAAGTAATTTTCTGTCTCCCCAAAGAATCAGTTGTCAGTAATGAATCCAATACCCCAAATTAAGCATTTGTCTTAATGTAAAAGTTATTTCATCTCTAATTTGCATATTTTTAATGTCTTTTTACCTGCCAAATTTATAACAAAGTGATAAATAGAGCCTCCTAAGGGATTTATTTCAATTAAGCTTGGCTTCAGGGTGGTCCTTATTTCAGTCAAAACTAGAAAACTGATGCTTGATTTCCAAAGCAAAAGCCACACCAAGTTGCACAAAAATAACTCATTCTAACATATTCCAGAGTTTCACTGATGGGCATTCATGGTATGTTCCACATTTTATTAATTGTTTATGTATTTTAGTACTGTATTTCCAACAGTCTGTAAAAAATCTTTAAATGTGGCTATAAGAAATAGTATAGCTGACACATCCTTTAATTTTTCTTCTAACACAAATTCTTTCAGTGATACTTCTAAGCTAATATGACTTTTTTTCAAAAATAAGCTATTACAGAATACTATAAAACATTCAAACCATTAATGTAAATACAATGAGAATAAACCACTAAAACTTTTCTTCAGTCAAGTATCAGCAGGAAAAGAACAAGCATAAGGAATCAAACTAGAAAATTTAAGACATCAGAATACAGGAAATATGGTTTAGTGTTTAAATGCAAATGAAAATCACAGAGTTTTTCCAGCTTATCTTAAAATGCAACATTACAATTCATTAAAATGTTTTTGAGCAAACATGATGGGTTTCACATGAGCTGTGATGTTTCTAAACACCTTATTTACTTCATATTGGTCATAGAGGTAGATATCAAAAGTTATCCTCCCCACTTCCTTCCAGTACAATATTTACAAATTACTTGAATGTTTTCCTCTCACCAGAAAACATCAATACAATAAAAATTACATTTCATTGGCCTCTCCATTCACAATTGCATTGCAAATGTATTGATAAGAGTTGAGACAAACTAATACCTCTTCTTATGTCAAGTAAACATATTTAATAATCTCAGCCATTAAATCTGCAAATGAGTCTCACTTGTCACCTGCAACCATTTGGTGCAGGAAACCCATCTTAAAATACATATTTGTCCTTCTTTAGGAAATAGTCAAGTCACTTCTTCCCCAAAACAAAGAATACTAACTTGCCACTGGCTTTCTTCCATGTTTTGATACATATAGCATGTGTTGCTGAAGTCTACCCTTCATCTACTTTGGTAGGTCTGCATTTATATTTTATTTGAAGGTTTGAAGTTGCATGTATACTTCTATCTGAGCTCAGAGGTTGTACATTCTTTTGGGACAGCTTTTCTAATGTGAATTAAAGATGTTCAGCACGTTCAGAAAACTATTCCTACCTCCCTCATAGACAGCTCCAAAATAGCTAAGACAATAGCATACAAAATTATAATTTACACAACAAACCATTCCTATGGCCATATATAGCTGGTCCATAGCTTCAGCGGATCATAGAAAATACTCAGCAGAGTTGCAGAAATATGTTTGAAGATATACATAGGCATATATTGTGTATGTACGTACTTATTTGGGACATAAAATATATTTGCTTTTTTGGCAGTTGTGTCTCTGGCTATCAATTCATAGCTTAATGCTACACTTACTGCCACAGTTACTGTACACCCTGGGGGAGGGGGAAAGCAATTTCAGTCTCCTGCATAACTACTTCTGTACACATCTAGAGGTGACTTTCAGAAGTAACAGTGACTCCCATGTAGGTCACAGAACATAACAAAACAAAGTGGCCATTTCTGTTCCTGTGATGAGATCCCTTCATTCTTTGTGATAAAGCTATTTAATTCTATAGCTTTAACATTCTGCTTCCTTTGAACAATTATATTGCCTTCAGTAGGAGGCTTGACAACATGATCAAAGTTAATGTGGTCAAAATCTTTCTCCTCTTTTTTTTCTTAAAGTTTTTAGATTAAATTTGTTGAAGTTAGCACCATGCTGCATACTGGGAACACCTGGGTACAAATGCTCCTATTTGGACTAGACTAAAACTGTATGAGTACAATCAGATAATTACGCTGCTGAATGTCATCATTCACGGAAATGACTGATTTTACTTCCAACTTGCCATCCACAAAAGTACATGTTGTATTTAAAGGAATCGTGTCCTTTGTGTTTAAATGCCAATGTTCTAGAAAATAATGGTAAGTTTTCAGAGACAGGACTAAAACAGAATTGCAGCATTTACTGATCTCAAAGACATGGTATTGTCAGTCTATGTCTTGTCACAGTTTATAGACCAATAAACCAATTTGTTTATAATGTAGCCAAATAAATATTTATCTTAAGTTTTGTCAATTGGAATAGTGTCTCCAACCATCTTAAATAATTTGGCTTACCATATAATACTCTTTCTGAAAGCAAGTATTAAAGATTTTAACATTCACACTAAAATAGCATTCTTAGTGAAATGAAAGAAACAGAAATGTAAGTAATTTTCTGTTACTCCAATTTACTTAAAAATCATAATATGAAGATTTAGAATAAAAGATTAGAAACTCCTGGATGTTGTAATGCTATTGCTTTAGCAAGTGTCTTACTCAAAATAATAAAATCTGCTAGTCATGAATAGAGAAACAGGCTTCGAGAAGTATTACTGACTGTTTGACATGACTATACATCAAGGTCCTGAACACTGGAGAAATGTTGTCTCGTCATCTACACCAGTAATTAGTAATGGCATGACATTACAAGCAGTAATTTCCATCAGTTCAATTTCAGCCAAAAGAAACAAGAGTTACTTTTCCAGATAAAAATTAAAACAGTAGCAGTGTGTCCTATGATATAAACAGAGAAGCTCCAGGCATAGGCCAAATAATGGAAGATGTTACATTCATGTAACTAATTCTGAACAAAATAAGCCCTTTACAGTTCTTAGTTCCCATCTCAGAGCCCAGACTAATACAACTGAAGTCAATTTTGCCAGTCATCAGCTTAACTGGGAGAAGTATCATGCCCAAATTATGGCTTAAGATACTCTTCACACCCTAGTTTCAAATAAAACATATGGGGTGTTCAATTCTAGGATAAATACATCAGAGGCAGAAAAAAACCCAAATATACTACAGATAACTGCAATGAAGGAGAGCAACATTCTTTTGGTACTTTCAGTGAGTCTGCCAGAAACATTGGTCAAGCACATGAGCATTTACTCCACAAGCGTTTCTGTTCCAACATTTAACAGGGATGAGCCAGTCATGAATGGCTGTAGTGAGCTTTCTTCTTACTTCAGTTCCTACCAGCATTGCTGCACTGTGTGTTATGAGATATTAACAACTGGTAGATTTACAAGGTCACCTCATCCAGCCCTTGTCCATTCAGAATTTTTTCCCTTTCACTTATATTCTGTCATGAGTAGACTGAAGCAGTAAGATCTCTCCTAATTCCTACAGAAATTTATCTATAGGCTGCTAGGAAGCATTTTATTTTCTCCTTGATATTTTAACCTTTCATGCATTCAGTTCTATCAGACATTGTCACATTAACTTTCTGTTCGTTCTTCTTAAGATTCTGCTTATCATTACGGCATTGTGTGTTACGATTAACTTCTATGTTTAATTTTGTTGAAAGTGCTACAAAACATTTTCTCTAAATATGTGTCCATGTTTTAATACAGTTACTTTGCATGACATGCAAATTCTACTGAATGCAACTACATTAGGATTCTCTCTCGATGATCAGTGTGTTAACGAAGCAGGCAGTCAAAACTCTCTGTATACCTCTCTCACTACACTCTACATGCATAGCCTAGAACAAGACTGTTGACCTTATGAACTCTACCAAGTATCTGCCTCATCAGCATCCCAGACTGCATCAAATCAGTTACAACTGCTTGTTATATAGGAGAGGTAATGGACTGTCCTGCGTCTTAGGTCACTGTGCCTAAAAAACCACAACTGAAAAGTATCCTGCATTCTAATTGTACAGTTAGGATTTGAGGATTCAAGACAATCTGAATCAATTATTTGAACAAAATACTGACTTATGTACTTAGACAGCCTTTCAAACGTAAGACAGTAGGCCATTTCTTAACTGCCCTTTTTTGTACACCCACAGTTTATTTCCTACTCTTCCAGTTCCAGGATGAATCACCACCAGAGTCTGATTCCCAGGCTGTTTCACTAGTCAACTTGGAGAGTCATAGCCTACCACTATAACTGAAGAGCAGCAAAAAGGAATTGCAACCACTATAACCAGTTAAGTCAGCTTCATCAGGGGCCCAACTTAAATGCCTCTATGCAAACACACGTAGCATGGGGAATAAAAAAGAGGAGTTAAGAGATGTGCGCACGCCTGCAGGGCTACGATTTTATTGGCATCACGGAGAGATGGTGGGCTGGCTCCTATGACTGGAGTGTTGGAATGGAAGGATGCAGGCTCTTTAGGAAGACAGGCAGGGGAGACGAGGAGGGGGTGTCACCCTCTATGTCAATGACCAGCTGCAGTGCATGGAGCTCTGCCTGGGGATGAGTGAGGAGCTGACCAAGAGCTTATGGGTCAGGATTAAAGGTAGGGCAGGGACAGGTGACATTATAGTGGGGGTCTGCTACAGGCCATCTGACCAGGAAGACCGAGTGGATGAGGTCCTTTATAGACAGATAGGAGCAGCCTCACTTTCACAAGCCCTGGTCCTCATGGGGGATTTCAACCACCCCAGTATCTGTCAAAGTGACAACAAAGCAGAGCATAAGCAATCCAGGAGGTTCCCGGAATGCATTGATGATAACTTCATTCTCCAAGTGATAGAGGAGCCAATGAGGAGAGGTGCTATGCTGGACCTTGTTCTCACCAACAAGGAGGGGCTGGTGAGGAATGTGAAGCTCAAGGGCAGCCTTGGCTGCAGTGACCATGAAAAGGTGGAGTTCAAGATCCTTAGGACAGTGAGGAGGGTGTCCAGCAGGCTCATTACCCTGGACTTTAGGAGAGCAGACTTTGGCCTCTTCAGGGATCTGCTTGGTAGAGCACTATGGGATAAAGCCCTGGAGGGAAGAAGGGCCCAAAAATGCTGCTTAATATTCAAGGATCATCTCCTCCAAGCTCAGGAGTGATGCATCCCAACAAAAGTCAGGCAAAAACATCAGGAGGCCTGCATGGATGAACAAGGAGCTCCTGGGCAAACTCAAACACAAAAAGGAAGCCTACAGAGGGTGGAAGCAAGGACAGGTATCCTGGGAGGAATACAGAGAAACTGTCAAAGCAGGCAGGGATGAGGTTAGGAAGGCTAAAAGCCCTGATAGAAGTAAATCTAGCCAGGGACATCAAGGGCAACAAGAAAAGCTTCTATAGGTACATCAGTGCTAAAAGGAAGACTAGGGAAAATGTGGGCCCTCTCCAGAAGGAAACGGGAGACCTGCTTACCTGGGATATGGAGAGGCTGAGGTACTCAATGACTTTTTTGCTTCAGGCTTCACTGGCAAGTGTTCTAGCCACACCACACTGCCCAAGTCACAGAAGGCAAAGGCAGGGACTGGGAGAATGAAGAACCGCCCGCTGTAGAAGAAGATCAGATTCAAGACCATCTAAGGAACCTGAAGGTGCACAAGTCCATGGGACCTGATGAGTTGCACCTGCAGGTCCTCAAAGAACTGGTGGATGAAGTGGCTAAGCCACTATCCATCATATTTGAGAAGTCATGGCAGTCCAGTGACGTTCTCATTGACTAGAAAACGGGAAACACAACCTCCATTTTTAAAAACAGAAAAAGGAAGACCTGGGGAACTACAGGCCAGTCAGTCTCACCTCTGTACCTGGCAAGATCATGGAGCAGATCCTCCTGGAACTATGCTAAGGCACATGGAAAATAAGGAGGTGATTGGTGACAGCCAACATGGCTTCACTAAGGGCAAATTGTGCCTGACAAATTTGGTGGCCTACTCTACAACAGGGTTACAGCATTGGTGGATAACAGAAGAGCAACGGACATCATCTACCTCGAGTTGTGCAAAGCATTTGACACTGACCTGCATGACATCCTTGTCTCTAAAACACAGAGACATGGGTTTGATGGGTGGATCACTTGGTGGATAAGGAATTGGCTGGATGGTTGCACTCAAAGAGTTGCAGTCAACAATTTGATGTCCAAGTGGAGACCAGTGATGAGTGGTGTTCCTCAGGGGTCGGTATTGGGACCGGTGCTGTTTAACATCTTTTTCAGGGACGTGGACAGTGGGATTGAGTGCACCCTCAGCCAGTTTGCCAACAACACCAAGTTGTGTGGTGTGGTTGACACGTTGGAGGGAAGGGATGCCATCCAGAGGGACCTTGACAGGCTTGAGAGGGGGGCCCATGCGAACCTCATGAAGTTGAACAAGGTCAAGTGCAAGGTCCTGCACGTGGGTCAGGGCAATCCCAAACATGGATACAGGCTAGGCAATGAGTGGATTGAGAGCAGCCCTGCGGAGGAGGACTTGGGGTTATCAGTGGATGAAAAACTGAGTATAAGCCAACAATGTGCACTCATGGCTCAGAAAGCCAATCGTGTCCTAGGCTGCATCAAAAGAAGCATGGCTAGCAGGTCAAGGGAGGTGATTCTCCCCCTCTGCTCAGCTGTCATGAGAGCCCACCTGGTCTGGTTCAGCTCTGGGGCCCCCAGCATAAGATGGACATGGACCTGCTCGAGGGGGTCCAGAAGAGGGCTATAAAGATGATCAAGTAGCTGGAGCACCTCCCCTATGAGTATTGGCTAAGAGAATTGAGGTTGTTCAGCCTGGAGAAGAGAAGGCTCTGGGGAGACCCTATAGCAGCCTTCCAGTACTTAAAGGGGGCCTACAGGAAAGATGAGGAGGGACTCTTTTATCAAGGAGTGTAGTGATAGCATGGGGGGTAATGGCTTTAGACTGAGAGAGGCTAGATTTAGATTAGGTATTGGGAAGAAGTTCTTTACTGTGAGGGTGGTAAGACACTGGAACAGGTTGTCCAGAGAAGTTGTGGATGCCCTGTCCCTGGAAGTGTTCAAGGCCAGGTTGGATGGGGCTCTGAGCAACCTGGTCTAGTGGAAGGTGTCCATGCCCATGGCAGGGTGTTGGAACTAGATGATCTTTAAGGTCCCTTCCAACCCAAACTATCCTGATTATTGGTAGGGAAGAATATTTTCCATGTTTCAACTATTTGAAGGCAGTTCTTATTTTTAAAGTTCACCAATCAACTGAGAAATGTACTTTAGTGACTACATACATTTTGAGTTTTCTGAAACAATAGAAATGGAATAGAAACAAATTTTTACTGGAAATATGGAAGACTTTACTGTGATATACTGCAGAGCTTTTCTCACTGGTGTTTTTTCAGACACTGGTTTAAAAAGAAAACTAATCTAGGGCCAGGAGAGCTCAAATTTATAGGGATCAGATGATGTGAAACTCTTCTGTCTAGGATGTGGTATTTTTTTTCTAGAACTACATTCACATTTGAAAGCCTGTAACTGAAAATACAGTTGTGGCTATTGTCAGATAGGTGTTACCCTATTTGAGTTTTGTTACTGGTAGTTCCTAAATACTTCAGTAGTGCACAGAATAGCAATTTGTTTCACAGAGGCAAGATGTTTTTTTACCAAAAATATTCCCTACTTGTGCCAAAAATTAATTTTATAAACAAAGCTAACAAAATTGTAGCAGGCTGAATGGTGTTTGCCCAGTATTTGAGTCAAAGCTGTCAAGAGCAACCACTAACATTAAAATTAAACTTCAGATTTGAATTGGCTTTGGTTGTTTTTTTGTTGTTGTTGTTGTTTTTTTTTTAGGGGATAGTTATTGGAACAGGAGAAAACTCTGAATTTGGGGAGGTTTTCAAAATGATGCAAGCAGAAGAGGTAAGAGTGAATATTTAGAAGCAAAACCTCTGAATTTGGGGAGGTTTTCAAAATGATGCAAGCAGAAGAGGTAAGAGTGAATATTTAGAAGCAAAGACATTCTGTAAGCGTATATTTCATTCACTAAAACTTTGAATTTATTCCATAAGACCTTAGTTAAAACTTAATTACATTGTTTTTAATATTTTTCTTTAGTGAAAGAAATCTTAGCTCTTGAACACAGAAGTAGTAATTGAATTCAGTGCAACGAAATATCCATGGCTGACCTAAAAATATTAACTGTGAAAGTAATATTCTACACCTGTTCAGTGGAACAAATCTCATTGCAATTTGTGGAAGTGTATTTTTTTCATGTGGAACTGAGGTTGCACAGAAGGGACTTGTATGACAGATTTGTGTGCTGCAGGCACAGGACAATGTTTTCTTTTGATTAGCAGTGTACTTTGGGGTTACGCCTGTGTCTCCTGCTGCTTCATGATCTCCACCTTATCCTTTTATAAGCTCCCTTTGACTCTTGTACATCAAACTCCCACAGTGATTTTTTTCTTTACTGCAGTACACTGATCCACATAGGAATTCAGACTCTTGAGTGCTTTGTGTATCTAAGGCCTTCTAGCTTCTTCTCTGGCTGCCTGACCAGTGTAGGACCATAAGGAGACAGTGCGTTGCTATCTGTCAGGACATGGTCAGGCATAGTATAGGCAGCACTTTTTTCCCCAGATACTTACATTTCTGAAATGTGCCAAACCAGAGTAACTAAGAGCATTAAATGCCACAGTCAGGAGAGCATCACCAACCTCGTGTTGTTAGCTGCAGTGGCTTACTTACACCTTTCCAGGGAATACTGCTGTCCAGTCACTGAAGTGGAATCCACTTAAATACACATGTGAGGAAAATATGATAATCTGTTCAATAGTATTCAGTTTGTATTGTAACAAGTGTAAATATTAATTAAAAAAAAAAAAAGAAAACCGAGCATTCTACACCAACAACATTCTGAAATATCAGAATATTGTAGAGTTATTTTTGATGTTTATATTACAGTAAACTCAATTTGAAAGTAAACTTTGACAGTAAGAGTGAATCCAGCTTGATACCAGCTTTCTCATAGAGAGTGTATGCACTTTTTTCATAACTTTTTGAACAAAGATGATCTTACAATGACCCTGTCTTCCTTTTTTTGCCATGTTTTCCATACTGTAGTCCACCATATATTACTATTAAAAACCCAAACTTACTGACATCCAAGATAAAATCCACTTTCCTGTGGTTTTTGGTTTTTTTTAATTAAAATTTTTGCTTTGTGTCCCCACCTCCTTTCTGTGCTTTTTTTTTTTCGCACTAGATTGTCTAAATATTTGCATAGCTTTCTGTTTGTCTAAATTTGAATTTTCTACAGATGATTAACAAATTCCTTTTGAGATACAATTGGCCTTCCAGGGCTCTAACGTCTCTATCTTGAAAAGTCAGTTTTATTCTTGCTATCAAGAACTTCTCGGTCTTGGAAGAAGTGCGGTGGCTTTTAGTCAGCATGATTTTTTTTTTTTTTTTTTAAATAAAATCTTTGATATGACCTTTTGTATTAGATTTGCCGTAGACATCACAAAGCTCTCAAAGAATATTTCTAATAAATTTTTCATTTCATTGAAGTGTTCTTGAATATTCTTGAATGCTACACAAGAATGGAACAGAGTAGTCTGTTTTCACAAAGTAAACACAGAAAGATAGGGTATAACTGCATCTTATTGACTGACAGTGTTTTGAAATTTGTGTGTCTGAAGTAATATGTGATATAGTTCATGCTTTCAAACTGTGCTTGTTAACTGCTGTATGTTTACCATTCATCAAGGCTCCAAAGACACCTCTGCAGAAGAGCATGGATCTCTTGGGAAAACAGCTTTCCTTGTATTCCTTTGGTATAATAGGTAATAGAATTTATATAGAAGAATTGCGAATTATTATGTAACTGAGACTAATGTGTAGGCTTGGGAGAATGGAAGGCTTGATCTCTTTTTTTAAATATTTTGGCTCATTTTATTGGTCACTTTGATTTCATGCCACTAATCATCTGAAGATTACTAATGTGACATATTTTTCCAACTTACTTTTTGTCCTTTAAATGCTTCCTTTTAAACTGCAATGTGTCTTGTATTCCGATTCAAGGTGTGCCTAAGTGAGTACCTCACTGTTGGTATGATTGGGCAACTTGACTGGCAGAAACTTTCTTCACCTTTGCCATACTAATGGAATCATGATTTGACAGTGAAAGAAATAATAGATTTTTATTGGTAGCACAATTATAAGCTTGGTCTTGGCTATTTGAGCTCATTTTCTTGTCCCCACGAGGCTACAGTACATGTTGGTTTTATATTTATCCTGACAACTGTTTTCTTTATAGGAGTTATTATGCTGGTTGGATGGTTGCAAGGAAAGCATATCCTTGATATGTTCACAATTGGTGTGAGGTAAGACTTCTGTTTTTAAATAGGGTAGATTGGGCATTACAGCAAGTGTCTGAAAGCTTGATGCATGTTATAATATGCTTGCACACAGACTCTGCTTTTAAGTTAACATAAGTCATTAAAATTAAAATAGACTTTGTACTGTAAAAAAGCAAATTCATACTTATTTTTAATTATACAGTATGTTCTTGTGAGTCTCTTCAACTGTGCATTTTTATGGTGATTTCTGAGTGTCTTGTGGAACATCTGCAAACAGACAGATGTTGTACAGTTTAAATTTCCGTAGTGATGGAGTAAATAAAGTAAATATAGTTTTATAAGTGGCATCAGGCAAAACAAAGTTACTACAAGCCTTATGTCATGTAGTTCATTAGCTCATTTTATAACATATTATGGAAACTTAATCCCAGGGTGTTTTCTGCTGAAAGTAAAACTGAATTTAGATGATCTAGTTCTGTACTCTTAGAGAAGTTGCTGAGTTGCTAATTATGTGGACAGCGCGTAAGGCAGAAGTGTTTCTTTAAATGATAGGATCAGACTCTGGAGATTTACCCTTCTGGGGAGGTGGGGGAGGGAAGCACCAGGAACTGCATCTTTGAGCATTGTGTAATGACTTATTGTGATCTTGTTTACACTGTTATGAGGGGGTTTATTTGTTTGTTTTTTTAAATGACCTCCTGTGACATTCCTGCACTGAGCTTGCTGCCACATCATGATCTGGAAGTAACAGCTGTGGATCAGTGGTCACTTGAAGTGGTGGCATCTCCCAGTTCTGTTTAGTGACAACTACACTTGTTGTTCACAATCTGGGCTGCTTTGCACGGCCCTAATCAGTGTTTTGTGTAGGCAAAACAGATGTGCAACTGATTTCTCCCTCCTCCCAACTTTTCTTCATACTTTTGCATAAGTAATGAGTATAAATGTCTAAGTTACTGCATTTTGTTACTGTCTTCAGCGTGTATCTTACAATGAATGGTATACAACTAGATTAACATGGCAGCTGCTTCCTTTCACTTTTAATGTCAGCAAACAGGCAGCTACAGAAACAATGTTTTGAAGTGTAACTGTATCATTACTATGTATTTATGTATGACATTCTAAGGCGAGATTTGTTTATTTACCTTCATTACAGTTTGGCTGTAGCTGCAATTCCTGAAGGACTCCCAATTGTGGTAACAGTGACATTGGCCCTTGGTGTGATGAGAATGGTGAAGAAACGGGCTATTGTAAAAAAACTGCCTATTGTTGAAACTTTAGGTATGACTAGACTAACTTAGAGATGGTATTTTGATACAGATGTTAGGCAATCAACACAAATACTGATGACTAATGGTTAAAATAAAGCAGGTATTCCTATTTTGCTAGCAATGTGGTGGTATCTTTAAAACATAATTGAATGAATTTTACACAGCTAGAATTCAGGTATATGTTTTTGTGGGTCCTTGAACTACTTTTATTTCAGTTTTAAAAAAAACCCACAAACCAAACCAAAAAAACCCAGTCTCTCAGTTAAGCAGTTTAACAGAACTCTAAACTGTGTGAGTGACTGGATGTATGGAGTACTCTTTATACTTGTTTGCTGTGAGATGTTCTTGTTAAATAAGACTTGTAAAATGTTTAAAACATTTTAGTTTAAAAAACTAAATTTTTGTGTAAAT
>JAVJGG010000007.1:21414055-21445886 GCA_035590195.1 Aviceda cuculoides
TTGTGACAGGTCAAGGGGTAATGGTTTTAAACTGAAAGAGGGTAGATTTAGATTGGGCATAAGGAAGAAATTATTTACCATGAGAGTGATGAAACACTGGAACCGGTTGCTCAGAGAAGTCATGGATGCCCCATCCCTGGCAGTGTTCAAGGCCAGGTTGGATGGGGCTTTGAGCAACCTGGTTTAGTGGAAGGTGTCCCTGCCCATGGCAGGGCGATTGCAACTAGATGTTCTTTAAAAGGTCCCTTCAAGCCCAAACCATTCTATGATTCTATGAAAACCCAACTTACAGAAAAAGACAGATGGAAAGGAAGACAACACAAAATACTGTAGCCTATGCTCATTGTGTCCATGGGGTTTACATATAAAGAATGAAGAGTAAGAAATGTTTTATATGCTAATTGTTTTCAACTGTTGTCTCAAGGAAGAGAAAAAAAATAGATAAAAATATTTTCTTTATTAAAAAACAAAGGAACATTTTATCTGGGAAAACCTTGCATATTGCATGTTCGTTACAGGTTATTTAAACATGTGAATGATTAATTTTTATAGCAATTTAGAGACAATAAGGGAAAAAGAACAGGCAGTACTGTACTTTGAATGTTCATGGGCACTCAATCTCCAGTCAGTTGTAGTAGGCATAAATTGTGTCAGTATCTGATTGAGCCATGCAGATATGTCCCTTGTTACTATAATGTATGTACCTAAACATGACAAGTTAATCTGTTCAAGTCAATAGCCACTTGACAAAAAAGAAAAAAACCCCTTCCTTAGCTTCCAAGTCATATAGTGACTGGAGCAAGTAGGAGGGAGAATGGTTACAGCAGCCCTTGGAATTCCATGCTATTCTGTCCCCTTCCTTGCTGCACATTAACTTTTCTTTGAGGTTGTATAGGGAGTGAAAATGACTCCAGCATCGTATTGTAATCTTTTTTACAGATATGAGTGAAGACAGAGATTAACAAAATATAGACTCATCCTTTAGATTTGCCTTTTTTTTTTTAATATTGATTCTATTACATAGTCATAGTTGTAGGAAAGAAATGAAGGGGATTTTCTCCCCCAAGTGAAACATGTTTTACTGAGCCAAGTCTGAGATTTTGTTCTTTGTAAGGAAGCTGAGGGAATGCCTATTTATGGTATTTTGTAGCTGCACTGAAGGAAATATTCTCTTCAGATTATGTTGAGTGCCTCCATAGTATACAACGTTTGTGGTCCCTCAGTTGAGCCAAGAGCCATGTAAGCAACTTCTGCGCAAACTGGACCTTAAGAATCTGATCCTCAGACAGTCCTTCATGAGTTTAACATTCTGTGACTTTAGGACTCTTTGCAATAGGCACAATTTACTCTTGTCTCAGTAAGATGGGTTAGTAAATCAGTTGCTGGTTGTGCTTTTCAAGTGTAACTCCTGTGAGGAAATGGCACGTAATTGCAGCTCTCTAAAAGAGACAGAATTGTAATCCACGCTGTATCTCCAAAGTTATTCAAGGTGTAAGTAAAACACGTTGCAGTTTTATGTTCTGGTGCAGCAGATTATAGTGGAGGGCAAAGAGTTAAGAGCTCGTCTGCTTCTCAACTAAATGTGCAGAAAAGCGATAGTATTTGAGGACACTATTCTCTTGGCTACTTCTGAACTGACATGAGAGCTGGGAATGCTTTAATTCTTTTGGGTTCCCATAGCCCTACATCCTAGTTCCTAGCATGCACCTGTTATTTACAGGAATATCAATAAATCCTGGACAATAAGTTCATTTTAATTAATTTAGGAATCTTTTATCTTCATAGCCCTATTGAGCAGTAGGGTGTTTTGGCCCCAAGGGAGCAGTGTCTGTCATTCAGAGCAAGCTTGTCTATCCGTATATGGTACTGTGTTGCTCCAGTTAAATATACCTCAATTGAGTTGACAGCACAGCATAGCTTCGTGGTTACATAATCAATGTTTTCCCCTTTTGCTTTGTTTGTGACCTCTAGCCAAACCCTGTTTTGAGTAACTAATTTCCATGTGGGATTTTCTATGCAATTATTGCTATATTATATGAGTTCCCTACAAGCAAGAAATAATTTGTTCTGTGACATGAGCTGCTTTCTATGCCCCCCACAGAAATATCTGTGTACTTGAAACGCTGAGAGAGCAAATACTGTTTTGTCAAAAAATGCCTAATTCTCAGAATGTAGGAGGCTTTAGGCCCAATTGCTCATATGCTTTGGAGCTGCTTATAGAGCTTGAAGTGTGAAAAATACAGCTCTTCTTGACTTACACTCCTGTTCTAAGAATTCAGGTCTTCTGGCAGACTTCAGCGGCAGAACACAGTTCCAATAAAGCAGGCTTCCATTGCATTAGTGAGACCTTGCTTTCTCTTCCCTCACCTTTCTCTTGACACAGTTTACTCCCTCAAGGCCGATACTATAGTGCTGATCCTTCCCTCTGGATCTCCTCCTATTCAGCTCAACACAGACTTTTCATGTTCAGAAGAGACCGATCTTTGATTTTGCTTGGTCCTTCCAGGGCACTATCTGCCTTCTGGAGCAAATGAGGCAGAAGTCTAATGACAACATCCTTATTCAAAGCCTAAGGCTTAATCATTCCCTAAACACTGTACTTCCTGCCTATCGAATGAAGTAGGGATCCAGGACAGAATACATTCATGTAAAAAAAAATGACATAGAATCATTATGCATGCAGGAAGCAATTAAAGATTGCACACGTGAACTTAATACTGGTATGTTCTGAATTTTGAATAAGACTTTGCAGCACATATCATATTTGATCCAGATTTTAATGTACCATCCTATCTTACAAGGTAGGATACAGTAAACAAAATAAGACCTTCCTGAAAAACAGAATTGTCTTAAGGTGGAGCTACACAGACTGTTAATTGATGTTAAACAGAGCTTTTACAGACCTGTAGCACAGACACTTGCATGCCTCCAAGTGAAGTATTTGGCAACAGCCATAAGCTGTCATCTCTTTTTTGGGTTGGCCACAGTGTGGAGAAGATGCATGCAGTTTAGCAGTAACTTTCCCAACTGTATACCTACAGCAGAGGAGTCTTAAAAATTGAGAACTGTGTGTCCCATGCCAGGTTCTTGTGGGAAGTAGGTGTACTTAGTAGCACTAAGTTGTAATTAGTAGTACTAATTAATTTTTTGCACACTTTTCCCACCAGTTTGCCCCTTCTGCTCTTATCCATTAGCATATCTCACACATCCAGCGGTATTTTCTGGTAGTCCTTTTCTCCTGTCAAGTCTTCGCATCCACTTTTCGCTCACTTTTTTATGAGCACTGCGTCTTCCAACCCAAGTGATTCTTTCTCTGAGCTGTGTGTATAACAAGAGGAACATTGAGAACACAGGAAGACTGTTTGCCTCTTTTCTGTTCCAGTGCCCAGTGCCATAATTGTTTCTGGCAGCCATGAGGAGCTGTTGCAAGGAAAAGCTCTGTTCAGTTCTGGAAGACAAAATGTGAAAACAGACTCCATAAAGAATGTTGCTTGATACCCTCTAACCAGCTTTCATTGAGCACGTGCAAACTCTTGATTTTTGTCAGAAGTTTATAGCTTGTCCAAACAGGGTGAGACTGCATAGTGACAGTGAAAACCATCCTGCCAAATTTTAAGTCCTTTCTTCAAAGAAGGAAGGTTGAAGACCCTCTCAGTGAAACAGCTATAAGAATTTTTTAACACGAGCAGAAGTGTATAATTAAGCTTTATTGGTTCTTTTACAGAAATGGGGTTAAATCCATAAAATCAAAGTGTGTAATCACACACAAGTTTAGAAGACTCCTAGAGACTGCATTATTTGCCTAACATTACAAAAAGTTCCAGATTCATCCGTAGAACAGGAGTTTCTAGAAAAAACCACTTTTTTCTGGGGAAAAAAAACCAACAGTAGGAATTTTTAATGTGTATCTGACTCTCTACATGAAATAAAGGTTGTCAGGCCAGCTCTCCATCTGGTATAAAAGTAACATAGTTCCGCTAAATACTAGCTGACACTTGGTCTCATTTCAAGAAAGAAATCGAAAGGGAATGACTTACCCTGCTGTTCAATAAATACAACTGTAAATTAATTCTTACATAGCAATGGGACCACTTTGCATTCCTTGAAAACTCTTTAGCGATTCATAGTGTGGTCAGCTTCAGTATCTGCAGAGAATGTATTAGATCTTGAGTATAAAGCCCCTCTTTCCTCAAGAGAGCCATGTAGCACTTAAATGATTTGTTAATCCCTTCCATGGTTGGCGGCTGTTCTGAAAGCTATCTTTGATAGCTAGGTTTATTGAGGAATGGTATGAAAGAATTTCAGAGGGAACAGAAGAGCAAGTCCTTGCCTATCTGATTAATAGCTGTGGAGAATTAAAGGACAAATTAATGTCTAAAATCTTCTGCTGGCCATTCTGAAACCAAACTGTCATTCAAAAGAGACAACAAACAAGAGCCCCGCCTAACGCGGGCTGAAATGGCAAGACCACTACCTCATCTTCTGTTTCTTCTGGGAACAGTACAGCATTACGGTAGCCTTATAATGTATGAAGGGTGGGAAATGAAGATTACTGAACTCTTTGCCGCAGTATGACCCTGTTTTTTTTCCTCACACCCATGTAAATTGTCTCCAAATGTTTATTATTACCCCCTTTTGCTTGGACTATTTCCTGTTCCCTATAGTGTCATATTCTTTGCTCTCAAGACTCGAGGTTCAGTCGGCTCAGTGTGCAAATGGTTCAGGAAGTCATATGAAAGCTGTGTGCTCATTACTACAATGTAAATTAGCTCACAGTTTACTCTCCAGGTAATTTAAATAATCAGGTACATCCCTCTCTCAGGTCCTAAAGGAAAGATAACATTTTAGATTGTCTATCATTAATAAGATTATTTATTCTCTGTTTGATTTGAGATGTTTTTAGTGAAATAAACACTCTTGATTTGAAGAGAAATTTTAACTGGGTGGAATTAAAGCCAGATTCTGATGACTAGCAGCAGCAGCAATATGTGAATTACTGACGTATGAGTTTAATATCTCCCTTGAGAGTAGGAAAGTTCTTCAAATGTTGAAACTGGCTTAAATAATTTAAATTCATATGAGTGGTGAAAATTCTTTGGCTAATAATGTTAGCCTGATTTCTTCACTTCCAATTTAATCTAGAATATTTGGAATAGTTGTTAATAGTATGTTGATTTATTTGAACATCTTAGTCAACAGAATGGTTTGCATCCTTATACTCACACCTTATAACTGATTAGATTAATATTTTCAAGTTGCTTAAAATATATTTTTATCAAGCGAATGATTATGTTTCTTGACACACCTGGTTTTGCTTGGTGCAATAAGAGCAAGCAAAATGCCTGGCTACTTTTCCTCTGTTTCTATGAAAGCTGTAGGGAGTGATAAAATGATTTTTTAAAATTTTGTTGTTGTTGTTGTTGTTGGAAATGCTAATTCGTGAACACTTTTACTAGGAATGAAGAAGAAAGAAAAAACAACTTAATGACAAATACGAAAAATGAAGGGGGCACTGTGACTAGGTTGCAGAAGGCTAAGTTTCAAATCCCTTGCTCTGACTTTAAATTAAAGGCACTGACATTGAAGCCTTTCTGCTGTACTGGAGTCTCTCTTCCTTGCTTTTATGTGGAAAAACTTTGAAACTTCTGGGGTTAATTCTAATGTGGGGAAGAAATATTTCTGAGATTTCAGAGTTTCCCAGGAAAGGAACTATTTACCACCCAGCTACAATGTCAAGAAATAGCACGAAGCAAAACAATTGTCAGCAGCAATCATTCTAAGCAGTTTCTTGTCCAGGTTTAAAATTCCAAGTTCTTACCCACAGAATACTCAGGTTATTAATAGGAGGGTGCTTCTGATTGCTTTACAGAAATGGAGCTATTTAGTCTAATGATAATGGAGTCTTTAGGAATAAGAAATGGAATTTAACATGAAAACTGTTAGGTAGTACAGACAGTATGTTAAGCTTTCATCTATTTTTTTTTCCTTAAACCCATCTGTTTTCTTTCTGCATAATTTGAAGACCTAATGTCTCTGTAGTTCAGTATGTGTTGAACATTGCTATCTACCTCCTTGCAGAGAGAAATAAGCAGCACTATATTTCACAGCCATTTGATTCTGGTGGTTTATATTTCAACTTCTGCAACAGCTTGTTTTAAGACTTCACTTCAATGTCTGCACTACCTCTATCAGCCTTCCTTGACTTTCTTCATACCCTCCTCCTTCAGTCAAGCAGAGATCAGGTCTTTCTGTTCTTTCATACAGTCAAGCCACATAGCTGCAAGTTTGCTTTACTGTAAATATTACAAGGAGGACTTCTACAGAGTCTCTTCTCCTGCTGTCTTCTTGTGCAGCCAAACACAGCTTTTCCTTTCTTTACAAAGCAATTGTTCAGCTTTCTTATGAATGCAATCTTGTTTAATATTTAGCCTCATAAATTATTCTGAATTATACTGCTGAAGGGACACTACAAAATAAAAGTCACGGCCTTGGATTTTACAGTTCAAAGGAAGAGATGTGAGAAACCTGCCCCAGTTTTAATGGTGATAACCCAGTACTGCACCAGTGTTAGGCACAGTAGGGGAAGAATAATGCTTACTGTGTTTATAAACCTTATTATGTATGTGATCCAGATACCAGGATTGCATACTAGGTATCTCCAAGAGAAAATTCCAACTTTACAGTAGCAGCAACATGGCAAGTGCTGCCAAGTCAAGAAGTCTTACTAAATTCAGGCAGGGCCAGAGATGTGTAAATGTAACCTGCACATTCAGTACAATGTAGAGGTACCCGAATACCTGTTTTTATTAAGAAATTTTAATCACTGGAAGAAATCTGGCTGGGGAAACATGGAAGTTTTCCGAATAAAATAAGCTGGTATGTTCCTCTGTGGCCATATAACAGGATGGGTTCTTGTAGCTGGCTTAAAGTGAGCTTGGACATCTCTGCACTCCAGTCTTTTGCACAGACTTTTCTGTGATGTAAATTAGTGGTGGCATACCAGTTTTAAATGTTACTTTATGGCTGTGTAAAAAATAATGCATTAGAAGATTACCTCCAGAAAAGGTATAGTAAATAAGTACTTCTAAAACAAACCACAGTTTATTGCATGTTTTGATCAGCAGTTGGGAACACTTTAAAAAACGGAGTTAATCAGATGCAGAAACTGTTAGATAAAACAATTCTCTTGAGCCCTTCAAAAGGCATAGCGGCAGAGAGCTTCTAGCTTGCAAGATTCTCTACCTTTTCAGTTATCAAAGAGAGGCAAAATCAAATTCAACTCCTGGGAAGGATGGCTTTTGACATTCAAAAGTTTTAAAGCTCCTGCCCTGTAAGTCAATATTTTTCTGCTCATTTTGTGTTGCTGAAAATATTATACAGTAGGGTCACTGGTTAGTAACTGCTTTGAGAACCATTCTTCATGTCTTATAATGTCATACATGATTTATGTCACAGTCTTTAGTTAGCTACTTAAGGCTGCTTAGTACCAAAATGGCTTTTAATAAATATGACAGAGACTATCACCTTCTGACAGGCAGCATGTGTCATTGAAATAAAGGCAGTCATACAATAGCTTTAAAAGAGGAGTGCCACAGCTGAACAAGCAGCTTTTATGTTCTTTTTTTTTGTTAGACCCCCTCCGGGTGTAAGGGGTAAGTTTAGTTTATTGCCTTAGTTTAACTTTCGGTTTAGTACTAAACTGAAATTTTCTGGCAGCAAGCTTGAATGGGATCTTAGTAGATAATCTTACAGAAAACACAATAGAACAAATGTAGTCAAACATGGCCATGCACAAAACATAATAGACGTAAATTGTTTTGTACACTCTCTTTGTTACAATGTTTGCAGGTACATGTACATGTATGACTGCATGTATAAAACCTGATCTATGTGTGCGGGTATTTATCTGTTTGAAAAGAAAGCAGTAATTTACTGTCAGATTAATATGCATCAGAAATAACTGAAATCAAAGTAGTTTTGCAGTGTAAAGCAGTGGGAGGAGAGAATCAAACCTCCTGTATATCAAGGGCATAGATCAAATTCAGTTTTGTAAAATAAATCACATACACAGGCCCATAAACACACAACATGTATTAGAAGAACATTGTTAGTGTTGTCAAGTTCAGCAGTCAAATAATAGGACTAGATGTATTAGCATGACCTGTGCAGCTTGATTTGAGCTTTTTTGTGTGCACCATGTTTAATTACATGTTCTCACACATTTTGTTCAACAGTGCTCAGAACAGACCAACACATACTAAGGTATGACTTCTGCTCTTGTAGGGAAGCTGATAGTACTGCATATTACTGAAGCTGTTTAGTTCAATTTATGACAAAAACAAGTTTTCAGTTATGTTCTTCTTCATATATAATAACCCTGAACCGAATTCTTGCTTTGTACACATGTGCTCCTGCACTGTTTTAAACTGCATGGGATCTAGGTCCAGTCACTGGAACAGATCAGGGAATCTGTTTTGCACATGCTGTTTGTTACCCCCATGGAAACATAGAGGAGGAGTTGCCTTTGTGGAATGTAGAGGGGAAAAAGGCAAACATATATAAATAAGAGGAACGAATTAGGACAAGAACAAGAGAGGGGTAGACAGTGGGGATAACAGAGCTGCGATAATAGATAGGGAGAAGGAAGGAGAAAAAGCCTGGGAGGTTTTGATGGAGTAAACTTGGTCCCTCATATGTTTACATTTAATTATGAGATTACACTATTTTTCCACAGAATTCCTACCTCACGCAGGATGCACTTAATGAGCAGCTATTAAATATATTGCTTTGCCCTTATCATGCATGGCCCCAAGCCCTACTTATTGCAGACTTTTCAAATCCTTGTCCAAAGGCAGAATTATTCATTTTTGCAGAATTATTAATTTTTTTCAGAGATTTTTGTAATGCCTCTGTCACTCTTAACATTTTAAGTAGGGTTGTACCACAACACTAATCCCAGTATTTCCTAACTTTTCAGTGCTTAAAGTTGTAGTCTTAATATTCTTTTAATTTTTTCTTGTGTATAATTATACATATGCATTAGTATGTATACAACATAATGTGAGAAAACAAACTGATGTATAAGTGTTACTGAAGGACGTAAAGCTGCTTAAAATTTTATTTTATAAGGACAAAAGTTATGTGAGGGCATGAAGAAGCCTAGAAATGACTGGCAATAAAAGAAAGCAAAGATACTCCTTCCTATTTTTAACCATTGTGTTACATCATGTAGTTCTGCAGTAGATTAGTCATCACATCAAAAGGTTGATGGAAATAATAGTGAAAAAGACTTGGCGGACTTTGAACATATATGAGGTAATTCGGTAAGAGTGACAAATGACTTCTGGCATTTTAAGGTGAAATGAAAAAACTACAGCCAGAATACCTGACTCTTTTCTGGTTTGTTTTTTTTGCTTGGCTTTTTTTTTAATTCCTGATTGCAATATGCTGATATCAGTGTAAGTTT
Source organism: Aviceda cuculoides (assembly GCA_035590195.1). NCBI lineage: Eukaryota > Metazoa > Chordata > Aves > Accipitriformes > Accipitridae > Aviceda > Aviceda cuculoides. The sequence goes on from JAVJGG010000007.1 coordinate 21,423,522, forward strand.
TATGGGTCTGTACAGGAATTAGGTAGAGTAGAACAATGTCAGTTACAGTAAAGTAGTTTTGTACTTTTAAGTATTTTAGGTAGTGTGGTCTAGAGTGTCATGGGAGGAACAAACAAGGCAAAGTTCTTGCTGGAATAGCTAGGAATATGATATTTGAGAGAAGGAAGCTGGTGATTTCTTAATCTCACCAGTATGTTGGGACAAGCTTCTCCCTAGTAGTATATAATAGCTGACAATAGTCTTCAATATTCGTTGAGAAAACTCACTTCAGTTTTTCAACAGAGCCGTGCAACAACATTGTGCAGTGCTGACTTAAAATAGTTGACTGGCTAAAATTGATGGTCCAGAGCTGAGCTGAGGGTCATTAACAAAAGCCAGTAGTGAAGCCCAGGAAATGCTATATGTTGAGCATCATATAGTTAAGATGAAAGGGATAAAAGAGTTTGAACCTTTTTTTTTTTCTTTTAGAAGCAAAATAGCTTCAACAGATATGAATAGTACATTTCTAGAAAATTACTGCCATGTATCCTAGCCAATTACATTACTTGATGTGTCTATCTTGTTTCACATATGCCACATCCATTTATGTTTACCTGTTAGGATCTTCAATGGGGCTAAAAATTATGGAAACAAATAAAGCAAAGCATGTGAACAGTGAGGAGATAGATGGAACTTGTTCATGAATGTATGAATTATTATTGGACTGATCAAAACAACATGTATCCAATTTAAAAAAAAATATATAGCTGGTATGTGTATAGTAACAGTAACAATTATTTTTAAGAGAATTGACTCGACATAAGACAAGGATAGACTTTATTTAACATTTTCATTGTGTGATGAAAGGGCAATCTGGGCATTTTTGTTAGGTAAGTATTAATAAGAAGGTATAAATGTTTGTGAAGCAGAAAAAATAGCTGAGGAGCAAATAATTTATCTAAAAGGTCCCTTTTTCAGTAAGATCCTAAAGTAAAGATGGATATTGAATAGTATGCATTTTAATAAACAAGTGATATAGTGCTTCATAAAGTCATATGTTATGTGTCTACTTTGTACAGATTCGCCCTGTCACATTAACAAGTATTTAATTGACTACTTAGTATTAAAAGTGCTCTTTTGTTTGGATCAATGTTCGCTCCCATTTTATTTATTATCCCCTTTATTGAAGAAGGTGGTGATCAGTATGTTCAGCTAAGTTACATGTGATTTTAAGGCTGCAGTTTTGCAATTGGTGTAAACTAGTTTAAGTCTATTCTGCTACTGTCCCACCACTTTTCTGCTCCAGGCAATGGGTTATAATGCCTTTCTTCTGCTGGCACCAACATTCATGCAGCTGTGTAATTGGTTGGATCAGAGAGCTGATCTGTCTGAAAACTAATTAATTAATTTTGGTAGTTTTCAGCTGAATAGAGTCAATCCATCTGATCCCAGCAATCCAGTGCTGGCACAAAGGACGGGCCAAGGGCTTAAGGAAATAGGGAGAACTTTCCCTTTTGGTGGCAACGTGGACGTGGATTGTGAAATAAACTAGTTGTGAAACTGTGCCTGAATTGTGATGAACAGCATGCTCTAGAGCGGATGGAGAAATAAAAAATGAACTAACAAGTTGTAAATGGGTACTGTATAATCAGTGGAAGTGCTTGTAGGAAACAGAAAATTCAGTTTTGAATTTTATAAACTGTATCATGGAGTGAAGAGGGAATATTTCTTCTCTGTGGGCCTAATCCAGTTCTCTTAAGAGTCCATAGAAAAACTGTCATGTTTTCAGTGTAGGATGGATCAATTCCTGTTTGATGCTAACATGATTCAAATTGAATGGCTAAAAGAAAAATAATAGTGAGAAGTTTGCCAAGGAAAGAAATCTTCACTGAATATCCATAAACCAGTGAAATTATCTTAAATATAGTTATTTGAAACTGAATCTATTAACAAAACATTTCATAAATATGGAGTATAATATGTCTTGCTGTTTGAAAAAAAATTTTAAAAGTTTATTTTATTTGGCTGCTAGTGATCAGAAAACTTACACAGTATTACTACTGTGTCCTGGTCAAATACATGCTGTAATTCCCTTAAATTCCAATTTCTGATGCAAATGCTTGATTTTGCTTTTCAGTGATATTTAAGCTTAAAATTAGTTCCTTGGTCATAATGGAAGTACTTGCTGAGATGAACGCAATATGAATTTTATCACAAATAGTTAATTTCTACATTGAATGTATCTTCATGGATGTAGGGAGATTATAGTATTTATTTATCCTGGAAAACTGGAGCTTACTTCTAAGCAACAAATTTCCAGAAACCTTGGAGACTGCAGTAAAGAGACTAGGCTACAGAAATGTTTTAAAAGATAAGATTATATATTTTCAATATAGCTGGGTAAGTAATTTGTTTTCTTGGCAAAGATTCTTGAAATTAATATTAGGATTCTCGTTTTCATTTAGCCAGTTAAGTGAAGGTTAGTAGCTAAGTCTTGCTGTCCATGTCATCTGCCGCCTTTTCTCCTCTTTTCCTTAACCACATCTCCCAAGGATACACTACTCATCTAAGTCAGATAGCCACCCAGAATTAGATTTATAAAGTTCTCTGGCCTTCTAAGTTGCTTTTCTCACATTCATATGATTCTCTCCTGCCAACTTAGCCTTCTGTCCTCCACCCATCCCTGTTTTGATTCATTTCCCTCATGCCGCGTGCCTAAATATTGCCCAACCCATGTGGAAAGTCCTTAATTCTTGTCAAGACAGGGTCATGACTAGCCCACCCAGGAAGATCAGAACCAAGGCTCCCGAACTGGGAACAAGGCTTGCCCACCAGTATAAAAGCCATTATTCCCTCATGCTCATCCAGGCCTTTGGGTTAGCAGACAGTTTGAGCAGAGGCACAGGAGGTATGTGTTAGGAGAGATGGGATAGACTGGGAAATAGCAACAGATTTATCAGGGACATGAGGAGGACCATGCAAGGGACGAGTGGGGTGGTAAGACTGACTATGAGACTGGATACAAGAGCAACTGAACTGAGGTTAGAGGAGTGGGACAGGGAGGGTCAGTGGGTGAACGGTGTAGACTTGGTAAGTTAGCCAGTATGTTTTCCCTTAGTTATGTCTGGACATTTGGAGGAGCTGGGGAAACAAGCTTGGCAGCGGACCAGCAGGCCACCTACTCCAGCTTTCTCAGCCCTATGGGGGAGCCTGAATTGAAAAGAATTACTGAGCAGACTGAGGCTATGCAGTGCTTAGTTGTGGAACAGGCCCACCCTCAGTTCTGTGATGCCTTTGGCCACCTTCATCCAAGTCTTTTATGAGTATTGCCCTTGGTCCACTGGCTTCTTTAACTGCACAGCCTCTCAGTCCATTTACCAATCCATGGCCTGTAGGATACTTGGAGAATTTAAAAAGCTAGTAAACAAGAGGAACAAATCAAGTTCCTTGGGCATTTGGAAAACTGAAAACTGGCTGTACAAGAATTTTCAGGAAAGGCAGCATTTTGAGGATGGTATGGACACATATAGCAGGACCTGAATAAATATTAGAAAACTCCATTAATCCCAGCTTTGTCTTCGTCAGATGATAGTGGACATACAGTATGAATACAATTAACACCTCTGATACCAACCTCTATTTTACATACCTGTGTTAAGTTTCTGGGATCTGTGTACAATCTGGTTTCAGCCCAGCCTTGAGATATGCTTAAGCCAGGGATAGTTGTCTAATAGCTGACATTGTTATTGGTGCTCTCCAGGCAGCAGACATTTCCAACTATTCTGCTACCCTATTTATCTGCTCTCAGGTAGCAAAAATGGGTTATGCATTTCAGCATCACTTCTTAGGCACATTTTACTAGACAGTAGCTTCTGTGGCTTATCCTGAACATAGTCTAAACATATCATCCACCAGAACTATTCTTCACAATAAGCTGCTAAACACCTACTTTTCTGGAAATGAATGGGAGGAGGCAGTAGTCATGCTGGGGAAGCTGTCATTATTTGTTAACTTAAATCTTTTTGGATTACATAAAATAAACCAAACTATGTGGCTACTTACACCCATGTTGTTTTGCAGATATTTCTGTTGTTACCTGAGAGAGAAGGCATATAAAACATGGGAAACCCCTGGATCTATAGCCTCAGTCTTTTTCTTATGCAGTCTTAAATTCTGTGGTATGAAGAGTCCCATTTCTGGAGTGTAGTCGTCACAGTGGGCTTTACACAGTGCTGCAAATTTCCAGTTCAGAGGCAGATACCTCACTGCAGTCAGGCTATGCTATTTACTCCTTTCTAGTGTACTGTGTCCTATGGCACCTGGCCAAGTAGCCTAAGTTCTTGTGAAACCTTTTGAAGTCCTTGACCTTTCTGGTGATTGCCATACAGTGTGTAATTAACTGGACCAGCTGGCCCTAAATATTTTGGTCTCCTACATAACTTTTGTGACCTGGAGTAATCAGCAAAGTGGCTTATTTGGCTATGAAGTGACTAATCTCAGTTTGCTGTCATTGTTATTGGACAGACTCCTATATAGACCTTCATTTTCGTCATCTTATCAGTGGTGTTTGTGGCAGATGTTCTTAGGAGTTTGTGTATTAGGAAGTTTATTTCAAGAAACCTCTTAGGAGAATGGCTCCATGTAAAATAGATCTGCTTGTTTCCTCTCAGAGCTCACTGCCTAATCCCCCAGTTCATATTGAATTACTACAGGGAATGAACAGCAGAAACCAGAGCTAGACAAGGATGTACATAAGAACTGTGCATTATACAGATGTAAAGAAGGCCTAGGGAGAAGAAAGAGTGTCTGTGGCTCTGCTCAGGATCATAGAATGGTTTGTGTTGGAAAGGACCTTAAAGATCATTTAGTTCCAATCACCCTGCCATGGGCAGGGACATCTTCCACTAAACCAGGTTGCTCAAAGCCCCATCCAACCTGTCCTTGAACACTGCCAGGGATGGGGCATCCATAACTTCTCTGAGCAACTGGTTCCAGTGTTTCATCACTCTCATGATAAATAATTTCTTCCTTATGCCCAATCTAAATCTACCCTCTTTCAGTTTAAAACCATTACCCCTTGACCTGTCACAATAGGCCCTGCTAAAAAGTCTCTCTCTGTCTTCCTTGTAGGCCCCCTTAAAGTACTGAAAGGCCACAATAAGATGTCCCTGGAGCCTTCTCTTCTCCAGGATGAACAACCCCAACTCTCTCAGCCTTTCTTCATAGGAAAGGCATTGCAGCCCTTTGATAATTTTTGTGGTCCTCCTTCAGACCTGCTCTAACAGGTCCACGCCCTCCTTGTACTGGGGAGCCCAGAGCTGGATGTAGTACTCCAGGTGGGGTCTCACGAGAGTGGAAAAGAGGGAGAGAGCCACCTCCCTCGACCTACTGGCCATGCTTCTCTTTATGCAGCCCAGGACACAATCGGCTTTCAGGACACAATGCCCGCTCATATCTCATTTTTCATCCACCACTATTCCCAAGTCTTTCTCTGCAGGGCTGATCTCAATCAGTTCATCACCCAGTCTGTACTGATACTGAGGATTGCTCAAACCCAGGGACAGGACCTTGCACTTGGTTTTGCTGGACTTCATGAGGTTCATGTGGGCCCAACCCTCAAGTATGACAAGGTCCCTCTAGAGGGCATCCTTTCCCTCTAGCATACCAACTGCACCACTCAGCTTGTTGTCATCCACAAAATTGCTGAGGGCACACTCAATCCCCCTATCTATGTCATTAATGAAGATATTAAACAGTATTGGTCCCCATACAGACACCGACACAGTGGTGTCCTTGAGGGACACCACTCATTGCTGATTTCCATTTGGACATTGAGCCATTGACTGTAACTCTTTGGATGCACCCATCCAATTCCTTATCCATGTAATAGTTCATCCATCAAACCCATATCTCTCCAATTTAGAGGCAAGAATGTTGTGGGGGACCATGTCAAAGGCCTTACAGACGTCCAGATAGATGACATTGATAGCTCTTCCCTTGTCCACTGATGCAGTTACTCCATTGTTGAAGGCCACAAGATTAGTCACACACAATTTGCCCTTGGTGAAGCCACGTTGGCCATCTCTAATCTAATTTCTGTAAAATGTTGCATACCTTGTTGGTGTTTTAGTGAAGGATATGCTTCCTTCACCTTAATTTAACAAAACTCACGGTACTCAGGTGTGTGACACCATTTCCTAGCATAATACTTCCAGGAAATGTGACTTTCAAGCAGAAAAATGTTCTGGCCACAAAGGTTATGTTATCCAATTATTCACTGTGCTGGGAAACTACAGAAGATCCACTGGTATTGCTAGCCAGTTTTCAGAAAGCAATATACTGTTACAATACACACCACCTATTCATAATCTTTGATAGCCAATGAGGGGTGACTAGCATTTTAGAAATGCTGACAAAGCTACTAAAATTATCTTTCATTTTGGAAATGGAGTCCTTGCGCATACTGCAATTGAAAAGCTTGAGACATTTTTATAGGACTGTTAACTCCAGTTATGCTAGTGACTAACTAGATTCCACCTGTGGCTGTGATTTCACTAAATCAGTGTAACAACTCTGAGAAAAAAATTCTGTTAGAAAACATGAAGACAAGTAGAAAACCTAGACAAAAACTTTGGATACTATCACCAATGTAAAAATTTTGACAAACCACTGTCCAATGGGTAACTATGACCTAAATTCCTCTAGTTGAGCAATTTCTGCCATCCAAACAAGGAAGAATTTAATCAGTATGAACCATACTCTCTTTCAAACCCATTGGCTTCCTAGTACTTCATTGTCTTATCCAGAAAGTTTTGCATCCTGCTTGAAATTACTTTAATGAATAGTGTGTGTCTGGTACCCTCACTAAGCTGGTTCTGCTGCCATTTCCACTGCTCCTGTTTTTTCCATCTTGCGTAACAGAATAATCACTGCTTGTTCTCAGTTCTATGCTACTTTTTCTGTTTTTCAACCTGCTCCAAATACTTGATGCAGGTCTTTATTGCCTCTGATTCACCATCTTTTCATACTTCATGTATGACTGCATAGTTTCCTCATTTTATTTCTGTATTTATTTCTTTCACTAGCCTCTCCTTATCCTCCAGTGCTGTTTCCTTCTCCATGAACATTTCCAGAGACATGCACCCTACAACTGTTTAATAAGTATATTTAATAACTGTAACTATGTTTTGCCTCTACTTAAGCTTATCCATTTTTAAGTATGCTCTCACATAGTCCTTCTACAACACTGCTGACTCTAATTTTAAAGTAAAATTCAGTTTCACTAATCAATAATTAGCCATAAATAATAGGCTTTTTTGTTGCTGCTCCTGTTCAAAGCTTCCATTCAATTATTTATTCCTGAACAAAAGTTTTCTCTGAAAGTTAGCCTATGTCTTAATTCCTTCAGCTGTTGTCTTCCCTTCCTCTTTTCTGTCCTCATCAGTCATCTCTGAGATGTAAGACAACATTAGGGAAGAGAAAGGAAAACAAAGAGGGGTATAGGATAGTGCAGTAAAGTGAACAGAGCAGAAAGAAAAGGGAAAAGACAGACTGAAGGATATGGGGAGAAAATTGGGGAGGGGGGAGGAACACCAAAGGAAGACAGGGGTAAATCAGTGTGAAAAAAAAGAGCTGAGCATGAAAGGGGAAATGAAGAAAAAGGAAAGAAAGACTTGGAAAAAACACCATAGCTATAGATAGCATAAAGAGCAGACAATAAGAAAGAATAGACAAAGAGGAGACAGAAAACAAAGGAGAATAATCAAGACCAAAAAAAAGCCCTGGGGAGATGATGTGTATCAGAAATAAGGGGTGTTTTTAACCAAAATTGGAGATGCACAGTATAATGGGGAACACTATAGACCAGAGTAGAGGGCCTAGGACAATAAACAGAAGTATTTTAAAATAAATGAGCACAGAGTGAATAGAGCAGTTGTGCTGCTGTACACTGTAAACAGGAAAGGGGGTATAAGTTATGAACATTAATCTGGTGTTTCTCTACAATTTAAAAGGTAAGGAGGATACTGAAATGCATTAGCATAAAACTAAGAAGTGTATTATGGTGGGGCTTTTTCTACCATGTGGTCTCTGATAACTCAATGTGCTACAGTATATTGAATAAGGATGCTAAAACTAGCAGAGCTCTGCTGTCATGACACAATGATATATGGCAACAGTAAATGTACGTTTGGGTACATTGCTCCTGATTGCTTATTTCAGCCTTTTGCCAAGCTGTAGTCTGCCCCATTCCTGCTAAACATTATAAATATTTTTAATGGAAACGGAATACACGTCAAAAGATGTGATATTATTGTTTTATGAGGCACTGGTTAGACCTCATGCTTAGTTGGACTCATTTTTGCTACAGAAAGGCTATTATTGTACAATGTAATGGAGTACATGGGATAAATTCAGCTTTTGAGATAATTTCTTATGAGGAATTGCATGTTGGCAGATGCACTGATTTCAAGTGAGGCATCCATGCGCATCTGAAGGTACAATATTCTCCAACAAAAAGAAAAGTGCAAAGTAGCCCAATGAAATCCTTTGAAATTACATTACCAATTTGACAAAATATACTTGGTTCTTATGGTGCTTTCAATGCACAGTGCTTGGTTATCATCATTATGCTTATCTTGCATAAGGGAGAAAAGATACAGTGACATGACAGAGGGCACTTATGGAAGTCAGATGCAAAGCCAGCAACGATACCATGAATTAGTAACATCAGCTTTGTTGAAGTTGACATTAAAATTCTAATTTGCTCCAACTGCCCTGGGGCTTAAGCACAGTTTTCCTGTCTATTAATTTATCAATCTAACCAGGAAAAACAACAGTGGCCTAGCTTTTTTAGGGACAGGTGCTAGCTTCCACTTGTAGCATCCTCTCTGAAGTTTGTTTTGAAAGGACAACTAGCCCCTCTAGACAGCTGGCCGTGCTCGGGAAAAGAAATGTCCAGTGCCAATCTCTTTTTCTGGGTGGACATGGCACAACAGTTGGGCTTTAAGCATGGTTATGTTTCTAAGCAATAGGTAACATTTGCTTGTGAGGGCAGTGCATGCCCTTACAGGCACTTCCCAGCTCCTCCTTGGCAAATACAGCAGGCCAGATGGAACTGTTCCTTGGGCTGCCAGTTGGACCACCCTGGTTTGTACCAAACAGGATTTTAAAAAACCCAAGGGGATGGAAAAAGTCTGAAAATTAGCAACTAAAAATAAACAGGAAATGAAGGCAGAACTGTTTCACATGAAGTGCCATAAGTGCATGAAATAGAATTGTCCAGTTAAAATTATCAAAATTATGAATTAAAGTGAAAACACTGGGAATTGTGAAAATAATGCCATGGCAGAAGGGAAAGGAAGAGTTATATTTAAACAAAAATACCTTAAACAACCACAGCTACAACAACGCTATCACTAGAACCATACATGGATATCTTTGATGTGAGGTAGAAGAATGTGTCCAGAAGTATGGGATTTTGAGGGTCTGAAACATGTTAACTTTAACAAGGTTCGTGCAGCCTCCTTTGGAATTCCTTCTTTGTTGCAGCAGCTATGGTCTGTAGCTTGAATTTTTTTTTCTCCTTTAAGTAATAGCTTTGAGACATTAAGACTCAAGCCAAGCACATAATGGAAGTTTGTATTCTACCATTTGTACTGCATAAGCATGAGCAATTAGGTAAGAGAAAGTTACTGCATATAACAACAACAACACTGCTTTACTAATTATCCAGGATCAGTTCTTAAGGTTTATGCAGATTTTTCTTCCAGCTGGATGTAAGGTGCTGTCGGTCTGTGAGGGCACATTATTTCCAATATACATTATTTAATGGAAACATAATGCCAAAGAGAAATAGCACCACCTACAACTTGATAGTATTGTTTAAGGCTGGAAAAGTCAGAAGAATCTCTCAAAAAATACAGGGCACTGTCCTCTATTGCCAAGATAGATAAAACTTAGATTTTCTACACGTGACCTTTTCCTTCTGCAGGTTCTGTTACTACGAAGAGCTATGAAGCTGCTTTCTGACCATTCTATTTAACACTCACACCAACAAAATGTAATACAGAAAATAAAGTATAAACAGACATTAATTACACAAATTACCATGTATGCTAATGTTGAGATATTGAGTAAAATACTGCAATTCCTTTCAGTATTTCACTCTCTGAGACCTTGAAACACTAAAGGCTGTGTTTTCTAATTATGGAGTTTTACACAAATGCGGACACTGGAGCACTTTCATTATCTAAACAGTTCCCCCAAAAATTTAAACACAGCAAAGCACAATCAAGCCTTATCAGATAGATTATTAAGTAGGACTTTCTAGGATACTTGAACTGCTGACCAAAACAACATATGCAGCACATGTTTGTGGAGCAGAGCGAGAGCCTTAAAAAGTCCTCCTCTTCTGCAAGGTGAATTCCGCTGAATAACACTTGGTTCTGGGGAGGGGGAGCAGGGGAGGGAAAAAAACAGTAACAACAACAAAGTAACAACAAAAGAGATACTCCTTTCTTGCAGGACATATGGAATGCGAAGCATCCAGGAAAGCAAACTGGAGAAGTATCACTTCAGAGTTCTTTGGATTTGGTGAAGTCTCCCTACAGTTAAGGCCAGCAACACAGTCAGAATCTTAGGTATTTCCACAGCATCTCTAAGTCAGCACTTTTTTAGCCAGCTGTCTCTAAAGTGGCACCATAGAAACGATCTCTTGGTGGCTGTGCTTGTACCAAAGCTCTTAAGTTTGCAGGTGAAACAGCACTACATCTCACGGGTTTTTTAAAGTCCCAGTGCTACAAGTATAATCTGGAAATGATACTGTATTTTCCTGGTCCACTCTGCCTTATGAGTACTAACAATATTTCTATATTCATAATTTAAACTAATGAGAAGAACACAGTAATTCAAAACAAGAGAGGCTGGTTAGCAAAGAGGACATCGTAAGACCATCCAAGATGGTGGGTAGAAACTGCATCCTGCCTTAGTTGGCAGGCTACCTTCCTTTCTTTTGCTGCTAATGTGCCACTACACTTTAATAAATGCACAAGACAAGGCACAAGGCATTTTGTTGTTTCATGGGTATGGGGTTTTTTGCCTTTCAAAGAAAATAACACAGAAGGGTCTTCACAGAAAGACCCTGGGGCAGATTCTTAGGTACTGGAAATTATCATAGCTGAAATCAACAGAGACATGACAGCTTCAAACAGCTGATGAGTTTCCCCCTCTCTTTTACAAGTGGGTCTTGAATGTGGCCAGAAAAGGATCACAGAAAGCCCCATCACAGAATTTCCATGCCTCAGACATCAAGGACAAAAATCTGCCTCCGCTACAGGTTTTAGCAAATGTGCTACTGGTTTTAATGAAGTCAGCTACTTTTACTTAATTGTTAGAGCATGGACACTTCAAAAGCTTAGAATTTTTCAAATTTTCTGTAACTTAGAAATTTTCAATCTCTCAGAGAAGTAATGGGCTATATTTTCCTTTCCCAAATTTAAAATTTACATTAAGACCTAGACAACCAATAACTGAATCAACCTATTAATTTAACATTTCCCTTTTTTTTTTAATAACATGCAATCTTTACTCATTTACTTAGAATTATTCATAGGACAAAACCAGGAAATCACCATTCTGAATATTATCTATAGCTCAGAGTTCTCACCAGAGTTCAATAAGTCTCAATTACTACCTACAGATATTTATTTTAGTAATAGAATGAAGCATGCGTTTTTTCCATACACAACACTATCCTAATAAATGTTCCTTCTACAATCTCTGACTTCCATAGTTTCTTTAAAATTTACTCTAATATCACTCCATAGACTACTGTAATATGAATTAGATGACAAACTCAAATGCAGATTGCCACTGTGTAGGGCAACATATAAATACATATAAAATACACATGGAAAATTAACTTCCAAGGGGCTTAAAACAAAAGACTAGAGATACATCAAACTAACAATAATGAAGGTTCTTAAAATAATTGTATTCAGCTTTCTATTTCATGTCTCATTCCAGTATCATCACTTCTAGTCAGTAAATTTCCAAAAGCTAGGCGATTCAGACACTTTTACCTGTGCCACCATGTGAAAATAAAATTAATTTTTATGCACAATGTACCAGAAACTCCATATAGGTCCTGAAAATAGTGCTCTGTAGCAATACCTGTATTTTTTAGTGTCAACTAAAGTTTTTTAGTGAAAACTAATTACCCATTCTCAGTATGAAACGTCGATGGAGTTGGCGGTAGAATCATACTTGGGTTGCAGCACTCCTCACCATCTCAGCCAAAATTCACACAGCCAAGGGTGTTGGCTACCTGTAAAACAGTGATATCATCATTTCCAATTGTCTCCTTTCTAAAGATATGTAAACAAAATCATAGTATCAACCAATACAGCTCTTTGCAAAGCTGAATTTCCACAAGCAAAGCAAATTCAAGAAACTGCAACTGCAGAGTGTTTCACATGTTTTGAAAATGTAAAACTGTAACTATGAAAAAGAAGGAATTTTTATCATTTACTTGAACAAGAATATTTGAGTATTCATGCGCTTCTGACACATTCAGTTCTTTTCCATCAGGTCAGTAATAAATATTCCACAACGTTTATGAATATGCAGACTCATAAAGCATTAAACCTATATGACAAAGCATAAGATCTCTCCATTTTTGTTGCTTTATGTTAAAACAGTTATTCGGAGCACTTGACACCAATGAAAAATGCATGTTTAGCACAAATAATACTTTAATAATATAAACTGCAGAGCCGAAATTCTTTTCTAGCTTGTGGATTACCGTACACAATGACTGTATCTTACATGCTAAGTGAAGCAATGATACATTATTCTCATTTAAACACTATAGAAAGCTCCAGCACAGCCTGGTTAAATAATTTACTGTGAGGATCTTAGGTAGCTTGGGAATGCAAGAAAAACTTCCTATCATAAACAGCACTTATGAAGTGCTTTGCATTTTCACAATAGTCTTCAAACAAGCATGTAAGTATTGTGTGCATTGTACAACTAAGGTCACTGAAATGAACATTTTTCTCTAAAAGATTTAAAAATAAATGTTTTCTCAAATAAGAATCAGAATACATTGCAATGGTTTCTGTTTCAGAGCTAACCAGAAACCATGGCTTCCTCAATTGTTCAAAAGTTAAGTGGTACGTGAACCAATTTTATTGACCTATCAATGCATGACTGAAAATATTCCATATTAATGTAATATTAATAACATAAGTATAAAAATAAACATAAGTATGTAAGTAACACATATCATATACACAGCTAGCTAACATCTTTGCACTCATAAGAAATAAAGTATCAAGGTGGTGTAACGCTGAAGTTCAGGCCCAGGCTAGAAGGATATATATAATAGGGGGACAATCAAGAGAGAACTGATAAATTTAGGGGAACCTGTTCAATACACTCTAGAGCAAGCCGCAACGGAGAGGATAAAGCATATCTGAAAGAAGCTTGATTTCATTATTCACTTTTACTTCTCTATTTTATAATTAATTGTTATACATTTTTTCTATTTTTCAGTGCTAGCCTAATATTTCTTTTATTCATAATTTTTTATTTTCTTCAAATAAAAGGATCTTTACTTAGCTTTACGCATCAATGGGTGAATTGCTGCCTACTTTGAGAAAGGATGTAAAAAATCATAATTAACCCATTTAAATGTTACATCTTTTCAGAATTCCATCTCATCCTAACGGCTGTATGTAGGTGGATCTCAAGATAAAGTGTAGAAACCTATTTGAGAACTCTCTAAATTAAGGATCAGTAAGAAAGAAGAGAAGCACAGGACTGTTTCCCTGTCAAGTTGTTCTTCTAGAACTGTCCTATTTGTGTCCTATATGACTCCTTCCCTGTAGGAAACCAGAAAGATAAGTAACTTACAATTACTATGTTATCTGCTTGAAATTACATTTTTAAGATCATGTTAAAAATCATTATTAAAACTTTTTAAAACTCTGTCTCCTACCCAAAAACACTGGAAACTTTAGAATTATTACCTGTCCACTCAGCTCTGTCAAAACAATTTAATTTTGCAGACTTCTAGACTAGTTCATTGATTTCTTGGTACACCACCACTGTCAGCTGTCACTTAGAAGTGCTTCCCAAAGTTTTGTCTGTACAGATTACCTACTCGTGAGACATGCAAGTGCCCTTGATGTTAAATTTCAAACCCTTTGGAAAGCCATGCTTGGTGGAGCGATACACAAGCCTCCCAGAAGAACTGAACACTCGGTGTGAGGTTATATAAAAAAACACAGGTCCAGGGAGAACAGCCCACACAGTCCCTCTGGTCCTTCAAGCTGCCAGAGGCACAAGATTCAAATGTCTTCAGAGTCTTCCTCCATTATATATATTCAGATAAGTTTATCATAAACAGTTCCACTGAAAGTACAGTGCTAGCATCTCAGACTTTGCATTAGAAAAAAAAGACTGCTGGAACAAAGTATTCTCCCGTGAACAACCAACTGACCCTTCAGTTTCCAAAAAATGTTGAATGGCAGTAGAAACTCATTTGACTTCCACCCATACTTGACTGATTTGCTAGCAAAATTCAACAACTAGTTCATGAGATACACACTGTCCTGCAAACAATGTATTTCCATATTAAAAATCATTAAATATCATTATTCCAGTGGATGAGTCTGAAAAATTGATCCTGATTATTGTGCTTAATGGAAGTCAACTTTGATCACTATATCATATCTGAGTGGCGACCTATACCTAGTAATCTTGTCCCAGACAAAGTAGTCTGTAACTGTAGCATCCCTGGAATGCTATGACTCCTGTTTTACATAATCATTTAGGCCTTACTCTAAAAAATTATATGGGGAGCAGGAAAGGTTAAAATGCTGGAATCATGACCACTTTAAATCATGTTTTTGCCAGAATCAGAACTGAACCTCCGCAGTAAGGGTTAAGTGCAGACTGTTTACCTCATTCAAACAACATCTAGTCTGCAGTGACCATTCCTTGGGAAATTAGGGATTCCCTCACATCTGTAACAAATTACGTGGAGCAGTACAGCTCATCCTTAAAGTTCATTTGATAGTGATTGTAATACATGCCTTAAGGTTAGGATGGAGTGCTTAACTCAATCACTTGATTATACACAGAATTTCAAACGCTGTAGAAGCCAGGCTGCATATAAAAGTTCTGGGATTGAGGACAACTCACCGGGAGATCCGAGCCATTATTGTTCATATCTCACCACGGGCAGACCACATTCATACAGAGAATACTACTACCTAATGGGGAAACATACAATAGACTAGAAGTTTTCTATTAGAGCTGTCCAGGAACAGATGGTTCCAGCATCTGCTATTGCGTCTCCTTATCCTTGGTTATTTATTTATTTTTTTTTAAATATGGTTCGGCCTTAAGTTCAGTCAAAGTTCATCTGGCATCCACATCAGTTTACATCTTTATCCAAGGATCTTTTTTGTTCATACATCTTACAGTCAAATGAAAGAAATGATTCACACATTGCCACCTGTGTGTGAACCTACCACCTACTTAGATATATTTCTCACCAAGTTAATGGACTCTTCATCTCAACATTTAGAAGATCGTACGTGGTCCAATCTGCCTTTCAGGACCACATTCCTGACAAAACAGTATCAGCCTGCAGAACTAGGGAGTCCCAAAACCTGATGGTTCAACAGTGCTCCATGTGGATAAAGTAGCTTTATGACCACATCCTAAGCTCCTAGCCAAATGGGTGTCTACTTTCCATTTTAATTACAGTGAAGTTGAGCACTGTTTTTTAGTTAAAGGTTGACTATTGTAAATAATCTAAGATCCACACACTTGAGATTTGCTGTGCATCACAGGAGTGTGTGGGAGGGCGAGCAGGCCAAACTCAGTCACTTCCATGAAAGGTTCCCGAAGAACAGCCTCTGTAAGAATCAGCTGTTTACAAAATCACCTGCTTCTTCCCACTTTTTCTTTGCATGACTAGGACTCAGACTATAGTTTTAATCCTCTCCAGACTGATCTCATTCGGTCAGGATTTAGGCTGCTAACACAATGCTCCCAATGCCCCTTCAGGGAAGCAAGACAGAAAAAATTACTAAGGGTAGAATTTGTAACTGCAGGTCAGTGGAGGCTAAACGGACACTTCAAAAAGATAGCGCTGATTCTGAGCATGCTGTTAGCACGTGTCTGAGAATGATTGTTAGGTACACTGGCACTTTCCTCCATATGCCAGGGCACTTGGTAGTTCTGAGAATGATGTGTCGAGGAGCGTATATATTTGAGATGAACTCCCTACTTTCTGAAAGATAAATTATGCTACTGAATTAGATACCTCTTTCTGAATGCTACACTACACATATGAACTAGACACATGCTGTTCTAGGAGAATATTTGACAATGGTTGCTGACTCCATCACTATTTTTCATCTGTGGAAGAGAAGTTTTTTTACTGTTTGGAAAGTAGCCTTGAAAAGTACAGTTAATATAGCATATATGCTCCATATGCAGCAATGCTGTACACGGTGCCTTAGCATGCATTACTACTATGAAGAATTTCGCGAAGCTTCCATATCAAATATGAATTGACTCACACTGATTTATGTAGCCGAGCGAAATGCACATGCACTGCATCAACACAGAGAAAATCTGTGGAATCCTATCTGACATCCCAGTCACTGAGCAGCTCAGAGCAGAGCTTCACAACCACTTAGTTTTAACACTACTGGGCTACAATTTCCATCCCCCCACTTAGCAGGCAACAAAGAACACTAGGCACAAATATTTAGGTCCATTACTTAGTTCTGGCATGCACAATATCATTTATTCAGAAAGACCTGTATTCCTTTGGTAACTGTTACAAGCATTTCAGAGTTTCCTTGATGACATCTGCTGGCTGGGGTTAAACCACAACAACATCTTATACAAATTGTTCCTACAGCACGTTAAGGATACTTCAAACACTGGAGCAAGGGATAGCATACACGTGGCTGGTAAACTGCAGTAGGCAGTGGGATTGCTACAGTCCCTGGTAGGAAAGAAAGATCTTCCCACAGCAGCTTCCTTTGTCTCTTTTTAACACACATAAATAGACACCCACTGTTGAGGTGAATTACAGCAGGTAGTGAAAGTATGCAGACCATAGCCGAGAGGGCCTCTTGAGTCTTCATTCCCTCACAAAATCATTTGCTTTATCTGCCTTCTAGTTAGCCTAGCCTATGTTGCAAAATCGAACACAGGTAATTGAAGTTTTGTGTTAGCAGCTGACGTGATGTGCTAAAATAATCTGTAGTTCATATTCCCTGATGGGCCAATCAAGTGGAGTCAACATCAACCCAATACTGCTTTTGTACCCAGACGGCACTCAGGTTTTTCTGAAGTCATATTTAGAGAGTAGACATATTAGTTTACAGTCCCAAATGGTCCAGGTGGCTTCAGCTGGTTTAGAGGATTTCTAAGAGCCATGGGGAGCTCTGTGGTAAAGACATACCCTAAAAACCTGTCTGTGACTGTCTGGGCACCTATTTTCCCATAAAAAATATCCTAACAAGTCCTGTTCATTCATGTTATACCAGCTTTCACACCTCGTATTTGTGGTATGCAAAGACAAGCAACATGTTATTCTCAACCCCATGAAATGAAGTGGGCTATAGTATATGGTGGATAGAACCAACCAGAAACGGTCTGACCAAACTGAAAAAAATTCTGTTACATCACAAACATAAATATAAGCAAAAATATAATGGTTTTATAAACTTCTGACTAACCACAAGATGCTTTAATAAAACCATTCCAGCAATTTGCCTTCTTCATTACCAGAGGAGCTGCTACAGAGAATGGACTTGCAGAGTTCACAGCTGTGGGGAACTCCTGCCATAAAGACTGCCCCAGAGTCAGGGTTTCCTGATATTCCAGTTCTCTGCCTTGAAGCCACAGGAACCCTAGCCCCGGGGATGCAGCGGAGAGCCAGAAAAAACTCTCCACTTCTAATGGGACTCTCAGGACAGACGGGCTTTCACCCAAAAAAAGCCAGAAGCACAGGAGCCCAGACTGCCAAACCTTGAGATTCCTGCCCAAGTCCTCATTCCAAATTTCCAGATTCCTGGGTCTCTCTCCATCTAGCTGACAGAAAACAGGGAGATGGGACCTTTAAGTTTCAAGAGCCACAGCTGAGGCAGAGAAGACTCAGAGCTTGGACTCTCAACCTCAGTTTTGTTTCAAAGTAACTTAATGAACTATCTGGCTACTTTAGGAAGATTATTCTACTTTCCTTTCTAAATGAAACATATAAAATTCAAAATTAAACATTTTTTTCCAGAATTGAATCTGGAAATGGAACTATAATTTTGAGCACCTATAGTGGAGAATCCATGATTGAGTGTTTCTTGCCGGTCTATGGCACAGAGTGACCCCAACAAGAACACAGAATCACAGAATTATAGAATATCTCCCTTATGGAAGGGACCCATAAGGATCGTCGAGTCCAACTCCCTTCTCCTCACAGGACTACCTAAAACTAAGAAATAAAACAGAATCACTGGCTTCACAACACATCCCACAGTTTAGGGAGAATGCTCGAAATAACAAGTATAATGTTACAATGGACTCAGTGAAAAGTGTAATGGTGATAAGACATGGAGAGATTCTGCCTCCATTTCATCTGACATGGAAGTGGTTCTGAAAAAAAAAAAAAAAAAGCAGCTTATTTCTCTTAACAAAACAAATGGCAAGACAAAAGCCTGTTCCAGAAGTTCAGCTCAAACGCCAGCTAAAACAAAAGCAGAGACACTTGCCAAGAGCTGAAGTCCACCTGCTTCACCTGTTGAACTGTCCCTGATACAGTACTGTATCTTAAATACCACAATTTCTCAGATGCAGACCAGGGCGAGTGTTGGTTTGTCTCCTAGCCTGCTCCAACACTGCAACATTCCTCCTCACGGCATGCCAGGTATTTGCCACCAGTGTGGAAGGATGGAATTCAGGCCCAATATCACTGCTGAGAAGACACATCTCACGCTGCATGGGCTTAGCTGTAAAAGTGAGGTCACCACATGTGAAGTTCTTCTGTGAATCACAATAATATGTAAAGGTGTGCCATCAAACCACATCTGTTGGGAGTTTAGGAATAATTCGATGCTAGTTTGCTTCCATCAAACCTGATGCCATGACATCACTTTGCCCAGCTTCTGCTCCTATCTGCAAACTCATATGATAATTACATTTCCCAGAACTGACACTAGCTGCTACACATTACACAGTTCTTCTTCTGTTCAAACTCCTGAGGAATTCACTAACTCGAAACCTTAAAGCAGGTTTCTTGGAGCAATTCAATTTCCTTGCAAAATATGTATGACTGCCTGAGAACAAACTTAAAATAATCTGAGAAATAAGTTCAAGTGCATGCCACAATCAGCCTTACACTCCTTGAAGGGTATTCCGACACACTTAATTCACACGATACAGGTACCATGACATATCATGATACAGATAATAATACAGATAATTATGGTAATGGAATACATAACCACAGTCTGCTTATCTCCTAGGCAAAATTAGGAGAAAATCTGCATTCAAACACTGTAGCAGCAATAGCTTCCTTTTTTAAAACTTTCTAACCCTTTCACACATAGTTGCATTGTAACCCAAAGATTCTCATATACATCCTACATACTCTGAACAAATTACACAATTTATTCAGCTCACTTACGGCATTACCATGTTTAATCATTTCTAGCAATGAGCTTCATATGACAGAATCCAGGTTGCCTTAAAAAACTGATGTGTTTATTAACCATATTTCCTATGTACATGTTTTTACTTCATAAGGAGTCCCTTATCTGTTTGTCAGAAGCTGGAAGTCACCTGAAGTTGACACTCTGAACCGGCATATACTAATACTCACCTTAACTTTGCATTATTAAAATGGTTTATAAGTAAAATGCTGTATTAACCAACTTGAAAAAGCCACTTTGTTAAAGAAGCCATCATGTACATTTAAAGTGTGGAAAGAAACGTAAGATTAAATCAGGTCTTCTTGCACAAAACCCCAAGAATCAGCAATTCCTATTCAGAGGTTTTAAAGAACATTCAACCTTCTTCAAGTCTTGCTTATACATCTTTATATCACTTGACCACTACAGAGCTTGAAGTTTTGAGCACTTTATATAATACAAGGTCAACAGTACATTCCACAGAATTTCTGGGAAATGTCTCCATCATAGATCTGTGTAAAATTTCTATGTAGAAACTGACCCTCACAGACTGTCAGCTCTTTCTTAGTTTGGCAACTTGATCTAAACCCCATTTCAGGAAATCATTCTCTATTTAATTAATACACCTCAAACTCACCTCCTCTGAGAACTGGTACAGGTATACATAGAAACGGATATTTATGCAGGCAGCACTTGAAGGAGGAAGAAAGGTTATTTACTAATAGCTGTATTGCTTTGATCATATAGATTTATATTCCTCACTTCCTCTCTCCTTCATGGAGACAGGAACTGCAAGGACCAGGCCACAACTGCTCAACAGAAATTCTCACTGAACATTTGTTTTTTCAAGAGGGTATCTGCCCCACAGTCACTTCTTTCCACCGAGTTCCAGCTTCCCACTCCAGTAAGGGAGATGCAGGGCAGAAGTATGCAATCTACGTGAAAAGTACGAGCACCTGCCTACACAGGGAAAGAGACATACAGACCTCCAGCTGTGTCCTGCTGCCACTACAATTCTGCCACTGTAAGCCTCTGTAAGGAGTCTGCTTGGGAATAAAAGTGACTTTATTCTGATACCATTATTCTGCTTTATACCAGAATCACTTTTATCTCAGAATAATCTACGTAATAATCCAGAGTGATAAAAATGGCATAGCTGTTGGTAATATAACTACACTGCTACAGTTCCGTCAGTCAGGTTGCTCATGGAACAAGTTCACGTATTGCAAAGCAGTACTTTTTTCTAAAACTAAAAAGCAAGGATGCTGTATCACAGTGCTGTTGATAACCCACGGGTGCCATCCTTCCTTCACTCATCAACATGAGCGCTGGGGCCCATGCCGTACCACAGGCCTCCCTCATTCATGTGGATGCAGCTCAAGCCTTGGCTGGGAACGTTTTCAGCCAAATGAGAGTCAGCGGCAAGACAAGTGGTGGTCATGAGTTTAGGAACCACTAGCCTTCAAGAAACGCACTTAAAGGGAGAGGAAACAGTCTTTGCATCTACTCAGTGATTTATCTGATGTACTATTTGTCCATGCCAAATTCCTATTTAGTTCGGTGCGGACTGTTTAAGGGTAAGAGTTCAAGTGTAAATCTGAAGGGACTCATTATCTTTGGTTAAAAGCAAACGTGAGGAGAACAGTAACAGGCCCTAGTTGCTTTAGGAACAACACTACTGCACATCAGGAGCTCCACGCAACACTTCCTTCCTTTTCTCCCTCCTAAGGGGGGGGCTCTTCGCGTACAAGCCTTTTTTTCCTCTGTTTCAGGGATTAGCAGCAAGCCCCTGGTAAACACACCTCAGGGCTCTACGTGTCCAGCTGCCCTTTACCCCGGAGTGAGCGGCTGTGGCTGTAGCTGCAGCCGCACTACATCCTCCTCTGAGGACTTCCACTCCTTCCTCTCCCCCACGGGAAGCAGCTAACACCTCCTCGCTATGCTCTAGCTCCCGCTTCCCTCCCTCCGTAGCACCTCCTCCCCAGGGACTTCGGCCTCTACCCTGGGCTTGCCTCTCTCTCCTTCCCAAATTCACTTCACCCCTGTTCGCCCCCGGGTTGGCCTTTCCCTTTCCGGCTGGCTCCTGGTCTCCCAGGCGCTTTCTTGCCACCAAGCGCCAGACGCTGGGTTCGTCCCACTCTTCCCAGGTACAGCTCTCCCGTTCTCAGCACGCCCCGGCGGACGCTCGCCCCTCGACGCCCCGCTCCCTCCCACCATTAAGCAACGGCCGCCGGCCCCGCTGCCGCCATGACTGACCGGTCTTACTTCGAACTCGGTCGGCACGGTCAGGGCGAAGGTGCGAGCGTCGCCGCGCTGACAGACACCAAGCCGTCAGCCCGACGCACCTTCGTGGTGGAAGAAACGACGCCGGAGCTCCGCTAAAAAGCCACCGGGAGCTGACGGCACCTCCCTCCGCTCTCCCCTCTGGCCGCCGGTGCCTGCCCCGCGCGTGGTCCCGCGCCTCTGGAACCTTCCCTGGCACCTGGGGATGAGGCGAGGCGAGGCGGGGGGGAGGGAACAGGCGGGCACGGCCGGGCAGACCCAGAGCAGCAGCTCTGCCAGGCCGAGGGGGCTCTTGCGCCGCGCCCCCGGGCCGGTCACCTCAGCCGTCGGGAGAGCAGGACCCACCTACAGCGCTCGCCTTCCGCCGGGCACCGACGCGGCTCCGCCG
>JAVJGG010000007.1:21447188-21494832 GCA_035590195.1 Aviceda cuculoides
GGGGGGGGACGGACGACGTGGGTTTGGGGCTTTTTTTTTGCCTTTTTTTTTTCTTGCGTGCAGCCCGCGCACCAGCCGCTAACCTGCTGCCTTCCCGTGCGGGGCGGGGGGACGGGGGGACACGACACGACAGCGTTTCTGCCTGGGAGGTGAGGGCGAAGCGGAGCAGAAAGACGACACGGGTGTGCTGATTTATTTCCTCGGGAGTGGCGGGGAGCCCGGCTGCAGATCCGGGCTGCCCTGGAGGGGACGGGCGCTCGGCGGGGGGAGAGCCCTCGGCCGGCCGGCGGGGGTGCGTGGAAGTTAGTTTTTGTCCGCAGCCCCAGCCGTTCTGGCCGGGGGCCGCCCCGCAGGTACAGCTCGCTGCCCGGGAGCGGCTGCGGGGAAAGGTGGGAGAAGCCGGAGGGGCTTTGGCTGCCGTCCGGGCCCGGGCAGCGGCGGGGCTGTACGTTCACTTGGCGGTGGGTTTTCCCGGCGTGAAAAAAAAAAAAAAACCAACTCTTGTCCCGTTTGCTCCGCAGCTTGAGTCGGGAAGGTTTGGGGGACAGGAGATGGTGCCGGTGTACCCAAAACTCTGGGATCCGCAGCCGGCCCGGGGCCCGCGCGTTACTCGGGATTCGGTGTATCACCTGCAAAAGACCCCCCCCAAGTTTCTGCTTTAAGGACCCCGGTCTAAGTTCTCGCTGATGACCGGTTTCTCGCCCAAGGTGCCGTGAGATAGTCTGGCTTTTCACGTTACCTGGCAGGCTCTCTGCCCAATTTCAAGCTGCGGTCGTGCGAAGGGAAGCAGCCCCTCTGCCCACCGGTTTCTTAAAGTTGGCAGTTCTCTGCGTCCTTTAGCGAGTTAAATTCTGCTTATCAGCCTGTTGCTTGGGTTTTCGAACGCGTGGGTACCTGACCCTGCGGGACCGCGATTGCTAAGCTCTGCTGCCGTGACCAGTGTTGCATCCAGGGGTACGCACAGGGAGGGAAGTTGCTGAATAATGTCATTAAGAATCACTGCACGTGAAATAAACAATCAGGTGTCTTTTTCTTTTTTCTTTTTTTTTTTTTTTTTCTTCATCCCGGTTTAGGTTTAATTAAGAATTCCTCAGTTACAACTCTGTAGTTGTCAAGGTCTGAGAGACTCTTGGAAAACTTGTGTTTCAGTCTTGCTGGCCCAAGCATAATAAAAAAAAATACCCAGCCTGAATCGAATTTTTATGCTCAGTTCACGGTAGATTTCACTCCATTCTCATGTAAACAGCTTCTACGAATCAACATATGTGTCTGGGTGGTATCTCTCACTTTGTTTTGTAACAAAAAGCCATATTGCATCATTTAATTTGCTCAAGTCATGCAAATAGGAAAAAATCAATAGGACAAAAAGGGGTCGACTTATCCTCCTCCCCACTAAACTGCTGCCCACACACAGAGTCCTGTTGCTTATGGCAAAAGAATAACAACAACACCATTGTGTTTGTTAGTTGGTTCACTAATGGGTGAAACTGGAGAACATCATTCTCCTTCAGTCCCCAGCTCTGTCCAAATGTTCATGCCTTTTGAGGGAGCATTTGTCCTACCCCCTCTATTCCCAGATGAGTGAGAACTGTCTTACTGCAGGTTTTCAGCTGCAGATCTCTCTTTATTCATACCATATGCAGCAGCAGTTTGAGATTCAAGGCAGATATATTTCTTCATGTTGTCTAGAGACAGTGTCATTAAGCTCCTGTGTGATAATTGAATTAAACTATAAACTAACCACACACAGATAACCTGAAAGATCTAGCTGGAAAAAAAGAAAGAAAAGAAAAAAAAAAAAAAAGAAAAAGGACTGGAAAATATGTCCTTAATTCACCCTGTTTGCAGTGTCTCGGTGGCATATATGCTACCGAGGTTATTCAATGCTTGGAAACCCTTGTAGTAATTGGCTGAATGCAGTAAATTGGAGGTTGCATTTTGGTTAGTTTTCAATCTCCAGGAAGTTGAAGGGTTTATTCTCTTCTTACTATTCCTTGAAAATATTTTTTAATCCCATTTGGGTCTGTTGGTTTTTTTACTAATGGTACTAAAAACCTGATATAGATGTGAGGACCAAAATGCCACAGTAGCTATTTCTGAGCTGTTGAACCTGTTTTTTTAAATATAAATTACACTTTTTAAGGAATATTATTTTACAGGGTTTTGAAATCAGGCTGGTTTTCACCAAATATTAATGTTTATGAAAGTCGCAAATCTGCTTTATCATATCAATATACGTTTAGGGAAAACGTCAAAATATATGTCATTTATACTTGACAGAATGAGGTGGTCATCCCATAAAAGACATGGCAAACTATTATGGAATAAATCTGAACGGAACTTTTCTAAAAGCACATTTTTTAAACTGTGTTCTACTAAAGTTCCAAAACCAGCTTTTTTAAACTCCGTCATATATCCACACGATGGAATGGCTATGACATTAACAGAAATCTAAATGCTAGCTTCTTTTTTAAAAAAAAAAAAAGAATTGAGCATGCTCAGTAGACATTTTCATAAGAGCTTCTTGGTTAAGATGCCAGGTCTTTGAGAATATTTGACCAAATTATTGATCTGTGTTCATAATGAAAATACTACCATTGCCTGCAGTTTTAGGAACAAAAATGGAGCTATCATAATGATCAGACACAACATTGCACTGGCTCAAGTAAGATTTTTGCATCCTGTTATTGACATTTAACTCTTCGTCTTCTAGTTTTCGGCAATATCCCCTTGTTTAAGAAGGGCTGCTACATCCCAGTCAAACATTATAATATCAGTTTTTCTAAAAGTTTGCTTACAGCCCGACAGGCAAAGAAGTCCTCTCTACCTTGGATGGTTTCACAGCCAAGGCTGTCAAGGAATGGGTGAAAAGTAATTGTTTTCAAGTGTGCCCTTTTACAATCATTTGTTTGCTCTGGCTCTTTCACGAACAAAGGCTATTGTTGAACACATCCAACTAAACAAATAACTCATCTTGGGGTCCCTTTAACAGCTGCCTTAGTACAATGATCTATTTACATATTACCCTAAAATTGAAACTGAACTCTTTAATGACATAATCCAGCACTATAACACAGAAGAAGCATATGTTCAACCCAACAGCTGAACAATCTCGTAAGCATATGATTTTTAGACATAAATGCTTGTATATCAAATACGGCTTAATGCAATGACTTATTTCACTGTTTGTTTTTTTTTTCTATTAACATCAAAATTATACTGCCTTTCTCAAACTAGGTATGGCAGAGTACACAAAACAAATGACAATATTCAATGTAAAGAATTTCTGTCTATTGTGTCATCTTCTGTTTCTTCTTCTTTGCACTAGTCTTTTTGTTGATAAACCAATTTAGTATGCTATGCTTTCCTGCGCATTCCAGGATTTATCTTACCTTTAGTCTACCCGTTTTACTTTCATGTGGCTAGAGATTAAAGGATGATCTTACAGATGTTGTAAATTAGTCAGCAGCAGGCATAATCATTATTAGGCATGTTGCAATAAATGTTTGGAAGTTTTACATATTTTCCAGAGCACAGTTAGTTTAAACCACTGCAGTTAGATGGTTTCACATACGACTTTAAAAATTGAAGCAAGAAATTAGTTTACGTTTCTTTAGAAGACCAAAGCCATTGTCAACTTTAAGGTCATTTTCAAAGTAGAGAGCCAAAAGAAAAAGCTTCATTCAAGTAAGTATTTCAGCTTTCACTTAAAACTGGTTTAATATACTCCAGGATAAATACATTATCGATTTACTAAAATTCAGCATAGAATGCCTGTCCAATCTCCCAGCCAGGACAGAGTTATACATCAGACCTCACACAGAGCAAAAGTTACCGCCCTGTTTTGCTTGAGCATTCTAAAAGTTAAATAACATTGTACTTGATTTTCAGATAATTGATTGACTCTCATTCCTTAATCTTCCGATTAGCTATTATATGACCAAGATTCATTCCAGAAATGACATGAGGGGGTGAATTCCTGTGGTCAATTCCTGGATAGCAGCTGCTCAGGGGGATTAGGATCCTTTTGTCTTAACTTTGAGGACTGAAATGTTGGCAAGCATTACTTCTCCTGTATCACCAGGCAACGTCAATTACGTTTTCCACAAGAAACAGTAAATTAGCTTTGCTATCCTGTAATTTTTTTTTTTTCCCTGTTCACAATATGTTCTGGAGTCTTCCAGTACAAGTATAGTTTTCTATCTGCATTACTGTGAATTCAATAAACACACTGAATATTTACCTAGTAATACTTCGTGTTTACTTGTACTTCTAAACACACCATCATACTGCTACCACAAGAAAGCCTACTGCCTGAGATCAACTCCCTGACGAAAACATCCGAAACTTTTGCAAAGCAGGTGAAACTACTGAATGTAGGCAAGTACTTTGAAGAGTCATGGTACGCTTCCCTTTGGTGGAAACACCAAAATAGGTCATTTCATCCTTACTTTAGGAGAGCTCCCAGCTTCTGGGTGACATAATGTTCTTTAAAAGTAGCATTTACAGACAGTGCTTTCGATCATCCCCTGTTGGCTTCAGACTTTGTTCTGTTTGGCAGACAATGACTTGACTGAATTATTCAGGCCACTTCCCATCAGAACCACAGCAACGCAAAGTACCAAGGTCAAGATGCCATCATCCCTTAAGAAAGTCTAGCTATTGCAGAAGATTGCCTCAGCAGTGTGGATTACTGCAAGCGTATAAAGTCTGTTCTCTACTACCTGGATTGCAATCCTAGGCAGTATTAAGTCAGGTTCAAAGTTTTAGTTATTAAGTGTTTTGGTTATAGTTTATTGTAGTTATATTTTTAGTTCTTGCCTTCAAGGCATATTTCCCCAGATCTACCATACCTAGCTAGAGCAACATCTGAAACTCAAGGAAGAAGACTGAGGTTAACAGTTCTGCTGCTATGGCCCAAATGAGCAATGTAGCAAAAAGATTCTAAACTTTTTCAGGAGAGGAGGGGCTGGGGCAGTGAAAAGAATTCCCCAAAGAATTCAGGGCCAATGCAAACATTTTGCCATACATGCAACATGCAATTAAGTGATTACTGTCTTCAAGGTTTAAAAAAAATAGAAGACGACAAACCCTTTCCAAAAGAAGACGTAGTAAGACAATTATATTCCCAAGAAGGTCTGAAGAGAGATAATAAACCATATGTGGCAGATGTTAGTCACAGTACTTAACTGCAGGTGCTATGAAGCCGAGGATAGTCTGAGAACAGGTAGTCTAAAGAACAGAACACTTAATGCATTTAATGATCCTGGCAAACCTGGACGAATTCTTTTTGAAGCCAGTGGCAGCTCCTCCAGAATAAAGGTAGAAGCCAAATGGTGTTCTTCTAATCAGTGGTCCAACTTATGCCACTAAACTTTAGTACACGTTTCAGATGGCCTTTTGACCACATATGTATGGTAAGCCTAAATTTTCTTGGAAAGAGTTTGGCTTCTAAATTAAGGTTCCTTTAAGTAGGAACTGTAACTGTACGGGCCATATATTGTGTAATATTTTGATTACGTATCTGTTTAAAACAGTGGAGAATGCATTTCTCTCAAGTGTTTGAGGTTTACGTAATTATGATCTGTAAATAAAATGCTGAGTTCAGAACAGTGTTATCAAAGTACTGCATCCTAGAAGACAGCCGACTTATGAGACAGCATACTCAAACATATCAAGAGCCTTCATGCATTGAATAACTCATTTGATCAAAAGTAACTTAGATAATTCCCTTCAATGTTACATTGCATAGGAATGACATTGGAAAGTCCTTCTACAAATCAACTCAGAGATATGAACTATAGCAAAACTGTGTAATATTTTCAAATGTGCTTTTTACAAATTTTGCAGAACACAAATACTTACCACATTCATATTTCTTAACATAAGTGTCTTACAGTCTTTGTTTATAACTGCGTTAAACAAATAGCAGAAAGAACCTGAGCTTTGTTTTTGCATTGGATCAGATTCAGTCCCTCTCAACTGAGAACACATTTCCCACTACCCACCATTGGGATGAATGATCAAAAAACAATCCATGTGGTTAACAATAGATTAACAAAGTGCACTGCATTCAAAGACTAATAAAGACGAGTATGCTGTTTTCCATTATTTTTCACGATTTGATGACATTGCGCTCCTTAGGCTCCTGTGTTTACTTAAACACATCATCAATCGTGGTTTCGTGCTTCTTCAAGTACTATGCATAATATATGCTCTTTTTTCAGGACAAAGTTACAGTTTCAATATTGAGACAAACAAGATGTTATGAACAAATTCTACTTTTTGCAGTTATAAAGAGAAATGTCTGAAAACACACAACTTTTCCCGCTTCCAAGTAGTTTGCATTAGAGAGAACAAAAAGCAGAGCAGCTTTTAAAGCGTGAAAAATCCAAGGCACCTGCAGAACTCCGCAGCAGTCATTTCAGCAGCCGGACCGTGGTATCGTTCACGATACACCTATTGAACAAATACCTAGATATGGCTTTCCTGATGTGTTTTGATGGTAGAATTTTAATTTTTAGTCTCTAAATACTTGAATAAGTCACCTCACAAGTTAGGTTTTTAAGTGTCTCTCATAAGAGAAGTGGGTAGAAGGCCTGCTGCTGTAGCTCCTCCTTATGTAAATGATCCCTCTAGTTCAGAGATTGCCTATGTGATTAAGAGATTGTGGGCATGAGTCCATCAAATAACTTGAGTACTATTATTCTTGCCTGAGAAGGAGAAGCAAGCGCTTAAAATCTCACTGTACTAATGACATATTACACGTTTCATAGTAATAATTTTTGCACTTCCGAAAGGGTAACATGAAACACAATGCATTTATACTAACTGTATTGGTTCTGCTGGCATTATTTATTACATATAAATATGTAATAAAATGCAATATTATTACATTCATGTAATAATGTATCATGCAGTCTTTTTTTGGTGTAAGGTGGGGATACAGATCATATGTTTATTTGTCTCTGGTTTGTGGCTTGCAGATACTTTCTGTTACCAACAACACAGAATGTGCGAAGCTACTGGAGGAAATCAAATGTGCACACTGCTCACCTCACGCTCAGAACCTATTCCACTCACCTGAGAAAGGGGAAACACCTGAAAGAGAACTAACTCTTCCCTACCTGTGCAAAGACTATTGTAAAGAATTCTATTATACTTGCAGAGGTCACATACCAGGTAAAACCTATAACAAAATACGGGGCTAAAGGATGTCTGTTTTGAAATGTTGATATTGCCTGAGCGGTTATAGATCTAGCTCTTCTCTAGGTACAATCCCCATTGATATCCAGGGGATTTTGCCCAAGCAAAAGCAGAATATCTCAGGGTCTTCACACCAGATCTGATGCAGTGAGGTAAATATTTTGAGCGCTTTCTTGCCACCTTCCTACTAAAACTCTCCATGAAACACAGGATTGTTTGTTGTCAAAGGCACCTGAAACTATGACCTTTGCTGAAATATTGGCGTGTTCATTCAAATCATGTAAACAAGCAGTTGGCCATCCAAAAGGCTATTCTAAATGATAGATAGCTTTAAAATGCAACAAATAAAGGATGCTGGCTGTTTGCTGTAGACTCTAAAAGCTGATGAGTAAAGTGTTTTTTCTGGTTTTGTTACCCTAGAAACTGATGTTTTTTTCCACAGGGTTTAAAGCCCATGGAAATCAGAGGGAGCTATTTGATAGACTTCTGTTATCTTTGAATCACTTCCAACATGCTGTTAACAACCAAATTCTTAACTAACCTAACACTTCCTCACTGTAGTCAGTAGAGTTAGCTGGACATAACCAAAACCAGATTTTGACCTGTGTTGTCTAAGACAGTCACCAAATGTGTGCTATCACTTGTAACCATATCAATAAAATAACCACAGAAGATGGTTCTTTTAGAAATACGGTCTTAATACACTATTATATTAAATAACATCTTTGGTATTCTCAATAGTAAATTATTTATATGTTTAAGGCTGTCATTTGTAAACTATGCTTTTTTTCCCTGTCCAAACACTACTTATAACTAATGCCACACAGGAGAAAATAATTAAGCTGGTTACGATTTTTTTTTACTAGCAACACAGACTGGAAAAAAGAGTTGATAACCATACGAAAATGAATTTGTGAATAGTCAGTTTTGACATACAAACACAGCGCTGTAATATAATACAAACATATTTGAGTAAAGGGGATAGTTTAAGTGGACGAGATTTGGAGGAGGTTTTTTTAATTGCATGTGTATAGTGTGTACTTGTTTTCTCCAAAATCCCAAGAGTGCAGGGGTTTTTTGCAGCGTTCTTTCATTGACTTGAGAAAACATTTTGAATTGACTTACTTTTTCCCTTTACTGTGGTTTAACATGTATCTCAACCCATTCAAATATGAAAATATTATTATTGTCTTTATAAACTAAGAGATGTTTCTAAGGCTTTCTTAAACCAGCTGTTTCTTGCTCTTTATCACATTCCCCAAAGCAAAGCAGAATAGATCACAGTTGCCAAGACTGCCTGCTGAACAGCGATAACAGATTAGATATTCTAAATGTTTGGCCCATATAAGAAGTCAGCACAAAGACTTTTCTTGACATGAGTTTGTAGCTAGTGCAAACGATTAGCATATTCTGCAGATCAAGTCCCTCATAGTTGTTTTGTGAAGTTCTGTGTTTCTG
This sequence comes from Aviceda cuculoides, assembly GCA_035590195.1. Lineage (NCBI taxonomy): Eukaryota > Metazoa > Chordata > Aves > Accipitriformes > Accipitridae > Aviceda > Aviceda cuculoides. Next base: position 21,455,853 of record JAVJGG010000007.1, read on the forward strand.
AGGAAATAATTTGTTTAATTGGAAAAAATGAAAGAGGGAAAAGGGAGAAAGAAGGAGGACGTGGAGGGAGGGAGAGAGAATGAGAAAGGGCTGAGCAACACAGGAGCTATAGCCACAGGAACCTCACTCCTCAGATCAACATATGTGGTGACGAATGACAAATTTATTTTTCTACAAAGTTTGTGTATATGTAAAACTGCTGAAGTGCATCAAGATGTCAAGTGCTTTTTGTGACCACCCAGGTTGCCTTGAAAGATAACCAGATGAAAGCATAACTTTAGCACTGGACAGAGCACTGTGCTTTGCAGGAAAAGAGCTTACATACTTTAGCGTCAGTTAAAATAGGATTTTTCCTACATCAATCAGATGCTAATAATCATTCTAAATACTTGTTCTGAAAGTGGGTTGTACCAACAAAAAGTTGTTGTGTACTTACATCCACCAACAGGGTTAATTTGGTGACTTAACCGGTACACGTGGTTATTGATACCTATGCTAGGATTTCCTGAAGGTATTAATTAAGTAAGATTCAGGTCCCTCTTTTTGAGAAGATGGCCTGTAGGATTTTTATATCGTTTAATAGTCTTATACATTCTAAAATATAAATTATTAAAGTAACAACTTATGTGGGGTTTCTATTTTACTTGTGAGACCCGTATATCCATAATAATATTTATTGCAAAAGAAAATAAAAACCAGAAGATGTGGAAGCTATGTTTTCAGCTTAGCCTGGAGGATTAAACAAAGAGTTGGAAATTAACAGGCCCCCAAACCCAAGGTCTCTGGCAATGATTCACTGTGCATTTGTTAAAAAGTCAAATAATTACTCTTCCTCCATTAGGGAGTGCTAATTGTTTCTGAAGACCAATACAAAGGAGCTTAAGGAAATTGCTGACTACAGAAATAATTTTATCCCTTCAGTCCTGCACAAATGAGAAATATTATTAGCAATTTAAGACAGCAAGCATCTTTTCTGGAATTGAAATTTTAGCAGTAAATATTAACCAAGAAGACTGAGAAATTATACACAGTTCTTTTCACGAGTTAGCTCTAAAAATTCATTTATTGTTCTGTCTCTTTTTGCAAAGACAAAAACTCTATCAGATCCTTGGTTAACTCTTTTGAAGACAGCAGTTTCCCACCAGTTATGACTGTATCAGAACTTCCATTGACTTCTTTAGGAATATCCAAAGAAAAACTGGACCCGATTCTTTATTCAAAGAGAGTAATAACAATAGCTGTTAAGATTGCATGGATATGTTAATGCAGGAGGGTGTAATGTTTCACAAAGTCCATGAGATTAGAACTTCCCTGTTTCATCCCAGGTGACTGTTCTCATTATTTCTCATCCGATCTTTACTGTAAGCCTTAGTTTAAGTGATTACTGATGGAGACACTGGAGTTCAGTGACTTAATGGAGTATCTTCAATCGATATGAATTTTAAGTTTTCCAAGGCCATAGGAGAAGACTGTCTAATATTTAGTAATAATATAGCTAGTAAAGAAAGGCACGGCTGATTCTGCCTTTCGGCATGAGCAGAAGCTTGACCCATGCCAGTAGAAGTGACATTTTCTAGGGAACAAACCTTTGCCACAGCCGCAGTGCGTTCTGCCATCCAAGGACATCAGACAGATTTTGAACTATGTGCTCTCCATTATTTTTATTTGAAGAAATGGGTTCCAGATGATTGTGGGTGAATTCAGATCCAGGCCCAGATCTGAATCCAGGCATTACCAGAACAGATGCTTGATTTGAATATTTAACTCCAAACAGGGGCACCCCAGCCCGAAATGCTGGAAATCTAAGAAATTCTGCAACCCACACAACACTTCCAGAAGTTCTAACGTAGTCGAGTACATTTTGAAACAATCAGTCTGGAATCACCTCTTTGATTCATTTTTCACTGAAAGTTGAGAAGAGAGTGGAGAATGTGGTTTTTGTGAACACATTTACATCTAGCTGTCAAAAGTGCAAATCAGAAAAAGAACAACCAAACCAGGAAAATGCTTCTTTTACACACTACTGAACCGTATGCTCAAAGTCGTAGCAGGAATAAAGCAGGTGAGCCTGATTTCCAGATGCTCTCTAAGCCAGTGCAGGTCTACTCAGAGGAGTGGAGGATATTCAGTCCTGCATGCAGTGCAAACAAGGAAGGGGGTGAATAGGAACCTGACTTGCTGTAAAGACCGGGACAAATGCTACCGTGACACTTGAGTTGTATATCAAAGAGAGGAGGCAGGGGGATGGGTAAGCAGGGAATCCAGCAAAGTGGAATTTGGTGAAGGTAGGATAGGAAGGAAGATATGGAATGAGGAATAAGTGACCGCAAATATGAGCGGAGAGAGGAGGTGAGGATCAGCTGAGAGCAAAAGTTTTCCTTTGAAAAGGCTTGAAATCATGCAACTTATTGTCACAGTTTTTTATAAGGGCAAACACAGAAAGCCTTCACTGTAACTACCTTAACTGAAAAGTCTGTAGTTTGGTTCTTGTTTGCAAGACAGAAAGTTGTAAAAGCTTAGAAACGCAAGCCTGGGCAAAATCTGACATGTACTACACTTAAACATTATGTTTAATCTTCCTTTGTGATTTCAGTTTTCTTTGCTAACATGGGCATTGCTTTGTCAACACATACACAGCTGGTAGGAAATTTGTAATGATATGTATGAGTCTTTTAAAATACAGTAATAAGTCCAGAAATTCACACAGGACCAAATGTTGCTGTCCTTATTAGGCATAGTTTTCATAGAGAACAGTGACAGAGCTGTATTTGAATAAACTCAGACTGAGCAAAATGATCTTTTTTTTTTTTTTTTTCTCCAAGAATTCTAGTGCTTATGGGCACTTGTCAGGGACCATTCTTCTGGACATTGTACAAACACTGAACAAAATGGCAAACTCTACACTAAAGACCTTACAATCTAAGCACGATAAAGAAAACATTAAATGGCTACAAGCAGATAGGAGAGGAGGAGCAAATGTTTTGCTAACGGTCTTTACTGAAGCTGTTAGTATGTTGAATCTAGCATATATAACAGTTTGCATCTGATTGTTACTTGAAACGAACATGTACTGAGTAAACAATATGGTCATAATATGCTCTGTTTTTCTGACTAAAGATAACATTCAAGCCAAGACTAGTTTATCTTTAGTAAATAGTAGATGGTATACTTGGAAAATTCTACAAAGTGTTAGAAATCATACACCTCTAATTTGCTATTGCATTTTCTTGAATGACCCACTGCGTCTAGAGAAATAAATTATTAAAGACAAAACTGTGTATTTTTAAGTCAAATAATTCAACAGCAAGATTTTAGATTACCTTTGCTTTTGGCATTATATCTACGAGCCTTGGAATACTACTCCATGATTATATCAGAGTTCCTTTCAGTTGTTCCACTTGAAATTATATCTCCCATTTTCTCCAAATAACTACTATAAATTAAAACCAGCTCCTCAGAGATGATATTTACTGAAGCTCCAAATCATGGTAATTAAACTTTTACACCACAACACACTACCATGTGTTTCCAGATATTATTTTATAGAAACCAAAGGCAGGCTTTGTCATGTTATTTTTCCAATATTTTTAAAGGAAGATGCATATGAAAAGAAGTATAGTTGGGTGGGAAAGGCTTTCCACTCCACAAAAATTCTGGGATCTAAAAAATTTTCCTATTCCACATAAGGAAGAAATTGAACTCTTTCGAAATTTTCCATGAAGAAAGCCACAGAGAGACCACCCCAGGATAGCTAATAAAGTCGTTGTTAGGACATTTACTTGGGAAATGGGAGACTTAGGGTCAAACTCTTGCCTGACAGATGAGGGGCATTGACCTGAATATTCCTCTTCCTAATGAAACACCCTAATTACAAGACATTGGAGTATAGTGATACGAGGTTTCCTGTCTGTTTCTCTCTTCTTCATTTAGACTAGAAGTTTGAGTTTGGACCAGAAGCATCATGTTAACTAAAATTTTGTCAAAACTGATAAGGTTTCTGAAAAAGCTTTGCTTTTAAGAAACTGGCATTTTCCAATGAAACACAGCTTTCCCTGATCAGTTCTTCTTGCACATTGTAAGCCAGAGGTTTTATGGCCAAGATCTATGGATTACTGCATTATTTACAAGTGGTAAAGCCATGCATAAATTAGGCCTCTAATTCCAATTAAGTGCTAATTCTGTGTATCCTATGAGTTATGTCCTGGACTATAGTACATACTAACACGGTATGCCAATAATGCAAAGAGGAATGAAGGTAACTTAAGACATACTATCTTAACAATGTTTTAGTAAAATAGTACATGTACAACTAGCCAAATTCTGTCGTCTTAGATTTAGTACTAATGATTGAAAAATGGATAGAAATGACTAGAAATAGGTTTGTGGACAGAAATAGATATTTTTGCTGTCATTAAACCTAGCGTAATGTTAGTAGTGGCAGGTTTTTCCTCAAAGGCTCTCATTTTACCAACTTCTTGTTTCCCTGGGTCTTTGAACTCCTTCCCATTTTAACCTAAAACCTAAAGACCACCTTTCATCCAAGCCAGTTTAAAGCCTGCTCCAGTGCAGCATGAGACATATTCCCCTTTTGGGGGAAGTAGACCTCGCGATGGGACACTGTGTTCACCCACCCTGATGCTGGGAGTCAACCAGAGGCCAACTGCATGTCAACATGGTGCAGTTTTCAGCAGTACTTCTCGCTTTCAGAGACAAGTAATTATTCACCTCTCTGACTGATGTCCTTTGCTGCCAGCATTCTACAAAGTCTTTACTGCATGTCTTTTACCGAAGTCTTTACTGAAATTTTGACTACAACAAGCCGCTTCTTAAAAAAAGTTAAATGAAAGCTGCTCAAGCTATTTTACAGCAGATATTACATTTGATTAATAGGGTTAAAATCAGGGCAAAGTGTATCACAGCCTCAACTCCGAACTTTGTCTCTTAGTTTTTTAATGAGTAAACTGTAGTGTCATTTTGAATTAATTGGTAGTTTTATTTAAGCACACTGAAAATAAGGTTTAATACAAATATAGATGAATAAGCTATAAAAGGTAATACTCATTTTGTATTTATTCAGAGCAGGCCTTTTTCGCAGATAGCGCTTTGTTTAAAATTACTTCTTTTTCCACTCAATATATAATCTATTTAAAGATTAGTTTGACGGCACAAAAATGCAGACATGACAACACACTAAATATTTGTATGCTCTTTTGCATTTTTAAGGTTTTCTCCAAACTACAGCTGATGAGTTTTGCTTTTACTATGCAAGAAAAGATGGTGGTGTATGCTTTCCAGATTTTCCAAGAAAACAAGTGCGAGGGCCAGCTTCTAACTCCCTGGACCACATGGAAGAATATGACAAAGAGGAAGAGATCAGCAGGTTCATAAAGATAAATGCTGTTTAATCTGAAAAAAAAACCCTAGCAAAGCCTGTGGTTTTCACAGTGAAACAGCTCAGTGTGTGCTTATGCTCAGCAGCTGTGTTTTCCAGATGTTACTTTCTTTTGCTGCTGCTAGTGTACGTCAAAAGAGAAAGTTACATTAACTTCAATATTTCAGTACCATCTGATATTTGCGTTTCTGAAAAGGTGTTAGAATCCTGGTCTGAACCACCCTGTGGCTCTTGGTTATGGTCCACCCTGTGGATCATACGTAGTTCTAGGAAGTCATTTCTATGTGGATTTAATATTACTAAACTACGATAAGTTTATTAGTGAGATATTTATTTCATTATTTTCAATTTATTTCATTCATGTATTTTTCTTTGTGAAAATAATTAAATTAGATTGCCCCATTATAAGTCAATATTTTTAAATGGGTTTCAGAAGCCAAATTTTGTCAAATTTCTGGAATTTACTGTGTTTATTGCATGGTACAAATTTTGTATTTATAAATTGTTCTCTTTTTATACCAAATTTTTTCTCTACTTCCTCTACATTTCAGATCTAAGATTAATTAATTTTCTCTTTCTTGTATACAAACTAAATTTTGCTCAAGTGAAGTTCAAAGTGATTTTCAGTATTATATGCTCACATACATTCAAGGAAATAATTTATTCTGGATCGCATAACTGTACTTTTAATATCACTGCAGAACAATCATTTTATTGTTTAGGGACATTGTGTCATGGTTACAAGAAAGAATAAATTTCTCACTATTTTTTAAATTCTTTTTTAGAAAACACAAGCACAACTGCTTCTGTATTCAGGAGGTTGTCAGTGGACTAAGGCAGCCTGTTGGAGCAGTACATTGTGGGGATGGATCCCATCGCCTGTTTATTCTTGAGAAAGAAGGCTATGTGAAGATTTTCAGTCCAGAAGGAAACATACTCAAGGAACCTTTTTTGGATATACACAAGCTTGTTCAAAGTGGAATAAAGGTTGGATTTTATACTTATCTCTACCTGTTTATATTTTAGCCTGTATATGGGGAAAAAGGGAAGAAACATTTCTCAGAAATTATTTTAATTTAAGTAATGACAACAGACACTACAGTTCTATCTGGGAAAGAAGTGAAAATTTCCTTGTTTCAGGAAGGGAAAACATAGCATCTTATAACCGTCATCACAGTTTTCTCTTTCCCTTCATTTTTTCCTCACTTTAAATTCAGAAGAAACTATCCAACGCGAGCATCCCACAGCATTATCTTTGTATTTTTCGTCCTTTGGGCTCATTTCCATCCCACTGAATTCAGCTGAGTTTTGCTGTGATTCCAGTGGGAGCAAGCTCAGGGCCTCCCCTGACCTGAGGGTCCTCGGCGATGCCCGGGGAGCCAGACACGGGAGGGGGCCTGGGAGTGCTCAGGGACCCCCGGGAGAGGGGGAGCGGTGCTCGCTCCCTCTTGGCTCAACTTCAGATGTGGCACAAGCTGCCCTTGGTGGGAGGCTGCTTTAAAAAGGTGTGCATTTGAGATGCACGTGAAAAGTGGCCGACCCTCTAAATGCAGACCTGCGGGTGGGTTGGTTGCAACAGTTTTCGTTGCGTTCGATGGGAAGACTTTCATGGTCAGGGGAGCAAACGGTGAATGGGCACTGGTGGGAATACATTGGAGGGGGAGGGTGGAGGTAAGGAATTACATCTAGGTATGGGGTAAGTACTAATGGAAAACTCGTATGTCTAATGGAGAGTATTTTACTTTGGTAATGTCATGTTGTTTCGTGTTGATTTCTTGTCACATTTTGGAGTGGTAATGCAAGTACAATCCAGATATATAAAAACTTAAATTTAAATTTAAATGGTAATCAGGTTTTGCCTAGAAGAGTCAGGACTCTATATCATAAAGCCTTCATGGATGAAAAATATGTTGACATACTCTTGACAGAGTAATCTTAAATAATAATTGTGACAAACTATATCAATTTAAAATGCATAGCACGTGCTAACTAATCATTTCGTGTTTCAGCTATAGGGGCAATAAGCCAATTAAGATAGTCTTTTTCTGAGACAAAATCGCAGAGGTTTTTGGTTTGTGTTGAAAGAGAGAAATGAAATACATTATACCTTTTTCAGGAAAAGAACCAATGTATATGATTCTGTGACTTCCTGAACACTTCCCTTTCTGCCTCTGTGGGTAACCATTATGTTCAAGTACCAAAACAGAAGGGACTCATCGAGGTGGTTTTGAACATCAGTCTAAGGCTGTTTTATATTTCTTAACCAAAAATTCTGATAGTTTGTATGTGTGAAAAACTGATGTGTGAAAAACTGACACTGAAACTTTCCACAGAACTGTTATCAGTTCCTTTCTCAAGGAAACTTTTACAGCTGGAACTTAGAGGCAAGGCTAAATGGAAAACTGATTTTCCATGCTTCTGAATAGGCAGTAGCCTGCTTGATAAGACTCAACAGTTACCCTCAGATTCAGATTCAACTTTTAGTTCTGTTTTAAATCAGTGACCTGATCTTTTTAGTCTTTACTACCCTAACCATCATATAATACTCTAAACTGGATCTGTTTCAACTATAACATTATGTTTAAATATTTTGATGTTCTCTAAGCTAGAAAGTCTAATTCAATTCCCTGAGATAACAGTCCAGTGACTGAGGATAATTGTATTGCAGTGTTTAATGCAGGCTGGCAAGAACGGAGGCTTTATGTACTTCACAGGTAAGGAGAAAGGGAATGTGCCTAGAAGCAATAATCTAGCTCTTAAATAGAAAGGGGAAAGAATTTGAGGAATGAGTACATTATATAAAATAACAAATAAATAGAATAAAACAAACACCACATAATCCAAATGGTAGTTTTAAAACAAGAGTTCTTAAACATTTTTATGTTTATGCCCCACAGTCTGATTCCTATAATCATTGTCCATGGTCCTTTACCTACAAGGATGCAAGATCACTGTGACAACAGTAGCAAGTATGCCATCAAAATATACTATTTGAAGTGTATTTGATTTTACTTACCTGTTACACACTTTAAAACTAGAAATCAGTAATGGAGAATACTATGTGGACAGACAATATTCCAGTAGGCAGTGCAGATAGTGTACATCCAGCAATTAAAAAAATCACCACTATCTAAAACACTGCATCCACATGCAAAGGGTGAGAATTGCTGAATGTGTCCTCTGTGCTTACTCAAGAAATGCTTGTAGTGTCAGGTAGATGAATTTGTATGTATACATTTTGCTTAATGTGCCTGATTCTTCTCATACGGTGGTACAAGTGAAAAAGTAAAATGAAATAGATGAAGTTTTAATTGTCTCGGATCAAATTTAGGCCCGTATGTACCAGTGAAGTGTTTTGCCATGGTAACATGTTGCTTTTTTTGAGTCCTTTGTTCATTTACACAGATTCATAGATGTTAACCCAAATATCTAGTCAGTTCCTGTGTAACATCATCCATATAATGTTATTCTTGAATTAAGATAGACACTCTTCATTGAAGTAAAAAAACCCTGCTCACATCTTTTCCCACCTTGGCACAATGGTAGCAAGGAAAGGTAAACAATTTTTTCCCTAAAAATAACTGTACAAATTTTCTCTCTTATACCCAAGTGTCTGAAAATACCAATTTCTGTAAATTTTTTGTGTGTATCTGAAATACGAACAAATACTTAACTCTAGTGACAATAGTGAAAATATTCTTTTAAACTTTTATGCCTACTGTAATGTGGTAAACCTCCTGCAAATTTGTAATTCATCCCTCTCCCTCATGTATTTGGATCAAAAAGAAAGAATGATTTTCTTGTCAGCTGCTAATGCCACATTTGCAGTGCCTGACTCCATGATGTGGGGCGGCACATGGTAAGTGAAGAATCCTCCTTTCACAGGGAAGGGTGTTGGCTTTGTTACTGATGTACATTTTCAGATTATGTGCATCATTTTCCAGCTCAATTAGAAATGCAAGACAGAGGAAAAAAATTAATAAAAAGAAAAAGCTTTGTGGATGTAGAAGCTTCTTTGTTTAAAGAGTGGTTAAGGAACTGGGGCAAGATCTTTCTGTGAATGCTTTTTTTTCTCTTTGGTCAAAATGTAGCTTTTTACTCAAAAGGTTCTAATATACAGATTTTTTTGAGACTATTTTGTTCTTACTCCGTTTCCCTATTCGAAGTACACAAGATGGCACTTAGGGACATGCGTTAGGGGTGGACTTGGCAGTGTTAGGTTTATGGTTGGACTCAATGATCTTAAAGGTCTTTTCCAACCTAAATGATTCTAAGATTCTGTATGTTGTATCCAGTAAATAATAATAATAATAATTATGCAGCCGTGGTCAAATTTAAATTGATGCCTCTGAAAAACATTTTGGACAGCCATCCCAATAAGATATTTTTAATGTTGATAGATGGAGTAAAATACTGGTGTTGATTTTCTCTTCTTTTCCAATGTAAAGAGGAAATTTAGGAGTGATAAAATCATTATATTGTCACAAAGCAGCAAATCTGTTGCATGATGATTTTCCAGAGAATGTACTTAAAACTATCTTGACGTTAATATAACCAAGAAACAGAAGTGACATATTTCCTTCATAAAAACAATCTTGGACTTTAGTTCTCATTTCATTAACATCATTTCGCTCATCACGGTACTGGCAGTCAGATGAGGAAAACAATATACAAAAATAGAGGAAGAGAGGTGTCTGCATTGTATAGCAATCAGCGATGATACCCTCCTAAAAAGACGTTGTTTTGTTCCTCTAATGGAACTAATGGTCCCTGTGTTGATGAAATTCCTTTGGAACCCCTAACGTTGCTGTGAGCGAGCTTGTAGGTCTTCTTCACTAGTCCTGCTAACCTAAGCACGTAAATAGGATTACTTGGTGTTGCTTCTTGTAGATCACTTCTGTGAAGGTCTGTGGATATAAATGGAAATTAAGTAAGAAGAGTGGTACAACTTGATGCATATGTTTTATTGGTCCATTGGCTTTTAATGTTCATTGAAGTCATTGAGGTCTTTGCTTGAAAATTGTTGCTGCAGTAAAATCTACTGACAGTTATGTGATTTAATTTTAAGGAGTTCAAATGAAAGAGAAGAAGTGATAATTTTATGTGCTGCCATTATCTCAGAAGGATGTAGAAGTATTTCATAAGAGAGAGAGATGCCATGAATGGATGATGGTAGCTTGTGCTTCCTGCAGGCCCTACTCAAGAGAAAATTACATGCAGGATTCCTGAAGATTAAAAAAAAAATCTCTGAAAAGCTTAAGAAACAATTTTTCTTTGCACATCTCCCAATTTCTAATCCTCTTTGACAGCACAGTTAGCAGGAATGCTTTTTTGATCTTCTATTTTTCAACTTGGTTGTTGGAAGCCATGAATGGATCTTAATGAAGAAGTTGCAAATTCAACACCTGTGGCCCTTTCCAACGTATTTTATGTCACACTGGCTACATAAGTATCGTAGTATGTGTGGATGGATTGGGCACTTGGCCAAGTTCCTCTTGTCACCTTTAGCCTTTTCTTCCCTACCTCAAGAATATGGTGAAAAGAAGGAAGCTGTGCACCTCAGTCTTGCCCCAAAGTTGAGTAAGGACATGAGTGAGACATGCACCTGTAACTGCAATCTAGGGCATGCACCCGGGCTCAACTATTTAGGAATATATAGCCCAGTATAGTGGAGAAAATACTGATTCCATCACCTGTGCCCATTAATATTACAAAGTATCCTGAGTATGTGGCATGTATGTAGAAGAAAAGAATAAGCATTTACCAGAAAAAAAAACCAAAAGTCTGCTCATTTACTGCTCCATTATGTTGTGGTGAAGAGAGTTGCAAGTACAGAGCAACACTTTACAGTTGTCCCTCCAAAGTTATGTAGCAAAGACAATTTTTTAGTTAAAATATTAGTACCCATTTTTTCTTTCAGACTGATTTTCACTACTGTTATTTTCTTTTTGTTTTAAACTATTGCCAAATTGAAGAGAGGTGGAAAGTTTGAATGAGAAGCTATTGAACTAATGATGGTAATACTTTTATTTCACTGGCATTTAAGGAGACCTTAATCAATTATCAATAATAAATAGTCCTGATGTATCTGAATCTATTGTCAAAAAGTTAGGCAAAATAATTAAATGCTTTAAAAGTATCAGGCAAATATGATTTTATCTCATAAGGTACTCAGTAGGAAAAAAAGGATCAAAACATTCTAAGTACTGGAATTTAATGATTTCTTGAGATGTAGTGGTGCTGAATATGTTATTATTACAAGATCAGTCACCTTGTACTCAAGATTGTATCTAACTTACAGAAAAATACTGAATGCTTTAGCAGTTCTCCAAATTTCCTTACCCCCTTGGCTGTCTTTTATCTTATTAACTGTATTATTTCCTAAGATTTGGAAACCTTTAGATTAGTAGCAGACACCATAAAATATAGCAAAACCTATTAGATCAATTTTGACTCAGTCTCTTGTGTCCTGAGCCCAAAACCATGTATTGGTCTAAAATACATTGTTCGGAAGGGAAGGCATCAAGGTAGGATTTGGCAACAACAAAAAAGGAAGAGCCTACCACTTCTCTTGGGAGTTAAGTGCTACAATCACCTTTCAAAATACTTTCTGAAAAGCTAAGTAGCTCTAGGGCTGCAACTGTTAGTCCTTAAGTAATTTTTGTGGTCCTTCCCTACAATCATTCAACTTCCCAACATCCTTTTAAAATGAACGACCTCGGAACTGTACGAAGTGGCCAAGTTTACATCTTACTACTGCCAATGGTAAAATCAAGTCCCTCTAGTTACATGGTAGTTTGCCATGGTACCTATAAATCCACCGACTGAACTAGCTCTTTGGGTATGGAATTGCAGTTGGGCTTCATGTTCAGTTGCTTGTCATCTCTGATCCTTAAGTTATTCTCAGTTCATTGCTACTTTTTTTGATTGTGACAAAGCTCTAGTATAGCTCTGGTGTGTATCTGCTGACTACAGGGTCATAAATTGTGCAGCCAGCAAGAATGGCTGCATTCTGTTGCACTTTGCCTCACACCGTGCCTAGAGTAGAAACCCCTGCAAAATGGGTATCCTTAAAACTGCTGTTATGGAATTAGCACTTGTACTTGTGTAGAGATTTTTTTTATTTTTTTTTTTAGCTAGTAATAAAATATTCTTAGTACATCTCATGGGAATACTGTGATAAAAGGCAAAGCCTCTGAGGAAGGAGAGGGCAGGGCAGGGGAGGGAAGGAAAGGGAGAAGGGACAGAAAATCTCAATTAAACGGTATTGGAGATCACTGTTAAGAATATATGAGTTAGACTCCTTGACCTCTGTCCCCTTCTTCTCTACTCGAAGACTATGGTTTTCCTTGTCAGAGACGGATTTTAACAGAAACTTCCTCTAAATCCTAAGCCATAATCACCTTTTTATTTCATCTTTCTTTCTTTTAAATTAAACAGTAAGACTAGTTTATATGGGTTTTTTAATTCCCAAAGTTTTTAGAATGCTATATTCCTATATAATTCCTTGTAAATATTTTAACAGCCAATTCTCTTTGCAGTGAAAAAAATATAGAAATATCTGACAACAATTATTTTGAGTGTATGCTCAGAAAATTTCCAAGTAATAGTCTTAAAATTTAAAAGTTAGATATATTCCTTACTGTATGTTGGTTAGTTTTTGTATCAGAGCACAAGTACATTCAGTCCTGCAAAGTCTTATTCATGAGTGATCCAGTGATTCAGGTAGGAGTCTTCTGTGATGCCACGAAGAGTGCTGTGGAACATAGCAATTCATGTATTCAGTATAAGACAATTAAAGTAGACTGTCAGGTATTAAATATGCTAACTATGCTGCTACGAGCTAATTATTCCAGAGCTTCTCAGGGTCAAATGAGCACCTTGTCACCATAGGAAACTTCTTGCAGGAATACAGGATTAGTAGTGAAACTTCTACTATGCCTTCATGTTTGTATCACGACATAACATTTAATCACATGAATATGTATTACTCAGATCATTCAATACAAAATACAAATTTAAAAAAAAAAAAACAAAATACCACTACCTTCAGCACTGGCACAACGTGTTTCGAGGAGCTTATAATATGATTTGCAGCCTTTGCAGTGAGGAGTGCTGCTACAGAAAACTACAATAAATCCGGTGATAAAATCTATTTAAAACTTAGTATGCGAATAGAATCACATCATTTGTGTTATTTGCTGAATTGTATGCTTAGTTCTATCATTGGTAAAACTTCTCACATATTCCTTTTGACAGTGGATATGTACATTTGTTTTTGCATCATGTTGATGTACAGACCTAAGTTGACACATACACTGTCCATCGATACCCATGGGATTTATGTTACTGACAAAAGACCCACAATTCACACAGATCATGCTAATCCTTCCATCCAAGTCCAGTAATTTCAATCAGTTTATTTTCCTCTGAATTCTTACATGGATGAGGGTGAAATCGATGAAAGTTCCTTGAACAACTTCTTTGCCTTGACATCACAAAGCAAGCGGGGCACTCCTCTGCTATGCACTAGTTTATACTCTCAGCAAAGGTTATCTTCTGCTCTCTGCTCCCTAGAAAGCCAAACTTAGAGTGGCTACTAAATCTGTGACCAATTACTCCCAAGCAGGGGATTATTTTGATGCACGGAGAGAAAGGGGAGCAGTGGAAGGACATACTTCTCTCTAGACTTTAGGACTGGAATGAGAATTGGGAGATCCTATCTAAATTTCTTCCTTCTTCAACCTAATGGGCGTGCGACTCTTCCAGAGCTACTCAGAAACGTTGTCTATGAAAACTCTGGAAAGTAAACCTTCTTTGTTCTACCAGACCAAGCTCTCATCTGTCTATGAAGAATAGGGATAGTCCTCTAAATAACAATGTTACAGTATAGAATATAAATATGACATATCATATTATGAATAGTGTAAGATTTCATTTTCATTTCATTCTACAATTAATTCCTCTGATGCTGAGTACAAATTCTATTTGCTGTCTTGCTCCTGTACTTCTAACTAACACTAATTAAATGATAAGTCCATTTAAGATATGTGCTTAGACCCAGGCAGAGTGGCAAGGGAAATAAAATTATTGGCATATAACAATGATAGGTTTGTGAATATTCTTTGGTGTCCTGGCACCCCTCTTTCATAGTATGAAAGAGGAGACTCTAGGATGTCTTTGGTGAGAAGCTGAAATGCTATGTTGTTCCAAAAATGACAAGGCAACCAATATACACCTCAACTTTCCACTGGAGACTGCAGAGAGGGAAGTGATGAAGACTATTCTTCAACACAGGACTTAGATGTGAGGTCATGTGGGGTCACAGGCCATGGGGGTTTCTCACTCATTCAAGAGGTCAGAAGAGTTGCGGTCAGACTTGTAGCACAACAGACATAATTTCCAAGGCCACACCTCACCTGTGACCTGCCCGCTAGGAATCACAAGTAATTGGTTTTAAATGTCTTCACACAACTGGGGCAGAAAACTAGGAAAGAAATAATGGTTAAGGTGTGCAAATGGCCAAATGTGAAAGTCAAGGACATTTTAAAGATAAACCAAGTAGAACATCCATGTTTATAATGACCTTAAACATTAATGAAATAGACACGATGCACACAGCCCAAGAGCCTGCATGAGAATTCAGCCTTCTTCATGACAAAGAAGATTTTTTTCTTTATTAGTGATCAGTTCTTTATGATTTTTGAGAGGGTGATAATACTTTCGTGAGGACTTAATATACTTCAACTGTATTCAGAAACTGTAAAATACAATTGGTGTTTTAACCGAGGACTATATAATGACAGTGAAATGTGCCTCGATTTCCCATTAACCATTTGCAGGTTTTGGTTCTAATCCTAATAGGGGGACAACAGTCCTTTGACAGAGGCTGTATCTCACCACCGTATAGATCTGTTGCTTGCACACAAAACAAAGATTCTTACAATTCTGAAAAGCATGTGCCAAAAGCTCTAGAGACCTCTATTTTTGAGTGAGAGACTGTACTAGATAACCATACCCAAGCTAGCAATTGTGGAACAGTTCAGTGACTCTCAGGTTGTAAGCTGACCAGATGAAGAATTGCCAGTTTATTCTAAGGAAATTTGAATCGACAAAACATAATCATTTCTGTTGATTTTGGGTAGCATGTCTTAGATTTGAGGAGCTGAGAGGGGAAAGAAGATAATACTTTATCATTTTATATGCACATGTGTAGATTTTAATGTTCTGTGTTTCCTTGAGAGGAATCCCATGGTGCCAATTAACCTAACTTATTCCAAAACAATTCTCTGTTTGGAAAGAATAATTTTCATTGTGGGTGTTCCATGAAATTGTATGCCTCATACCCTGTTATTACTGAGATGTGTGCAGTGCAATTGAGAATGCCAGTTTCTTTTCCATGCACTGTATAGATTGTAGCTGTATCCCACACACAGTGCTAGATAATCCCTACTTTAATTTTGTTATGTGTACAAATCCTTTTTGAACATTTAGCGGTTTTAAAATGTAAAAATCCATCATCTTCTGAAACTGCATTTGTTAAAACCAAAAGCTGAATTTAGAAGTGATCAAAACCAATGAATAACATGGTAATTATCTAATTAAAAGGAAATTACTGCGTTTGCTGAAATATAACAGGCAGATCATGATATTCAACACAAAATGGCAAAGAAGGAATAAAGTTACGCAGAAAATTCCATGGGTTTTAGCCAACACAGTTTCAACCACATGTTTTTCTTTAATGGGAGGAGGTTTAACAGTCCACTAAGGCTCCAAGATTCATCATCCTTTTAAGCTCTTGGACACCCCAAAATCTGTGATGAGGTCCTAGAATACTTCAGGGAACCCATGAAGTACTGGAGCTCTCAAAAACAGTACCATGTCCTTGAGGCTTCTATGTACTTTCCTGTCCATCATGGTTATATGATTTCCTCTGGTGTTATATCCCTTGTACTATGCCATACAGAAAATGGGTCATGTCTTCGTCTTGAAAGAGATTAAAAATTGAATAACATATATACTTTCATAGTTAATATAGCCCAACTGCTATTCCTATATATACTTCTCCCAGATGCCACAGAACAATTTTCCTCTATATCCTCTTACACGCATTTTTTCACAAGCTCTTAAGTCCTATTCCTTAGACAGGATCAGCAAGTTGGATTGCAGGAGGAACACTTCCTCCAGTGGAGCACTGGTATATTATCATGTTTTCCACCCATATTATCCCCTTTGCAGTTAAAATTGGGCAAATGATCTGTCCATAATTTAATGGTTTATACATAATTTTAGTTTTAAGAAACAGTCAGAACTAATTTTTCCCATTACCAAAAAAAACCCCTTCCAAAAGATGAAGCCACTTAGTAGCTGACACTTATTTTTGTTCACCGTCAATGTCTGCCTGCATTCTCATATTGCTGGAATTTTTAAAGAAATTATTCCATAAATCTCAATAAAGTAATATTCTCTCAGATTTAATTTGGAAAATGGAATATACAATCTGTGGGAGAGAGGTCTGCAAAATACTTTAAACCATTTGTTTTTAATTTACAGCAGATAGATACTTTTTAAAACCTTGATCTATCTTCACTGGCATTGAATCGCAATCCCTACAGATGAATTGCAACAACTTTAATTTATGTAATAATCATTATTTTTATGCTAACTGAATGCCTTGAAAAGAAATAAAAGAGAGAGTAAATGACCAAAAACTTGTATTTTTTACATTGCCAAAAATTCTGTGAATCTCTATCAGCTAGATTCCCAATCACTGTAACAGGCCAGAGACAACATACCAGAAGTGCTAGTAGGTGAATGGATCTGAGTCACACTGTAGAGTCAAGAAGAGAAATTTTTATATATCAAACTATGTAAGAAAAATACTTACTTAAACTTGAAGTATCCATATCATTTTTTGGAAATGTGATCATTTTTCATGAGGAACCACATTAGAAGGCAGTTAGCTCCTCTCAGGACATCATTTCAAGCTCTTCCTTAAATAAAACACAGACCTTTCTATTACAAACTGAATGCTTAATTGTGACTAATGAATGTAAAATAATATTGTACACCTTATAGGAGCCTAGTTGAAGATGTGACTAGGCACTATTGACTCTCCTTATCAAGTATCAGATAATAGTCAAATAAATAGAATTTCAGATTAGAAGAAAGGCAATGCAAAATGTTGGCAGCTGCCATTACTGCTATTTTCTTCCCCCGTAATTGCCTTACAGGATATGACAGGACAATATTATCAGGACACTGTTGCTACCGAGACTTTTTGAGGGAAAGAGCAAGTCAGTGGTCTCATCTAACAAGCATGTGTCTGCGTGTGTAAATAAATCAGTAAGATCAAATAAAACTTAACAAGCCACCTATGATATTGCTCAAATTTACCCCTACAGTTACTTACAGATCACAGCCCTGCCAAATACAGTGAAGTTCCAAATGTCATGTCAAAAGTTTGAAGCAACAGACAAATCCAAAAGTAGAGAATGTTAGGGAATTGCCTAACAGAAACTAGCCTCTGTCAGGTGTTGCTCCCTCTACTAGGTTGCCCCTCACTGGGACAAATCAAAACTATTTCACAGACAGTGTCCATGTTTCTCCAAAGGCTTGTGGGGCTGAGAGGACTACAAATAAAATTGGATCAAACCCTTTATTTACAAATTCTTGGTAAAAAATGTATAATCGGTTACTGAATTTAAAAGTAATTTCAGTTCTTAAAGCAGAAACATCCAAAACCGTGTTTTTGCTGTAGTTGAATGAGTCAATATTTTGCAACTTGCAACATTTTGCACTTCTTGTAGAGATACATTCTCCTTACAAATTATATGGACCTTTTAATAATTTTGCTTTTGAAATAGCATGTTAAATATGTATGTGGCACAAATAAAAGAAAAAAGGAACATAGTTCAATACAATTCATATGATCCTTTATTTTGTATAAAATTTATACACATTTTATCAATGTGTATAAATTTTATTATATTTTACTATCTGCATAAATATTTCAATGTCCAGGAGTAAGTATTCTAAGGAAAAAACAGTGGCAAATGACTAAAGGAAATGAACTTAATTAGCTACTTACTAACTACTAACTTCTCAAATCACTTTATATGAATGGTCAAAAAAAAAGCCCCAAACAAAATGCTTGAAAGAAACTATTATTCTACTCTCAATCTGAGCACTGCTGAAATTATCTTTTAATAAGGCCTGAGAATTCCTACCTTTGTTCAATAAAACAAAAATGTACCTTCAACAACCAGTGAACAATTTAGAAGGTGAAATGAAACATAATGAACTAGAATCCTTAGTACTGAATTTGATTTCTTTGATTTTCTTAAGTGCTGTAATTCATCAAAATACCAATTACAGATGTTTTCCTAGAAAATGAAGAGAATATCTTACTCATGTGTTTGATGTACTAGATATGCAGGGAAGCAGAGGTTTTTGGAAAAAAACAGTTTCAAAAATGAAGCACCAGATTTCAAAAGAGACTCTGCAATGTGCCAGTTCAGTTAGCAAGTGTGTATTATCACTTGGCAGTAACCAGTGATAAAATAGAAAGTGTGAAGGGTATTGCTGGTATTATAGTGTCACTCTGGAGTATTTAGAGAAGTTCCCAAGGCTGGACTGCATAAACCTTACACTTCTTCCACTATGTTTCTTTGTTTCTGTGTTCTGCCCATTTGCAAAAAGGTAGAATAGTGTTTTCTTAATGTTGCCCTCAACTACACAATTCTTCATTTGATCAAAAACTAGTGGAATTAGGATTTGTGTTTAACTGATTAAAGGTCTGAGCCCGTGATACTCTGTGTTTCAGTTCTAGCTGTTTGAAACTTTATCATCTTAATTTTGAGACTGAACATACACTGTGTTGTTCTAATTGCACTGGCTTTTTGTAAAGAACTTTGTACTGGATTCAGCCAAGTTACAGGGTTTCCAAGATCATGGTCTTGGCTCAGGATAAATGGAGCCAATGAGCTAAACAAATTCCTGCTTTCTTGGTTCTTATAGTACGAGAAAAATGGAAAGAACAGAATACTTTTACTCCTTTATACAAGTGAAACAATCCTGGAAACTGCAAAAATATAAGTTAACTGTGTTTATGTCAGCAAGACAATTTCAGAAATTATTTTTAGCTTTCTTTAGAAATGTGAACCACAAATTATAACATTAATGAAGCAAACATTTCTCACTTGGCAAATTTAAGAAAAAGTTAGATTTAAGAGTAATTGCTTTGGGATTTAAAATAATAAAGAAATTTAGTCTAGTACAGACAAATATTAGTGTTCTTATAACATGTAATTGTAATAGCTGTCTTGCACTGTGCTGAACAAGGATACACATGTCTATATTTGTTTCAACTTCTGTTACTGAGAATGCTTTTCTAATGAGCTAGATTTTAAAACTGGGATTGAAATAAATGAGTAATGGAAAAAAAAAAAGAAAAAGGACTTCTAATCATGAAAACAGTGTACATTCTTTCAAAGTCATGTTTATAAGTTCAGAGAAGCAATGTAGTTCAAAGACAAACCATATTTCAATCTGCTTTTCAAAACTACTATATAGTTCATTACTAAAGTTTTTTTTCAGCTGCATCTTAGTCTAATGACAACTGATGACTTGAGATACATTACTGTACCTCATAATGTGCTTTCACTTGTAAGGTGTCACAATTTCTATTTACTACAGGTCACAAAATCATTAATTTACAGTTTGGGTTTCGGGGGGGGCGGGTTATAATGTGAGGAACCAACTGCTGTTTCAATGGGCTTAGGCTCTCAAGCCATGGGAGCACCAGTAATTTGCATTTGCTGATTTTAAATAACCATAGGATATTTAATCTGCAAGAATTCACGCTGCACAAACATGAATTGCAACACGTGCACAGTTAGTTGTGTAACTAACCTCCCAAACATACAGTTTGATTCATGCACAGAGAAGGAATATTTGAATTTAGAAAAGTCCATGTGGTTTCACTGACAATTAAGCCCTTTAGGCTTTAGGCACTCCTAAAAGTGCATTGGATAAACAAGTATTTCCTGGTGACTTTTTCATGTATATCACAGGTCTCTCGGTACAATACCTGAATCGTGTGTAGAAACCAAAGACAATCATTTGTTACAGGAATTCTGGAATACTGAAAGGGTGAATCTAGTCTTGATGCAGGTCATGAGTGAAATATATGAGTTGATTCAGGAAGTTAACGTGGTTGAGCCACTAAATAAAAGTGACCATAATATAATTAAGTTCAACATCCTCCCATGGGATCCTACCATGAGGTAATAATATTACAGTACTTTTCAAAAAAGGAAGATCTTTATATTGAGGAAGTTAGAAATAGCCTGAAGGGGAAAGTTAGGAAATTAAAATCCATAGAAGCAGCATGGAGGTTCTTTAAAAGTACCTTATTAGATTCAGAAAAAGTATGTATATACTGGAACAATTAGGAATCAAGAAGGTGAGAAATATAGCAAGGTATGAGGGAATGTTCAGGCCCCCAAAAAATAATAATCCTATAATAAAATGGAAATTCAACTCAAGTGACACTAATAGAGCAGAATATAAATTCAGAACACCAGAGTAAGGGTTATATCCTGCCATTGTTTCACTGGCAAAGTAAGTAGGAGTTTCCCATAAACATTTATGGTAGAACAACATTCTGAGGTTTGAGAGGAAATTTAAAGAGCAAATAGGGAAAAATACAGAGAAATTTGTAATACATTGTGATAAAAGAAGAACTTCCTTAAGCTAGGTGATGGGCTTTGGCAGAAGCTGGTTAGCTAGACCAGTAGAGTATAAAAGCAAAAGATACAGCTTGATTTCTTTGCATAAGAGAGACTGGGAAAAACACACCCTGTAGTTGGTGTTCAACATTTTCTGTTTCTCCACCGGTAGGCTGAGAAAAAAAAAACAGAGAGGGAGAAAAGAAATGATGGAAAGCACCAGCATAAATTGCCCTAAAAATAAGTGCCGTAAAGGAACTGAAAACTGGAGTAGTTGAAATAATGAAGTTGTGCTGTGTATTTTTACAAAATTTAACTATTTTCTGTGAGTCTGGCTATAAAAGGGGTCTGAAGGTCACCTTGCAAATTACAGAGAAGTGAGAAAAATCCTAGGTGAGAAAAATCAAGGGAATTGTAAAATTAGGTCAAAAAAGCATCTTGTGTTAAGTGTTAATTTGCTGTCACAAAGACAATTCTGTCAAAGAATTAGTAAGATAATGAATAAAAAATAGTTTACATTTCTAGAAGTTTTTATACAGTGTCTGTAAAGAAAGTAGTATGAGAGATTGCTAATCATAAAATAAAAAAAACCTGGTGTGGTTCATACTGTGCTCAGGGAAGAACTGCTCTATACCAGTGCCTCTGAGCATAGCTTCAATATATTGCTAAATTAGGAGGTGAAAAACAAATAGAAGAAATAAATAACCGATATCTTGAAAATAATTTTATATGCATAATCTAGTATGGCTTCCAGAAAATCAGCTGTTACTTTGAAGAGCTCATGATAACTAAGTGGCAGAATTTGCTGGTGATACAAGATTAGAGTACATTGTTAGGGAGTCTAGAGAAATTTTCTAAATATAGGTAATGAAATGGAACACTAAATTCAATATAACATACCTCAGGAAGAATCTTTAAACACACAAAGCGCTCTCACCTTATTCTGTTCTGTCCTGAAAAATATTTAAGAAGCATCAGTGACAATTCCAAGTAGCTATCCAACTATAAAAAAGCGGGTATTAAGGAGTACCTAAAACTGGGTTTGAAGTACTTCGGAGAACGAACACTGGCACTATATAACCCAGCAGCATCCTCGGGAGTTCAGCAAAACACAATTGGATTAAATAGTGTTGAAAAGGGTTTTTCTTTGGCGGCATCTAAAAAATATATTTAATTTGGGAAAAATAAGATCTAGCAGAAAATAGGTGAAGCAATAAATTTCAGAGAAGGCAATATTGTCTTTTCATTCTGTTTTTTCTTTGACGAAAAAGTTTAACAAATTGAATTGTCACACATAAAAGGAATGACATTTGAGCAACATAATCACTTGTCTGTTACATGCTGCTGCTTTGATAGTTTTGATTCAACACCAATTAACGAAGGATTCGCCTGTAGCTTTCCTACTATTATAATTTATTATCCAATTGTTTGCAAAAATTACAGCAGCCGTGTAGCTTTCTTGACAGGGAATCGGGTCACATGCCAATAAAACTGGGTGCAGGTAGGTCCTAGCTCTGCTGATATTGTGGTCTCTACAACTATCACCTTCAATCTTTGCTTCAGATTCCTTGTCCAGAAATATCCTCATGTTAATGTCTGTTTCTTTCTTTTCTGTGTGGAGCAGAACCAAGACATCTCAAAATTATCT
The DNA here is from genome assembly GCA_035590195.1 of Aviceda cuculoides. NCBI lineage: Eukaryota > Metazoa > Chordata > Aves > Accipitriformes > Accipitridae > Aviceda > Aviceda cuculoides. Next base: position 21,478,624 of record JAVJGG010000007.1, read on the forward strand.
TTTATGTGAAACTCTGAATATGCTGCAGAGCTAGGTGACTTGGGAACTCATTTAGGCTACCAGACACAAATATAAAATCATCAGGATGCAATAATAAGCATTTCCAAGGCATTCAACAGTGACTACGGGTTGTCAAGATATACTTCAGGAGACAGTTATAAAATTTTAAAATATTGGACACAATGTACAATAAGACAGATGAAATTCAGAGAAGCAGCTCCAAAGACACATATAAAGTCAAGGGTACTTGCTCATAAAAAGACCTGCTGTGCTACTGTGTATAAATAGTATTTGGGAAAAGAGACTCATTGCTCTATATAGACGATCAGGGAAGTTATTCAGTGTATGCAAGTTACAGATTGTACTCCCTGCCATGAATCTAGTGCAGAATTCCTCTTCCGATTTTAAGGAAAGTGTTGTTTGGAAACCTTTTCGGGTCAAGACTAGAAATGCTAGTCAAAACAGAAGAAGAAAATGAGAGAAAGTCCATAACAACATAACCAATAGCTTGATAGATTAGACCCTCACGTGGGATGTGTGAACTGATTTCTTTACTGATTAGGATTTTGTAACAATAACTTTCACAGAAATGTTTTGCCAAAAACCCTAGACTAGCATTAGTGACGTAATTCTCCATATTCAGTGCCACACTTAACGGCCCCGCTTCCTGAACAAGCCCCCGAAGCCTCCCCTTCTCCAGACTGAACAAACCCCACTCTCTTGGCTCTCCACGCGGGGCAAGCGCTCCAGCCCCAACCACCCTCCACTGAACTGGCTCTGGTGTATCGATATCGTTCTGGTACTGAGGGGCCTCTAAAACCAGACGCAGTATTCTAGATGCAGCGTACAGGGAGGATGATCACTTGCTCTGCTGCCTGGGCTTTTGTTAATACAGCCCAGTATGCTGCTGGTCTCCTCTGCTGCCAGAGCACGCTGCTGGCTCGTCTTCGGTTTGCTGTCTACTGAGACCCCAAAGTCCCTTTCGGCAGAGCTGTCCTCAGCCAGTCAGGCCCCTGCCTGTATTCTTGCAAATGTAATAGGATTTGAAAAAGAAAAAGTCCGCAGTAATCTATAGCTGTAGTTCCAATTAATTCCTTCTGATCGTGGCTATGCAGCCAGAGGTAGTTCTTCGCCAACTCAAGGAAAGTCAAGTTTTCTCGTTAAAACCTCCATCTGGAGAGAGCCTCCCCAGAGGTATCTTTCTTATCCTTCTGTCCCTCTTCCCACCACAAAGCCCATCCAGTTGCTTTAACCCCTGTAAGGTATAGAGCTGTATATCAGGCTGGCTCCTCTCTCTCTTAAGAATTTTTTAAATTTCTCAAAAACCAATATTCAAGTGAGATTTGCAAATGTATAGATGTGCACAACACTTCAGAAATAACAGACACTGTCACGCTGTTGACTTAATAGCTGTGAACTGTACAAGTGCATAGAAGGGTGTGAAAGAAGCCTCACCACTAACAGCATTCCCACTGAAGAGCCTCTTTTAAGGGGTTGACTTTCAGAACTCTTGATCACTGCTGTAACCAGATACTTAGACTTGAATATTTATTATATACATAAGGCATCACTTATCGTGATTTATAGCTTGGGTTAGGATGTTATTTTTAAATAAGCCATATAAAGTACCTTCAATCCTGTCCATTCAGATGCTCATGAGGCAGACTCCAAAATCATGAAATTGGCTTAAAAGCCATGGGCTTAAAAAATCCATTTGGAAACAGTGGGAGTGGAAATTCACTGCCTCCTTACTTTTTAGCTTGATTTGTGTTCTCAAACTTCTTCCTGCAATCAAGAAGTCTAAAGGTTTCAAATTAAAAAGCTGAAAACCTACTGCAATGTTTTATTCTACTAATTTCAGCTTTCAATACACTTCTTACAGTTTGCAAGGCTTGTAATATAATTCCAAGCATTGGCTACCCTACATACTAGGATGTGTACACACATCTATGTAGCTGAAAATTCCACAACATAATGAAATATTAATTGTAATTAACAAGAGACTGGATTGCTGAGGTTCTGTGGCATGCCTTCAAATGTTTGAGTCCACATTCCTTCCATACAGTCAGCTCTGACGAAGTTCCTAAGTCCGTCATGCAGTGAGACTGTGGGAAGAGCCCATATGAGTAGAGAATAGGGGAACCTGCTGGTTTTCTGGAGAATATCTGTTTTGTTTTAATCTTTGTATGAGAAAGGGCAATTTTCATATTACACTTCTTACGTTTTGTGTGTCCCTGGGAGATTTTCCTCTATCAGTTCCAAGAACAATTGCAAGGAAACATTTGTGAGTTTATGAATTTGTAGAGGAAGTGAATTTAGCACTTTTTAAATACGTTTAAGCAGTTATATTTGATTCTTCAGATATAACAAATTGTGTATAGCCTGTCACTTTTTTCAGTAGTTATTGTTCCTTTTCTCCTAAGGGAATATGGTTTTCGTAGCTCAGTGAGGCTCTGCTAATTATTACATACCCCATATTTCTAAAGAAGAAATTATGTTTATGTTAGCTATTTTTCTTTCAGGAAATGTTCCATTCAGTTCTTAAGTATAGATTGTAAATGGGTGAATTCTTTACTCCTTTTTGGAGGAGGGAGGGTAATAGAAAATTTTGGCATTTAGCAAAGAATAATGCAGCTGTGTATCACGACATTCTGACAAATGTAGTAATTTTTTCTACTTTGTATTAGAATAACTGTCACATTTAGCTAATGTCCATTCAAATGCAGAAGTCACCATGTGTAAATAATGACACCATTTAAAACAGATGCCCAAGTCTAACAACAACAACAACAACAAAAGTAAGGAATAATGAATAATATTTACTTAAATTTCAAGATTGTATTAAGTAATGCAATGTATTATCTAAAAAAGTTATCAGGGGTCTTAGGATCTGTGTACTGCATATATTTGAAAGATGACTAGAAAAGAAAGATATAATTCCAGTTGATAATTTCATTAAAAACAAACTCAATTGGTACATATTTGTTTAGATCAGAAGTATGTTAAGGACAAAGATGCTGATGAGCCAGTCACGCTGTGGAGCAGAACAGCACAGATAATTTGGGGAAGGCAATGGGCATCATGTCTCACCACCATCTCTCCTGCTCCTTTGCTCTTTTCTGGGAGTGGAGAGGGGGCTCAGACATCATTGGCCTACATCTAGGAAAGGACACAATGGGAAAGAGACAGAAAAAGCAAGACTCTGTATTCCATAAGTGGAACAAGACTTGCTTCATGTGAAATACAACTTTCTCATCTTCTACATATGTTATCAGCATATGCTATTGCATAGAATTGCAATAATATTGTGGTACTCGCATATCTCCTGTCACCAATAAAGAGCAATAATGAAATTAAATTCCCATTTTAAAAATTGTAGAATAATATAGTATGAAAAGAAAAAGGAAGATAAAAGACAGTGGCTGGCCATTCCATATGTATAAATTATCACCTAATAGACAGTATTCTAATTAATGTAAATACAAGACTTAAGATTTTCAAATGTGAGTTAGTGCTTGTGGTCAATCTGAGACTAGTTTTGAGGAAATACTGATTGTTCTTTCTGTGTGTGATTCCTATACACTTTTTAGCTGTTATAAGTTAAACCTTGAAAACAAGGAATCACTTCTAGAAATGGCCTTTAATGCTTAACATCTCAAAGCAGAAGCAACAAAAAAATGAGTTCATGGCTATTCTGAAATATTTTTTAAAGACTGAGTGATTCTAAGAAGTCTTTGCAGGTCTAACTATGATAAATGGGCATATATCACGTGGAAGGGAATATTGTTTCCTGAGTAAAACAATTATGATTATGCTTATTTCTTTTTAAAGAAAGCATCACTGAAAAGCATGGTTCCACTTTTCATGTAAGCACTCAGTCTTAGGACTGAAACTTTGGTTCTTACAGATGATCACATTTTTGACAAATTGCTTCTGCTGTACTCCTATCATTCCTGGCCAGTTTGGGGGGTTTGGTTTTGTTTTGTTTCAAACAAGTTACAAAGATGGCTTAACTTCAGAGAGATTTTCTTAATGGAATCCATTCCACCCAGAAGGTGTTCTCTCTAACAAATGGGAAACATCACTAATTTTAACCCAAAGTCTGAGCAATGGAAAGCTACATAGATGATGTCAGACATTACAAATATTATTTGTACTTGCTAGTTTACTTCAAGGGAAATTATGAGAATGACATCATAATGATGACTGACTAATTTTTATTAGTGTTTTCTCTCTGAAACTCTAGACTTACAGTTATAAAGAAAAACAGCTTTTAAAATGCCTTACCTGTTATTCTTTTCTAACACTTTGTGGTTTTCTTATTTGTAAAAGATATTAATAATTAAAAATACCACAGATACTATCAGCTCTTATTCTAGTCATTTGACATGTCAAATATTTTTTGTCCGGAAAAAAAAAAAAAAGTATTATTTAATGCTCATAAAAGATAGGAAATGATCACATCTTCTTTTAAATTAATTGCTGCTTGGATTGGCCTATGAACCTATAAACTCTGCTGGAACAGTTGTAGCCAAATTTCTTTACAACAGTTTCTTACTATGGAAATTAATTATGCTGATGAAGGGGTGATGACCAGTTTAGGAATAGCGATATGTTTCTTCAGTCAGCAAAGGGAAATCACAGGGTGCCACGACTTCAGAAACATCCAAAATCCGCAGAACCAGTATAACACTATTTAATGGCAAAAATTGCAGTAATCTGAGGTTGCACAAGTCCTTTTTGCAAAGGATTGGGTAGTTTTGCTGAGGACCTCTTACCCAGAAGTACTGTATGAGTTCCAGCTCTGAAGGGCCATTCAGGCGTTGTACGTTATCTTCACAGCTGGAGACCGTAGAGGCCAAGGAGACCCAGAGAACAGTATCTCCCACAGCAAGGCAAGAAACATTTTTCAAGCCCAGACAAAGGGCATCCCTGTAGGAACACTGTGAGAGTTATCAAGGGACTAGATATGACAATTTGAGTCAGTAGAGACTCCGTAACTAAAACCTTGTGGGTGGCACAGCAACCCAAAGGCTGTCTCTTGTGGAGAATTCCCCTCCCTATTTTTAGGAACTTACCACCACCAGCCTGCATCCTTGGGTTCTTTACTGAGGACAAGATTAGGCCACAGTACCAGGTAGAGACAAATCTCCATGATCATATTAGTGTCTTTCTTCAAATGCTATTGTCCCATTCAGCACTGTTTATATTTGACCTCAGGCAATGGAATTATCAAAGTGTTTATGGTTGAGCATGTTCATAGGTGTTTCATATACTAGGACTTTTGTTTATCTCTGAAGACTTTTTTTCATGAGAAATTAATATTTATGGTGTCAAAGTGCTTACACACATTAAGGTACTTAAATACTGTGCCCTAATGGTGCCTTCATATTCATGTATTATTTTAATACGCAAAATTCAGGCATGAATTTAGCATCAATAATCACTGCCAGACCTGCGTATACAGCTCCAACTCCTGGCCTAAAATGATGCATTTGCGGTCTCAGTTCCCACATAAATATACATAAGTATGTGGGTCAAGTGTGGAAAGGCAAGGTTGAAAATGTGACTCCTATGGCTGAGTTCAAACCCTACCAGTAAAGCAGCTCTAGTGTTTTGAGAAATTACCCCCTCTCAGTCTTCTTTGTCATTCTCTTGCCTCAGCTAAGGCTGAGTAACTGTGTAAGTGCTCTCACTTCATTTCAGTGCAAAGCAAAGTTCAGCAAGTAACTAAGGAGTGGTACCTTCATATAGTGCTACAAATTTTTACTTCCAGAGAATCCAACAGCATCATGGGTAAATGATAGGTATTTGAGTTCAGAGGTATCCTGAAACAAGACACCTAGACAGTATCAATGGCATCATTCGTCTCAACACTGAAAGAAAGTCAGTTCCGAGACTGATCTGCAGAGCTCTTCTAAAGAGAGTTACACCACCACGTAATGGCCCTATGCGACAAAGAATGCTCCCCTAATCAACCCCACTTGCAAATGATTTCCAGGATAAAAATGAACAAACTATCTGTAATAGGTAATAAACAGCTAATCATTGCATCACATATACCACATCAATTAATATAGATACATTTATTAAACCTCTTTTATATATGACATATTAGAGCATTCTATTTTATCAAGGATTCAAAGGGATTAGACTTTAATTTGTTATTTTAGTATACTATACCTTTAAATTGTTGACATATAAGTTGTATAAATAGAAACACTATAAATCTCTTAAAAAATGTACCATAAATTTTTTTATGTATGACCTTTAAGTAACAGCAGTCTGTTGCATAACTCTGCAGGGGAAGTCACATGGTGGAAACCTCATATTTCCTTAAATTTATGGTTGTTTCTTGGTGGTCTGAAAGACTTTTTTTTTTTTTTTTTTAAGTTCCCTTTCAAAGTCGTAATCTTAGTAAATTGTTTAATGTTTGGTCTAATGCAGGTCAATGTAAGTTCTTATTTAGATTTATAATACGAAATATATAACGTCAGATACCAATGAAGCCTGGATAATAAAGTCAAGGATACCAGTGTTATGTTTCATTATAATGATGTGAAGATAATGCCTTTAGCTGCATAACCACCATGTTAGCTACAGACCATAAAAAAAACTTTATGAAATCTCAGGGTCAGATTCATTAAGAGAAAGTCTCCATTTTTTCCAGTGATTTTTCCCCCCCTCAATCAGAAGCATTTTTGATTGATAAATTCCCTCATCATTATTGTATCAGATCCCATTTACTGACTCCAAAAGTCATCTAAACTCTGAAGTGGAGAGAATCAGCTGCCTCATGGTATCCTGTTTTGCACTAGGAAAAAAATCAGAGGAGTTTGGGCACATGCCTAAATACTTGCTGAATTAGGGCCTTATGAAACAGAATTTTATATTAAGGTAATTATCAGTAACATTACTTACAGGAAATTTAGTAGCCTTTCCTACTGCAAAGGAGTTTGGTTTATACACAGAACAGTGTTATCAGCATCAACAGAAGGTCTGCTTCAAGTTAAAACATGCAAGTGAGCATAAGTTGCGTGAACAAGAAGAAATTATTAGTGGTTTTCCACCTCCACCGAAATCCTCAGGATCCAAAACAGGAATTTACAACGCTTGGCAGAATAAAAATTAAACCCCACTCAGAAATGTCAATATTTAAAATACGTAGTACAACCATAATTTAATGAGTTCTTTAAAAAACACAGGCACATACATGAAATGCACATTTTTCAAAACCCTTTTTCCCCCAACATTGGAATTGAACGTCATAGGCATAACAATATTAACTTATTCTATACTATAAAATAAATTCTTCTAGGTAGTTCAAACGCCATTTATTTAAGCCTTAAGATATACAAATCAAGCATGTGTGCACTGTTTATATCCACTCATGTCCCACTTTTGGGACTACAAAAAAGAATTAAATTTGATGAGAATTTAAACTACAGGGAGAAAGAAATCTGTGTTCACCTAAATGCTGGATGCATATGTATGTTTATATGTGTACGTAGTGAGTATAGGCATAACACATAAGCATAAACAGCTTGGAAAATTCAAGCCTTGCACAGTCATAAATTCTCACCTGAAAGGCAGATGTGCACGTTCCACAGTAGATGAAAATGAAGGCCATCCTTTGTGTGTACAGCCTAGCAAAGGATGAACTAATACAGCACAATTCTATAATGAAGCTGAAAGAGGTACTGATAATTCATTTTCAAAGAACGAGGAATGGATTTACCATCAAGCTATATGCATAGTCTTCTTAGCTAGCAAGCACAGAACTCAACCCTGGTGATCTGCTCAAACTTGCAGTTGCAATGGACTCTCTACTGGGCTGCAGTTCATACCTCTAGCCTGCCTGCTTCTTCAGATAGCCTGTGTCAACCTGAATGTAATCCATCCATCAAAGATATGCCATGGTGTGCCATTAGTGTATTAATAACATTTGATTCAATAGACTTCGATCATCCTGTCCAAAGATTTCAAGTGCTATGCAGGCTCAATGCGTACTAAAAAAGAATGGAAAATAAAAGAATCAAAATGGTCACTTTAATTTTCATCTTTTTTTGCATTGTGCCTTCTGGGTAAGCACTAAAACAATTAATACATGTTAAACAAATGTCTCCAGCAGTGCTTAGCAGTGATAAGAATAATCTTGTTCACGTATGTCAAAAATTGGCTGAAAAACAAATTAAGACCAAGATACAAAGACAGACAATTTACTGTCATTGTATGAGCATTGCTCAGTTAAGGAACAGGTAATTTGTATAAGGAGTGTCTTTGAACCCGGAACAGGGTTAATCCAGGATCTTGACAGACATGAAAGACTAGAAAACCTTTTGTCTTCTCAATAATTTTCTTTAAAAAGAGCATTTAGAGCCTAAACTTGGAGAAAGGACAATAGTACTAAAGGCTAGTCTGGAGAACAAGTCAAATGTGCACCAAAAAGAGAGCCTGGAACTTTTTCCTGTCCATGCAAGGGATTCATTAGCCTCACAAATAACAGAAAAATCAGCACTGCTGGGGCCTTCACAAGTAGATGAGGGTGTCAAGGGAGAGGCAAAAATCCATCCCGCAGGCAGCGAGTCTCAGGAACCTCAGAATGCTGGCAATGGCTTCGTTAGAAACCAGAGAGCCTTCCTATGCCAAGAACAGACACTAAAATCTCAGACAGTTAATGCAAGAACAGGATAGAGAGGAGTGAGTATATTCTGAGATTTTGAAAACATACTCTCACCAAGTGTGGACTGAAAGGTTCTCAGGAAGGGCCAAATGAAATATTCCATTTCAGTGTTGACATTTTTTTAAGTAAAACTAATCTCTAAACTGAAAACAACTCACTGAAATAATCACGATTCCCAATTTTACAAATATTAGAACTGGAAGTTTCAACAATTTCAAAACTATTTTACTTTCTTCCCCCAAAATACAACATGTGTCACAAGCAAACCTCCCTTGCTATCAGGGATCGTGGTGGCTTGGACAAATCAACATTTTCAAATACTGTCTTTATTCAGAAAGCTCCTGGCCATTTATACTGAAGACATTTTTCATAGTAGTTTACTGGTTGTCTTAGGACAAATGAATTCTGAAGTTCTAAGTCTGCATCAGCTATTGACGCACACAAACATATTCCTCTAATTATTCCATATGCATGCAATGCCTCACCCTATTTCATTTTTATAACTGTGCATGCTTAACGCATTCCTTCTTTGCAATGTCCAAAACTATCTTTGCATTCTCAACAAGAAACATATTTCTCATTCACACATCTTGGGCCAAACCCAGATGGTATTAGTTTCCTACAAGGGTATTTCCTGTATGTCTGAATTGTCAACACGGCTGTGGATTGCCATCATTCTCCTCTTATATACAGATTCTAGTCATGAAGAGCAAACCGTATATCCTCCACCACCCTGATTTTTCCACTTGGCACATTTCATAAAAATATTCATGTCTCTCTTCAAATTATTAATATTTTTTCACTATTTTAGTTGAGAGGTAAAGACAAGATCTATATGAGTGTTCCACAAAAATGCTTGATTATTTTAGCTTCCTCTGGTGTTCACAAAATGGCTGTGGAAAAATCTGGATTTCTCTGGATTTATTTACTCCTTGTTTTCAGGTAGCTGGCAAATTACATATACTTTGTAAGACTTACTGAAAGAACTCAAATTATTTGATTGCTCGAGTTAGTATTTGAAATCCAAGCTGTTGCTTAACTGCAGCAGTGCAGATAAGTTGCACACTAGCCTTTCTGCCCTTGGGCTACACAGCTCCTGAGGCACCATGAGGCTGACGGGACTGCCAAAGTACCAGTGAGAAAAATGCTTGGGCAGTATCAGAAATTAAAACGCTTTTTTCTTCTCAGCTCCCATTCAGTGCTTTTTCAGAAAAGTGAGGGTGCAGTGCTTAAATATATTTCTGACCCAGGTACAAACATGATGCACATGCAGAGGTTTTGTTGAAAAAAATGCAAAACCAGCATTTTCTGGTTTTTTTCTAGCTGCCTTTGTATCAGGACTCCAACAAGTGCAGTCCTTGTATTTCAAACAGTTTGATTTTGGATAAGAAATACACTTCCAATGCTCATGCTCACACGTGGAAGCCTAAAACTCAGTAGCAGATGCTGGACCTCTAGGTTGATTTTGTGTTTGCATTTGTGCCAATAAGACAAGATTACTTACTTTTTGGAACAATCGAATGGACAAAGAACATAGATATAAACAATTTTAATATTGGAGTAAATAGACATAACATAGTTGTCTAGCCTTCATCCAGTAGATCTGTTGTATGTCTACCAGCAAAATGTTGAAGAATATTTACAGAGCTTCTAAGAATACAAATTCTGATTTTGCCTATTACGTTTAGCATAATCTTCTACTGAGAAAAACCAGCAACATATGCAACCAGCATTTGCTTTGAAGATACGACACATCATTATCAAAACTATGCTGAATGCTGATGCTAAATATAGGCTGAAATATGCCTCTCCATGCATCCAGACTTCAGAGTCCGAAAGTTCTTTGGATATTAGGGAACAGAATAGCGTTTTCTTTATCTCTAGAATTTGCACACACATTCTTTGGCAACTGAAAAATGGTGACGCGTTCCCATCTTTCATTGCCTGCAGGCAAGGCTCACACTCTACGTGGTGGCTCTGCCTTCAGGGGAGAATCCCAGACAAGATGATAGGTAGAATATAAGCATCAATTACAGTTAACCTTTCATATGCTTCCTGTCTCAGTACTGTGTTTTTATGGCACCAGAACTTCTATCCTTCAAATTGTCCTCTACTCCCCTACCAAAACCCACTCAGATAATATGATTTTCCAGTTTCTTAAAATAAGAAGGCAATTTGAAATACAGAATCATAGAATCACAGAATCATTTAGGTTGGAAAAGACCTTTAAGATCATCGAGTCCAATCATTAACCTAACACTGCCAAGTCCACCACTAAACCATGTCCCTAAGCACCACATCTACACATCTTTCAAATATCTCCAGGGATGGTGACTCAACCACTTCCCTGGGCAGCCTGTTCCAGTGCTTGACAACCTTTTCAGTGAAGAAATTTTTCCTAATATCCAATCTAAACCTCCCCTGGTGCAACTTGAGGCCATTTCATCTCATCTCCTTTCAGGTAGTTGTAGAGAGTGATAAGGTCTCCCCTCAGCCTCCTTTCTCCAAGCTAAACAATCTCAGTTCCCTCAGCTGTTCCTCATAAGACTTATGCTCTACACCCTTCACCAGCTTCGTTGCCCTTCTTTGGACATGCTCCAGCACCTCAATGTCTTTCTTGTGGTGAGGGGCCCAAAACTGAACACAGTACTCAAGGTGCAGCCTCACCAGTGCCGAATACAGGGGACAATCACCTCCCTGCTCCTGCTGGCCACACTATTTCTGATACAGGCCAGGATGCCGTTGGCCTTCTTGGCCACCTGGGCACACTGCTGGCTCATATTCAGCCGGCTGTCAACCCGCACCCCCAGGTCCTTTTCCACCGGGCAGCTTTCCAGCCACTCCTCCCCAAGCCTGTAGAGTTGCATGGGATTGTTGTGACCCAAGTGCAGGACCCGGCACTTTGCCTTGTTGAACCAAGGATTGCCTCTTAACACAGTTAAAATTATCTTAATTAAAGGGAAAGTGCTCCCCAAAGATCTATACATTGATTCTTTAAAACACAGTGATATGCTGGAAAAATTTACTCATTTTCATTGAAATAGTAATATGGACCCTATTGCCTTCCTCTCCTTCACAGGACATGATTAGTTTCCCACTGAGCCTCTTACTCTCTCTATCTCATTAATACACTGCATTCGACTTCATGAGCAACAGCTACAGCTGTTCATTTCATGCTCCAGGTATCCATCCCACGGGCTAGGACATACAAAATAATTACAGAGGCCTCCCCTTGAGAATGAACATACTGAAATAGACTCCCTGCTCAGTGAGAGGAAGGAGGAAAGAAGGACGAAGAGTGGACTTTGCCACTTTTCCAATAAAAGTTCAATAGGTGTTGGCCATGGCTGACCAACAAGGCATGGTGGGACCGAGGCAGGGAGAGAGATCCTTCTCCCCAACTCCTCTCTCCCTCCCTACTATAGTCCTTGTCTCAACAGACACTCCTAGACCTGACTCAAACATTTCCATGTCCTAACAGCATAAAGAGAATTGTTCTGATTTATGGGGTTTTCTTCTTCCAGTCTGAACTGAGAAAGGTAAAAGGAAACTCAGGAGAGGAAATCCAGAAACAAGGTGATGAGCCATCACAAAATGCCTGACTGTCCTGCTCTCACTTACAGTGGGATCCGTTTACACTATCCTGCATGTAAAGTGAATGCACTTGTGCAGAGAAAAGAGGTCTCATGGGAACAGAATTCAGGTGATTGCTCCTCATATTTTTGCTAATGCATGGTTAAATCACATTTTAACTCAGACTCTTATACAGCTATTCAGATAAGTACTATGGAACTGATATAAATGACTAGGAGCTTACCCTCTTACCTGGTTCAAGGAAAACAAAAGGTACATTTTTTAAAAGCCATTTCTCACTGTATCAAAGGGCTCTGTGGCTGGGTTCTCACAGAACTCTGGGGCAGCAGGCTGCATGATACAAATATAAATGAAAAAATACATGGATAGGGGAATAGATGAATTAAATGCATTGCAAGAACAGTGTGGATGAATGCAATGCTATTTCTACAGAGAACATGGCAGGTGATTTTGTCTTAATCAATGATAAAGCAGAAACAGAGAGTGAGCCAACACCAGCAGTTGCGAAGTTCCTAAATATACAATAAAATTTCTTTAGAATACAAAAACACTTCAAATTCAGTGTTTATTCTGCTTTTGGAATGATGAAAGACTGTGAAGTACAAGCACGCAGACTTTAGGATGTCTGTGGGTACTGTTATGATTTGAACACTCTGGTGCTGAGTATATCAAAATCCTCATGGAGATCTATAATGGTCCCTCTACATATTGCATGTCTAGTATCTGTAGTACTTGGCAAATTTAGCACGGTATATCCCTAGCATGCAGGCTGAGGTTTCAAATTACTGATGAGGCCTTCTGCTTCTTTAAACATGGTATTAAGAGTACCTTAGAGTTCTGAGCAATATCACCCTTTTTTAGATCTGTCCATTCATCATAATATTGTGCCAGGGTTTGTTAGGTAAACTTGATTGACAGACACCCATCTTTATCCTCTGCATGGCTGGAGGTCAGCACTGGTGGAAGGTAATGCTTTTTTAATTAGCTGCTAAGGTATTAAATTTCCTTTGTGTGGATTGCATGTTGCATTCCCGTGAGTCACTATCTGAAGAGACTGTCTTTGCATTTATTATTCAGTATAATACAGACAAGTGGAGAAGAGTCATAAAAGATTTGTATCAAAGATATTCATGAAAAGTCCTGGATCTAGAAAACCTCCAGGTTTTTCAGCAGTGACTGTGAGACAAAAATCCAATAGCTTTAAAATGATGATAGAATCCAATTCAAAGACAGACTTTACACTCTGTACCAGGAATCACAAAGCCAAAATACTGGCTATAAATTGTGGGTGTCATCTCAAGTCCTCTATAGATACTGATTCCTCAGCTAGAATCCAAAGGATCAAAAAATTTGTGTGCAGATAGGGACAACAAATCAGGTGTACAAGATGACAGTAATCTGTAGAATACCATTGGAACTGGATTTTTTTTTACCTAAAATCTCCCAGTGTGTAAATATGTTGTGGCAAGTGCTCTAAACATTTCCAAAAATCCTCTAACAAGGTAGGGGTATTCATTTGAGGAAAACACAATACATGTGAAAAATTATATAAGACTGTTTCTGGTAAGCTTACAGTAGAGTAAAGTTGAAGGGAAAGTGCAGAAGAAATGGAATGACAGGACATCTGTGCAGATTCCACATAGGTGGGCAGCAGGGTCTCCATGCTCATAAAACTTACTCAGAGTCATTTATTGTTGTGCACAGTAAAAATATGTAAAGCGCTGCTACCAGGACTAAGCTAGCCCTACAATAAAAATTCTTGTGAGACTCCGAAACTCGGGGACTTCCTTGGTAATAGCCAGTCAACTGTGGCTTAAGAGCAATAGGAGGGTCACTAGTGGCAGCTAGCACTGAAGATACTCTTCAAAATGGGGTTTACTAGAACCACACAGTGTACTTCTTAATATATGAATGCAACAGTGACTTTTTGGAAAAATGTTTCCTTTCTTTTCTGGTTGGAAGTTCCACCTATAAAATGTTATCATAACTAAGTACTTGCTCCTGCAACTAATTCAATAAAGCTATAACTCGGGCAGGGACTCATTTACACTTAGATTATCCCTGTAATTCAGAAAAAGCTGAACAAAATGAGGCCATACATTCTGTGCATATAAACAGTGAGATCTGGCCCCAGTCCAGGTGGTGTTATATCCCATAGCATGTAGAAGTATGTGCATATGTTATGTGTAAACATTCATAAATATACTTCAGCTTTCCCTTCAATAAGCTGACTCGTTAAGTGTTTTCACTTGAACTAGGGAATTGCTACTTAGAATAACACTTCCTAAGATAATGTCCCAGTGAGAGAGAGACGCATAGGCTCATGATAAATCTTGCCTGCACACAAATTAGTCTGTCTGTAAGGGAAAAGGCACTGCAGACAGGACTGGAAACACTCGGATCTCCAGCTAGCTCCAGGTGGTCTTAGCCAACTTATTAGCTACGGTGCAGAAAACTAAACAAAAATGCGTAATAATGTCCTGGATAATCAAATAATGTTGCAAATAGGTTTGCAAATAGGTTATTTTGAATCAAACCTACAGGCTATTCAGAGAAGTTTGTAAATGACTCTCTCTGTTTCCCTAAGCATTTTCTGTATGAATAATGTCATGTGTCATCTGTGAAGAACTTCTGTAAAATATTCTAAAGTTTTATCTGAAGTTGAATGTGTTACCTCACTTTTCCCCTCTTTTCACACAAGCAGACACAGACTCATAATGCTTATTAGTAGATTCTGTGTGCAAAATTCTAAGTTTAACAGGTTACTTTTGTTTGTATGTGCATATGATGACAGGAGTGGAAGACATAGCGGAGGAAATAATATTTATGGGTGATTGTTCAATTTTTAAAACATATGGAAACCATAGTTTTCAAAACAAGAATTAGTTGCTTATGAAAAAGGAAAAAAATTAGCAGAACTGTCACGTAAGTCTCAGCTTCTCTATTGTTTTTATAGGACATTTTCGAATTTTGAATTTCTTTGTGATGGTTTCAGAAGTTCATTTAACTGATTTTTCTACTGCTTGCTTTTCCTAACCTGTCTGCTTTTGTATAGCGTGATGGCAAGTAGTATCTGTCATACCAGTGTGCAACGATTTCTGGATCCTTGTTTATTCTCAGCACCTATTTACAGCGTACAAAGTGTGGTGTCTGCATTTCAAATATATAACACACTTTTTGTTTGAAGATGAACATAGACTCCAAGATTGAAGGCAGTGTGTCAGTGATAGGGTAGGATACTCACTGAAATTTTTTCCCCGGTCTTTCTGTAGTGATTCTAATTTAGGAGGGAAGAAAAAGAAAAGTTGTCTTTACTTTTCCATCACATTTAATCTGTGGAAAATGCAGGAGTCTCACTCAAGATTTATAAACAAATACACCATTATGTTTCTCATTAGTTCGAAGAATACCTGTATAAGTGGTAGTTGTCAGATACAATAAGTGCCCCCCTCCTTTTTTGCTTATATAATAATCCCAGCATTCAAAAGACTAATCACGACACACTGATCTACAAAGCATCTTATTTCCTCATCAAATTTCCCTGCTGGGCTTAGCCATGCTTGTCAACTTCCCAGATCCCCCTTTCAATAACTGGTTTATTCTCAACATCTTGCCAAAATGCATTCCTAGGAGTAAACCATGGAAGAATGAAGTTCTAATTTCTTTATCTCACTCAAGAAGAGGTTTCTACCCATACTGCTGGGAAAGGTCACAGGTAATTTTGGCTGGAGGTTCTCTTGAAAGAAGCAGGCACGTACAGCACATTGGGGCCCTTTGTCTATAAATACAGATGACCACCAAAGATGACAGAGGAGAAAAAAAAGAGAAGAGAGGAGAAGAGAGGAGAGGAGGTAAGAGAAGAAAAAGAAAAAGAAAAAGAAAAAGAAAAAGAAAAAGAAAAAGAAAAAGAAAAAGAAAAAGAAAAAGAAAAA
>JAVJGG010000007.1:21494932-21552339 GCA_035590195.1 Aviceda cuculoides
TGCTGACTGGGCCTGATCACCTGGTTGTCCTGTATGTGCTGTGTGATGGCACTCAAGATGATCTGCTCCATAACCTTCCCCAGCACTTAGGTCAGGTTGACAGGCCTGTAGTTCTTTGGATCCTCCTTCCAGTCATTCTTGTAGATGGATGTCACATTTGCTAACCTCCAGTCAGCTGGGACCCTCCCAGTTAGCCAGGACTGCTGATAAATGATTGAAAGTGGCTTGGTAAGCATTTCCATCAGCTCCCTCAGTACCCTTGGGTGGATCCCATGTGGTCCCATAGACCTGTGTGTGTCTGAGTGGTGTAGCAGGTTGCTAACCATTTCCCCTTGGATTATGGGGGCTTCATTCTGTTCCCCATCCCTGTCTTCCAGCTCAGGGGGCTGGGTACCTGGAGAACAACTGGTCTTATTATTAAAGACTGAGGCAAAGTAGGCATTAAGTACCTCAGCCTTTTTCTCATCCTTTGTCATTTTTCCCCCTATGCAGTAAAGGATGGAGATTGTCCTTAGCCCTCCTTTTGTTGCTGATGTATTTATAGAAACATTTTTTATTCTCTTTTACAGCAGTAGCCAGATTAAGTTCTAGTTAGGCTTTGGCCTTTTTGATTTTCTCCCTTCATAACATCCTTGTAGTCTCCTGAGTTGCCTGTCCCTTCTTCGAAAGGTCAAAAGCTCTCCTTTTTTTCCTGAGTTGCAGCCAAAGCTCTCTGTTCAGCCAGGCCAGCCTTCTTCCCTGCCGACTCGTCTTTCAGCATATGGGGACAGCCTGCTCCTGTGCCTTTAAGATTTTCTTCTTGAAGAATGTCCAGTCTTCCTGGACTCCTTTGCCCTTCAGGACTGCATCCCAAGGGACTCTGTCAACCAGGCTCCTGAACAGGCCAATGTCCACCCTCTGGAAGTCCAAGTAGCAGTTCTGCTGACTGCCCCTCCTTACTTCTCCAAGAATCAAAAACTCTATCAATTCATGATCACTATGCCCAAGGTGGCCTCCAACCATCACATCACCCACAAGTCCTTCTCTGTTCGCAAACGACAGGTCCAGCGGGACGCCTTCCCTCGTTGGCCCACCACCAGCTGTGTCAGGAAGTTATTTCCACACACTCTGGGAACCTCCTAGACTCTTTGCTGTACTATATTTCCAGCAGACATCTGGTAAGTTGAAGTCCCCCACAAGAACAAGGGCTAGCAATCATGAGACTTCTCTCAGCTCTTTATAGAATATTTTGTCTGCCTCTTCATCCTGGTTGGGTGGTTTATAACACGCTCCCACCATGATACCTGCCTTGCTGGCCTTCCCCCTGATTTTTACCCATGTCGTTTTGATGCACTTCAGTCGGGCTATTGATCCTGCCACCTTTTTGGGGGGAGAAGCCCTAATTCCTATGTTCCCATTCTCAGGTGCTTCCATGGTTTCTAACGCATCAATAACCCTTGCCTCTTTGCTGCCTCACGGATCTCCATCCCCTACTTCCACTGAGATAGCACACTGAAGGACCACGCTAGCACACCGTCCCGCAAACATTGGCGTGCCGCCCCCAGGCTTATCTCTGCTGAGCCCGGTTATATCCTTTTTCCCCTTCAAGTCTAGTTTAAAGCTCTTTCAATGGGCCCTGCTAACCCCCGTGCCAAGATCCTTTTCCCCCTTTGAGACAGGTGTACCCAGACTTGTTGCCAGCTGGCCTGGTGTCATGTAAACTGACCCATGATCAAAAAAACGCAAATTCTGCCAGTGACACCATGCTCGGAGCCAGGTATTGATCTGCTGGCTCTTCCTGTTCCTTCCCTCATCATTCCTTGCAACTGGAAGGACAGAGGAGAACACTCCTTGTGCTCCTGATCCCTCAATCCAGCATCCTGGAAGCCTCTCTTGATTGCCCTCAGACTTCTTGTTGCAACTTCATCGCTGCCTACATGAAGAGTCAATAACGGATAGTAATCTGAGGGCCGTACCAGGGTAAGAAGCTTTCTCTTCACATCTTTAACCCTGGCCCCAGGGGGGCAGCAGACTTCCCCAAGAAGTGGGTCCGGTCTGCAGGTTGGGCCTTCTGTTCCCTTCAGAAGGGAGTCTCCTCTGACAATGTCCCGTCTTTTTTCCTTTATGGAAGCAGTTTTGACGCAGGGCATAGGCCGACTTGACCTCAGCGACGCCTCCACACGAGATGAACCACCGTCCTCGTTACTGCTCGGTTCCACTTGCAGAGCCTCGTGCCTGTCACGCCAGGGAACCCGTGAAGGTGGGGCAGCCGCGGCGGGCAGGAACTTGTCGCCATTGCCCCCTACCCCTTCGGTCACTGCGTTCGGCCAGGCGGGGAGAGGGTCGGGAATCCTCCGCCTCACGGGCGCCGTCTGCCTCGGGCCTGTCTCGGGGAAGGCAGGCTGGGATTCCAGCAGTCCTCTCGCACTCCCTGGTGCTCCTCAACCCCCTCCCCTCCTCAGAGGAGTTCCTCTGCCCCTGCAGCCGCCCCACACGGGCGCAAGGCCAGGGCACGGCCTTGAGTGGCAGCACGTTCCCGCCGGAGCTCCGTCTGGGCGGCTGCCTCCGTCATGGTGGTTGCCGAGCTTAGATATCTTGCAGAAAACACTTCAGAATCTTTGCTAAGTACCTTCAGAGCCTTAGTGACTAAAGCTTGAAATCTGCTAAAGAAATAACTTTCAGCAAAGAAGACTACCTTTATATTTTACAGTGAAGTTTATATCATTTTGATAAGCCACTGAACTCACTCTTCTCTTAAAACACTGACAGAGCCAGGCTCACAAAAGCCCACAGTTTAATCTAGGTTATGTTGCAAACATGAATGATTACCATAGTAATACTTGGGGGAAAAAACACAAACGGAGTGGACTGAATGAAGTGACTCTAGTCCTTTATTACCCTGTGGCAAAAGAGACTGTTTAAGGTGTGCTTTTTTTTTTTTTTCCTTTTTTTTTTTGCAAGATGTAGACTGCTAGCAACTTACTCTTATCACTTGTTGAGCAAATTTTAATATCCATTAGCGTACAGGCAACACTGAAGACATGGGGACCAATCTAAGTAGAAATCTGTAGCTTTTTTCCTTCAAGCTGGGTGTGGTTTGCTGCTTTCTCCCCCCACCCCACAATATTTAAAGACATAGCACATTTGAATATAACATTCCCCTTGCAACCAGAAAAAGCAAGTATCTACTTTAACAGACAACAGTTCACTACTGAGAGCCAAAGGAGAAAGGCAGAATTGTTTGTAAGACAGAGTAATGTCATCAGGGCATCTTTCCATTTGCATCTCTCATTTTTGAAACTAGTTATTTTTTAATGCCTACAATTAGACAGATCAACATTTCTGGTTTTAATTCAATGCAGAGAGTATGATAATTACTGTTATTCTGTTCTGAATTATATCCCTAAATTTCCATATAAAGTGGTCACGGTAAAACAGCATGAATTTGTTTTCAATTATCGGAGTATAGAATTTGTTGTAGGTTGGTTCATTTTACATAAGCACTGTCAAATTTGCTATGTGTCACCATACATCCTCTTTTTTTTCCCTCTTTCAGCACAAAAAAAAAAAAAGTCTTACAGCTCATTTTAAAGTGCTGTAGACTTTTCTGTGGACATTTATGAAAAGTCTTAATTTAGCAGCCCAGGGAGATCTTTGCACTGTAGCAAGATTTTTATTTTTCCATAGCATATTTTTATCCTTAGCAATGACAAAAGCAGGAGTGATTGGTTGAAATGTCGTGCCATATAAAAGCAACTTATATATTGAATTATAATCGTTAAACTCTTTTGACAACTCTCTGCCATTAGATCTGTATTTTAACCAAAAAGGAAAATTTTATGAAACTTTCTATTGGAAAATAAAGATAAGTTTTATATACATAGTGAGGGAATGAGAACATGAGAATACCAGAGTAGAAGTCTGAGAGGACCACAGTCAAATTAGCACATTGGTAGAACAGTAAATCACTAACAAGAGTAATTTGTATTGTTTGTGTGTTTACAGAAAAATTATGTTAGATAGCATTAAAATGGAGTATAAGTTAAAAAAAAAATCGTTCTTGATTGGAAGAGGTAAAGTCACAGTTTTGGTGAATGAAAAAGGGATTATTAGACTCTTACCATATCATGTATTTATGAATGTTAATGTAACGTAGTCTGTTCTGTTTGGGGTATCATCTGAGACAATTTTATTGGACTGCCCACTGAAAGAGAGTTGTAAAATTTGCCTTTATCACAGAAGTGGCATGGAAAGGTGGGTAAAGCTTAAAAGCAACAGAAAGAAGGAGAAAAAATAAAAGGTCATCAAGTCTATTCTCTCTATTAATGAAGGATTTTCATGGTCAGTAAATTTTTTAACACTTACTGCATTCTCATTCATTTGAAGAAATCTTTCTTGCTTTCCTAGAAGGCTAATTTTACAGCACAATAGACCTCAAACCAATGCAGCTGAAAAGCTGTCAGGAGAAGACAATCTAGTGGAAGAATGCTGAAGAGGAGAAGTATAGGAGAGCAGATATGCCAAATAAATAAATAAATAAGACCAGAAAGTGGAGGCATGCCAGGGAAATAAGAAGGAGCATGCTTATTTTTTACCTTCCCTTAGTGGCCTCCGCTGGTGAACCACTCACTGAATTGCTGGTGGAATGTAAAGCTTCCTTGAAAATAAATCCAGCTGGGGACAGAGGTGGAATCACCACCTGTGTTCCCAGAGGATAAATGCTGCTTAGAGCTCAAGAGGCCTCTGTGGTGCAGGAAAGTGTGTAATTCACACCTTCTTGAGCCAGCTTTACTGAATGCAATAATCATCTGGTCTTTATTTGAATCTCCCTCTTCCGGGACTGATTTCCACTGTCTTCTGTTATTCCAATTCTCCTAAAGTAGTGCAGTACATAAAGTTTCTCAGTCCAGATGCAGACCTCACATGGGCTCATGGCCACCTCCTTGCAAGCACACTCACAGTCATATGTCACTCTGCCCAAAACCTCCCAATTATTGGCTGGCTCTTGGCAGTCTCAAAGCTTTTAGCTGCTTCTAACCAATAGTTGGGAGAGTTGTCAAAGCAGGATTCATGTCTTACTAGAAGAGTGTGAAGGAGGTAAGCTGTGGGTTTGTGTTGGGTTGGTATCTGCATTTATAAGTTTCATATACTTTCTTTAGGAGGACGGGAAGAAAGAATTTTATTATCAGGGGACGAGGATAATCATTTGGATTAAACTAAAGACTTGCCCAGCAGAACAGCAAAATCTGGAGTTGAGGAATTAAAAAAATAAGTACAGAGGACTAGGACTAGAAGTGAAAGGTCCTGCATTTAGTGACTGGTATCTTCAAAGGACTATGAAGGTAAGGAAAACAAAAAATGATCAAGGCCATGTCAAAATTTTGTCTTTGCTGCAACAGAAGTAAGAAGAAAAAAAGAATTAGGTTTTAAGTTCCAGTGCTATCTTTAGATCTCAAACTATTTTTATTTACTTCTGTTCGAGTTATGGCCAATCCAGAGTTCTTTTGCTGGAAAACTATGCTGCATAATAATTATGTGTGTGTAATTCCTGTAAAGAGGTACTCTGACTTTTCCCCAAGTGCAGAGAAGCCCCATTCAAAATCCATGCAGAACTGGTCTTATGAATCACCTTCTTATTATCTTTTGATAGGTCTGACTTTTGGACTCCCTGGGCACTAAAGGAGTGGGGCATCATTAATTTATTGTGAGCTCAGTTGTCCTGTGAATAAAATGAGCATTTACATATCACTGCAAACATCAGAGCAGACAACTTTGTGATGGGTGCACTTTGGCCATCAATGATTTTCAGCCAAATCCTGTCCTGCACCTAACCGTACAAAACCCACCTTTAACTTCAGTATGATTTGTGCTTAAATTCCAAGTAAGAGTATGGCCCTCTAAGTATTTTTCCTGTATAAATTTAATTGTAAAGCATTCCTGTATCTAAAACTATTTTTAAGTCAACTATTAAAATAGTGCATTTGTTAAAATCAGTAAAAAATTTTGAAAATGTTTTTTAAGAATCCTTAGATAACTGCAAAGCCCTTTGTAAATGAGGGAGAAAAATGAAGCTTTGCAGCACAACAGGAAAAAGGAAATGCTTTGGAGATAGGGTCTAGTGTGTATACTATACTGAGCCATGACATCAGTGTAATTATTTTTCCCTAAGGTAAATGTCTTATGTTACAAATTCTTCCCTTGCCAGAGGCCTCAGGCCCCACAGATGTTCAGATAGCAAAGCATTTGAGTTCTCAACACCCAAGAGGTCTATAGGAGCTCTATTCCTATACCATACCTACAGCCCAATCAGTTTCTGGTTTTCTCATTCTGTATTTGTTGTCCCCTTTCACCTGTCAGGGGCACCTCCCCCTTGCGTTTCTCAAAATAGTTGATGCAGCTTTGAAAGGCAAGGTGTGCCCTTGCAGCAGACCTTTTGCTGGCTTCTACTTCTGCTGTAGTCAAGTTTCTACCCTGTGCTGGGGCCAAATTTCCAAAACACGTCAATTAAGCAAACACTTCCCGCTGAGAAAATACCTGACATTGATCTTCAGCCCTATAGTAAGATCCGGTAAAGGTTCACATAAGCAGAGATTCTTTTGGGATCTCCTAATTAGAAATCCCTTTCAGAAAAGTTCATATGGTACTGCCTGATAAGAGATTTTAGATGTTCCATGACCCTTTCCCCCATGTTTTTTACAAATAAAACTCCTTAAGATCAAACATGGTAATACGTATTAGTTATGGTATTTATTACATAGGAAATAAATTAAGTTAAGGGTGATCATACTACCTCAACAAGTTACCTAGCATTTGCTCTATAATAATAGATGAAAGCAAATGATATAAAGACATTACATTAGAGTTAATATTTTAAGTCACAAATGACTGTTGAATGTACATATTATAAGCACAACCGCTTTTAAAAATGTTGCTACTCATTTCCAACATAAGAGTGGTATTGTCCAGGTGAAAAAGCTGTTAAGTATAAATGCCACTATTTTATAGAAGTGAGTGAATCGTGAAACTAATTTTAAAGGAAAACTCAGAATCTGCTACCTATATTGTTTACTATTAAGCCACACATAGTAATGGAAATAAATGGTCATGTCTGGTTTTGCTTACTAAAATTAATTACTATTAAGGTTACATAATTAAGTGTCATGCTTACAATATGATGTCCTTTAAATGAACTAGTTAACAATACCAGTTAAGGCATTCCCATGTATTTCTCTTTATTTATTAGAGGAAATAATACATATATTGATGTAATGAAATGGCAGCACGTCTTAAAATTAACTGCAGCATATGTTTCTGTATTATAGAAAAAAATATAATAATAATATAATAATACTTATGTATATAGTATCAGAGATATACCAAAGTACATTTGGAAACACATAGATTGAAAGTAGAGCCCACTTCTAAGGAGTGCTTGTGAAAATAGCACCATTCTATAAAAATCCCGTATTCGCATGCAACAATTACTCCTCTTAGTGTTGGTCAAAATACAAAGTGGATCATGTTGTGCAGTTGTTTCAGTTTTTAGAAGTGTAAATATATTACAGCAGAAATTACAATGCAAAAAGAAATATTAAGAATACACTTCAATTGAGAAACTTACTGGTGTAATATACCTTCAGAACTGACATAAGGTACCTAACCATTTCAAAATGAAAAGTAAAGAAACACTTTAAGTTTAATGCATACAATTAATCTTTACTTGCCTTTGTACTGACTTAAGATAATACAATTCTGATTAAATTATTTTCATGCTTGTGGTCCTAAACTAGACCAAACTGGTTTTTAAAGGAATGTTTTTCCTTTCACAGAACTCCTCAGCTGAAGCTTATAATCTGGGCCAAGGAAAATCAGTTTTGAAATAAGTGTAGTATTGGTGCAAAACATGCAATTACTACGAGTGGAAGGTAGGAGTGTTCAAGCTAAAGAGCTGCATAGGCAGCCATTGGAAGTGTGAGCTTCCAGGTTTAGTTATGATAGAGACTTCACATTGGCCCCAGTCCACAGTATGTTTAGGTAATTAATACTTATTTCAGCCAAACATCATTCTTTGTCTTCAACATCCCAATGGAATACAAAGAATTGTCTCATTGTTCTTGCCCTTCCTTATACAAATGACAAACACTAATGGTTATTCCATCAAATAGTGTAGTGCAGAATCTCATACAAGCTACTATGTCATCTACAGTTTGTTGGTGCTGGTTTCATTTAAGGGGAAACGTAAAAAGAAAAGGATGTCAAGAAGTTATTAATTTACCAAGAGAAAGTTATAGATATTTGACTCATGGTGTCTACAAGACAAGGCTATAAAGCCTGGGATGCTGGTCTCACAGTAGACATCAAAAGTGCTTTAATAAAACATAACAGTGAGGGTTATTCTATGGGGAAAACCTGAAATTTTGAAATTTGGTACGCAATTATTCAGTTTGACAGTACCAAAATGACTGCTCATAAGGAATTTTGCTGGATATCTCTCCATTCACCCCTCAACATAAGAGACATAACACTACAGAAAACTATATACTTTCTGGCACCACAGAGATCATTTCAAAAGATATGGAAGTTGTGGCAGTGATTTAATTGGAAACAACACATTTGCCAATTAGTGATAAAGCTGAAAGTACACATGAACAATTGTTTTCCAAAACCAGAAAGAATAAGCATGGAAAAATTCAGCTGGATTTCTAGTTGATCATAAGCCAACTAAAGGCTTGATGCTGCACTGATTTCAGTATCTTAGAGGGATATTTCCAAAGTTTTTATTAAATGCACAAGTAAACAGACTTTTTATAACATAGTGTGTCTGGCTTACTTTGAAAAACAGAAAGCAGTGTGACTTTTCAGGGAGCAATAGATACATTCTACAAACAAAGTAAGTAATATATTGCAGTCTAATAGAATCACGCAAGATAGCAATTAGTAGAAATACTGGTCTGATCCTATGAATACAAATTGCCATACTTACTACCTTGCAGGTCCTGTGTTTCATTCAGTTGTCAAATTCTTGCTTCATGTTTACTTCATTAAAAGCTCTTAATTTAATTTTCACCTGTTTACGCTTTCAACAACTTCACTTTCACACAGAGACTGCTCCCATGACATCAAATGCTAAATAAAATCTTCAGCTTAGTAACAGAAACATCTTTTCTTACTAATACTTTCAATAACTCACCTTGAAGGGCAGGCCTAGTGTGACTCATTGACATTCCTGGCCCTTAAATGAGTTGAACTCATCTCTCAGGAGAAGAAATAGGACTGTCTTTGTCTGGGCACAACAGATAGAATCATTCATCAGGAATCTTTGAAATATGCCTTACTGTTCCCAAAGCAACTGATTTGCCTGCCCTTGCTTCAGACTTTATCAGAGGAACTTGGTCAAAACTCTTAGAAACTCATACAATAATATCTACAATCAGTTCAGACTCAGCTGCAGAATTATTTTTGGCTCGTCAAGGAGAAAGAGCTAGATTACCAGTCCCTTCATCCATGATGACTGCAACTGATTTGGCAGTTCTAACTAGACTTTCAAAACTAACCTCTCTGATAACCCCCTGAAACTAAATTTTTCTAGCAAATAAACTAGCAAATTTTGGCTGCCTCTAAATTAGCAGGATCCAGATTTCATTGTGCAAGTCTCTTTGTATGGAAATCTCTTGACCTATTTACATCTCCATTTCTGACTCAGGTTTCTCTTTGGTGGTTGTGATTAAAAAGGAAGTATGGCAATCATGTTGAATTAAAATAAATTAAAGCTGTGCACTTTCCCAATTAAGCCTTTTGTGGGATGTCTTTCAACAGGAAGACAGGCCCATCCATTACTCTGAATTGCAAATACATTTTAAAAGCTTCGTTCTCTCTTATAATTTAAAATTTCATAATTAGTTACCATGGGTGTGGTTAGAGTTGCAAAACGTTGTCTCCTTATGGGTGCAGAGCTGGAGCACTTGAATCTACAACAGAGTCACTAGTTTTGAAAGGCTGGCAAACCCTAAGTTAAACTCCAAACCAGCTATCAGCTTGGGAATAATCACATGTATCAATTGAATTTGCATTTTTAATTAGGTACTCTTTTTATTTCTATGCCCTGTATTACTTCAAGAGCAACAAATGAATCTAAGTTTCATTCTTCATTTATACAAAACAATTTTAGGCATAGTAACATTACATACGTTTTTAGAAGCCAGAGAGAAAATTGCCTTCTATTTAAGTACACAGTGTATTTGCATTGTCACAGTACATTACATGAATTTGATGCTTAACATGTAACTGTACTAATCTTTGTGGCAAACATAATAACAAAAGAAAGTTGTTCAGAGATTTTTCTATTTTTATTTTAAAAAATAACAAAAACCTTTCCATCGAAGGACCACATGTAAAACCATGGTTTCTCTGCACAGAGACCAAGGCTGCTTATTACCTACAGTATACTAGCTATGATGAACAGACCACCATAGTTGTGACAACTGATGTTGCTGCCTCCAGGGTAAAACAAAGGTTTACATATTACACAAGCAATTTAACTGTTTTCTAAACATATTGCCAAGACAGTGGGAGCTGGCAGCCAGCACTGTGTTTTAGGTTTTGGATACTTGGATTAGAAGTGACTGCTGATTATAGACCTTTTTATTTGTCTTCTACGAATTACAAGCAACCTAGTAACCCAGCAAAGAATCCTTCACAGCACTTAAACTTGTCTTCATGGCTTCCCAAAGATTACGTACACAAATCACTCCACAAAAGTGGCGTAAGAGACTTGTGCATAGATAACTACATAAGACAATTGTCTTGTTCTAACTCTTAAAGACTTCCCCAAAGTGAAATGTTTTATAATCCTTTTTGTGCAGTAGTCAGGAAAGAAATAAAAGAGTTTGGGCAAAGATTATCCACAAGAAAGAAACTTTTTTTTTGGGTTCCAGCTGAAACACAATAAAGAACATAATTAACTTCACAATTCTTTGTGTTTTTCATTTGACTGCAGGGAGGAGATGAAAGAGGACTGTTAAGCCTTGCATTCCATCCCAATTACAAGAAAAATGGAAAGCTGTATGTGTCTTATACCACCAACCAAGAACGGTGGGCTATTGGACCTCATGACCACATCCTTAGGGTCGTAGAATACACAGTATCCAGGTATCAGTAGAAGTCTAATATTCACAAATTCTTTATTTCTCAGCAACCTTTTCATTTTCATTTTAGTATTTAGTATTTCCCATTTCTAAAATGAACTATCAGGTTTACAATATGTATACTTGAGCACTTGCAGAAAAATTATTGCTGATTTTATTTCAAATAGTAGTTTTGGAACACCAGTAAGTACACTGGTTTATTCTCTTTAAGACTTTTTTTAGTTATTCTGTCATTTTTTAATTACAGTTATTTCCTATTGTGTATAGGCAGCAAAATATTTTTTTGTGAATGCTGGAAAGTTGAAATTTTTCAGAAATAATTGTTTGACATTTTTCCACCAGGTTACAACATCCATATCTTAAAGTATAATTTGAATGACTGAAGTTTATTTTTAGAAAGAAGAATGATAGTGAATTGTGAAAACTGTGTTCATATCTTTATATTGCAGGAAAAATCCACACCAAGTTGATATGAGAACAGCAAGAGTGTTTTTAGAAGTAGCAGAACTGCATCGAAAACACTTAGGAGGACAGCTTCTGTTTGGCCCAGATGGTTTCCTGTATATTTTTCTTGGAGATGGCATGATCACTCTAGATGATATGGAGGAGATGGATGGTTTAAGGTACAGAAACTACCAATGGATAGAATTCTATTATTTTCTCCTGGTTTTGTAAAGTATTTGAGGTCAGAATCAAAAGTGATCAGCAGTTGTCAGGACAAATCTTACTCCCTCTTCCTTTAAAACATAATCCTACTCTTTTCTGTGCCTGTGTTTAGCAAACTGCTGATTTTCAGAACACCTTACTGCTTAAATACATCTTGTAGTTGTGTGGTATCAAACCATTTAAATATTGGAGCCCTCACCAGCAGATGCAATTGTATATAAGCGCAGGTTAGACTTCTATTTTCCAAACTATTATTCTAT
Organism: Aviceda cuculoides; assembly: GCA_035590195.1. Classification (NCBI taxonomy): domain Eukaryota; kingdom Metazoa; phylum Chordata; class Aves; order Accipitriformes; family Accipitridae; genus Aviceda; species Aviceda cuculoides. Next base: position 21,506,982 of record JAVJGG010000007.1, read on the forward strand.
GAACAGGACAACTTTATTGAGCAAACATTCTAAAAAAGTGTCTACAAACACTTACCAGAGTCAATAACAACATTATCACTTAGGAAAATGTCTAGAGAACATATGAAGCAATCCTGCTTTGGTTCTACCTACACAATTTTCTCAACCTGCTTTTTCCCTCTGTTTCATTATGCTCTGTTAGAGTTGCAACATTTGCCTTAATTTAGAGAAAGTGTGGTACTGAGCCTTTACAGACCTAAAAGGAATTGCTATGCTCAAAGGCCTCTTTGGCTCAGCAGAATAGCAGGTACTCCTGCCCTTTGCAATAAGGATATACTTAAAACCAAGACCAGAGAGCGATAATACTTGATTTTAAATTAATGTAAAACATGAGAGACTGAAACAGATTCATGATGAAGAAAGACAGAAAGGAATCCATTTAAATATCACATCTTCTCATGTTTGTAAAAAGAGTTTTGATGCTCTTCTACTCCTTCTACATTCTTGTCCTTCTCCCTTCCTCCATCATAATCACATTTCACTCTGTCCTGTTTCATGTAACAAGAAAAGTTCTGATTCTTTACAAAAAAAACACCAACATCTCCATTCAACCAATACAATTACTTACTTTTTTTTTTTTTAATGTATAACTAATCTTTGGATTGTACTGTGACTAGAAATCATTGAATTCAAGAGTAGAATTTAAAGTGTTAGCAAAGAGCATTATGTAACTACATAGTGATGTTATCCATAGTTACGCTAGGGGAGGTACAGTATAAAAGAGTTAATAGCCTTATGTTTGAAGCCATAAAACAATATTGATGTATGGGAAGTTGCTCTTATTATCAAGTTGCTTCCGAACAGCATGGTCAGAGGCATCGTAGTATGCACATAACAAGGCAACATACTGGCCAACTGAATCTTTGACAGGTTCTGCTACTGTTCTTTGGACTTGCATGTACCATAAAACCAATCTATATGTGATTATTCAGTAAAGTGGGTGGTTTATTTTGCTGGTTCATGGTAGTATTACATGGATTAAATCTACCAGTAAAATACTTTTAAAAAACAATTATTTTATCCTCCAACTTTCTCAGTGATTTTACAGGTTCTGTATTGCGCCTTGACGTAAATACTGACCTGTGCAATGTTCCTTATTCCATACCACGGAGCAACCCACATTTTAATAGCACAAACCAACCTCCTGAGATTTTTGCACATGGACTCCACAATCCAGGCCGGTAAGTAAGTTTCAATTAAACTGAAGTTAAACTCTGGAGAAGATACTCTTTTCAACCAGAAATCTTTTATACAGTTGGGTAACAAAATTTTAATAATAAAGGCACTCATGAACTTTTTAAAACTTCCGCTCCTCCACCTCCACACATATGTCACAGTTAGAAAAAAATGTACATTGGCAAAGGGGAAGGAGAAGAGCATGTACAACTATTACAAGTTAAGACTGAAATGACAGAAACCAAGTAGAGGATTTTTGGTTTTAATGAATAATAAAATGATTACCTTTATGACAGAAGAGAACTTAAAGCACAGAGTTGGTAAAGTACAGCTGAGATGGGAATCTCGACTGAGAAAAAAAGCACGTGGAAAACAAATGAGAACATCTGGTGATATCTAAACAATAACAAGGAGAAGAACAACGCTTTAACTAAACAAAACATAATTCAGCAAATTAGGTGGGTGGTAGTACTGAAGTGACATTTAAAGTCATGATTTGAAAAAAATCAGAAAGTCGAGTTGTTCAGATAAGGAGTTGATTCTTGGACTTTTTAACAGTCCAAAATTCCTATACCATATAAGTCAGCTCATTTAGCTTGGTTAAAGCACTATTCATTTCAGGTGCTATTGAGCAGAGTACATTTTATCACTAGGAAAAAATAGGTTTACTTCACATTATATAAAATGTGGTGCAGGGATGGGAAAGGTGTATTATCTCTTGTATTCAAATCTGATGCACTTCTCAGATATTTTGGCTTAGTATGAAGTAGGTGCCTCAAATGAGTAGGCACCACAAAGAAACAATAATCCTTCAAAATGTGATGCTTCATACTGTTGAAGAGAATTATACATTATGAACTCATCTATCTCATGGATTTTCTTATATTTTTTGTTTTACAGATGTGCTGTGGACCGCCACCCAACAGATGTAAACATCAATTTAACTATACTTTGCTCAGATTCAAATGCAAAGAACAGATCTTCAGCAAGAATCTTACAAATAATAAAGGGTAAAGACTATGGTAAGTTCCATCTAGGGTAAAGCTACTGGGAACAGTCGGTTTCTATGCCCATGGAATAATAAACAGAAAGCAGAAGAAAATAGGTAAAGGACTGTATGATAGGTAACTTATGGGTTAGGTAACCTACAAAAACTAGAACTTAGGAAAAGTATGGTACAAGTAGATAACAGATGCAAGAAAAAACAAAATTTAAATGACTCAGCTTGGTTCTTGTTGCTGTAGAATATAATGTAAATAAGATTTAAGAAATACGCCATTTGCTACTCTGTCAAAGATCTCACTGTTGCTGCATATGATGGCTCATAAAGAAAAGATTTTGGAATATCAGGAAGTGATGAAAATGTATTCTTAGCCATTCACAAATAACCCTTTAAGATACAGAATGGAAACCTCATGTAATGTGCCTCCTATAATGGAAAAAGTGAGATAGACAACAACAGACCACAACCAAACAGGGAAATGACAGAGCTCTGTTTAAATGTTACTAAAAATGAAAAACTTAATGAAAAATGCACAATGCTACTCCTTCATAATAAACAACTAGTTTAGATTAGATTGCAAAAAGATAAACATACTCAATTAGGGACTTAAAATTTTAAAATGTTTCATGTTCTCTCTGGATCAGTACGATTGTCAGTTGCAATTTTAGTTTAATGTTTAACTCTGATACTCACTAAGATCACTTGCTAGTTCAGGCAAGTCAGGTGACAGTTACTCTGAGCTATCATCTACCTTTCTTGACCGTTTAGCAGCTTGTAAATTCATAGTGGTAAAGGGTGATAAATGCCAAAGGTGTGTAAAGGCATCAAGAACTGGTCTATCTCCTGGAATGTAGCATTTTCTGGGTTTATTCAAATCCCTAGTTCACCCATTTGTACTTTACTTAAAAGCAAAGCAGCTGTGCTGGCTAATACAATAGTACACAATAGTGTAATGCAATTGTTCTACTTCAGTTATTGCATGTATTTTCTGTGTTCATTTTATAAAAGCCAAACCAAAGAATAATATTTGGTAAACCACTGCTCCAGTGGAATTTTGACTGCATCTTTATTGCAGAGTAAACTAAGCAATATTGTGTCTATCCAGAACAGCTTGCCAATATTAATAGTAGGCTCTGGGTCAATTGCTTCAATAAAAAAGAGCTCATCATCCTTTTCTCCCACATAAAATTTGAGCTCTTACTCTTGCAGAATAATCTGGGAAATTCGTTTATCAAAGACTTGCAGATAGCCCTCTGACTAAAACAAACAAGTTCCTATAAAACAAAAAGGTCTGTTGGCTGTGGCTTTAATTTAAAATTATGCAGTTAGCATGTCAAGTTGAGCCTACCTTTACCCTAAGTGGTATTTGATTGCATGAATAGGAACATTTACACTGAAACTTCCTTGAAGACTTTATTTGATATGACTAAACTCTGCAATTTTGTAAAAAAAGAAAAAAAAAAATGTGTAGGAACTACAACAGCAGCGTAAAATAAATTACCGCAAGAAGCTACAGCCAGCAATACTCGTGTTTTATGGGATGTAACACACATACCGTGTTTAAAACTGTGATGTTGAAAGAGTCTCTTAAACCACTGAAAGGCTTTGAAAACAAGTTCTGCTGAAAATGACTGGAATTTCTGCTCTTAGGTACTGGAAGGACTTTACAGTGAAGGGGGTTTAATTGTATTCCTGAAGTTCAGGAGATCCCTTCTGCAGACTGTATTGACACGTAAAAGTTAATAGCAGTAATCACATCAACTTCAATGAAAGCCCGACCTAATCTTTATATAGTTTTATTCTCCCAACCTGTGCACACAGAAGAAAGCAATTATAGCCTCTCCTATCTAAATCCCTAACCGATTGTTTCACAAACAGCCTTTGTTGTAATTTTGTGATTTTTTTAGTGTTTCATTTCCGGCACCACATCTTGAATTTTAAGGAATGTTTAAATGGAATTAATCTCTTTTCTCGAAGTTATAACATTTTCATAAATGTAAATCAAAATATGACACTGCATATGATCTAATGCTACGGTAGTTCCTTTGTAGAAAGTGAGCCTTCACTTTTAGAATTCAAACCATTCAGCAGTGGATCCTTGGTTGGTGGATTTGTCTATCGAGGCTGCCAATCTGAAAGACTCTATGGAAGTTATGTATTTGGAGACCGCAATGGGTAGGTTTCTTTTAACTCACTCTTAAACAAAAATGTGTATAAGGTATATTTAGTTATTGAGCTTCCTGTATAAAGGAACACCAGTGGTCTTGTATATTGTGTCACTTTGCCAATTTAGTGGTGTGACAATGCAGATTAAATTCTAGATTTGGAAATAAAATAGCACAGCATTCTAATGAATGGCAACATATGTAACATATCTGATCCTTGGTAAAAACTACAAAGACATTCACATCATGGCGCTCTTAAGATTTTAGTTCTACGAACACTTACGTGCATCATTTACATTATGATGGGAATAAATGTTAACCATGGAACTGTTTCCCAAACAGGTCTAACTGGTAAGACGTTGAAAACTTTTGGTATTTTATGGAAACACCACTAATGGAGCAAAATGAATGTGTTTTTTTTAATAAATGGGCATAGTTTTCCCGTGCCAAATAGCTCAGTATTCACAAACGGCTGTACAGTATAGCTTGAAGCCAATTTTGCATTGTTTGAATGACAGGAAGGGAAATGCTGTGCTTTTTAAGCATCAGAAAAATAAAAAGCAGGAAATCATAAGATGGTGAACCGCACAGATGTATCTATGGAACTACTTGCAGCAAGTGTTTACTTATTTATCTGGACAGTGAAAACTCTGTATTCAAAATGTAATATAACAATTTGCTTTATGTGTTTTTGAATATAGAAATTTTTTAACACTGCAACAGAGTCCTGCAACCAAACAGTGGCAAGAGAAACCCCTCTGTCTTGGCAACACTGGTTCATGTAGAGGTTTTTTTTCAGGCCCTGTCTTGGGATTTGGTGAAGACGAATTAGGTAAATAAAAACAATTCAAATGTTATTAAATCATAAGCCTTATTGCTAATGCCTGCTGAACTATTCAAATTCATAGTAAATGTTTAAAAAGAAGAAATCTAAAGCTATCTTTCCTTTGCCAAAGCTGTCTACGCTGCTCTCAGCTACACCTTAGCCACCTTGTAAGAAGAACCGAGAAGAGAATGGGTTGTTGGAAGGGGCAAAGGTCCTTACTGTCTCTCACGTTCTGTGAACCGTGTCACTCACTATGACACAATGTGTCATATACTTGCTTTTATTCCCAAAATTACAGACTTCAGGGGCAAAGATATTGCATGAGCAGACCAAACCCCTTCTTCTCCCTGTTTATTTTATTATTTTTAATCAATTCTATACAATATGAAACAAAACCTGTTCATGATAAAGTATCTTTCACATTTAGCATTGATTTGGGAAAGTGCTTATTTAAATTTTCAAATAGCAATGATTCTGTTGTAGATTTCAGTGATGAGTGTTTCTTCTGAAGTTTTTTTAATCTCATCTTGCAAATACAGCTAGATCACAAAAGTCATGTATTTGACATCTTAGGAAAGGAGAACTAATTTATTGCATCGGTTTCTTTAACAGGTGAGATTTACATATTATCAAGCAGTAAAAGTATGACACAGCCTCACAGTGGAAAACTGTACAAGATCATTGACCCAAAAAGGTAAGTATCGCATTTCTCACTACAGATCAGTCTTTCCTTCAACAAGTTAAAAACCAAAAGATAACTTTAGTTCTTTCCATGTAGCTGAATTATGCAATACTGACGTTCAATAAGAAGGGAAATTCTCAATGCAGGGGGCTTCTTAAAAGCAAATATACCATCAGCAGCAAGCAGAATAGATTCACTAAGAATAATCACTGTCTCATAGAAAGTGAATGTCAAAACAACAGAGGTGTAACCAGTGCTAACTTCTGGAAATTTTTACTTTTTGACATTATACTAAATGCTGCCCACTTTCACACCTAGATTCACATTCTTTGCATGTTTCCATAGAAGTGTAGACATATTTAATGTGGAACCCTATGGACCAGTACAGGTAAAAGATGCTCCTGGTAGTTCTGAAGCCGAATGACTTGTAGGTACCACAGAGGTTACGCAGCATCAGTGGAAGGCAGATGCTGGAATTCTCCCCAGCGCTACTGCTTCCTTACCTGCCACTGCAGTGGGACAGGGTACAATAGGAGCTGGCTCTAAAGGTTAGTACTGGCTGACAATACCTACTCTGAATACTGAAAAGCTACCACAGAATATAATTTGATGGTACTAGCTGGTGGACAAGCCATTCCCCGGTCAGTTCCAGTCTCACTTCCTCAATTTCAGTTTTGCCATAAGTAAGCTCTAAGGGACAAATTCATACTTTCCCAAACATCTTTTCTGTTGCAGAGGAGATACCACCAATAGAGAATAATACAGAGGACTGAATTCTCAGTGGGTGTGAATTGTCACTGCTTTCTAGTTCTCAAGTTCCTTCCATACCCCTGCCATTACCTGTCTCTCCCTGGGAAGGTTTGGAGCACCAAGGAAGGAAACCTTCCATCCTTGGACTGTGTGCCAAAAATACACTAAATTCTTTAGCAGTTCTTAAAGCACTGTTCCCAAAAGGCTTATAAATCCCACTCAAATGATTTATAAGACATGGAATTAATATGATTGGTTTAATTATTCAGACTAATTTACCAGTTGTAAAATGAGGATAAATGAAAATTATCAAACCAGAGTTTCTTGAGATGTGATCTTTGCAGAGCAGCTAGAGCTATGAAAATATTAGGGAATCTGGAAAGACTGCAAAAAGCCAGTTCCTAACGTGACCCAGGGGCCCCACCAGCAATAAGAGCAGATGACTAGCAGATACTTACTTTAGCTGGAGAAATACCATTTTCTTCCTGATGGATCTTGCTGCTCTATCAACCAAGTCTGTGGCATGTAAAGCTACCACATCCATCCTGCAAAAGCATCAGAAATTAACACAAAATGAAACGGCCAACAGAAATTAAGATTGTTGTATTAATTACTTTGACCCCATTATACCCTGCACAGGCAACTGCCCATTTGTTCAGCGTCTGCTTCAGCACGTTTCCCCATTAGCATCAGACAGAGTTTTGGTTTTGCTGTTGACTGTTTAAGAGAGGAATTTATTTACTTGTCAGAATTTAAATTCTAAAAATTGTTATTGGGACAAGTGAATTCAATAATAAATTTATGAAATGGGATGCACGCTGTACTGTAAGTTACAGTAGAGTTTCAGTGCTTTATAATTATACTATCTCAAACCTGTAGCAAATAATTTTGAAGCAGATGTTACTGCAGGTTAGTACAGTCTGTCAGTCAAGGTTATTATGTATGTTTTATTTACGCTTTCTGGTATTAAAAACATTTTTTTTAGAACAAAACTTGCCATTCTTACTGGGATTGTTTAGTCTGTTGGTGTATGGTTTTAAGTGAATTTTACACCCTAAATCCACTATTAGTATCTAATTACATGGGGCTGCCTTGTTTGACCTCAGCTTTTTGTTCTTGTTACCTCTTCCAGTAGGGTGGTCTTCAGCTGACATACCTGAAAGGCCAGACCTCCCATTGCTGCACTCACGGTTGGCTGTTTTCATGTATGGAAAAGGGTCAAGACTGTGTTTGGTTACTGGTGAAAGTAACCAGAAAACTATAAAATACTTTTGTAAATTGGCACACGGTTGAAATTAAACAGACTGTGGCAAAGGGATATAGTTTTTGGTAACACTTTTTAAAAACATGGGATAATTTTCATTCAGGCAAAGTTTTGAGTTTTGTTGTTTTTCAATCTCACACCATTGCAGGCTTTTAAGTGAAAGATAATGAGTTACTTCCACAAAAGAGCATTGCAGCTCTATTTACCATTTTATGTTAATTTCACATTACACATGTAACAAAAGTTAAAAATTCCATAGCTTTGGCAAATGTTCATGTAATTGTTATTCAAATTACTATCTACATGCATTTTTTTGCATGTTAATATTTTGTTGCTCCTTTTAGTGTCTTCCCCATGGTATGCGCCATACAAATGTATCAAATATAGGTGTAAACCCTAGCACAGTAAACTTTCCAGAACACAAAATAAAGATGCTACAGGTGGGCTATGAGCATCATGTATAAATAAAGTCATCAAAGTATTGATTTGTCACATCTTAGAAATTCATTATTTACTAACAAAACCCTGCAAGAGGTGGCCCCTGGCAGACTCATCAATTTGCAAAGAGAGCCTTCCATGCATGGGGCAGTGTAAAAGAATAAAATTATCATTCCTTGTGGTAGCCCCTTGCTGGAAGTTAATAACTTCATGCAAAACCCAATCTTCTGCTGCTAGTGGTCATTCATAAGCTGCTGCAAGCTTATGAAATTATTCTTTTATTCTAAATAATAAATGTTACATGAAGGTGCAGGATTTGATTTCTTTTGATCTTTGTAGAAAACTACTGCATAATCAAAATTGTTCTCAAACATAACCGTGACCCCGATTTCCTTGTCTCAAATATTAAGAAAGAAACCCAATACTTGGATACTGCTAGCAGTAGAAAAAAATTCAAAACAAGAGGGCAGATTAAAACATTAGAAGATCAGAGGGTGAGGGTAATACAGAGAACCCTTTGCATTTATCTTCAATGCTCAGCAACGGGAAAGTCCTATCCTAAAACAATCCTTCTCATGCAATAAAAATGAGGTGTTAAACTGAGATGATATATGACAAATTGATAAATATGATCAACACAGACATTCTCAGTCCCTCCATCAGTTTGAAACATGGAATTCCAGGTACCATAGGAAACTTTTGTTCATTTCCTCCAAATACTTCATGCCAATAACTAAAAAGCCTCCCATCAAAAGCACGGAATTAAATATTTCTTTTTGTAACAAGGTTGTTATAATGACACATCAGTACTTGGGAGCTCTTAGACAACAAAGTGATAAATCAGAAACAGAAAAGTTAAAAATGAATGTAAAATCCAAGTATGTGAAGTGCTGCAAAATACAAATATACTACCTATTACCAAAATCGAGTAGAGTGAAGAGTACAGGTAATAGCATATTTAGCTTTGAGATTGGAGGAGATGTGGGAAACCCTAAGAATTACAAACACATAAACCCAGCATTAGGTAAATTAGTTAAACTAGCAGACAAAAGAAAATTTTCTTAAGTTAGAACCGTGTCTCTGAAAAATACATCCATTCTTTGATGATTATAAAAAAAATGTTGTCACAAGTAAACTACTTTCCAGGATTAGGGACTAATGAGAAAATATAGGGAGAAAGACTTACGTACTTCTCAACTAAAAGGTAGGGTTAGTCAGACATCCTGAAGATCAGTGCAAATACTAGCATTTTATAAATTGTCTTTGTGACCAAAAAAGAAACCCTTTTTGTTTCCTATTTTTTTTACTTTCTGTTTTATAATTTTTCTGTCTTGCTTTCTGTTTCCTCAAATACATACTAATATCAATCACAAAAATGTTGATGAATGCATTGGAAAAATAACTAGGTAAACAGTGATATAGAAAATGTGTATAGATCCAAATATTCCGGTTAGTCAATAACAGAGAAAATAGGAGACAAACCCATTAGAAAATAAAAAGTAATCATTTTCTAGCATGATGAGAGGAGAAAATCAGCTGTGGGCAGTATTAAAAATGCATATTTAAATAAGAAAGATCTGTTGATAGGCTCATATCAGCTGTAATTTAAACATTATTACCAGCTGTTCTTTGAAAACCATAGACAGGGACAGACCAAGAAGTAAGAAAATAAACTTTGGAAGGTGGCAGAACAGCCATAATGTGGCTTTGTAAGTCTTCTTTTAGAATACTTAAATTTTGATCACTTTTTTCTCTAAGCAAGTTAAGGATAAAATGAAAGAGATTCAGAGAAGAATATACAAACTGACGGACAATGCAAAAGATTTCCATTTAAAAGATGAGGCTAAACCCAGAAAAGTTTATAGGGCAGTCACACCATGCTGTATCCCCTGTGAAGTTTTAAGGGTTTGCCACTGTCAGTACAGTGATTCCAAAGGGGACGAATAATTCTTTTGACCAGGATGGCTCACTAGAGCCAGCAGGTGATTTTTAGGAAAGAGGGCAGAGCTTCAGTAAGCGTCCTGCGCACACGTAAGAAGAATTCCTCTTCCTCTCCTTATAACACTTTATAGATCCGGATTTCAGTATGTTTCGTATCAACAGCCAGAATAGCTGCTTTCTGTTGGATTGAAACTTGAACTTGATTCAAAGCATCTCACTCCTCTTTCATGCCCCTCCATAGTATGTAATTCCGCTTATCATCCTTTTCATCATCACCTTCTGGGATTTCTGCTGTCGGAGAGTATTTCCAAACAGACTGATTTCAAACACTGAGGGACAATATCTAGTTCATAATTCATTTTGAAATTGTTCAGGGTCTTTACAAAGATTTTATTTTTTAGTATGAGTCAAGGGTGTTTGATGGTATGATAGAAAAATAGCATTTATGAAAGCGTAGCTGTCTTGAACACTTTAATTATAATGGAAATAGCAACTCGGAAACATATGGTATTAGACTAATCTGCATCAAGATACTCAGTTCTGATGGGTTATAGATATAATCTGAAGCTACTAGGGGAAACTCTCTGTAGAATGAGCCAATTTTGTTGGTGAATGCTCTCACCAACCCAGGTGGGCCATATGATTTCTTTCTGTTCAGAAAGTTACTATCCCTTAAGTCATTTGAGGGAATGGAAAGCCAGAATTAATGTCTAATTATGTTTAGTTTAGCCGGAGCATGCAAAATTCTTATCTCATTTACCTACCCACATGCAGTTACTATTCCCATAAGAGACACTAAAGAGAAATTAGAGCTTTTTGCGAATACCAGTCTAGAGAGTTTCACTTTACAGAAGTACTTCACAAAAACTCCTTTGTAACCACGATGGAAAAACCTAAGGATTTTTTTCAATCACATCACAGCTCACTGACTGTAAAAGTTTTTGTTTTGGTTTGGGATTTTTTTCCCTTTTTTTTAGTCTTTCTAGCATTGGCTATTAAGGATTTCTCACTTTTTATCGCTTTATAAGGAAAAAACAGCTCAGTTTATCTTTCGCTTATTTTCTGGAGCCTGCAGGAAGCCTCTGCCATCCTAAAGAAAGTCATACATAATAGAGCAGCTTTAGCCCAGTAAGCCAGTCTTTCCCAATTCATCAGTCAAAGTGTTATGCAAGTGGCCCCCTAAATTGATAAATTCCCACAGTGCCTGTTGACCCAGCTGCCAAGTGCTCATGCAGCAGGTGTTGTTTTCATGACCACCCTGACAGTAATACAAACTGTTTAGCAGTTGCATTGACCTCTTAGCTATTAACATTGATACAGGCTTCACTAGGGACTAGTTTTCAAACATGACAGAATTTCTTAAGACTAGAGGTCATGAACAAGTATACCATATAAGAATAAATTTGATATGCTGCTGAGTTTAAATCTTAAAAGCCGTGAGTTTTTTCCACATTATTCCCATGTAGTAAATCTGGAGACAAGTAATGAGCTTTTGGCATTTCTCCCAGGACTAAAGGTATACTTTTTAATTTTAGAAGCTGTACCTGAAGAGATGCTATATTTATTCTATGACAAGTAGTAAATTTAGTCTATGACAAGCACTGAAACAAAATTATTTTTTCTTGACATTTTCCCTTATAAAGGAAAAAACCAAACAACTAATGCACAAATTTTGGTGATATACTTAAGCATCATTCTAATAGGAAATATCTTGTGTGCAGTTAATTGAAGCATAACATTCTTTCCACACATTTTTTACCACAATCAGGATTTCTATGGCCATGTCTCTCGTTTGAACTTGAACATCCAGGAATTTTGTCTGGGTTTTTTCTCACTTTAGTGGGAAAGTAGAGATTTTTATATTGTGTCAAAGGCACGATGGAGGAATTGTTTTCTGTTCAGTACCATTGTATTACTGCTGAATTTGACCCTCCATTTGCATTGATTTATGTATGTCTGAGTTACAGGCTAGCGCATCTAGCAACTAAATCACTCTGTGCGTTTAGTGGAACTGTGAAGAGATGCACTAAAGAAAGCATGAAATCCTAAGCAGTTCCAGGATGAGTTTTAATCTATTAAAGCACGTTAGACTTTTATATGCCTCTAGATGAACAGTAGAGGCTACTTTCTTACACTAGCTACAGTAATGCAGCAAAGATTATTTTACACATCGTACAGTCAAGAATTCTCAGCGCACAGCACACGTCAGCAAAGGGACCCAGCGAGGGCCCCAGCCCCCAGTACAACTTTTCCTCCATGTTCCATACATTTAGAGTTGTTATACAGTTTCATGAAAGCATGTTTTAACAAGCAAGATATACTGTACTGTACTGTATATATGAACAGCTCTTTAAGATAACTAGAATTGTACAGACCATATAAATAGTCATTATCAGCTACATTTTTGGCTGACTTTCTGTGCACCAAGTAGTGCTTACTGTAAGAGTAATCAAGCTGTACCCTTCAGAGTTTTATAGATTGAGGGAGACAAGGAAAAAAATTCTCTCCAGCCCACAGTGTGGCTCCATCTATTCCCCTCCATTTTCCACGTCAAGAGACACAGCGAAGCACTAGTTCTACAAACAAAATCATAGCCTTCTCTAAGTGCTGGAAAGATCAAGTCCCAACAGTCAGTTTCAAGACTTGTGTTATCTTTGTGAGATTCAGTTCAACTTATGCTGAGCCTGAAAATTTCCAGCCCTTTAAAGCCTTAAGAATGGAAACTGTAAGTATTGTGGGGCAGAGATTTTCTCTCGATATGTGTTGGTACCGTAACGGCATTCAAATCCTGAGAAAGAAGTGTGGCTTTTCCCGTAGTATAACTAAGGAAAACCAGTAATTCTTCTCACACAGAGGAAGGCTTCTGCTGCAGCTGCATTTGTATTCCTCTTCTCCTAAGGCACTCTGCCAACCAGAATTTTTTCCATCTTTGTTTCTACTCCACCCCACCATTAATAAATACTATCCAAAGCTGATGAGTGCAAGTTATTGATTGATGGTAGAATAAAAGGCAAGGTTATATTCACAAGTACCAAGAGCACTAGAAAACTTTAAATCATAAAAATGACCAGTCATGCTTGGCTGGATACAAAAAAGTATGATTTCTGCCTCCTTAATTAAATACAAATAAAAAAAGAGCCATATATTCCAGCACTATCATAAATACTTTACATCAATTAATAAAATAAATCATTATCTTCATAAATAAAATATCTCTGTGACTTATGAGGTCATTCTTTGCTAAAATATGCCACTGGAGCTCTTTTCCAAGAGATGCTACAGGAGCCTGAGGTTATGCTTCCTGCTAAACACAGTACTGTACTTGTGTTTGAGCAAGAAAAAGAGAAGACTCCCATTTAAAGTAACTTGAAAGAAATGGGCTTTAACAGAGACAGATGAAGAAAGAACCTTGTCTCCTATGCAGCTAGCTATAAAGAAATCACCTCAAATTTAGATTATTTTTTTCCAGATGTAGGAGTTAGAAGACAGATCTTTTTACTTTAAATCTGAACAAGTGTCCATGAAAATCATATCATTTTGTAGAACTGTTTCCAAAACAGCATTACCTGTGAATCTTGCATATAATTTTTAAGTGTAGGAACTTTCTTAACCCGATCACATGTAATACACTCATTACTACAGAACTGGAATTCCTTACAGGTCAAAAAAATAATGCATTATATTTAAAAGACAGCCATGGAAATATGTAAACACAAAACCTGAAAGGGTTTCAAATATGCTGCACAGAAGGCGTCAAAACACGTTTCAAAGCCCTTAAGTAATACAGAACCTTAAGTCTGACTCTCAGAAATGGTTTTGAAATCAGAACTTGGTGTTATACTAAAGATGCATCTACACATTCTTTCTGTCCTTAACATATTCGGGGAACCAGTTCTTCAGTATGGATGTTTAAGTAATCATGGCAGCATTTAAGATTGAGCAGAGAAAGTGCTACGGTGAAACAAACCAGCAAATCTATACTCTATTACTCTGTTTCAAAGAAAAATGCAAGAAACCCTGTAATGTACCATTAACAAGCTGCGTGTCAAAATGGGAAACAGGGGGGAGGGATGTAAGCCCAGTCAGCTAGTGAGGGACTTCTATGACATTAGGTATGAGTGCTTATTTTTCTTAAACATTATTTTTACCCTATCTAATATTACTTTGCATGGCCCTATTGTGCATAGAAATATCTTTTTAAAATCCTACTAGAACATGGGCCTCATTGATATCTTAGAAGCCATAAGTTCAACTAGTTAATGTTATTTTCTTTAGCTTAATTTTTTCCCTTGATATTTCTTCTGATATTGAAATGGGAGATAAAGAAGAATGCCCAATTTTCCTTCTCTTTTTTCTGTCACTGTTTTCCGCACCCCCATCACAGCCCTTCTTTCTCAGAACACAAAGAGTATCCTTTGCTCCACACGGGAGCACCAGTCTAGGATTTTAATATTTGACAAGGTAATCAGTGCACAAATTGCTATTCCAGCTATTTGCATATAATTGGGAATGTAATACTCATGTCAGTATAATGAACAATATTCTACTCTATTCTATCTCATACAATTTTGTTTTGGTTTGTTTGCATTCTAGCTGGACACCTAGCCAAGGTTTCTCTGAGCTCTCCACAAAATTATTAGGATCTTTGTCCTGCAAATTTCAAGCTTAATTGATTAATTTTATATTTGCCACTAATTAGCTTAATTTGCCATGATGCTCCCATTCAATTACTTGTTTAGGTCTCTCAGGAGACCCTGCCATTCTTTTCTAAACATATTCCTGCGCATTCAAACCCACAGCAGAGACAAAACGTTGTACCTCTACTGGCAACCTGTAGCCTTGTGATGATCTATCAGTCTCTAGCTGCTGAACTCAGCACATAAGTGGTCAGTATGATGACATACAGCTAAATTAAAAAAAAAACCCAATAAACATCTAAAAAAGCATTGGAAGTTGTATCAACAGTTAGGGCATGCTTAAGTTAAAACACTTAAGTTTTTTACACACTTAACACTATAGAAGGAATGCTACCATTCCTTCTTTGTTAAGGAAGATAATGCTTTGCTTTTGTAAATAAAAAAGGCTATCAGACATCCAAAATATTTTGTAGAGACCAACAGAAAAAATTGCATCACGTAAGACTTGACACCAAGAAGGCCAATAAAAAACCAGTATCAGAAATATTTTAAGTCAGCTGAACTAGAATTTCCTTCATGCATACGTTTCACAGAATCACCCACAGAACGGCTGAGGCTGGCAGGGACCTCTGGAGGGCATCTGGTCCAACCCCCCTGCTCAAGCAGGGACACCTACAGCCAGCTGGCCCGGACCGTGTCCAGACGGCTTCTGAATATCTCCAGGGATGGAGGTTCCACAGCCTCCCTGGGCAACCTTGCCCGTGCTTGGTCACCCTCATAGTGAAAAAGTCTTTTGTGATGTTCAGATGCTTAAATAAGCATCTGGAATGCATAATGCAAATATGATTTCATGAAAATAGGGAAATAAAAAATCTGCAATATCAAACTGAATTCATAGACAGAGGTAATACTTGAGCAAAATTATTATGCATGTCATAATGTGTGACATAAAACTTCCTGTTCGGATTACTCTTCCCAGATACAATCGGAGATACAAATCAGCTAGAAAAGCAAAAAGATACCATCAGATTCTGGACTGAATTATACGACTATGCGCTCTCTGAAGAAAAGCCACAAAATCAGTAGAATTTAGCACGTCTAATAATGATATTATCTAGAGATACATGCTGCCTGTGATAAACTCTTCAGTAAGCTGCTCTTGCCACATTCAAGCTTCAAGAATTCTCAAGGACTATTATTTAATCTTGTAGAAGATCTCTGAAGGCAGTTACATGAAAGAATAGCAAATCACACTGTATTCTTCTGTAATGTAACATATAATCTCTATGTTTATTGGTGGTTTTGAGAAAAAAAGCAATCCCCTTAGAACACAGATTTCTCCCACTGATAATACTATAAAAGAGAATCTGGCCTTTAATTAAAAAAAAACAAAACAAGTTTTTCTCCTTAACACTGACTTTTAACTATCTGCTTGGTTCGTATATTTTTATTCAGGCCTTTAGTCCCTGAAGAATGCAAGAGAACAGCTCAGTCGGCACAGATACTGACATCTGAATGCTCGAGGCATTGTCGGAATGGGCACTGCACTCCCACAGGAAAATGCTGCTGTAATCAAGGCTGGGAAGGAGAGTTCTGCAGAACTGGTTTGTATATAGATTCATAGCAACAAGTGAAAAAAGCAGTGACATGTCATAATTCGCTTTTAATTATTTGCTGAGAGAAACTTTCAATATATGTCATTGACCATCAGTTCTAAGACAACATTAAAGAAATACCGACCTCATGAGTTGCAGGAGAACAGTAAGTCTTTAGATGAGTGCAACAGCTAAAACATCTAATGCAACATGAACCATTACAGAATGCAATTAATAGCATAAATATGACAGACAACAGAATTCTTATTTTTTCACCAAGATTGTAAAATGAAAGGAAATGCAATCAATACACGTTCTGTGTTTGGACATTCAGCTTCCACCTGCAGTATTATCACTGTCAGTGTCAAATAGGAGTACCTTGAGAGGAAAGATGATAAATCAGACCTGCAGGTCACTATTGCATATTTTGCACTTCGCTAATTTAGTGCAAATGCTTTAGTCTTGGGACATTCTTACTTTTGATCCTACAAAATAAAATGGCTCCAGTTTGTTAAAGAGAATTACATGTACAGCTTATCACAAAGCAGCTAATAATCAGAATGTTATTGTAATCCATTATTAATCGCAGTGCTTTTATTAAGTCCTATCTTGTTGCCATAGCATTATCTTCTAAAACTGACTTGAAAAAGTGACTGTGATCAAACTAGATGTTTGGTGTACCACCAAAGGGCTGAGCTGAATGAACCTGGAGTGCCACAGCCGTGCTGTCGCTGTCTCGCAGAGGCTGTGGTTGTGGCTGAACTGTATAACTCTGGCCTACGCAGATCTTCCAGAGCAAGCCTGGGTACCAGGAGGTGTTATTAGCGCATTAGCACAGTCTTCTGACCGAGCGTATTTGCTCAGCGAGTTTGACCAGCTGCCTACACAAAGAGATGGGGTTAACGTAATGGCAGTAGAACTCAAACGAGGAAAAGAACTACAGAGTAAGACAAAGCAAGGACCACATGATGGACCAGGGATAATTCAGGTTGGAAGAGCACTCAGGAGGGCCCTGCTGAAGCAGCATCAGCTACCAGGTCCTTATAGCCTGGAGAGTAAATTTCAGGAACCTCCGGGTTTTTGGTGATGAGCAGGAGTGACTTCATTTGGAATGAAATGAAATCACTAATGATATATCTTACTGGCAAGATTCAAGAGCTGACCATCATAGAGCCGTGCGACAAAAGCAGGTTGGAGAAATGGAATTAGGAAATCTGGCCAAATAGCCCAACTTCAATTGTCCTCACTTGTCAGTGAGAGATTTCCTACATTTAGAGAATGAGGCCCATTCTACAGCCCTGGTCCAAGTGGAATTTAAAGTAAAAAACATCTACACTGTGAACATAAATGGGTCTTGAATAATCTGTTTTGTTTAAAAAATTACAGCTCTATGATAGATAATTTGATAGATGCAATGTACAAGAAAGCTACAGAAAATATGTAGACTAAGGATCTTTCTTCCCTGTATCAAACACAGCACTTAACAGAGATGTTCTAGGTTGGACCTGAAGCTACTATTATAATTTACATAAGAAAAATTACCTTATGAGCCATCAGTTTCCTCCTAGTGTAATTAAGAAACTTATGAATAAAATCAAGAAACCTGTTTTTATATAGTGTATTATAAATCTCTGTAAATGAATAATATAGTTTTATCGTAATAGATAACATATAAACAGCAACATGTCTGCAAAAAGGAAGATACATTATATTTATCACAGTGCTGTGACTCTACCCCAGAAGAAAATACTTCCACAGCTAAAGTTATTGATTGTTACTTTTGCTAACACTGGCTACAATTTAAAACAGCATCTATATTCGAAAAACTTAAGCAAGCTGATTAACCTAGAACTCTATAGGTAAATCGTCAGGCATCTGCTAAAGAGAGAGGGAGAAACTTGGAAACTTAACTAACTGATAAAAGCTGTCCAAAAAATACCCTGGTTCTTTTTTTCCTAAAGGGAATTCAATTTTGTTCCAAGCATAAGTGATTCAAGAGCCAAAGGAGTGCATCTCTGTGGGCAGCTGTAGCCTGCTCTGTTAAGGGAAGTGTAGTGCAGAACTCTGCATGTCCACAGGAGTTTACCGGAGATTCAATACTTGCTAGCTTGGAGACGGCCAGGTGCTAGAATATCTCACCAACTTCAGGACTTTTTTGGGTTGCCTGCATAAGCAGTGGGATGAGGTAGACCACTGCTGTTTAAAGATCTAGATGGGCTGTATGTCTTGTTTTCAAATGATAAGAT
The DNA here is from genome assembly GCA_035590195.1 of Aviceda cuculoides. Classification (NCBI taxonomy): domain Eukaryota; kingdom Metazoa; phylum Chordata; class Aves; order Accipitriformes; family Accipitridae; genus Aviceda; species Aviceda cuculoides. Next base: position 21,525,744 of record JAVJGG010000007.1, read on the forward strand.
ACTTGGAGCCTAAAATCTTTTGAGATGGGTCTCCTGTATGCTCCAAAATCAAGCATGAATCTAGGAATTGGACATTGTCAAAAATCTGCTATTTGAATTTCGCAGTGTGTCCTGGGTGGCATCCTCTCAGACGTACAAAATTACTTCCTCCTCCTAATATTCTAAAACGTTAAAAAATGTGGTTTCAAAACTTCTAATATTTTGTCCTTTCTATTTTGTTTTTAATTTACATGCTTTATCATTACAAGTTTAGAAAGTCTTTTAATGAATGCGCACTGTATCTTTTCGGTTTGTGATGTTCTAAACAAATTAGAAAATCACTGTTTTTTTACCCACAGCAAAATGTGACCCAGCCTGTCGACATGGAGGTGTCTGTGTAAGGCCTAATAAATGCTTATGTAAAAAAGGCTATCTCGGCCCCCAGTGTGAACAAGTGGATAGAAACATCCGAAGAGTGACAAGGGCAGGTATTCTTGATCAGATCCTAGACATGACATCCTATTTGCTGGATCTAACCAGCTATATTGTATAGTTTCTGGGACTATTTGGAAACTACACTTTCAATGGGCATTTGTTTTGAACCCTGTCATTTTTAAAAGACTGTTATCCTGCAACAAATACCGGTGATTTGATTTACTTTATTAATTTAAGTATAATATCCACAAATGTGCAGATAAATTCTTTGTATGTGTGTAAATATTTCTGTACGTCTCCACAGACGTACTGACATCCAATACGTGCGCACATACACATGCACGCACTATCACAAATACAGTCTTACAGCTAGTGGAATTTTTTTTATATTTATTTCTTCATGAGAAATAGTTTACAAAGTAATTCCACTGTAAACCACATTTTTGTCAAAGGACTTTCGTGATGTCTTAATGGATTCTTTGACATCCCAGAAATCTCGTGTCTGTACCTATCTGATTATAGCAATAAGAGCGCAATTTTCAAACATCGCTGTATAAACTGCTGGACTTAATAAAATCCAGTTGTAACAGTTTCTAAGGTGAACTGAACTACATCATGAGACAATATTTCAGAACTCCTTAATGCATTCCTATCTAGGCAATTCATTGTAAGACTGTAACCTTCACCTTCATCAATGTAACTCTATTACAGAATGTTACGCATTTCTTTATCTAGCATAGATGCAAAAATCTGGTTATCGCAGCTTAATATCAAGATTGTTTAAAGTGTTTAATAATTAAATTATATTCGCATATTTCAAAACCAGTCATCCTAGAAGGTCTGCTTTTTATCATATATTTTATTTAACAATGGGCACTGGGTTCATGTTACATATTTATATTATTTTATTTTATTTTTATAATATAGACATCACCTAGATGAGACAGCTTTACCATGTCCTGTAAAATACTAAAGTTACATTTTTCACCAACTTAATTGGAAAGACGGGGAAAGAGAAAGCAAACACACTCTTTAATGTGTTGTGGATCTAATCTAGAAATGTATCCTTGTGTCAACTTGTATTCATTTACGACGGATGAAAAAAACAACCGCCAACCAATCATAATAAAATTCCAGCATATGTTAAAAGTGTTCATAAAGTGATTTTCACTGTAACAGGACAGGCCAGATCATACCCGAGTAGACTGCTGCCGATTTCACACTGAATGGAACGTCCCTGGACGAGAGCTCACATGAGCATGTGTTGGCTGTGTAAGATGTCACTTGTACAAAACGTATAACAATTCTCGCCGAATGTGGTTCTAAATGTAAATGGTCCTTGAAGAGCTAACATAAAATTGAGTCTTTGTAAATGTATCAATAAATATGGTGTACATGCTATAGTCAGGTTTTCTAAAGTATTAATAGTCTAATTAGATGTTTCTTCAGAACTGGTGCCCTCTTATCTTCAGTTGTAGGGCGTTATTGGCAGTTTCTTTGCTCACTACTTACTGACTATCAGATTTCCTTTGCACTACCTGGCTTTTATAAAACCTTGCCTATGAAAAGAAAGCAGAGTAGCCACAGTGTGCACATCCTATGGTTCTTATAAGTAGCTGCTCATGCGTCAACGATTTACACCACTTTAGGCAATAAGATCTAAAAGACTTCAGCTGTATTACTCTCCAGCAGCAAAATTACATCTCCAGGGCAATGACATGCAATGAATTTTCCTTTATAGAAAGTCGTCAGTCTTCATTTAGTAAGTATTAAATCTGAAAGTACAGCTTGACTGATACTTGCATTTCTCTGTCTTACGCATTCCAGCTCAGAGGAACAGAAAATTACACTTGCCTTCCATATATGTTTGCCTGGGTTTCGAGTGACCTCATGCCAAATGGAAATTGGTTGAGAAATCTTGGTTAAGTGCTCAGCGAACAATGGTCTGCATTAAAAAGTGCATGCATAATTTTGCACAATGTAGATTCAACTGACAGTCCATTGAAAGACGTCTTGGGATTAAATGAGCATGAAGACCAAATTGCCCTCTCACCCCAGAAAAGGGTGGTCCCTTATAGTCACACGAACACTTCATTGGCTAAGCAGTGTGACCAATCTTAAAATGAACCCTGCGGTAGCATCTGTAGGTTAATAGCAGCTCTTTGTCTCCGCTGCTTTCTGCCTTTAGTCTTTTCCCTGAATTCCATCACAAAAAGTTTTACAATTAAAAAATGTCCTGACAACCATTTTTGTAAATTGACCTTAGCATCTAATCTTTCCTTATTCAACGTGGGTGACAAAAATGTGAACTTCTCATGAATGAGCCAGCTGTCTAAATCTGTCAAATAGCGCAGTTTTATTACACTTTTCATGATCGGCAATGCAAGAAAGTTGCTGAAGTATTTTAGGAACATTTAAATATCTGACAGAGATAATATCTTTAACGCTTTCTTTAATGAAATATATTTAAAAATAAACCCAACTTTAACTCCACTGTGACGCGTTATTTTCAACAACCAGCTGGGGAGATGTGACAGTTCTTTTCTCACTGCTTAGTTCCTGGAGACTTAACAAATACCACAGATGGTACCTAAATTGAAGATCCCCAGTAATATATATGCCGTAGTCATGTAGAGAAGGGATAACAATGATCTTAGAGTTTTGATCTTAATAATAAAGACAATTTAGTTTACTAGTGAAAACAGAAAATAAAACTCCAGTAAAAGCTAAGAATTAAATTCAGGCCTCATTCAAATCAATGGCAAAAAACTCACATCAGCTGTGCTGCACCCAGAAAATCACTTTCAAAATTTAAGCGAAATACTTCAGTTTATTTTTTTATACAAAAAAATTCTGTTTGAGTCATTCCATCAAAACTTCAGAACTAAGAAGTAATCTAAGTGAAGATTAGAGGGAGAGGGGAGATTGTGGAAAGTGTTTTGCTTCGTTTTTAAATCATCTTTTATATCATGTGAAAGCAAGCATCTGCATTAAGCCCACATTGGTACATAGGAAGTCCCAGTGGAAAAGAAGTATTCTCAAAAAAAAGACACAAAAAATCAGCAGCCACTTTTTTGAGTACTTTTTTCCCATTGCCTAATTTTGGGGGGTAATAGTAGGCTCTTTGTATCTCTCTGTCTTTCTTCGTTACCCATATCATTTGGAAATCTCTTAACCAATCTGTTCCCCAGGTTAAAATGGTGATAAAAAGCTATTTCCAGCAATTTGTGCTGGGAGAAGCGGGGATAGGTCTATAAGGGTCAGGTTCATGGCCATGAAATCCCCTCCAAGCCCACTGCAGGAGTGGGTGGCTGGCCTCAGGCTATCAAGCACAGGACTGCCCCAGCCTCTGGCTTCTGCTTTAGGCTAGCTTTTATATATATATATATATGTATGTATGTATGTATAATATATAAAAAGTAATTTTGACTAGCAAGAACTTCCCACTTGGTCTACATTTCCTGGGAGTCTTTTATAAAAGGAATTATTTCAGCAAGAATTTTGCAGTAAGAGTGGCTTTGCTCCAGATTTTGTACTTTATGAATTCTGGCTTGGAGCAGGAACCGGTGCTATAAAGACAGAGTCGTCCATGCAGAAACCTCAGCAGATAATCCCAATCAGGAGACACTCGTTAAACCATGTTTAGTATTTTTGCTTCTATGGATAATTAATAAAGCAATCAGCTGAATGTACCCATGTGAGGTATGGATGGTATAATATAAAAAACTCTTCCACGTGACTGGCTGAGTAAGGGTTTCAGCACTGGAAAGGTATGAGAAAACCACAAATGCCTGTTATTTATGCAGAAAGTGGACAGACAGCCTTCAATAAAGAAAAAACTCAACTGACTCATGAAGGCCCCCAATATGCTGCAATCTGGACCCAGAAGAAACCCCTCCAAAGGGGCACTGATGCTTTGGGTGGTCATAGCACATCTCCACTGAGACCAGCATCCCATCCCAACCGGGCTACAGCAGAAACCTCCATAAACGAGGCAGCACAGAGGCAGCAGCATCCATCAATAGCCAATTCATTATACTAAATCCAGAGAGGATAATGAAACCTGCTGAAATATGGGACTAAAGGCCAAGGTTGGGTTTCCCTGGAAACCATAGCATTGTATTTGCTAACTTTTGTTATTCATAAATGTTGCCCACGATATTTTGGCGTCACTGGTCTGCCAAGGGAAACATCACGGTCTGCGCCGGCGTTTTCCCCTCCCTCCCCTCCAGCCCCACGTTAAGACTGCTATAGCTTCAGTAATTTCTTACTAAAAGGATAATAAAGGGGTTTTTTTTTTTTTTTTCTTTCCCAAAGTTTCCCTTTTATCTTAATAAAGACACTGTTATATATTCTTATAAATATCTTGGCCCACATAATATCTACTTGGCTCTTACCAATCTCTAGGAGAAAATAAGTGACCTCAGTGGGGCTGTGTTGATAACATTGGTATTTATCAAGAGCAACTCCTACGAGTCTTATTTTCATTTTTACTGGGGTCCAGCTGGGTTATAAATCAGATAGATATCAGGACCGTTCATCCATCGTGATGGATCTTAGCACTGCTGTCATCACGGGGAAGGACATCCGCGTGGGGAGATTTGTGTCTATCTGTCTACTTTTGCTCTGCTGACGAGCGAGTTCTGTCATCCCTGATGGAAATGTTAGCACGTAGTGGGGATATGTGGAAAAAAGGGGTTTTGCTCATGGTAATAAATTACTTAGCCAGACCATTCATATTGTCTAGTCATAATTTTCAGTCTTTTATCTCTGTGTCTTTAAATGGCAAGGGAATTTCAGGGCTTTTTACACACTATTCTTTAAACAAGACAAACTATTTTTAGCGACTGAGCTTTACAAGAGGGAGCAGAGTGAAAATGAGCTGGGCTTCCCAGCACAGCCTTGGCAGCTTTTTTAATGTTCAGCAACACTTATCCCCCTGTATGAGGACCCATAGCCCCCCAGAGCTGCACCAGCCAGCCAGGCGTATTGGAGATGCTTCTGCAACCTTTGCTCTATCAAACCTGCTGTGCACACTGGCTCGTCTCCCTTAGGTGGAAAATAAAGATGATTTTTACTATATTGTGTAGATAAAAAGCTGCCTTGGGCCAAAGGATATGCTCTAATAACAGGCAGCCCCAGCCCCACCCGCAATGGGAGCCACGGCTGCCTGCTAAAAAAAGGAAAATGAAGATAAAACTAGGTAAACATTAAGCAACGGATTAAAATATTGCTGCATTTTATGAGAATGCACATAAATATCTTCCAGAAGTTCTCCCAAGCTGCTTTATTTCACATGTTTTGTCTGCTAGTTCTCCCCCTCACCCGTAAAGGCAGCTGTAAAACCGGCCGCAAAGAGGCTGGCTATAGGGTGAGTGACTTCTCTGCTAACACTCAGAAATGCAGGAAATGTTTAGCATTCACTGTCAATGCCTGTTCCTTCTTAGTGAGAAGGAAATTCCCTGTTTCTTCTTATCCCACATCACTTCACACCACGGCAAGGACACTGCCCTGCTATGAGATGCACCATCCCCTTAACAGCCCACTGCAGCATGAGAAGGTTTAGCAACGTTAAGATGCAACCCCATGGCAGGCAAGTTGTTTATGTGTCTATTTGGTTTTATTTTCAAGCTTTTGCCTATTTCCCCTCTTTTTTAGTGCGAGAAAAACGTGGATGTTGTCACGCCCATAGCTCCCACTAGCAGCTTGCCATCCAGCCCCGCTCCATGAGGCACAGATAATCCCTCTGTGCAGCCTCACCCTGCAGAGATTAGCTTATTTTTTAAAACAAAGGAGAAAAAAGATGCTTTTTTGCAGTTTCCTGGCACTCTGTCACTGCCCAACATCCTTCCACCTCCCCCGGGATGGGGAAAGCCATTTCAGCTCTGCTGGAAACGCTCTGGGGCTTGGGCATGGCAGTGAGGATGTGATGCAGAGCCTTCCTCTCCAGCCCCAAGGGTGAGGGAGCAAGAGGTGTAAAATAACCACACTGGGGACATAATGTCTCAAATTTTGGCACTGGAGGGCTTCTAGCCCCTCTACACACACACTTTGCCCCACGAGTGCTGCTGGGGCATCTCAGCCCGAGCAGGTTTGGTACGCCTCCAACCAAGCAGTCACTTGGGGTGCTGGATTTTACCAGGGATGGCTGGAAAACTGCCAATGGAGAGGGAAGCACCCAGGCTGGCAGGGAGAGGGACGTGGGGCAGAGGAGTTGTGCTCGGCCGGACACGCAGTGTGCAGAACCTCGGGAGGATGAGGTGCCTCTGCAGCTGAGCAGGACCTTGATCCCAACCTTTTGGGGGACAGCAAAATCCTTAGAAAGAGCCGGGGTTGCTGCTGGCACGGGAGGGACGGGGACATCCTCTGAGGCCAGCACGCGTGCTCACCCATTTCTGTAGGCACAGACGGAGGAGAGGGCCCCGCAAGGCAGCATCTGCCTCTAATTGCTTTGTTCCCTTTCTCATCTCTCGGCCCGTTTTTCCTTTCATGCCTCCTCTGTTGTTTTGTCCCACCATCCACCTTCATCCCTCGCTCCTCACATCTCCCTAAGCTTGCATCCGCTCTTCCTTTCATCACCATTTCAAATGCCCCAAAGAGTTTGACTTTTATTTCACCATGGCGCTTGCTTCCCTGAATGCCCTCCCCTGGGAATAACACCGGGGTCTCCCCTTTCATTCGCTTCTGAGCTGAGTTAAAAGAAATGGGACGTTAACCAGCACAAAGCCACTATTTCTTTTTGATCTTGACATCCGCAAATTGTAATAGAACCAGAATCAAAACAGTCCAGAAATTTGGCACAGCAAGGGCTTGGAAGGAGCAGTTGAAAGGAAGATTTCCAAGACTTTTTTTTTTTTTTAAATGAAGGGTTTGGAGAAATTTTGCTTTGAAACAATGTCTTGCATACAAAGCCATTCCACCGTGCCAAACAATTTCCAGTTTCTTGTGGTAAGAAAGCTGTGTATTGGGAAAGAAAAAAGGTAAAGAAAATGCTGAGCCTTATTTACCGTCACTGCGTTTATGTAAATACGCACAAAACCAAACCACTTTTTCGCTGGGAGTACGGTCCACATTCCGGCGGTCCCTACTCTGGGTGCCCCTTGGTTTAACCCTGCAAGATGGTGGGAGACAGCCACTTGCACATCGCTCCTGGTCCCGTTCCCTTTCCAAGCACAGGGAATTTTGTTTTGGTTTTAACGCATCTAATGAGAGGTCCTTGGCACGGGTGGCCCACATGGCTTTCATTCCTGTGGTCTGTGAACATATACACTCACCGAGATGTTTACGCTTTCTGTCCAGAGCTATTTTTCTGATTAACCACCAGCAGTTATTGGGATTTATGTTTGCCCACATGCACAGCTGGGAAGAGCAAACAGCAAACATCGGAGGGAGGTGGACAGGCACCCTTTGTGTCTCAGCTGTGGGATGCACAATTCAAGGTGAAGTGGCTCCTTGCTGTTGTTTGCACTGTCTTCACTAACAGCTGAGGACATGATGACGCTCTTTTCAGTTCTGTTTCACCACTGCTTTATTGGTCCTATAAATTCCTGGAAGAGGGTACCTTTGTATCCATCTGCGTAATGCGTCTATCTGATTCAAAACAGTAATTACTGGGTATTTTCTCAGCGCAATCAAGTATTTATCAGCAGTGGGTATTTCTGCACAGAAAATTAGATATTAAAGGGCACTGCATTACAAAAATCAGCACACATTAAATAACTTTTACTTCAAGCCTAAATATATGCTGTAACATCTACCTCTGAGGCACGTATATTTAAGTGTGTGCACATATCACTTTAATTACAGCTTTGGTGCTATCAGTAGGAGAAACCTGCAACCATTAACTTTTCATTCTTATTTAAAGCACGCTGCTTCATAATGAGAAAATTAGATAATGATCAAAAGTCCAGCTCTTCTTTCAATAAAACCTCATTTGTTTTAATTTCAATGCCTGCCGCTCTCTTGGTGGAGCTCACCTTAGGGGAAGGGCTGGGCACGTCCCCCAAAATTCATCCCCATCTTCTTCTACCTCCTTGGTTTTGGGATGCTCGTGGGAGCCCGCGCGCCTATGAAGCCAGAAATCACTATCACATAATAAATATTATATTTTTCTATAAAAATAGCTATTAGACACACACCAGACTCCAGCACTAATTTGTGTACAAACGTCTTTTTGTCACTTCTCTCCCACGCTTTGCCCCTGTGCCAGCGCTCATCGGGGTGAGAGCAGCAGCTCTGATCTCTGTTGCCGTTCACAGCCGAGTCATTTCTTGCTCTTCATTCATTTCATGCAAAGCCTTGGCAGAAGGAACAGGGCAATAAATAATTTGAGCTCTGGGTCTGCATGCTTGTAACATGAGCTGTGTGTCGGTCCCGCAGCCCGAGCCTCGCCGCTGTCACTGACCTGTCCCTGCTCTGAAACCTCCCTGCATGAACCAGATCAATATTATCAGCCAGGTTGCTACTTACCTGTTTTACCTAAATCGCCAAGCTCTCTTTTTCAGTGCTTAAGGTCCCCAACCGGAAAAAACACTCCTGTGGTTACAGTTGATTTATTCATTCAGGGGAGGTGCTTTACCCAGCGAGAGCAAAAAAGTAAAGGCAGACACTGACTGGTTATATCTCATTACTCATAACTAATTTGATGCTTTTCCAGCTGTAACAACTACCTCCAAATTATTGTCTGGTGCAATGCGATTTCCAAAGCTTTAATCTGGTACACAGCTCCCTGCATTGCTAGAGAGAGACTTTGCAAAGCTTTGGAGCTTGGGCAGAGTTCAACCCACAATAAGGATTAAATACAGAAAAACAATAATGAACCTACTCCTGCCCACTGACACCAGCATACATTTTCCCGTGTGAGTGATGAATAAATACAGGATACATTTGCCATTGATGTGTCCCGTTGTACACGTCTGGGCACCTTGGGAGGGAAGCTGTTGTCTCTGCTTCTAGACGATACGCAGCCTCTTGTCCCATTTGCCATGTTTTCATTGATGAAAGACCAAAGTGTGCAAAAAAATCAATGGACTCGTGCATAATACAGAGAACAGCGATTAACTCTTCGCTGCGATCCTCTATCTCCCACCGCTGTGATGCTGACTGACTACAAATGGCTTTCTGCCTCTGCCGGGGCCCAACTCTGCCAATTCTCATCATCAATCAGGCATCCTGCGCGCGTTCAGCCTTCAAAGCTGCTCAAGGTGTCTCTTGCTGTTTTCCCCCTCGCTTGTCTGGCAGACATGCGTGGAAGTAACTACGTGTCTGATCGCATTACGTTCTCCAACTGCCCTGCTTATTATTCTAGCTGGGTTTGCAAGTCTTATCTGTGGTGCATGGGCCTGGAAGCTCAATCTTGTAAAATTCGATTTTATGAGCCCAAGCCTCATCCCAGTTTATTTCCCCGTCATCACCAGGAGGCAGGGGCTTCGTCAGGATTGCCACACTGTCCCAACTTCTTCAGAGCATCCTTGTGGTCCTCCCAGACTCCTACTGACCGACAGCTTCCTCATTCCCACACCATCCTCCTACACAGACCTTGGCAATGCAGGAATTGAACGAGCTGTTGGGTTCACCATGGTGAGGTAGGGGCTCCCCATGGGAGCTGCCTCCGAGCAGGCAATGCCTGCAAGCTCTGCGAGGAAAGCTCTCCCTAAATCACTCTTACAGCAGTCTATTGAGGAGCAATAAAAATAATTGCCTCTGTGAATCTATTTTCTGTCACGCACTAGACATAAGAAGGGATGGCTGTTCGGGTGTTTTGCTTGTATTGCTGGTAGTTAAATTGGAGAAAATGTTAATAATAATAATAAAAGCAGTAATGACCAGTAGAAGCATCCTTTGGCATGAGAATTTCTCGGAGCCAGAGAAACCTTTCAGGATCGTGAACCGAATGGCCCCAGCACGAGGAGGGGTTTACAGCCGTTGTTGAGAAATCTTTCATGGAGCAAATGGAGCTGGGACCCAAATCCTTCTCTCTGATGCCTCGTTACACAGTTTGGTAGCAAATGACTGAGCTACTTTAGAAGTGGTGGTGGGACTACATCCCTGTCTTCCTGCTCTGGTGGGCTGAACGTTTAATGTCCATAGGCAAGTAACCATCAGCCCGGTACTCTTATAGTCCTGTCCAAGCACAGCTAGTTCACAGCTTGTCAAAGATACGATCTTCACCAGGCTCTGGAGGAAAAATCGACAATTTCTAGTGCTTTTAAAAAACCCACACGTCAGTTTGTTTAGTGAAAGGACGCAGGGATGGTGAGCGAGGAGGCGATGGGGCCCCTCACTCTAGATTAGACCCAGATGGCCTGCAGAGTTAGAGGCCTTTGCCTTCTTGTTGATGAATGCACAAATCCCTTCTGCAGCTATCTGAACCGTCGTGTTGTGAAATGTATGGTGACTGATTAGCAGAGTATTAACCTTGTCATTTGTAATAGGTCATCCGGTTATTTTATCACGTTTTAATCCATATTTTTTTCCTACTGAGATCCTTCCTAAGGAAAGTGTGTAGATGGGAGAGCTGAGGACAGATGGGGGTCGGTGTTCAGAGATTTTGATGATAATTTTTTTAATGCTTGCCTTTTCTGAGTAAATTCTTTTTGGTAGCTCAGATGGTGAGGTGAGATGACCATTTTCCAAGACTTTTGTGACCAAGTTAGTCATGTATATTTATTGATGACTGTGAATTCCCTGTGCCATTGAGATGCTGCAGGTTTAAGGGAACAGATCATAGGCGATAGGTTTTTAGGCTCTTACTCTACCCGAAGCTATGAATCTCCCTGAAGTCATGAGGAGTTTGCTGTGCCTATCTGAGGGTAAAATCCACTGTAGATTTATTTTGTGGTTTGTGAGTATAGTAATCATTTCTGTTTCATTCACTGTCTTATTTAAAGTGGGTGATGAGCTGTGAATACCCAAGTTAGACAGTTACTTAATTAAGAAAAAAACATTTTTTCTCTAGTACAGATTTGTGAGCCCAAGCTTGCAGGCACCTGGTGAAGCTTTGGAAAGGACCAAACACCAAATTTCCTGTTAGTACATCTTCAAGAAAATCTGCCCTTCTTCCCTGCATCTTCACAGGAGACATTTCATGCCATCTCTGTCTCCCACCTCTGTTTCCCATCTCTGTGCTGGGTTTTGGCTGTTTTGTCCAACCTGAGGCTGAGCAGTTTTTGTATGGCTATACACCCTGATGCGATGCTCAGGTGGAAGGAAGTATGTTATTTCAGTTATTTATATCCTTTTTTTCCCTGATTGTGCTGTCTGGAAGGGATGACTGTGGTCTTGGGTCCGGTTGTGATCCAGGAAGCAACCTCTCAGCTGGAACATGACCTAAAATTGGCTCCCTCAGTCAGTGGGGCTAATTTAATGGGTTGGCAACTGTGGCTGCAGAGTCAGACTCAGCAGTGGATGAGGCTTGCTCTGCTTGGCTGGAATGAGTTAGGGTGCAGCAAAAAGGGAGTGAATTGGGGAACTATCAAGTCCCAACTGCATTTCTGTGTCCTTTAATGATGACATTAAGTTCAGGTTAGTGGGTTTCTTAGCTGGAATGCCCACTCCAGTAAAGTGCTTAGAAAGGAGCCAAGCATGATGCTTGGGTTTTGATGAAAGAAGTAGATTAAAACCATGAAGAAATCCATTTTTAAGAGAGAAAACCAAAGAAGAGGGAGTATCCCAGCCCTGGGAGAGGAGAGGGGTCACACCCCGAGCTTCCCAAGAGGCGCTGGATGTCTGCAGGCACATCAGGCAATCAGAGGCTCAGTCTTGCAATCGTGTGGTCATTGCTATTATCTGCTGCGTTTCTTTCCATCTGCGTTACAAAGTGAAATGAGCTGAAACTTCCCCAGAAGGTTACATCTGTAATTACCGGTATCTGCACGCCTGTGCTGATGGGGACATTTCCATTATGGCCTATGATACTCTGCAAGAGGAGAACTGGACACTATTGCCCTTGGATGGTGCTTTCTGGGCTCTGATCTCAAAGCACGGTGCAATTTTTTAATGCCTTTGGCATCAGACAGAAAAGCAGGGCATACCTGTTCCGTGTTCACACCTTGGAAAGTTGAGACATTTTTTAATTAAACAAATTTCTCAAGCCCAGTGAGGAAATTTGTTGGTATGATGATGCACTGAGATGCATTTATGTGCTACATGTCTCAGGAGTGGACTCTCTGGGATTTAGGGGATGCCCTCCCTGGGGAAGAGCTCCATACACTGAATTGCATGATGTACAATGACTGCAGCCTCTCTCCATTCTTTGGAGAAAAGAGGATTTCACCCTCACAGCAGCTAAATTTACCTTCGGGGGAAAGCCACCACCAGCCTCTTGTCCCAGATGGTATTGTCTGGGGTAACCACATTTAACACAGGCTTTCACTTTGTTTCAGTGCAAACACTGAAAATATGTGTGTATACATGGGATGTATTTACATACTGTTCATTTTTAGATTTCAGCTTAATAGAGAAACAGGAACAACAACAAAAAAAACAGCAAGGGGAAGGGTGCAAATGTATTTCTGAGACATGCCTGAACGTGCTGCACCTCTGAATAAGATTTAGCAAGATCAATACATCGATACAATTTTCTCTGGCCTTGCCAGAACAAATATTCAGAGAGGAAAGTGGGGTGAGGACGGCTGCAGGCTTTTCTTGCCTTCAGATTACTGCTGCAAAATTAGCAGAAGTTTCCATTCTGGAAAAAAGATTGAGCGTAGCCTTTCAGTTAGTGAAACCCCAGCATATTCAGGAATTTTACATGCTTGGTGGGATGATGAACTTGCAATTCCCTCTCTCTGATGTGGCATTTGCTCTTTCTAAGGGATTATTCTCATTTTTCTGGGTTTGATTTGGGTGAGATCAGGATCAGGCACCTTTGGCTTGAATCATTGCTATGGTGGTGGCTCAAGGTCTGGTGTGGGCTGGGAAGGTTATCACCAGAAAGGGTGAGTGCTCCCCAAAAATGTCCGGGAGACCTCCAGTGCCAAAGCTATTCTGCCACTGCTACAGCAATTGAAAGATGAATTCAACCCAGAAAGCAACATTCTTCCTGGATTCTTAGCAACGTTCTTTGTTGAGCATATACACTTGGAAAATGCTTTCCAAAATATTTACTTTCAAATATTTTTAACTATGCTATAGTGCTTTACAAAAAAAACGCTAAATTTATCCCTTCATGGTTGTTTTGCAGTACAGATTGACTCAGAGTTTGCTAGTACAAGCTGAGTCTGCACTGCTGCTGGGTTGTGTTTTATGGAGACTTAGCTCTTACCTGATCTGTATGCTCCTACTGAAGATGGAGATGTTATTAGCTATTGCTGCAAATGCTTTTTTTTCAGATTCATTTCATTAAAATCATTTTAGACACAATAAATAAGGTAATTTACATGAAATTTGATTAAGAAATCACAATTTTTGGAGTCTGGTAGAAGACAGGACTGAAGGAGGGTGATGCTGGTGTTGCACATTTGTTATTTTTATTGGTACTTATGGGCAAGGTTGTGAAAAACAGATTTTTAACCTGGAAAATAGAGGCTTAGCCCCAGACAGAGCAATGCCTCTGCCTTTCCCAGGAGCCTGCTGCTGTGCTGTCTCCCAAGCCCCTTGCTCAGTGCTTCTGACCTAGTAGAAATAATTGTTCTCACAAGAGAATACAAAGCATGCTGGAAATATTAGGACTGGAAATGCTGGGAAAAAATGTATCTTTTACTCTAATGCTACCCACTTTAATGTGGAGATACGATAATTTGACCAATCACGTTCATTTTGACAACAGATCCATTTTATCAAGCTAAAAGAAATAGTCATAAAAATATACCTGTTATTTTGCTATCAGCCAAGTATAACCTCAACACTAGAGGAGATTCAAAACCAGAGAAGAGAGCAGTAAGAGAGAGGGTCAAAAAGCATGAATTCTCTGCTAGTAGTACGAGTGATCTGCTTTGCTGGAAGTCACTTGAAATGGAGTTTGCTTGAACACACAGTCTCTGTGCACTTGTTAGGGCATTATTTGTGCCCTTCTGCCTATACCCTCACGCTGTGCGAGGCCACGACTGGCACCTGATTCAACTTCCTGGCAGAAAATCAGTGAAACTTCATTTTTTCTTGAGTTGGAGCCCACGCCTGCAAGCGATTAAAAGATAAAACCCAATCCAGGCACTCTAGCCCAAAACTAAGATCTGAATCTCAACCCATCTGCAGTCTGCGGCTTCATGCCCTTCACAATTGCTGTACCAAAAACTGTTCAGAAAAAAGAACAAATAAACTTGTTAAGAGAGATGTCTGGGGTCACTGCACAAACTGTCACACTTAGTTAGCTCCAACATGTTACTGCAAGGCTTATTTATGGTCCAGCATGGATCAGTCAAGAGGCTGGGACGAGGTACTTTGCCAGGAGTAATGGATCCTTCCATTTTTTCTTGTACCTAAATCCCTACTAAGTTCAGCAGAACTTAAAAAGCCACAGCTAACGAAGGAAGAAAACAATACAGGAAACATTTAAAGTAGAAATTTTGTTTTTAAGAAGGATATAACATAAAGAAATAGGTATGTTGCCCACCACCATTACAGACCGTTGTCTCGCCAAGGGCTAGGTCAACACCAGGTTCACATGGTAAGACCATGCAGTGGCTTAATGCCCACAGAGTTGTCAGGGCTTTTATCCCACCATCCCTTTTCCAGGTCATCCTTTCTCATCTGGAACTGGCCTTTTTCATAGTGGGGCTCAGACAAAGAGCCCGACGGCTGTCCCATGGTGACCCAGCGGTCCCTGGGGCAGCAGGACAGAAAGCAGCCTCATGGCATCAACCCACCAGGATGAGACCAACCTCCAGGGAGCCTTTGGTGGAAAGCAGAGCAGAAACCCATGATTTCGCTAGTGCTCTCACATCAGTTACCTTCTACTCAAGTTTATGAAGTCATTGCATTTTTTCCCTTTATTTTCTCATCTTGTTTAGCCCTCGTCCCACCACTGCTCCCGTCTCCAGTTGCCATCTGTGAGCAATCTACATTCCCAGCCTCATCATTAATTTGTGTCATTTCTTGAAAACAGCGCAATCGTATACTCGTGGTAAGTATTTCACTCTGATTCAGGAGAGCTTAAAATGCCTCCACGTGTGCCTGCCTGCACCAGTACACACGGCCAAGTGCCACCAGATCACAACCCTGGCTTGGTTTTACGGCTTGTATGAAAAAGCCTCTGCCTCACACTCCCCACGAGCCACAGGCCCTTTGCAAGCACCTAAGCTATGCCCAATTCTTCACTTTTTTCTTCCCCCCCCCCACATATGGTAATAGTTTTTAATGAAAAAAAAGTCAATGACATTTTCTACAGAACAAAAAAAAAAGAAATAATTTTCTTTGGGAAGTTCTGTTTTTGGAAAGAAAACAATGCTTTCGAAACTTTTATTTTAAAAACTTTCATTGCTCGTGTAAGTCTAAAAATATTTGGCTTTATTTCAAATGCAATGAAAACAGTTTTTGAAACCTCCAGATTTACGGTAAAACAGACATTCCAGCCTTCAGACAGCTCTGGATCCAGCAGGTCTTTAGAAATGCTTGGGACAATCCACCCCAGAGACACCAAGCCGCTGTTTTGCCATTTCAGTGGCAAAACGGGGACATTTTCTGGACACCTCTTTGCCCCTAAACCATGGGGTTTGCTATATGCATGCAAACAACTGATCCATAAAATACAACCCCCCTCTATGGCAGGATCTTGGACCCCAACACTCCTGTGCCCCCGGGAAATAATTGCAGGGGAAAGTCTCTCCTCAGCATATAAGCTGAAGAATCAAATGTTAGACTGGTTTTACGGAAGGGTCATTTCTGTAGTGAGATTTCAGTCTCCGTGTACACAACAGGACATGAGATAATGTCTAAGGAAGGAGACCTCACTCGAACACCACTCAATATTCACCTTGCTGTGATAGGTACTGCCGGCTTCTGTGCCTCCTGCTTAAGAAATTCACGTAAAACAGAGACAAAGGGTCACGCTGCTGCCTTTGACACACATCCATATGTGCCACATGCCGCTCGCGTTAACGTAATTAACTTAATTTGACAAAATGCATCGAGCAACAGGCACGGTTGTCTTGGAGCCTGTTTTCTCTGTAAGGTGACTACTCCCCAAACCATCAACATGACAGAAGAACTGTGTCTAATTAACACTTTCTTAATACCTCAACAAATAACAAACCTGCTGTTGGGAAAAATAGTTTCACACTTCCTTATCAAATAAGGGCAAAATCACTCCTAATGAGCTAAAATCAATTAGTGCGACACCAAAATGAATGTATTTATGCTGTCAGCAAGAGCTATTTGCATAACAGTTTGCAAGGGCAGGGAAGATGCTATAGCTTCTCAGTGCTGCTAATGAGAAGCTGCTGCGGGAAGGTGCTACCAGAGAAAAAATTGTTTTATGCAACCTCCATACAGCACCGGCTGGCACCCAGGGCCAGAATAAACCCAGGGGACCATGCAGGATTTTGTACTCCAAAAAACCCCCAGAAGCCCAGGTAAAGGGGGTCCGGGGGTCCATGCTCTCTGCAGCCCTGTGAGGAACAGGGACGTCCCTGCCGCTTCCCTCTGCCATCATGACCTGGAATCATCTGGCACCACCAGCACCTTCCCCATGTGCCATGGTACTGATGGGGGACCTGGTTCTTCCCTCATTTACCCAGAGAGGTAGATGCCTCTTCAATGACTCTTCTGCCCATGCAGGGAAAAATAAACGGCTGAAAATGGTACATAACAAGACAAAAATGCCTTTATGAAAACCATCCTTAGTTTTCTGTTGTTAAAATCTTTAACTGAATTAGAGGACTGGTTCATGAACAAACAGAAAGGAGATTGACAATGATTGATTTTAATCTTTTTTTTTTTTTTTATAGCGACTTAAAACATCTCGTTGCAGTTCTGGTGCATACAAATGTATTCTTGACCTTGGAGTTAATTGCTTTGAAGCTGTGCTTGTGACTAACGCGTACGTGGCCGTGTGTCTCTACCTCTCTCTACCTCAATGCCATTATAGTAATGCACATAGAAATGCGTATATAAGAGGAAGAATGACACAATATGGACTGAAATAACTGCATGTAAGCTGGTGCAGCTGAAATCTTTACTAAGATACTTGTAGCAAATTATGTCATCTTCTGAATTTAGGCTATCATACAGACAATAGTTGGATGGATAAATAACTCAACGTCCTGCTGGCTTCCCCATCAGAAGAAAGCATGCACGAGTGGAACATGGGTCCACAAAAATAAATGCAAAGAGAAGAAAATGCAGGAAGGGACCAGGAGGAGAGTAGGGACGAGCGTGTTTTTGGAGAGGGAGCTGAAAGGTGATGGCAGAGCAAGGGCAGGGAAAGGACATGGTGCATGAACCCATCAGGGTATGGAGCTGCTTCCCCTCGCAAAGACTTCACAAGGACTGAGCTGCTCGAAGTCCTTCTGGTCTTCTGCTGAAAGACTTTGGGGAAGGATGTGGTGGGAGGTAGATCAAGACAGCTCTGGTGAGCTCTCTGCAAGAATGAGCAGAGGGGAGGTCTGATGCAACATGCTGTGGGAAAGGAAAAACCAGATTCATCTTGAATTTCTCTTAGCATATACATGCACTTGCTAACAGCTATGAGATCTACTTATTTTTCAACACCTTTTCTTCTTTAAATAGAAATGGTCAATCCTATAGCTTGGGAAAACTTACTTAATGCAAGACAGGACATTTTCCTCATAAAATAAAAACAAATTTTCAAACACCTGGGCAAGCTGATGCTCTGTGATGATCCTGAGCTTTTCATATTCTCAATATATTTTCCTAGGACAAAAATATTGGTATTCACACAAATCCATTAGGAACTATATTTCCCACATTTCTAGAATCACTCTTCACTGCTGGTTTCATTTTACTTGGTCTATTAAAAACATGTGAGTTGGGGTGTTTTTTTAATCTCAAAGAACTGAAGCAAACAGTCCCCATTTATTTCATGTCCTTGGAGAACATTTGTAACAAATATGAAAAGCAAGACAGGCTCTTCAGCAGGGGACACATCTGCATGGGCAGCTTTGTAAAAGCATGGGGATTCAGCCCATTTTGCTGAAGCCACACCTGAAAAAGAAGAATTAACTGGGCCAGGGTAAAGTTTCTTCGCTGCTGTCAGGTACTGGTGGGTCCTGCCCGGGGGCGGTTTGGGAATAACTCGGTCTCAGCCGGAGCCCTCCTGCTTTGGATATGGCCAAAGTGGATGCAGGATTTCCTGTCCTTAAAACTCTGCAAAGCTGTGCCCAAAGTACACAAGTCACCCGGCTGATTAACTGCTGATTAATTGACATGGGGCTGCAACATCTTTAGTGAGTCGTGGTTGCAGCACCCCCAAAACCCACATTGGGGGTCATAACAGAGATATTTTTCCAGGAAATTCTCCTTCTTGAGCCACTCCCATCTTTTAGGAATACACTTTTTACTCCATTTTCTCTACTTTTCTCAGCAAACAGAGCAAAGATTTCATTTTACCCACTGTAGGGTTTCCATGAGGGTGGCTGCTGCTGCGGGGTCTGCCTGGGATCACGTAAGCCCCAGGTGTTCCCAGCGTGCTGGGACTGCAGCTCATCCACTTAACATAGCTTCACGCATTCCCTGGCATCCTACATCACCTCCTGCTGCCCCACCAGCAGTTTCGGCCGCCGTGAGGGAGCCCCACCAGCGAAGGTGGCAAATCCTCTCCGCATGCAGCAAGGACATCAATCACACGGGAAGCATGCAGGTAATGGGATGGGTCCCTGGCTCTCACCCAGCAAAATGCAAAAAAAAAAAAAAAAAAAGCCATAATATTTTAATTTTTTTGCTCTAGATACACTCTACTGGGGTCTAAAGTGCTAAGCAGGAATCCATTTCTTATCTTTGCTTTTTATCTGGCAGACACAGGGAAAGCATTTACTAATGCTTTTGCATTACTAATGCTTCTGCGCTCAGAAAAGTTTTCAACAGACTTTCTGGCTTTCTGAAGAAAACAAAGACTTTGTCACGGGTTATCATTAGTGGTTATTATCAGTAGAAATTTTTGGACAAAGAAGACTGTGTCTGTGGCTGGGATTTCTTGGCCAGAGCTATACACGCAGGCACCAGAAAGCCCATGCTGGGGAATGTGGACATCCCGGTCCATAACACATCTGGAGACTCTCAGAGAAGTGTAGAAAATTCCCTAAATTTTCACAGAAAAAAATTCCAGATGGAAAAGGAGACATTATTTGTCCAAGAAAACAAAATTCAATGGTAACTTATTTTAGAATTTTATGGAAAATAAAGAAAATTTGATGGAAACAGATTTTTCCTCTCACATCATTCCACAGCCTGCTGAAAGTTGTTTTCTCTCTGGAAAAAAAAAGTTCTCATATTATATCTGGGCCTAATGTATAATTTTTACATTATGACCAGGATCTTTGAAAGATCTTCTGAAATAAGGTTGCAAAGTAATCTCCCAGAAAGGATGGGAGTCTGCAAGGTCAAGGTCAGGGCGTAAATGAGATGAGAGCACATAAGCAGCTAATGAAGCAAGCAAATATTAGTGAGAAAGAGAAAGAAATAAATGCCTAAAGGACTGAAACCGGAGTGAAGTGGGGAAAAAACAGGGGTACAAGGTGGACCCCGGGAGACCCCCGCCAGAGCAAGGCACCCCCCACACCACGCGGAGCATCCCCCACGCCTGGGACATGCCTGTCTCTTGGGGCATCCTGGAAAACCCCATCAGCTACTTCTCAGCAGCTTTTAGACACCTTCGAAATAATTTCACTTTATCCATGGAAAAAATTGGCAGGGGGCAGCTCCTCGGCTTGTGCAAACAAGGTCCCAGGGACCCAGCCAGGGCAGGACCCACTCTCAGGATAAATAGCTGGAAAAGACGGTACCGCCGGAGCCAATGTGGCATTAATGACACTGAACAACTCCTGTGGCAGAGGCACTACCTGCCACAGTAATTAACGCAGGACAACCACCTTGTGTGCCTGTAGGTGCAGTCATTCTTCAAATGAGTCATTTATATGGGCACATTAAAGTATATCGTGTGTAATTTCTCACCTATCACCGCCTGAGGGGAACACACGAGCCTGATTTACAAGGAAGTGTTACACAGACACCATGCGGTGGGCAGTGAATAACAGATTTTTTTTAGATTTTTCAGTCTTTAAATAGTTCTACAAGGCAGTGAAAACACCCTTGCAAAACCAAACCCCCTGTGCATCACACCCTCATGGTGCGTGGGGATACAGGAGTCCTGCTGGGAGATGTTTGGCAGCTGCTGCTGCTCAAAGGTGGTTTGTAAAACCTTGCGGATGTTTTGCTAGATGTTTACCCGGGACTGAGCGAGGCTATACTGGATCACACACATGCTGGATGGGCTCGCCCTGGCATCTTGCAGAAGTTTTATGCTCTTGTCTGCATCCTTTCCTCAAGGGATGCTCCAGGAGTGCTCCTGGACCTGTTGCACCAGGCTTACCTTACACAGTTAATTCCATATTTATTGTCTCAGCTTGCAGTCATTCTTACGGGTGTTCAAAAAAATCTGAGTCCCTGGTGCATGATGCACAAAAGTCAAATTTGATCATCAGATTTTGAACCTCAGATTTGGATCAGTGTCTCGTTGTGAGTCTGTGATGTACAACAGCAGCTGTGGCTACAGTAGGAGGGGACCATGGACTCATAAAGTGCCCAGAAATTAATATGATGTGACTAGTCTCAGCCCTAGAGGGTAGAAGAAGGAAAAACAAACATTACTGCAACTCTATACCCCAGTCATCTCAGTTACGGGGGAAGACTGTTTTTCTTGCCAGCTCAGAAGGAAAAATGAGGCAGTACAAATGCCACGGCCAAAAGCAGGAGGACATGGAGAGCCCAAGTCAGAAGCCAAGTCACAGTAACTAGTATATATGTTCAATATCACCTAGTAAAATCTATCTGCTCTCACGATAGCCTCAAAGAGGTGTTGCATTTTTTTATACTGATGCACATTCAGCATGAGACCAACAAAACAAAGCAAAATGTTTCCTTTGATGAGCTTTCTGCTTTTCCAACCTCTTGGGAAACACAGCAACAAAGCTCCTTTAAGACGTTGCGATCTTGCATCACATTGAAATGTCATGGACTACCACAAGACAAATATATCTTTTGTGCAATTTAAATAGCAATCAGGGAGCTATTTTTTCTGATTAATATACGGAAAGTTGGCGATCACAGCAGGGGACTGATGAGGCTAATCCGTCAATGTCCTTGATAGTGGTACGCTTGATTGCTCTAAGCCAGTGGAAGTGCATAATGACGAGGAAAGGCGGTGATCAGAACCGGGGTACGTCGTCCCTTCTGCTGAAGTCATTTGGATGTTTGCATCTCAGCTGACGCTACGTGAGATATTTGGATGGGCTCTCAAGAGGGCATTGCTAATGAAGTTATGAGCAGGAGGGGATATCTACGTCCACGGGAGATCAGATGCAGTCCGGAAACACAAAAGGTGAAATTTAGCATACTTGTGCGTCTTTGGTAAGGGCTCTCCATATGGGCAGAGATGGGCCTAAAGAACCTAAACCCATGAATACCTCTTAGATGAACTTGTCCCTTCAGTGCTTCTGCAGCAGGTACCTGCCACGGCCAAGCAGCAGTAGTTAAATGCATAATCGACCGTCTCCGTTGTCCTTTTATTAGGGAATTTGTACCCTCGGGTGGAGCAGGAGAGGGGGTTTGAAGGGTTACCACTGACCACCCTTCCCTCTTACACTCGGTGGGACCAGACGCTCGTGGTCGCAGGAGGGTCCTGCCCAGAGCAGCCGAAGCTCTGCAGTCTGCTGGCTCAGCCATTAGCTGTCACGGCAGCTAGCTAGACACCAGCTGAGGGCCAAAATTGCATTTTCTTCTCCTTCCTTTGAAGCCAGGCTCATCTCTGCCTCGGTTTCTCGGTGCTCGTAGAGGTATTGACAGCGTGAACTACGAGCGTTTAACACGCGCAGGTAGGCAGGCAGGGAGCCTGCAATGCATCACACTGCAGTTGTCCACTGCAACCCTGCTGAGAAATGAGAAATTTCATGGCTTATTGAACACTGCAAATAGTCACAGCAGATAAGAAACAACGCCTTTTTTTTTTTTGTTACACATTGAGAAATTACCATTTTGCTGCATCCTACAAAGCCGTACTTGCTTTCCTCCTCCTGAAACACAGCCGGCTTGGTGCTCGGAGCTGGGTTAAGCAACAAAGCCTCCCATGCCCGCAGAGAGGAGTGCAGGACAGCCCTCCGCCTCCTGCAGCTCTCCTCACGTTCTGAAAGCCGAGGACCTCTTTGTGCTGGCAGCAATTCAACAGCCCTGTGTTTGCTAGCTGACCGCACACTGTGAGCGGTGGTTGTACTACTAATGGTGGCATCTTCTACTGAGGGCAACTGAGGGAGGGTCTTCTAATTCAGCATTTCATTTTGAAAGCTCTGCACATCTCCCCAGCGCTCGCAGGCTTGCAATGCAGGGATCGGACCCGGGGTTTCCCGAAAGCAAAATTTAGCGTTGCTATACCAGCAATACGTATGATGGACACATCTGTGTTACTTCCCAGAGGGTGGAGGGAAGGAATCATAACTAAAATAGAGCTATTCCTAATTTTTGCTCTTTATGGCATAAAACTTTCCTTGACAAATAGCCTCAGTTCTGCTCTACCTTCTGACTCCAAAGGGGGTGTCAGGCATGTCCAGACGATGCTCTTTATGGACTGCGTAAACTAGAGAGGAGCAGCTGGCCTTGAACCATCTCCTCCATCCATTGGTGTGACTCTGCCCTCCTCCGGAGGCTGACCACCTCCAGAATACATACCTCAAAAGCTCCTCTGAAGCGCTAAGGATTATTTCCTACTATATTAATATTTATTCTAAATGCTGTAGACACACAAATGCAGAAATTCCTAGACCTAGTGAACTGAAATGGCTTCAGCTACATTGGCTAGAATTTACTATTATTTGAAATAATATGTAGCCAGTGATAACAACAGTGCAACTAACACTCCCACAATTCCATCTCATTTTTTCTTCAGGAAACAAAACGTTCCTAGATTCAGACATCCCTCCTGCTCTGGCAGCACATGGAGTGGTGGGAAGGGGTCGCAAGTGCCATAACGGGTACCAGCAACCTTGACACACACATTACACAGCTCTGCTGCCATTTCAAGCTGATTTTTTCAGTGTTGCATTGAAACCATGCAATCTGCCTAAGCTTTCCAGAAACTAGATTGCAAGAATGCTGTCAGGCATCGTATCATTTCCTCCCTCTCTTAGTGCCACTGATTTTGCAGCATGTTGGGTCGTAATGGCTACTGCCAAGGAAGAGAAGGTGCAGCCGTGTCCCAGAAGTGCTGGGAAAGCCTTGGGGTGGCACAGGGTCCGCTGTGGCACCCAGCCCAGGACAGGGCATGCATCCAGCACTGGTTTGCACAAGCAGGGTGGGATGCGGCTGCAGAAGATCACTCACCATCTGCTCAGTTGCTGGCGTAGAGCAATTCAAAGGGAGCTACAAATTTGTAACGACCTGAATATTTCAATGACAGCAATTTCTAATTAGTATGGGCTAATTTGCTTTCAGATCTTTTTCTCTCCTGTAAAGCTCAGCCTGCTTTGCAAGACAAATGATCATTTTTCTGAAATACCTTTCTTCCCCTTGGATTGCAAACCAACCAGGCCTAGGGCTCAGCCTCCAGCAGACTGCAACCCTGCCACCTTAAGATAGCTTTGGAAAACTGCAGGCTTCTGCTGGCAAAACCAGCCCTGAAACCCCGGTGTGCACTCCTCCATCCTCCACCCTCCACCTTCCACCCTCCATCTTCCAATCTCCAGCCTCCACCCTCCATCCTTCATCTTCCATCCTCTACCCTCCATCCTCCATGCTCACAGCTTTCCCGAAGCACAGAGCAGGAGGGTGAGACACATGTGGGAGATGCCTCCTTCACACAGGTGATGCTGCACACCCCTGATCTGTTGTTACCTGCTGCAGGTCCTGGCATGGGGTCCTTAATCTTGGGTTTCTGCTCCTGGAGGGAGATCTTTGCAAAAACACCCCAGGCAGAAGAGTTTCGCTTTGTGCTGGAGGAGCATCCTTCCCAAATTCACCCAGCCCCTGTTCTTCATGTCTTGCAGATGGCAGGTACTTTTCCTGCAGGACTTTCAGTGATGGCTTTGGTCAGGGGGGACGACCTGGTCCTTTCCGTGCCAGCCTGGTACCAGAAATGGGTACCACCACCTGCAACCACACTGCAAATCAGGACTCGATGGGACTGACTTGGTGGCATGCAACTGGTCAGCTCAGATGCTGGGAGAGAAAAAGTGCAATTCCAGTGGCACCACGGGCAGACACGTGCCCTTTCCCAGCCCCCTGAGGCTGCAGGAAAACAATCTCCCTTCAAACACTGCTGAGAGCAGATTAAATGGATGGGTTTTACCCCGCAGGGATGCATAGGCTGCCGCAATGGCTGGGTGGACAGTCAGAAACTCACTCAGCCATTGTCATCAGTGTTTTTAAGCCCTTCAATAAATTAGTGCCCCACATCTTAATTTTATCCATTAGCTTTAATGCGGTGATTCTGATTATCAACTGAATATCCAGCCTTACTTTCAGCTTATTTTGCAGGGGGAGTAATAGTTCAAAGACCAGAAACAGAGTAGAACACAAGTGAATGAAACTTCTGCCCAGACGTTTCTCCATGAGCAGGAGGAGATGTCCCCACAGTACAGAGCTCCTCGTGGCCAGCATGGTCCTTGCTCCAAGCTCAACGCACATGAGAATTACCAAACATCCCCACACTGGGCCTCAGGAGAGACCCTGGTCTGAGCACTCAGCCTCAGAAATGCTGGTATGAAAATCAGAAATATGGGCAGAGCCAGCAGGAAAAGCATGTGGCCACATCTCAGGCAGCCCTGGGGAGGCTTGTGCTGCAGGGATACCGAAATCCTACCCAACCCCTCTTGCAGAGGCATTTCTCCATGCTGCTTTTTTCCTTCCATCCAGCTTGGAAGAACGATCCTTGCTACATAAGCATCCCTGCACCAGGAGAAAGCACCCGCTGGCAGCATGGGAAGGAAAGCTTTCCCCTGAAAAACCCCGCTCGCTTGTCCCCAGGCAGATCACCTCTGCAGCTGGCAGTGTCCTCAGAGTTTAAAGATGTAATATAAGAAACAGTTGTAATAGCTCTGTAGATCATAAATATGATCCTACAGAGCCACAATTAAGCATATGACCGATCGGAAAATATTTAATGCTTGCAACAGGTTTTCCTTGTCAGCCTCATTAGATAAAGAGATACTGGTGGGAAAATCCAGGGAGGCTGTGGCTGGAGTTCAGCAAAAGGGCTAACGAGATGGCAAACAATGTTCCTTTTAGGCCCTGGGCTTCAGGAGTCCCAAATTCCCAACATTAGAGCTAACACATTTTCAATTACTTCCCAAGTCCCAGCCCTGAAGTCTGTTTACATTTCTGGAGAGCAGCCAAGAGGTAGCTTAACGTCGGTAACAAATCTGTGCTGAAACCGGACGCCTTCCCAGCGGGGGCTGCCCCTGGGTTATCGCTGGGGCTCCAGCCCTTGCCCCTGAACTAACAGGGGGGGACACGCTCGGCTCTTCCAACACCCGAACCCGGCCGGCTGTTCATCCCCGGCGGTGATAAATGCACACCCAGCCCTGCAGGCCCCCACCCCAGCCACCAAGTGTGGTGGTAGGAAAGGTGCTGGGCACAAGGAAGGAATGCAGCAAGTCCTTCAGATCAAGCCATGTACCTGGGCAAGTAAGGGCTGGCCGATCCCAAAATACAGCTGTACTCTTTGGAAGCCCCTGCCTCTGCAGGGGAAAATTTAATACAAGTTTGGGGTTGGGTTGGTTGGGGCTTTTTCTCTGAAGGTGGAGCAATCTGAGCGTTGAGAGCTAAGTTAGATGGCCTTCGCAGTCACACCTTCTACCTGAAAGGAGGTCGTAGCAAGGTGGGGGTCAGTCTCTTCTCCCCAGTAACAAGCGATAGGATGAGAGGAAGTGGCCTCAAGTTGTGTCAGGTGTGGTTTAGATTGGATATTAGGAAAAATTTCTTCGCCGAAAGAGTTGTCAAATGTTGGGACAGGCTGCCCAGGGAAGTGGTGGAGTCACCATCCCTGGAGGTATTTAAAAGACGTGTAGATGTGGTGCTTAGGGAC